>JAUIMM010000405.1:1777500-2377500 GCA_031769625.1 Taudactylus pleione | reverse complement strand
CATCTACCAGGTACTGGACTTGCTGCAAGCCATGCACATATACTGCCCATGCAGATGTTGAAGAACCAGCAGATTTGTTCGGCTATGAATATACTTCTACCAATTATGCATCAGCCCCAAAGTGTTTGCTTTCATGACAGTGTGCACCACATAACCAAAAAATATCATCTCTTAAGCAGAGGATTACTATGCAATGCAAAGTCAGCATTAGAGATGCCGCATTCTTCAATCTGTGCAAATGAGACTAATAAAGTACTAACCAATCAGCTCCTGTCATTTCACAGGCTGGGCTTGGAAAATGGCAGCTAGGAGTGGATTGGCTGCTATTTTAGCTTTGATACATTACCCCCTAAGGCACCAGATGTCAGGTGCAAGAGTCAGCTACACACCTGTTGCAGGACATTAATTGCTGACACCGCAAGACCAGCACCTGAGACAGCATATGTCTGGGGGTTTTGTTCTTTTATGCACAAGACTGGTGCAGCACCAGTTTGCTGAGAATAGTAGCTGGTTACTCCTAAACTGCTAACTTTGGATTAGTATAGGAGGTTATCAGTCAGTGAGTGTTTACTTAGGGCGCTGGAACATATTAGAGAGAGCCAGGAACATATTAGGAGTGCTAGTGCTTATCTGTGACTACAGGAATGAGTGGTGAATAGGATTTGTGCAGGTTCTTATAGGAAGACTGGTGTTATTGATTATATATAGCACCGAACCTATCATGAGCAGACATGACTGGGACGGAATGGGTATGTCATGCCGGCTGTCGGGATGTATCCTGTCAGAATACCGACAGCAGCATCCCGATGGTTGGTATCCCTCCCCCCCTAACCCTCCCATCTTGCAGCCTAGCCCTCCCCACCCTGCACCCTAACTCTTGCGTTAGTGCCCAAACCTAACCCCTACCTTCATGCCTAAAACCTAACCCTAACAGCCCCACCTTAGTGCGTTGACGTCACTTTGCAAAATTTACATTTGCAGGGAGTGAGCGGCTGCATCTAGCGAGTGGGTCTGATTCAGGTCCATTGTTCATTTAATAACACAGGGGGCGGGATGCATGACACATTGCATTCGGGATGCTACGCATACCACCACCCTTCGCATGCATGCCGGCGTTAGCAACGCTGGAATGTATGACGAACACCGCAAAGGACTGCGCTCTCGGTAAGAGCGGCCCTTTGCGATAGAGAGACTTCCAGGTCTATGACCCAGAAGCCCCCCTG
Organism: Taudactylus pleione; assembly: GCA_031769625.1. NCBI lineage: Eukaryota > Metazoa > Chordata > Amphibia > Anura > Myobatrachidae > Taudactylus > Taudactylus pleione. The sequence continues at coordinate 2,376,277 of JAUIMM010000405.1, read as the reverse complement.
GCGTCCCTCTGCGCATGCACAGAAGGATGCACACGCCGCTGGAGGTGCTGTGAGACATTTGATTGGATCCAACTCACAGCACTATCCCGATAGAAGTCCATAGGCTTCTATAGTGTAATGCCAATCAGGAGATGGGGTTACCCACCGCAACCAAGCCCCGGAGTGCATCACATTCCAGTCCAAGGCTTGGTGCATATGAGAAATGCGGAAAAACCCACCTTTTAAGGGTTTGGCAGCATTTCTACCTTTGCTGCATCCCAGGTTCTTAAGTGCAGTCCATGTTTTCTAGGTCCCTTCACAGAATCACAAGTGAAATAATTAGCTTTTCCTGTGGATCTTTTAAAATGTGTCAGAGTAGTGAACTTTGTGGCCTGTGGACAGAGGGCCTGATTCAGGCCCGCGCGCAAGCGGGTTGATTGTTAGGCAGTGCGCACGTGAGCCCCGGAGCGAGAGCAAAAAGCACTCGCTCCGGCGCTCGCATCCAAAAGGGGCGGCTGTCGATGTTGATCGACAGCTCGCCCCGTTTGGAAGGCGGGGAGGGGGTGTGGATGGGCAAACTGAGGTGTTCCTGCAGGAACGCCTGCCGTTTGTGGGCGGCCCTACTGATATCACTCGTGATGTCAGTAGGTGCACTTCCTGCTCTATTAGAACAGGAAGTCCACTGGGGCTTGTGGCCACGAGATCCTACCGTAAGGGTCTCGGCATAATCCCGATGGTCGCGATGGTCTTCACCATCGCGACAATCACCTGGCCGCTCGCATAAGCTGTGGGTGGTCACCCACAGCTATGCGAGTGGCCAGGAGGCCGCAACATAAAAAACAAGCGCCCGCCATGATTCAGAGCGGCTGTGAAACAGGCCCAGAGTTTGAGAACCACCGATTTAAAGCAATATACGCCAGGTGCGGTGTCAATAGTACTGATACTATATAGAAATAAAATGGTTATTGTATATATTTATACTAGCTATTTATTTAATCCCATTTTCGGATGAAGGATGGTGGATCCAGCCTCAAGGACCCATTTTGCTGTCTGCAAGTAATCGATGTCTGCAAGTACACACCTAGCGATGTACAGATGTTTACATACAGCTTACTTCCTTGTACGTTAAACAGCCCTTCCAGTTGCGCAATGCCACGGCGTGACTAAGTAGCACCGAGCGTCTTTTTGTGCAATGTTTTACCTTCAAATGTGTTTTAGTCACAAAGCTGCTGACACAGTAATTCGCATGCAGATACACTGACAGAATATAGGCATGCCACATATCATTAAAATCAGCAAAAGTTGCTTGTGCATCCTATTCACATTACTTTGCAAATTAATTCCTGTACACACTAGACATTATTTGTTATGAACCATAACGACATATCGTTTAAATCATCCAGTGTGTATGGACTTATCGACAAAAGATGCACGATGCGGGTCGTTAACGATATTTCCAGCCATCTATACATGCAATCCAATCTGGGGAGATAGTTAGCGATGTCATGCGGTCAAATGCAGCACAGCCCCCCCCCCCGCACGCCGTCGTTAGTGGCATCGTGTGTATGCACTTGCTGATAGCATCACCCCCCTGGGCCCGTCGCCTGACATTGCTCCGTACACACATCATCCAGTGTGTATGGGGATTAAGGCACACTTGAAGGTAAAATGTCACACGAAAAGCCGCTCGGCGCTACTGAGTCACACGTTGTTGAACGCGACCTGTAATGCACAGAGGTAAGATGTATGTGGACACATATGTAACAAACGATGCAACAGCCGATACAATTTCACTTACAATCGTATGATCCCAGAACACACGATAGAGTGTACACTATACAATCTTTGGAACAACGCCACGATCTATGTACACATTATACGATATGTACGACATCGTACATCGGATTGTCCCAACTGACATGCAGCAAATCAGATGAACGACGTGTGTAAATGATAGATTTACACACGTTACAATGGTTGTGCAGAGTGGTAGAAACTACCAAGATTGCACGATAGATCATATAGTGTGTACCCACCTATAGGCACCAAGAACTATAAATGTAATCACAATTTGGCAAGTGAACGATGTTGGAAAGCTTTTGAGAATTCAATGAAGAGTACATCTGCATGCACAATGTAAAATACAATGCAAGTTTACGTCTGCTGTCCTAGGGCCTGATTCAGCAAAGATCGCTATTCTGCTTACACACACACACACGCTAATATGCAAATATCTGCATTCACATTGCGATAGCAGCCTAACACAAGGACACCCACTTTCCCTTACTCACATGCGTATACTTTGGCAACATAGCAAAATAAATCGATAACATCGGACCCATACGCACAGGTAAGGCAGGTCAGACCCCACTCAGGAATTGCTAACTTCAGCACATGCTATGAGCCCTCAGGCTGCGTCTGGTAGAACAGCGGCTAATTTATGCAGCGCTGTGGAAATGCTAGTTATCCAAAATATTAATTTACTGCATATTTACAAGTCTGAAAGGACAAGGTGTCCTTGCCTTGTATATAAAATAAAAAGCATAATAAAATGATGTTTTTGGGACAAGGTTAAATTGGGACCCTTCTGGTACACCAGTGTTAATAAGACAAACATTTCAATTTGGCGTTTTCTGTTGAAGGTCATAGTTTGTCACTGGAGTGCCGCTGCATGGTCATTTTACACATCCATCCCCAAACCACAAGAAAAGACCTTTTATACACATTTCAGTGTCCTAACTTTAATGCAAAGAGGATAGAATGATATACTTACACTAGCGTTTGCTCACGTGGCTGTACAGTAGGTTATTGCTCAGTGGAACTAATTTTACAAAGACAGTAGTGGCATCTAATATTGTGATGTTTATTTTATTCTGTAGACATTGATCACAAAATGTATTTGTAAACAATAAGGGGTAAAGTTACTAAGATTCGAGTTTGCAATCTCAACCAATCTCTGGTGAGTTTAGACTTTTTTTTTCAACTCTCAAACTTACTAAAGATAAACTCGGGAGAGATTTCTCGCTTTACACTAAAACTCAGGTGAGATTGAAAACTCTATTAAACTCACCATCAGTCAAACTCTAAAGTACTTTAAATTAAAAAGAGGAATTTACTAAGAATCGTGATTACAATCATGGGTGTAATTGTGGCAAACTCAGCTGAATAGAAGTTTCAAATAGACCACCCTCCTGAGCTGTGAGTTTGGCAGAACCATACACAGATCAGTGTGATTTGTGTATGTTCTGCATGTAAACTACCTAAACTGTTTTTTGGGGGTTTTTTAAAGAAAAATTGTTTATTGGCTGTCACCCATGTGCTGAAGAGCGACAGGCACGTGGGTCACAGCCAATCAGCATCCGCTACATGTAGAGCGGCCTCCGATTGGCTGGCGGCCTTGTGTGAATTTCAGAACAGTCGCCTCTTCTGTCATTCCGCGTAGTTTAGGTATATGTGATAACACATATACCTATACTTGTTCGAGTTGGAACGGGACAATAGGCAACCATACCAAATTGTAGATGGAATTCAGCATGACTCCGGAACTTACCCTGTGTCTCTAACTGGGCTGGTGTCCTATAGGCAGTGAAGGCTGGATGGCATACAGGACTGGCCAACGCGCTTCGAGCTGAGGATCTTTATCAAGGCCATAGTTATCCTGCGTGCAACCCATGCTAAATTCCTTCTACCATCTGGTACGGGTGCCCATTAGGCCTTTGTTTTTGTGACATTATTGAATTTTTTTCTTCTTTATCAATATATCGGCTGCTTCATATCGGAGCTAAATATATTATGCAAACTGCACTTTATCTGCTTTGTTGAATACTATATGAACTAACAGTTGAGTTCTTACCATTCAATACAGTGTTTGTCATTTTACCCACTGCAAGCACAATTTTATTGTTCCCTATGTAGTAATAGATTTATTGCCTTTTATTTGATAAGACTATAGTGTAATCCTGTTTGAGAAATCCCACTCAGTCTTCCAGGTTTTGAATGATGAAAAATACTTTGAAATACTGAACATCCTTAAAACCAAAAAGGGAAATTTTTATTTTAGATTATCGTACAAATTCAGTTTAGTGCTAAAAGGTTTCTTCACCAACTCTTTTTGCACAATTCACAATTTGGGGTAGGAGGGTTACATCATGTAATTGAACCACAGGCTGCTTTCAGATAGCGCTAGAGTATTTGACAATCCTCTCTCTCTTTTTTTTTTTTTTTTTACACTTAAATAACTGCGACCAAAGCAATAAGGACCTGATTTATGCATGCAAAAACGCACACAGCAGCGTGTACTTTAATAGCTCTAATGCCAGTCTGTGAGTTTATACAAAGGGCCTGCAAATTCCTTCCCTTGTGCAGGACTGAGACGCCCATTTATAGCACCCATGAACAATGTAATAACAATTGGTGCATCCTTATACGTCACTGTCGCACCATCAAAACTTGCACCAGGACTACCTCAGGTGCAGTTTCTTTCACCAACTATGGCCTCTATGCATAGACATGCCCACAACACTCCTATAATACGCCCAATTTTTGTATGCACTACTAGCCACCGCTCAGGAATGGCCAACACCTTCTGCCACTTTCTGATACCATCTGAATGAATTACAGCTGCACCTATGTGTGTACACACTGTGTAACACACGCACCATAGGGGTTTTCAGAAATGTTTGCATGTGTGCGGTTACAAATAATCGCTCAATTACGTGAACATCAGCATGCGTTTGACTCTGCCCTTAATACTCTATTCTGTAAGTTTGTGATTAACAAGTCTTTGACTGCTCACCCAGTGAAATAGTAACTCTCAGTTCCTTACCACTGTGTCATGTGCAAATTGTGCTGTGCCAGCAAGAAGCACACAGTACGGATGAACTCAGACTCTTGCAGAGTCATATTCTGTGTTACTTCTATGTTGGTCTCTGAAATGTTACTTGGTGTACACAGACTAGTAGATCCACATTTTTTAAGATATGGTTATTAAACTTCTACCAATTCTATATAAAGCATTGGAGCTACTAACATACAGGCAGCAGCAGACAAAAAGGTACAAAGTTATTCACATGCACAAACAAAGAGTACAAGAGAAATTACAAGGTTAATTTAGGCTACCAATTTTAGTGGTAAGAATGTGTGCACCATCTGTAACAGTGCATGCTTAAGCCAGTCCCACTCACTCATCAGCATCTCCTCTCCCATGTCCACCTAGAGTAGAACTTATTTGTTTAAAAAGGGGTAAATGACCACCGAAGGATATAGGCTTTAAACAATATGCGGATGCCGGCCACAGCCGGTTTCATACATGTGCCTTTGCCTGCCTGCCCCTGCCCCCCCCCCCCCCCCCGAATCCAACACCTGGTGTCTCATGGGTGTTAGGACACCCCAGGTTGCCTATGCCCAAGGCCAGCCATGATCCTTTGCTATGTCATTTTATTCAACGCGTTCTCTTTATCTAGTTTTGGAATTTAGCGGATTTAACACATTCAATGTCATTAATGCAAGCACAGCTTATATCAGGCCAAAAAACAATTATAAAGCTACAAAACAAAAAGTGTGTTTGAAAGCAGTGTATCAAATGAGTCAGGTTTCAATTACATGTACTGTAGATGATGTCTGATCTTGCATATGGAGAGCAAGAAATGATACAATTGTTCACAGTTCTAATAACATGGAAGACAATTGTTGCAAACCATCACTGACTGAATTATAGAGGCATTCCCGCATCTCATGCTACAGAGAACCATTAAACCAAAACCAATTTCATCTTGTGATTGGGAGTGTGGTTTCCCACAAATGAAACTGGTCATCACCCCACCCAAATGTTCTCTTCCTAAATCTACCGCATCACAATTTATGTTCAGTATAATTGTTGAGCCACCACTTTTTAAAAAGTTTATCCAACAAAGGGTGTTAATTGTTGACTGGCACTAGGACATTATGTAGCACAGAACAGTGGGAGTCAGTCATGTGATGTTCTCACTTTCACTTGAGAAAAGCTTTCATGTAGTTTTATTAATTTGTCCATATTAAGTAGTTTAGCTGGCCTCGAAGGAATGCATTGGTTTTAAAATAAAAAGATTAAAAAGTTCATACAAAATAAATGTTTCGGGATTTCTTGACAGTCATCTTTTGCGGCAGTGCCAGAAAGGTAATACATTCTGGCAGTGGAGGAAATGAGTACACGCTCTATCGCACACTCCACTGCGCGGTGACATTGGGATCGTTCTAACGTGCTGCACATCAGATGGAACGACCCAAGAGACAACTCCATGCAGGTGAGGAGTGGGGTAAAGATATATAGGACAGTCTTAAAGCAGCCTGCTAGATAATTACATTCGGCGGCTACGATTCACATCGTTCTAATGTGTACCTTTCCTTAGAGTGGAAAAACGGTTTGGTGGAGAGGTGTAGAGGCAAAAGGATTATATTAAAAGACAACAAAGAGATAAATTATTGTGAGAGGGAGAGTGTGAAATGGACGAGATGGGACAGAAGTGGCATGCACTGTAGAAGGGCATGTGTAAGAGCCCCCTGCCACTGCTCAGCATGTAGAGCAAGCCGTGTCTTTATTATTAACTTGTTATTATATGCCACCACAAGAGTTCTGCAGCACTGTACGCGGGTACAAAATAGTGCAGATAAGAACAGAAATTACATATATACGGAATTGCAGTGAAGAAGTTACTTAATGAAGTTGATAAATACAGAGGGGAGGGCCCTGCTTGCAAAGAGCTTACAACTTAGGGAATGGTTAGAAAGAGAAGTAGGATGGAAAATCAGAGGTTAGGAAGAGGATTTGTAGGCTTGGAGTGGAGTCTTAAGGACACATTTAAAAGCCAGAAGTTTGGAGGCAAGACGGATTGGGCATTGGAGAGCATTACAGAGGTTTGGGGTAGCACAGGAGAAATCCTTAAGGTGATAGTAGGAAGAGGTCATGAAGGAGAAGAGATCAAATCTTTGGTACAGAGGGGAAAAACATAAGAGGATTTGGTTGGGCAGACAGGGTGATGTTATTTATTTTATTATTTATATAGCGCGCGTACACTCAGCAGCGCTTTACAGAGAGAAAATTTGGCCATTTACATCAGTCCCTGCCCCAGTGGAGCTTACACTCTATGTTCCCCATCACATGTGCACGCACATAATTACACACTAGGGATCATTTTTATTGGGCACCAATTAACCTACCTATCCACCATCATGCCTGTTTACAGGATTTCAGGTATGATGTCACTGGATGTTAGATATCTGACCACACACTATCAGTTTCCCAGTTTAAGATTAATAAGGATATTGCAAACAAACAATCTCCCTAAAAAGCTATAAAAAACTTTCCCAGGTGGTGACCCAGTGTAATTAAATGCGCTCTGTCCAATTATGACCTGGTTTTAAATTAAACTAATCGCTGTTTATCAATGTGAGAACAAGTCGCTGAGCTGATGGCGGAGTCAAGTATTCCTGTCCTGCAGGGTCCCTGGTGAGATCATGTAATCCAGCTAGTTAGAGAAGGATTTTAGCAAAAAAAAAAAATATATAATAAAAATTTTACATTTTAGATGGATTTTTGATCCAAGACCAACACACTATTACATACGGTAACCGGAAATCATGGCGATAACGGCATAAGGTAGTGATGGAGAGTGCGAGAAGTGCTGTGTAATCTGGCAGAAGAGTTTGTAGCATGTTATAATATGACCCATGTATACAGCAGCAGACCAGAGATGGTTTTACAGGGCTGTAATCACAAGCCAAGAATTTCCAAGATACAAAAACAGGACAGAGACACAGCAGTGCCACGTATCTGCAGCCTAGCCTACATTTATCACAAACTACACTAAGCAGGGTCAGGCTAGTTTACAAAAAAAATAAATAAGATTCTTGGGTTCACTACAGTTCAGATATAGGCAGGTTTTATTCAGTATTAGTCATAGTGAAGTCATCATGAGTACATGAGCAAGAAAGTGACTATCTGATCACAGGGAACACTGAAGTCAGCTCCACATGACACCCAGAGCCTCTGACACGAAAGTTGTAAAAAGCATACATCCCATTATGAAATAAACTAGCAATGCAGGGAAACACACACACACACACACACACACACACACATTCATTCATTCATTAATAGCACGTGAAAAACAAAACGTCATACTCGGCAACCTAAAATGTAGTTTAATTTTGCCATTGATATAACACTGTTAATTCTACTTAAGGCCCCTAAACGCTAGTCGATATCTTGAACGATTTGACAAATTCCGACGCATCAGAACGTCATATCGTTCATATCTTCCAGTGTGTAGGCATGATGCCGATGCGTGCTCCCGTGGGTTGTCAGTCGCATCCTTAGATCTTTTGTACATACAGAAAGATCAGAGGATGTCTCTAGCGATGCCATGTTGCGAATGCTGAGTACACATAATCTAATGTGTACCCAGCTTTAGAGCCATGTCCAGCTGACTATATATAATGTTAAAAACAAGATAGGTCATTTGAAATTACATTTTCTTTTCTCTCAAAGCATCACTGGCCAATGTCATATTTCCAATAAGTAACTAAGATGGCCTGCTCCCCTCCCTCTATTACAGAGACTTTGAACAACTAATGTAGGAGCAGGTATAAAATTAAAAAATAATAAAAAAAGAGATACAGAACTCTGTCAAATGTCAAAAGTACCAGCAGCTGACAAATGACATAACAGGTCATGCACTACAGCCCTCTGAAGCAAACATGCAACAAATACTGTATTTGAATTTCACAACCAAAATAAAACAAAAATAATAAAAAACACGCAACGATGCACGAGTCAATGTGATAAAATACCTTTGTGATTGCAAACCTGTTCGGGTATACGGAAATCAAAATAAACATCGTAGCTAAGGTTAAACAAATCACACATGCCATACAATCAGTAGCTATATTCAGCCCATACTCGCTACTCTATGTAATTTCCAACAGGTGTCTACACATCAATCTGAACCCACTCAACCTCATCATCTAACATATCAGTTATGCAACATAACAAGTACATAAAATTCCCTTACAGAACATATAACATTTTAAAATACCCTTACGCCACCCAAATCCCACCCCCATTACAACAATCACATATTTTACCTACATACACCCGGTTTGTACCTACTTTCCACCCAACAAAAATTTCCCTTTGCACCAACACGCTATCAAATTAGTCACTAATGCTACAACTGTAAATACACTGGATGAAAGTACTAACATTTATACTAGCAAGAGAAGTATGCAGACAACCCCCCCCCCCTCCTTCAATGTATACACAAGTGCTGTAAACCAGACACAAACCTTGAACCATATTGAGGGAAGCCACACACACATCTTACAAACAGATGCACCAAGCACATATGTGCATACAACTAGGTCATACATAGTGTAGTATGCGCACCTCCAATATAGTTTGTAATTGGGGTGTCCGCCCTGCAGCATCTACCCAATCAGGCAGCTGCGCCCCGCGGGACATCACACTCAGTCTCTCTTTCTGGATAGAATCACCACAATAGTTGAATCATATGAAACAAATAGGAGGTAGTCTTCTCTTGAGTTATTTAAGGATTACAGATTTATCATTGTATTTTTTAATTTATAAATTTCTATTTTTTATTAATGATCATTCATGGTGCAGGATAAACAAATGTATTTAACCACTGTTCTCCAGCGGGATGCTTTCACACTGAACTCCATTCAGGACATGCAAAAAATTATTTGTGTGTGTGTGTTTAGGAGTATCGGGGATGGGGCAAATAAGGAGCTACTAAGGCATTCAAGAGAGGCATATGAATTGTAGGGATTCTATAGATAAGGGACAAAATTTCCCTCCGCATAAATGTTAAATGTCGGGCATTAACACAGGATGCCCACCCCTCCGCAGAGCTTCAACAAATCAAGGCGTTACCACCTATAAAATACTTTATCTGCAAACAAATGGAGCCTTTAGCTACTTGGGTTCCAACAGTATACGGTATCCCCATAAACAGCTCATACGTAAATTTTGCCTGTGGCATGGATCCCAAGGATTCACGTGAGTTTGCCAGCAAACTGGCCATCAATCCTCTAGCAGTTTATCTGTGACTCCAACTAAGCCGACTGTATTACACTTTTATACTTAGACTGTGGGACAGCTAAGAGCAGTGGATGAATAAAATGGTTAAATTCTATGTAGCATATCATACATACTACTGCTATAATTAAAATAAATATATATAAATTTTATTATATATTATCATTTCCTTCTGTATTATTCATTCTTTTATAGTTTTAGCATTTCAATATTATCTTTGCTTTCTTTTTGAAAATTTTAGATTAACGATTTTATAGCTTGTTTTTCTTTTAAATGATCCTTCAGTTTGCAGGTACAGGTTGAGTCTCAAATATCCAAAATGCTTGGGACCAGGGGTATTTTGGATAATGGAATATTCCGTATTATGGAATATTTGCATATCATAATGAAATATCTTGGGAATGGGACCCAAACATACACACAGAATGCAGGTAATTTTATACAATATTTTTAATAATTTTGTGGCTCAAGCAAAGTGTGTTCAGAAATGAAATTCATTTATGTTTCATATACACCTTATACACACAGCCTGAAAGTTATTTTATACAATATTTTCAATAATTTGTGCCTTAGACAAAGTTTGTGTACATTGAGCCATCAAAAGCAAAAAGGTTTCATTATCTGAGCCATGCCAAAATTATTCCGTATTTCTGAATATTTGGATATGGGAGACTCAACCTGTATTGTGATTTATGCAATTCTATTTTTTTCATTGTATGCATCTACGAATGAATTCCTTTACCGTGCCAGTCATATTAGATCTACCTCCTCCTTGTTCAGACAATGAGATCTAGTAGACCCCAAGCATAATGTTGGGTACACACTATAGTGATGCATCTGCAGATTGAGATGGTCGTTCATACACACTGAATGACCATCATTTGCTTCTGCCCGTGGATCCCGGCGGCCATGTCTCAACCCCCTCCCCGCGGCTGCCGCTGTGTGTTTACGGGCAGTCTGCAGACCGCCCGTACACACTTGCTGATGGACAGATACGTCTGCAGACATATCTGTTAATTGGCTGTGCAGCACAGTGGATGCGATATGTCTGAACGACGTTGTTCACAGAAATATAGCCTGTACACACTGGCCTACGGCCAGCAGATATATTGGCTGTTCAATTGATCGGCCAGTGTCTACCTAGCTTAATTCCCTGCTCTAAAACTACACAACACTCCATGGCAAACCGAGAAAGTAAAACTACACATGGGAAAAAATAATGATCAAGGTCTCTGAAGATGCAACTAAGGGTGGTCTCACAAAATAACTCATATGATTAGTAAATTAATAATAAATATCGTTCACCCTTCTAATAATGCAATGTAAGAAAAGGTCTGACGGCATCATCAAGTAAAGCAACTATATACACACCTGGAAACCACTGACCTATGTCTGTATGCACAATACGCTACTGTGCACCACAATATTAACAGATTCCAGTTAGTCAACTGGTATATTTGTGAATGGGACAGTATGTTACTGATTAACAAGAGCGTTCTGTATTATCCTGAAGTATGTTGTACAGTACATAGTCTAAGCTGAAGTCTTATCTTGTCCTTTCCTATATTCAGTGGGACTTCCAAAATGATTACAAAATGTATCATAGTGTTACGCAATGAGCAGATTATGCAAGCTTGCAGCAATAGGCTAAGTTATGGTACTGCTAATTTTAGATCAGTTGTGTTTAATGCACTCAGAAATAATGTCAGCAGCCCCCCTGTGCACACTGAAGGCATGCGCCCGCAAAAGGGGCGTGGCCTCACGTGTCAGTATCCCCGGGCGAGCACAGCGCCGGGAGGCAGGGCTGCTCGGCCGGAGTATGACTCCGGACCTGCCCACCGAGCCATCAGTCCTTTTGACATTTGCCAAAAGTGCTAGATGAACGCCCTGTGTGTTGGGCACCACTTAACGTTAGAATAATACATTTAGTACAGGCTTTGTTTCTGGTTAAACAGATGCATGCCACTGCCATTTGTAGTCCTATCCCTGGGAGCAGTCAATTCAATTAGGAGAGAGTTTCCAAAAGTGAGCTTGTATTATGAAACTCGCACACATCGCGTGAATGCACACACCCGGGAAATGCAAGATTCAATTAGAAATACCAATTTGCGGTACTCATGGCGAGGTTGCACGACTATTCTACTAAAAGCGACTTGGGAGAAGTGCATGAAAAAGTGGAGACACCACCCCGGACCCCAAACAAAGTATCAACTGACCATATAGAAGGTGGTTAGTGGCTATAAAGGAAAGTACAGGAGGTTCTTGGAAAAAAAAAAAAAAAAAAAGTCAATAGCAGATTTTTATTTTTTATTTTTACAGCATTTTGGGGTACAAAACAAAAAATGTTCCCAAACGTGGCCTTCAAGGCACCCCAACAGTTAACAGTTTAGAGATATCCATGGTTGTGCACAGGTGGTTAAAATAAAAAATTGACTGAAGTACTAATTAAGTCAACTGTGGTCAACATGGATATCCTTAAAACCTGGACTGTTAGGGTGCCTTGAGGACAGACTTTGGAAACCTCTGCACTATAGTAATGTTTCAGTGTTTTTATACAAGTTTGAAAAAGTTTAAATCCCTTTTATCTCTCATCTGCAAGTTCAAAAACAAATCTCCCATCAATACAACGCCTCCACATTATGTCCAACATAATTTAACCCTTTACTTCACTTTAGAGAAATTCACTTGAAAACTGACATGACTATTAGCCAGATTTTCCTACCTTTTCTCCTGCCTGGGGGTGCACACCAAAAAATACCCCCACCCAAAAAAAAAAAAAACCCGACATGAATGTCTTTAGAAAAAGCAATGCTAGGTTGGAATTTAACTGCAAAGGCTCGCAGGCCCCAACTCACACCTAAATTAATTGACCCCTAAGAGAGGTGACACCAAGTGTGCAGATCACTTCACTCATCACGGAGACCTACTAGCACAGAAATCATTTGACAAATACCAGATATTGCAGTCAATTTGAGGACAAATGCCCGATAACACATGCAACATCACAGCATGATGCCAACATAAGAATAGCTGGTGTGCACCAGAAAAAGTTGCCCCTACAATAATAGTTTCAGCTAAACATATCGGGTTGATTCAGAGTCGCATGCAAGTCGACATTGTGGACAGATCTTAACATTTTTGGAAACAGAATGCGCTAGAGCCTGTATACACAACTATGGGCGATCTAGAGTCATATGCATCTCAGACGCATATCTACATTACAGCTCACCCAGTACAACTGGGCAACTCCAAGGGCATGTAGGCGGAACTGCAAACTTTTCAGTGGTGAGCGTACGCAACGTTCCATGGTATGTCATGCACAAGCTTTAGGGCTGTTGTAACTGTGCACAGATAGTGATGGCAGCTACTTCCACAAGCACATGTATAGGTGCTGCCAACTCTGAAAGCAGGCAAGAATCCACATGTAATTCTGAGCACACAATGCAGACGAATTACATATGAATGTATCCGCCACATCATTTGCAATAAGCTATTAAAACTTCTGCATTTACATGTATGTTAGTTGTATCTGTAGTACAAAGCAAATTAAAAAAAAAAAAAAAAAAATGTATTACACTGAAAAACTTATTTTGAACAGAAAATGCATAGCAACTCATGCCAGGTAAAACAAATGTATTCCCATGTCACAATGTCCATTCAAAATGTATTGCTTTGCAAACAAATACTACGCAATTTGCACAATAAGTTGAGGGTTAAATTATTCCAATGAACGTCCACAGCTCACGTACAAATAGATTTTTTTCTGGGGAACCTACATCATTTAAAAGGGGCAGGTAGGCCAAATGTCTAAAGCGATACCTCCCATTAACTGCTCACGGTGTACAAAACACAAGCAAGTTGTCCATTTCCTAAGTTTACATATACAGGAGTATCAAGAGGTTCTAGTTCACAACTGGTCGTGTGATTTCCTATGAAGTGGGTACAGTATGACTTAGTCACTGCTCATACAGTTCTAAAACTACCAGGCACCCAATAATTATTGCATATAAAAAGAAGAAACAATAGGACAGTAAATTGGTGTGTTGGTAAGCGAGATTGGAAGATAACTGCACACAGGCCAAGAGCAACAGCCGACGCTGAACAGCCTAGGGGGTATATTCACTAAAGTGCGGGTTTATCGAAGTGGAGATGTTGCCTATAGCAACCAATTAGATTCTAGCCATTATCTTCTAGACCAGTTTTCATGAGCTACTTCAGAAAAATGAAACCTCCTGAAGTGCTACTAAACTTTTAGAAAAAAAAAAAAATTGGCTAATAACTGAACAATTTAATGAAAAAAAAAAAAAAATAGTTTCATAGAAAATAAAAATGCATTACTGATATTGTTGTAGTTTGTAAATAAAATTTAAGCACAGGAACATTTCACTGTTAATTAGAAGCTCCAACGAGGTACGTGCAGTAGAGGACCAAAAGACACAAGCAGGGCTCCTGTGTAATTTCCCTGCCTGGCTGGGCGGGTGTCACTTGCTCTGCCGTAGCATAGACACCGTGGGCGAAACACGTCAGGTGATTGCTGTAGAGGCTGCGGAAATCACCTGACAAGCTTCCCTGTGGCTCTACCCATGGCGTTCATGCCACTAGGGGAGCACATGTCAGAGGTCACTTCCTCCTAGTTGACTCGGCAGTACTGCAGCTAGGTGAGCTACCAAAATTAAGACCACGAGCTACAGGTTGGAGACCACTGTTCTAGATCATGCTAGTTAAATGTTAAGTAGAATCTGATTGGTTTCTATGGGCAACATCTCCACTTCTAAAACGCTAACTTTAGTAAATATACAGTCAGGTCCATAAATATTGGGACATTGACAGAATTTTCAGATTTTGGCCTCTACTCACCACCACAATGGCTTTGAAATGAAACAAACAAGATGTTCTTTAACTGCAGACTTTCAGATTTAATTTGAGGGTAATTACATCCAAATCGGGTGAACGGTGTAGGAATTACAACAGTGTCAATATGTGCCTCCCACTTTTTAAGGGGCCAAAAGTAATGGGACTATCAACTCAAAAGCTATTTCATGGACAGGTGTGGGCTATTCCCTCATTATTTCATTATCAATTAAGCAGGTAAAAGGTCTGGAGTTGATTCTAGGTGTGACATTTGCATTTGGAATCAGTTGCTGTCAACTCTCAATACGAGATCCAAAGAGCTGTCACTATCAGTGAAGCAAGCCGTCATTAGGCCGAAAAATCAAAACAAACCCATCAGAGAGATAGCAAAAACATTAGGTATGGCCAAATCAACTGTTCGGTGCATTCTTTCTTTTTAAGAATGTTCCAGAGAGCTCAGCAACACCAAAAGACTGGGAAGACCACAGAAAACAACTGTGGTGGATGACAGAAGAATTATTTCCCTGGTGAAGAAAAACCCCTTCACAACAGTTGGCCAAATCAAGAACACTCTCCAGGAGGTAGATGTATATGTGTCAAAGTCAACAATCAAGAAAAGACTTCACAAGAGTGAATATAGAGGGTTCACCACAAGATGCAAACCATTGGTGAACCACAAAAACAGGAAGACCAGATTAGAGTTTGCCAAACAACATCTAAAAAAGCTATTACAGTTCTGGAACAACATCCTATGGACAGATGAGACAAAGATCAACTTGTACCAGAGTTATGGGAAGAGAAGAGTATGGAGAAGGAAAGGAACTGCTCATGATCCAAAACATACCACCTCATCAGTGAAGCATGGTGGTGGTAGTGTCATGGCGTGGGCATGTATGGCTGCCAATGGAACTGGTTCCCTTGTATTTATTGATGATGTGACTAATGAATTCTGAAGTGTTTCAGGCAATATTATATGCTCATATTCAGTCAAATGCTTCAGAACTCATTGGACAGCGCTTCACAGTGCAGATGGACAATGACCCGAAGCATACTGCAAAAGCAACCAAACAGTTTAAGGCTAAAAAGGGGAATGTTATGCAATGGCCAAGTCAATCCCCTGACCTGAATCCGATTGAGCATGCATTTCACTTGATGAAGACAAAACTGAAGGGAAAATGCCCCAAGAACAAGCAGGAACTGAAGACATTTTCAATGTAGAGGCCTGGCAGAGCATCACCAGGGATGAAACCCAGCGTCTGGTGAGGTCTATGCGTTCCAGACTTCAGGCTGTAATTGCCTGCAAAGGATTTGCAACAAAGTATTAAAAAGTGAAAGTTAGATTTAGGATTGTTTAGTTTGTCCCATTACTTTTGGCCCCTTAAAAAGTGGGAGGCACATATAGAAACCGTTGTAATTCCTACACCGTTCACCTGATTTGGATGTAATTACCCTCAAATTAAATCTGAAAGTCTGTAGTTAAAGCACATCTTGTTTGTTTCATTTCAAAGCCATTGTGGTGGTAAATAGAGGACAAAATATGACAATTCAGTCAATGTCCCAATATTTATGGACCGGACTGTATCTCTAGGAGTCGTACATCTTGTCCAAACTGATCAACTATGCAAATGTCCAAATTGGACAGCAATCCTGTAGCTTAGCTCTTGGGCAAAGAATTTGGAGAACAGAGTGTGATGAGCATTGAACACAGCCCAACATTAAAAATACATGTTTTATTACAGTACCTTTAAAAAAAAATAAAGAGAGAAACAAGTAATATTCTATGTTAATTTCATGATTATCCTCACAGTTGTGAGCAGAACACTAGGTTTTTTGCATGTGGTCTCCATATATTACTTATATAGGTGTGCTGCAGACACCATTACTGGTTCTACACATGTATCAGATATAAAATGTAGAATTAGGGCCATCAATTCAACCCCTAACCATAGCCCTATATGTTTGGAGTTTGTATGTCCTCCAAGTGTTTACATGGGTTTCCTCCAGATACTCCAAAGACATACGGAGGGTTAGTTGACTTCCATGGTTTCCTAAATAAAAGTTTTTCAAAAATTTCAGAAAAAAAAAAGGAATAAAAAATACCCAACTTCCCCTTGTGGCCCCTGGCATGTTTACCCTCATTACTGATCATATGAAAGTCTCACTGAATAGCAGCAGTTATTTACCTTTTCCAGATGTCAGAACTTTCTGTAGAATGGCATTAGTTCTATTGGAGACTTCAGTATAATATACAGACACCTTTAAATAACATTCTTATAACCTACCAGCCTCTCTTACCATTACTCACAGCCCTGTGGGGCCTGTCTCCTTCTGCTCTTCTTATTACATCCTCTTTTTCCGGGCTCCCAAAAGGTTTAGACACTAAACGGCGACTCCGCAAAACACGATCCTCCGACATTGTCAAATCACTGGTGTAGAAAAAAATAAAATAAAATTAGTTTGAGGAAATGCTGACCACATACATACCAAAAAGGAAAAGTAAATTAACACTGTACAAGTCTAATACATAAAAAGGTGTCAAAAAAAAATTATATATTATATATATATATATATATATATATATATATATATATATATATATATTATAAAGTATAGAAGAAACAATGTTTATTGGTACTTTCCAGCCCAGAAGTCAAATGAGAAGACCAGAGAAAGTCAGTCAGACAAAGCTAGAAGCTTGTTTGGTCACATGCTCAATAAAGGATGTAATTATGTGTCATTTTGAGCAAATACAGAGTTAAACAAGGCTTTTGGAAACCAGCCAGACCGGGCAATGACGTGTAGTCTGCAAACAAGTTTCTGCACACTGGAAAACTGCCATGATCTGGAATTTACACCTAGGATTATGAAAAAAGGTTTCCACCAAGAGGACGTACATTACCTAGCTAACAAACTACTGGACAATATCCAATATGGATCTTGACAGACAAAATGTACTCCTATATTTTTTCCTGCTCCAACACAAAATTTGAGGGGAAACACACACACTTTGTACTAAGGAGCATTTTACTAAAATTACCATAGTGTTCATTCTAGCACCCTGCACCTGTCACAGCCCTTGCAGTTTTTCTTTCCTATCTGGGGTGTCGCTCTCTGGTCTAGTGCTTCTAGCACACTGGACCATACACACGGTAGGATATCGTGGTCTGATCGTCCTACATGTGCTAGATGATCGTTATCAGACATCCAGCGCATGCACCATTCCCCTAACTACTTTAACGACCCTCGATCAATGGTCCCTACAGTAACTAGGCTAACCTGGTCGATATCGTTGCATACACAGGCAATGGTCGATGTCGTTATCATCCGAGCCCGCACATAGACCATCGTTTGGTCCTTGAAAGGGGCTATAATCAGGACGATGTAAATGATCAAACGCTATAGTTATCATTCACATTGTCCAGATTGTGCATGCGCTGGATGTCTGATAACGATCATCTAGCACATGTAGGACGATCAGACCACGATATCCTACCGTGTGTATGGTCCAGTGTGCTAGAAGCACTAGACCAGAGAGCGACACCCCAGACAGGAAAGAGAAACTGCATGGATTGTGACAAGTGCAGGGTGCTAGAATGAACACCAATCAAATAGGCAAATCAAAAAGCAATAGCATGGTCTAGGGTGCATTGCTAGACAGTTGCACATAAACCATGGGTGAACGTGTGTGGACACATTGTTTTCCTGGTTCTAGTACACTAGTGATATGAGAAACGATTGCAAAATAAAAAAAATAAAAAAGTGTGTGTAGAGCAAATAAAAAACATCTTGGGGTCTAGTAAAGGAAACAGTAGGCTGAATGAGGCTAGAACAACAAGAATAAAATATCCAGAATCTCTTGATACATCATTAAAAATAAACAGCACAGAGCTGACAATATTAAAGCAGCAAAAATGATTATGGGGTAGATGTATTAAGCCTTTGATGGAGACAAAGTATCAGCCAACCAGCTCCCAACTATCATTTTTCAAACACAGCCCGTGACACGGCCGTTAGGAGCTGATTGACTTGTAACTTATGACCGTTCACTTTATCTTCACCCAAGGCTTAGTAAATAGACCCCTATAAATGTTACACGCACCCTGTTATCACACTGTTCCCATTAGCAGCATGTGATAATGTTTATGGAGATAATAAAGTTAAGACATATAGGGGTCTATTTACTAAGCTGTGTTAGGAGATAAAGTGAACGGTGATAAGGTACCAGTCAATCAGCTCCTAACGGCCATGTCACAGGCAGTATTTGAAAAATGGCAAGTAGGAGCTGATTGGCTGGTACCTTATCACTGTTCACTTTATCTCCTAACACAGCTTAGTAAATAGACCCCTTATCCCTATAGTGGGATTGTTGTGGCAATTGAACAATTATCTGGACAGAAGTGGAGGAGCCATCAGCCACAATACACAACTTTTCTGAAGAGGAAACTGTATATCTATGCGATTGTAAGCGATAGAGATAGCCAGTAATCATCTTGTTATACCTCTACTGACTGCCAGCATAATGTCAAATTGACCTACTGAGGTAATGATCTGAAGATACCTTATCATTCTGATAACTGTTCAGTGAAAGAGGTTCACACTGGGGACAAACTATCATTTCATCATTTCCCAAGTTTTACAATAAACCATAAAACGCCCAGCAGATAAAAGTGGCGTAACTGGGCTGTGTGTCACTCAAATGATCAAACAGCCAGCTTATAGGGCTGCCTTATACTCAAAGCTAACTGGAGATCATGGTTTAGATGAAGCAGCAAACCAAATGGCATATTTCAGATAAAACACACCCCAATTACCTATGACACAAGTTTGATCAAAGCCAAAAACCTTACCCAACTTAAATCAGAAAACAAAGTACTGGATGAAATACAAAATTACAGTTTTCTATATAGAGAAGTTTTAGGATTTAAAATTGTCGTTACTGTACAATATGAATAAATTTAGGATATACACCAAAAAGGTCATGGTGTCATCATTCAAATGGGTCCATAAACTAATGAATCCATTTCTAGAACAGTGACTTTTCCTTGTAAAAGCTCACAGATGACAACGCAAGAAATTTGGTTATAGGCTATATTAATTTAAAAAAAAAAAATTGTGGGTTTCTTGGCCAAGAATTTCAGCACGCACATCTAAAATGTGGGAATTTATTTGCACATCACTGGTTTTTTTTTTTCCCTCTTAAAAGTAAGACCAGATGCACATATGGGTATACACATACCAAAATGCATAAAAGGAAATGTAGATATAACAGATATATAGTATTACAGTCCATCTACCAAGTGGATATACAATCCATTTCTGGTACAATAAGTAAACCTATGTAAGGAGCCATGCAAGAGGCTACAATTATCCTTCCATAAAACTACACAACAAATGTACCCCACTGCTGTGACAGATGGACCAGGAGTATGGAGAACACTGTCCCTCTGCCACAATCTAAGTATAGCGAGTCAATAGCGGTCTGAGGACACAGACTATGCTGGGTTGTGTGTGTGTAAGTCCTGTGACACTACATCACTATGTAATAGATGAGTCAGTCGTATTAGCCCCATCTAACAGTTAAGACGGGTATCCACTAGGCGATTGTGACATGCGATTGCACAAATAACGACGTCGTTATCATGCAATCGCCCGCACGATATCGGGCATGTAAAATGACAAAAATGACCAGCGATGCGCGTGCCCGCTGGTCGTTTTTGCCATCTATAATCGCCCGTACATGCTGGTCAACCTGACTTTCCCGTCAGGTCCAGCATGTACCGGGATGATGGATATGCCTGCACTGAACGTTCAGTCTAGGCACATCATTAGACATACAAACAACACCACGATAGCAATGTCATAATCGTGCTCTCGTTTGTATGTCTATAAGTGGATACGTGGCTTTATACCCCTTTTACACTGCCAGCAATATCCCGGATTATTTCACGTGAACGCGCAGCAACCCGGGACATTGTGCAGTGTGAAAGGGCCCAGTTGAAATAACCCAGGTCAAGCGACCCGCCATTTTAACCAGGGTAACGAAAAAGGAATTGGTATGTAATGCGGCGGTTGTTTAGACGCCAGATCAAATACAGACAGCGGTGGCCCGACGGGTCAAAATCTTAATTACAGGAAGTACTCTAACCCTCCCCTCTCCCTACCCTAACCCTCCCTTAGTGGTGCCTAACCCTAACCTCCTTCCCTAGTGCCTAACCCTAACCTTCCCTCTTTAGTGCCTAAACCTAATCCCCCCCCCCCTCCCCACACCCTAAACCTAACCCTCCTGGGGGGGGTGCCTGACCCTAACCCACCCCCCCCCTTTCCCTAAGCTAACTCTCCCGGGGGCGTGCCTAACCCTGACCCCAGGGGTCCCTAAAGCTAATCCAACGGCTACACGCTCAGACACATGGCTTACCTTTGTTCGGTATGCTGGGATTTATTAGTGGGGTTAATGATAGGTGTCGGGATTTCGACGTCCATCTTTAGTCCCATGTTGGGATGTGGGTGTCGGGATATCAGCGGGTGGGATAGTGCCCGCCGGTATCCTGACCGCATCCCACGAGAAGGATTGAACACTGATTCAACCTGGCTCGCGGTGGAGTGTGAACTGGTAACGAGGGTCGATGTGACCTGGGATCCATTCACAGCATAGGAAGAGCCAGCGCTTGGAGATTAGCTCATCTCCAAGTGCTGGTTCGGCACATGCCTTTGGTGACATCATCAACCCGGCAATAAGCCGACTCAGGCTGCCAGTCTGAAAGGGGTCTCAGCCAGGCCGCACCCGGGATGGACTAGTGTACAATATCCCAGACGCAACCCGGCTTTGCGGTGTAAAAGTGGTATTCGTAATTTATCACCTGCTATTAGATACAGTTTACACTAAACCATTAGTGCTGACCGATGGCAGAGCCTCACTTTTCAATTTCTTTGCCATTTACAAAGTAACCTTGTGTGTGATAAGGAAATGGTGCCAAGCAGAACTTGCGCAGACAACCCTGAAACAAAACGGTCTCTGCAACTACATAATACACCATATAATAATTATAGCAGGATTGTCAGCATTTATTATTTATGTAAAGGGAACCAAAGTTATGCAACGCCGTATATAGCAGTTATGCACATATAGTAACAAAATTATAAGATAAATTTGCACCAATAACAGCATAACCGTACATATTGGCATAGTTATGGGAAACAGTCGGGAGGGATGACACAAGAGGAGTGAGGGCACTGCTAATCATAAAAAGGTAGAGATAGAAGTAGTGGGGAGACACAAAATGTACCCAGCAGCGGTGATTAAGTATGTTTCAAGAACATGAAAATGGGGAAAGTTTAATAGAGTAAGAAAGAGTGATAGACGGAATAGGAGCAGCATGGTACAAGTCTTGGTGGCGTAAGTGAGTTGATTATCAGTGGGGTGGAGAGGCGGCAGTCACCTGCAGAACAGAGTGGAGTTTGGAGATGCAGAACAGGAAGGGCAAGAACTGTGAGCTTGGGAAGTGTAAAGTTTAGATGGCTGGAAGCCGGTGGAGGGATTGGTGGGGCAAAAGCAGTGTAAAGGAGCCCATACACGGTGCAATAAAGCAGCCAATCCGACGGATTGGTACTATTTGGCTGCTATATCATACAGTGTATGGGCAAGATATCAGATAGTGTGCACGCCGATGGGGTCGTACATCGCACCTCCAGATCTTACTCAGGTTGTGCTGATCTGGGGATGCAATGTGCTATCCCATGCAGCGCTATGCGGGTGGGGGAGCCGTTTTTTGGCCCGCTCACTGTCCCCGGTTATGACGAGGTAAAGGGGGGGGAGAATTAGATGTTGAAAAAGAAATTACTATCCAAATAAACAGTAAATTTAGGAAGGGACTTGCAGCCGCTGCAAGAACTACTGTGAGATTTCCCGTATTTTTTAAGCGGCAATCACTTTACAGGCTAAACACAGCTGGCAGGAAGACTCGCAGGAGTTCCCACAGCGGCCGCAAGTTGCACCATATTACATAAGCCCCAATATCACTCATAGTTAATTAGGAACCTATATTTGAAAACGAAATACCTTGGAGTGAGTAAGCGCATTATGGGCACCACGAAATTTAAAAGCAGATTTGGGTACAGTTTAAATATTCTAGGTCTATGCCACTTACAGAAGTGGCAAAGAAAAACTGCTATCCTATTCTTTCTATTGTGACCAAATGGTAAACTGTACATCTTCCCCCAAATTTCTGCAACATCCCCAGTCTAAACGCTAGTCTCAATCGTATTGCCAATACCCAAATCTTATCATCATGACGGCATGGGAAGAGGGCGATTTAATTTTTGGACAAAAAAAACTAAATATGAGCACTGGGGGTGCATAGGTGTATCAGGAACACATGCACGCTCCCGTGGGGTCGTCAGTCGCTCCTCCAGATCTTGCTACATGCACAAGAGATCTGGTGAAGCGATGTACAATCCCATGCTGGTCTATGTGTGGGCGGCTGACATATCGGGCAGTCAAGCACTGGATCGCTTCAGTGTGTGGGGACTGCCCGATATGTTGACAATCAGAATGTGCATCGCTGGGTACACATTGTACAGTGTGTACCCAGCTTAAGACCTTCATACAAAAAGTGACTAGTCTGACATTGCAAGACCTTGAACAGCTCATTAATAATGAATTTGCATGGAAAGGGGTTACTTAGCACTTGTGACATTAACAGTATTGGTACATACAGTACTTTTGGAACCATATAACAATATAATAGGGTATAAGTATCACTAAAAATGTAGCTGAATTATAAGACGGTAAGAAAAAACAAAACAAAACAAAAAAAACCACATTTATGATTGAATAATTCACCCAATAACATCATCTGTTCAAAAGGCAACATCCTACAAAACCCTTATCTGCTCAGCACTATCCGGGTCAACATTGCTTGTGTATAGGGGGGGGGGGGGGGGGGGGGGAGAAACAAACAAACAGGTCATTGCAACATATACACAATAGGTTATTTTATTAATCGATATACAAGTCAAGATTTTAAACTCCAAAAATCCCGCAGGATGTTCTATAGCAAAACTTACATGATAAGCTGAACAACATTTGCACTAAAAGTAAATTACACTTATCTGCCACTTGGACATAAGAGGAAACAGCACACTTCCAGCGGAAGCAAGTCCCCAACATCAGCACAACAAAACATGAGGATAACAGAAATACAATAATAATTATTACTACATCTGAATATAAAACCGTTGAATCTACTGTAAAAATAGTAAACCCCCTCCATGGGTTACAGAATATGGAAACCATCACATTATTAAATAAGAATTCTTAGCAGCATATAAAAATAGACCAGTCATGGATAACATCTAGAATTCTTTTTTGACACTGACAGCCCCATATCACCTAATACAAGTGTAATTCTGTTTTCCAGAAAGCAGTCTGTATAGTAAGGCACAGAATGGCTGCTGGTCTAACAATACACAGGATCCCCCATTCATTCATTCATTCATAGCGTGTGCCTGTATGCCATAGGAAGTGAGTGGGTGCTCAGAGTGAACAGGACACGACACGTGTCTCTCAGTGTGTACCTGGCTGATGTAGGCAGCAGTGTCCGGTGATAAGCGGTGATATGGGATGGTGAGCCCGCTCTCCAGCAGCACAGACGGGCTCTCTCACTCTCAGCTGCTCGCTCTCTTTAATTCTGAATGTGATCCATCACATCCCTTCCTGCTCCTGTAATATAAAGCACCACTGGTGATGACTCACTGAGCCGCTCTGCACCCGGACTATCCTCTCTATGGTAGAGAGAGTAGGCAATGTAACTAAAATATGATGCGCAGCCGTTCGGTCTCCGATGCGCATGCGCTCTTCCAGGAACACGATTGGCTTTAGCGCCTGCGCAGTGACGCAAATAGCGCAGTGACAGCTGCATCCTAGAAAGGAGGTAAGAAGGTACTGTACGTTTGACTTGATCCAGGAGCTTGGCAAAGAGGGGAGGTCTTGATTTCTTTTTTTTTTCTACATAGCTACAGGAGCAATATTGATACATTACGTAATCCGTTTACAGTGGCTTGTTAGTTTGTCTTAGGGGGATGTATCACTACTTCATTCATTGTATTATTATGAGATTGAAGCGGTTGAAAGTTTCAACATTCAAATACCAATAAGGAAAAATCATGTAAGCATAGGGCGGAATGTACTATAAGCAAAATGTGACCAAAACTCCAAAAACTGCAGTTTTCTGAGTTTTGGCCGCATTCCCCATATGTACCAAACTCCGGAACGCGATACTTTCCGGAGCTTGGCCCCGTTAGGCAGCGCCATCTATAAATTGGGTTTTTTTTATACGCATTTTTTTTTATTGGTGTATAAGCACGTTTTATTAAACTATGGATAAAATATTAAGTAAAATGATGTTTTATTGATACAGTTGAGCCTCTGTAGTTTTCACATAATAGAAAACAGACTCTATATAATTTATTGCTTGGCGTTTAGCGCAGTGAATAAGCTTACATGATTTTCCCTATTGGGATATGTAGCAAGAGTGGAAAAGTTGCCCATAGCAACCAATCAGCTTCTGCCTGTCATTTTATAGAATGTACTTGATAAATGATAACTACAGTAAAAGCTGGTTCCTATGGAAAACTGTTTCACTTGTCGACTTTTCATTTTTTAGAAGGCTTGTTTTAAAAATCTCCCCCCTTGTTTTAGTATAGTAATTTCCCATAATAACACTCTGCAGGATGGGAACTAATACATTCTTCTCACAGTTTTTAGGGAGGGATGTATCATGTATTGTATATACAGATGTGTCAGCACTCATCTTTGCTGCAGTTGCGCCAAACGGGATTCAGTTTATATGCCGGCAGTCGAAATACCAACACCGGAATCCCGTAGGACATTAGGATACCGGCGTCGGCAGCCTTACTGCTGAAATCCTGAACATCTGGACGGCGGTAAATATGCACGGTTAACCGGTGATGGGGGGGGGTTAGGATTAGGCACCCCCGGGAGAGATGATGATTAGGCACCTCCCGGGGAGGGTTAGGCTACGGTAAGGGGGGTTTAAGGTTAGGCACCACTGGGGGGAGGTTAGGGTTAGGCACCCCACCAGGAGGGTTAGGTTTAGGATGCCGGAAGGGGGGGTTACAGTTAGGCACCTCCCCCCGGGAAGGTTAGGGTTAGGCACCACTAAGGGAGAGTTAGGGTTAGGGGGGGAGAGGAGAGGGTTAGGGTACTTACCTGCCCCTGTCGGGATTTTGTACCATTCGGGCTTCCAGCGTCGGCATCTCATACCGATCCAGCGCCAAACAGCCCCTTTCAGTGTGCCTGGTCCCATGAGACTCTGCTAGTGCCGGGCGTCTCTCTTGCATCTTTCTTTTTTCCAGAAAATTTTCAGAAATTTTTTTCCAGTATAAGTTGCAATGCGATGCGTCTAGTATGCAACAGGAGACTGTGCTGATTAAATTGATAAGCAACACTTTTTTTTATCTGAGTTTCTCTCAATCAGCATGGGACCATAGGCGAAACTAAGGGGTGCTCCACAGAACCACCCATTAGCCTCTGCCACCAATTTGCAATTTTTTTAAATGTAAGTAGCGGCTCCCGTTCTGGAAGATGTTAACGCCACGCAGTCTGCTCTAGCGTTCACCTGATCGGGAGGACATTTTCTGCAGCTCCGCCTCCCCTGTATTTGCACCAATCAGATTCATCCTTCTTGATGCAGAGTGCCATGCTCTCTAGTGAGGAGCTACTGAGATGCCTACACCTGGAGGATCCGATTCCTGCTGCCTTACCAACGCTGCAGCTTGCAGTGGAGGGGACTTACCGGGGGCAGCAGCAGCCAGCTCCCTCTCACCTCCACACACGTGACCCAATAATGCTGGGAGACACAGGTGAGTTGACCCAATGCTGGTGGGGGCACAGACAGAGACAGGTGTTAAGTGAGTAATGAGGAAAATTGGGGAGGTGGGGCCAGGTGTAAGAGAGTCTTAGACCTGCACTGGTCGTTACTCGGGTGGGAGGAACACAGAGAACCTGGTGACACAGTACACTGATCCCAACACCCCCAGCACCCATTATACCCCTCCTCCCCCACCCATACACACATTATACCCCCCTCCCCCCGCCCATACACACATTATACACCTCCTTTCTCCTCAAAGCTTATACATCCCCATACACCTCTCTTCCACATAATACGCCCCCACCATACACATTATATAGGAACATCTCAAGGATGATCAGTGGAAACTGGATGCACCTGAGCTCAATTTTGAGCTTTATGGCAAAGGCTGTGAATACTTATGTACATGTGATTTCTTAGTTTTTGGGGTTTTTTTATTAAATTTGCAAAAATCTCAAAAAAAACTTTTTACACGTGGTCATTATAGGGTATTGTGTGTAGAATTTTGAGGACAAAAATGTATTTATTCCATTTTGGAATAAGGCTGTAACATAACAAAATGTGGAAAAAGTGAAGCGCTGTGAATACTTTCCAGATACACTGTATTTGGTGTTACTTTATCTCTTTCCAACATTTGATAAATCTCCCCCATAGTTTTGAAAGGATAGTTGGGAACTTCTTTAGCACTAAGGGGGTGATTCAATTCAGCGCGATTTTGAACAGCCCCAGGAAGGAGTTCCCGGAGCTGTTCAATTGACCGCACTGTTTAGACTGACTACAGAATTTCTTCTCGCACACTCCTGAGATGAAAGCAGAAATCTGACTTAAGTGCCGCTTTTTCGGCTTGGCACTGCGCTAACAGCCTCACGCCTGGCAGTTTAGTCGAAGAATGCTGGTTGGCGCGACTAAACACCCAGTTTAAGGTGTGGTAACCGTCTTTCTCCAACTTAAGTGGTTGTAGTAGGACTTAACAGGGTGGTCAATTAAATAGCTACGGTAACTCCTTCACGACGCTATTCAACATTGCGCTACAGTGCCTTTCAAAAGTATTCACCCCCCCCCCCTTTTTACCTTGTTTGTTACATTACAACCTGTAATTTATTTAATTTTTTTTATCTGAATTCTATGTGATGGATCTGCACAACATAGTCCAATTTGGTGAAGTGAAATGAGAAAAATATATATAAAAAAATGATCTTTATAAATAATATTCTGAAAATTAGCATGTGCATATGTAAATACCCCCTTTACTATGAAGCCCCTCAAAAGTTGTGGTTTAACCAGTTCCCTTCAGAAGTCACATAATTAGTGAAATAAAGTCCACCTGTGTGAAATCTAAGTGTCACATGATCTGTCAGTATAAACACACCTTTTTTGAAAGGCCCCAGAGGCATGAAGACCAAGGAACGCTCCAGACAAGTCAGGGACAAAGTTGTTGAGAAGTACAATTCTGGGTTGGGTTATAAAAAAATATCCAAATCTTTGATGATCCCCCGGAGCACCATCAAATCCATCATCATCAAATGGAAAGAACATGGTACCACAACAAACCTGCCAAGAGTGGGCCGCCCACCAAAACTCACAGACCGGGCAAGGAGGGCATTAATCAGGCAGCACAGAGACCAAAGGTAACCCTGAAGGAGCTGCAGAGTTCCACAGCAGAGACTGGTGTATCTGTGCATGTGACCACAATAAGCCGTACACTCCACAGAGCTGGGCTTTATGGAAGAGTGGCCAGAAAAAAGCCATTACTTAGTGATAAAAATAAGAAAAGACAACTTGAGTTTGCCAAAAGGCATGTGGGCGACTCCCCAAATGTATGGAGGAAGGTGCTCTGGTCAGATGAGACTAAAATTGTACTTTTCGGCCTCCAAGGAAAACGCTATGTCTGGCGCAAACCCAACACATCCCATCACCCCAAGAACACCATCCCCACAGTGAAACGTGGTGGCAGCATCATGCTGTGGGGATGTTTTTCAGCAGCAGGGACTGGGAAACTGATTCGAGTCGAAGGAAAGATGGATGGTGCTAAATACAGGGATATTTTTGAGCAAAACCTTTTCAGTCTGCCTGTGATTTTAGACTGGGACTGGGATTCCAGCAGGACAATGACCCAAAGCATACTGCTACTCGAGTGGTTTAAGGGGAAACGTTTAAATGTGTTGGAATGGCCTAGTCAAAGCCCAGATCTCAATCCAATTGAGAATCTGTTTTCAGACTTGAAGATTGCTGGTCACAAGCAGAAACCATCCAACATGAAGGAGCTGGAGCAGTTTTGCCTTGAGGAATGGGCAAATATCCCAGGGGCAAGATGTGGCAAGCTCATAGAGACTTATCAAAAGTGACTTGCAGCTGTAATTAACGCAAAAGGTGGCTCGACAAAGTACTGACTATAGGGGGGTGAATAGTTATGCACACTGAAGTTTTCTGTTATGTTGTCCTAAATGTTGTTTGGTTCACAATATAAAAAAAACACAACTTCACAGTTTTAGGCATTCTGTGAATGAAATGATGCACACCTTAAAACAATCCATTTTAATTCCAGGTTGCGAGGCAAAAAAAACATGAAAAATGCAATGGGGGTGAATACTTTTGCAAGGCACTGTAAATTGAATCGTCCCCAAAGTTTGCTCAGCTTTTAAAATACACCCAAGCTACATTTAGGGTGCCTTAAAACTGGCATAAATGTATAACCCCATTAAAGATGACCATACACTGAGCGATAATCGTTCAGATCAGCCAATGAAACAACTATTATGAACAATAATCACCCAGAATATGGACCTGGTCAGTAACACTGCGCAACAATGAAAATGTTTCCGACAAGAAATTAGTTACTTCTAATTGATTTCAGCATGCAAAGAACAAATGTGACTATTAACACTCTCTATTAACTCTCGGTTCCATTATGTAGCTAAGTTATGATCTTGTAAGGGTATTTTGTTAAATACTAGAGAATTTTGGTGTCTAGAATGTTTAGGTTGGCAAACCTGAATAAAGGAATACCGAGTCATTGTAGGCCATGTAAAAAAATGTCCATCACAGTCTTCTGGTTGATCAAAGCAATATTCTTCTGCCCCATTTATACATCAAACAAAGATGGAGAAGCTTTCAAGTACCTGCATGGAATAATTCTACTTCTCAGTGATGCTAAAGTTAAAGAAGGAATCTTTGTTGGTCCACAAATTCGTCAGCTTTTTAACGCTGAAAATGTCGACCGAGTTCTCCAGGTTAATGAGAAAGTGACTTGGGAAGCGTTAAGGGTGTATGGCTTATTGGATACTAGAAGAGCTGGAAGATGTTGAAATTGTGAACAACCTACTAGAAAAGTATCATCAATTAGGCTGAAACATGTCACTCAAAATCCACTTTCTCGACTCTCATCTGGACTTCTTCCATGACATCTGCGTTGCAATGAATGACGAGCACAGTCAGTGATCCCACCAAGACATTTCATCAATGGAACAAAGATTTTAGGTAGATGGAACACTGATAATTAAAGGGTTACAGGAGGAGGATTGGCAGCAGATATGGGGGTAGCATAACTCATTTTAGAACTAGGCAGACAGCCTGCTGAAAATATGGCCACACTTCAAGTCCTGAGATACCCACCTTCGATGTTGGAAGGCGTGACTTAAAACTGATAATCTAAATGAGCGATTGGCAACAGCCAGTCCCCTTATTCTATCCTGCTCTGTTGTCATGCTTTTTGTAACTTGTAACACTTGTTTAATATGCCTGCTGATGATTGGTGTCTTTTTCATTGCTTAAGTATATTGAGTTAAAATATTACTGAGATTATGGGTACTATGTGGCCCTTTTGGAGGTTAAAGGACCTCCCATTGTTCAATGGGTATCACTCATCTAGACACACCTTGATAAAGACTCCTTTGTGAGTTGAAACACGGTGCTGAGGATTTAAACTTACCTACCTTGGAGGCGGGAATACTAGAGGTATTTGCCCCAGGAGGATGCTAGTGGACTACAGATTCCTGATCCCGGGGAATGTTGTATTGTGCAAGTTTAGGTGTAAATTCCTTACACCCACACCTTCTGTTACGCCTTTAATCGATTATTGGTGGTGTTTTTACATATATTTCTTGTATTTGTTTCCATTTTGTGAAGATTATTAAAATTATCGGATTACACTATGTCATTGCCTTCTCTTCTTCTACTACATGTGGAATTTTAAAGAGGAGAGAACAAAGGATCATCTTTCCGTTTGACCATATGATCGATGGAACTTTATGGAAAATACCTGGATGTTTGATATTCAGATTGGAATACGATAAGTGCTAAAATACTATTGTGGGACAGTGGGGGTGACTTAGAGGTCTATCCCCCTCTACAGATTAACATTCAATAGTACTGATTTTATTTTTTGTTGTACTCCATTTGAAGTGAATATTCAGTATTTCCTTACTCATCTCTTCTACGCTTTGACCTAGCCGCTGAATGTTTGTCTATTTTTCTTAAGCTGTGTATCCATTAAGCGATTTTAATGAGCGATTGAACGATTATGACATCGTAATCGTTCAATCTCTCATTAATCGTGAACTATAATGTTGGAAATGATCAGCGATGCGCGCACCCGCTTGTGGTCGTTTCCGACATCAATCATCGCCGGAATATGCCGGTCAATCTGCCGATAACGACAGATTGGCCATGTTCAGGTATGAGGGAGGGTGCCCACACTGGACGACATATTGTTCAGTGTAAGCACTACAGGGGATCAGTAACGACTGTACGATTACGATGTCGTAATCGTACTGTCTTTCCATAGTCAGCAAGTGGACACGCAGCTTTACTCATCTAGATTCGCCTGGAGTCGAAGGTTTAGGGGACAGAAAAAGATTTCCAGTAGCAGAAAAAATTGGTTGTCCATGTAAATTAAAGACATATATTAATTTAAAGCCATATAGAAGGTGTGATGTTCTTTCGAAGTTTAAAGCATATATGAGTTAAGAACTTACAGCTGTCATGCAGCAATGAAAAATAGGTCTGGACCATGAAGCACTGGAGTAATCTTATGGACCAATGATTCAAAATGTTAAATATTTAGTTCATTACGCATGTACATTGTGTTTTTGTTTTCAGTGTGTGACACAAATTATCAAACATGGAAGAGGAAGCGTGATGATCTGGGGTGCTTTTGCAGGATTCCCAGTTGGCGACTTGCACAGAGTAACTGACACCTGAAACAAAAGGGCTACCACAGTATTATGCAGCGCCATACAGTACCCTCTGGTCTACGCCTTGTCGGTCAAGGGGTCATTCTACAGCAAGATAATTACCCAAAACATTCCTCCAGGCTATGTCAAATCTATATTCAAGGGTAAAAAACAAGATGGTAGGTTTTAAATCATGGAATAGCAGGCAATGTTTCCTGACTTAAACCCCTACAGTCTGGTTTGGGATGAACTGGACAGTAGGGTGAAAATAAAACAACCTACAAGTGCAACACATTTGTGGGAAGCTCTGCAACAGTGTTGGGAATTGTCATGAGGTGATGGTTATGGACTGTAGGCTGAAGCCAATCGGATTCAGGTTTCCCAGCTGGAAGCTGGCAACAGACCGGTCCAGACTGGCAGCAAGGATTCAAGACACATGGGGTTACTGAGGCTGGCAAGACACAGGCGAGAATTAGCAGGACTTTGGTACACATAAAGTCAATCAGATTGGCAAAGTACAGGAAGTGGAAATTCGGTAAACAGAAAGATAATCCAAGGTACAAGGCAGGAACAAGGTTTAACTGGAAAAAGGAATTTGAGAGAGCGGTCATATCCAAACGGCATGTAGGTTTCTCTAATAACCAAGCTTAGGAAGCTGGGCAGACTTCCCTTAAATGAGGAACTTGGATCTGATGTATTAACCTGAGGTTATAAATAGGACCAGTAGAAGGCGCACATGCGCAATTTAGTCCTAGGGAGCCTTCCCCACACTGCCCTGCAGTAATGGTGGCAGCCAGTGGCATAACATGCCGGGGACCAAGATGATTGAACCAGGGAGACCGCCATGGCAGGAGGCAGCTTCCTGGAATCCCCTTGTGAGACCAGACCTGGCAGCAGCTCCACGATGCTCTTACTGCCATGGTAAGTGTGGCCAATGCCGCTTGTGACAGGAAGAATTTCTCAACCAATATTTGATGTTCATTGTAGAAAGAATGATGGCTAGCTATCTATATACAGTGCTTTTTTTCTATGAACAAAAAAAGTTACCGATTCTCATCATACTTGTAGATACAAGATTTAAAGTGGCTTCCACACTCAGGACAAGTCTTCAGACACTTACTGTGTTCATTTCTGACATTATTTCACTGATTTCCTCCTGTTTAAAGAACTATTTATAAGAATTATACCAAAAAAGTGCCTGTATTGCTTACCTTTGAGTATCATCAGAAAAAAACACAGATTGTGTGTATACCCGCACAGTAGTCCACACAACTAATACTAGTAGGCAACAAAACAAAATTTTGTTTATAACCAACAAAACTTAAACCAGAACCAGACAGAACAGTACAGTAGTCAAAGACTAAACAAAGGGTCTGGTATATTTTGTCGACAATCAAAATGTTGTCCGACATAATGTCAACACATACAGTATGTCAACATGGACAGAATGTCGACATGTTCAAAATGTTTACAGCCAAAATGTTGACTTGTACATAATGTTGATACCCAATTGAAGCCTAACCTCAACCATAACCCTAAAATATCTATTGTCAACAGTTTGACTGTATATAGATTTCATTTATCGACCTTTTGATTGTCGACATGTTAATTATGTAGACATTATTAGGGGAATTCAATATGGGTGCGAAAACTCAGTTTTTGCGTTAAATTCACACCTATGACATCATTATCGCAGGTTTTAGTTTCACACTATTCAATTTCAAAGACTTTTTGCAGGTTCGAAAAGTCTTTGATAAAAAACGGGGATAATTTTTCACCATTGAATAGGTGTCGAAAAAAAGTGCAGAATTGGAGTTTAGGGGTACAGGCTTAAAAAAAATAGCCTGCACCCCTGGGAATGACATTTAAAAAATAACTGTGTCAAAAAAAGTAAAGAAAAAAAAAAATAGGGACACCCCAAAAAATTAATTAAAAAATTGGGGTTAAAAAAAAAAAATGGGAAAAAAATTGTTTAAAACTAGGGAAATAGGATGAGGGCTATTCTGCAAGTATGGGGCAGGTGTTTTCTAGAATAGATTTATAGCGGCAGGTGCACAATTGCAGAATTTTTAAAAACTTACTTTAGGGACATCAAAATATGCTAGTACCCATTTTCATGTACCCCAAATTTGATGGGACCACTTAAAAAAACCGAAAAAAATAACCTAAGTGCTCTTCTGCATCACTTCTTCAATGTCGGGAAAAAAGCACCTGCCGCAGCTGTTTAAATCCCCAACATTTGCAGGCTAAAACGGGGGTACCCATAGTGATCCCCCATGTTTTTACAACTTTAGGGGGGTCCTACAATTTTTTCCAGGAAAACTTCATTTTTTAACGCAAATCCCACTTCGCCAGGTCCCATTTTCGGAGGATTTATATTGAATACGGGGATAAAGCGGGCGCGCACTCGATACTTTCTCCCTGAAAATTCTCCGATGTGTAGCGAAAAGTCCAGCACGGACTTTTCGCTCCCAATATGAATACCCCTCTATGACTTTCAACATTGAGGTGTCAACATGTTAACTGTCAACAACCTGACAGTATTATTCTCTATAACTTGAATCATGTTTGATAAGAAGACCATGGAAATTTGAAAACATGGAATACTACAAAGTCTATATTTATTTCTACACAATGGTTCTCCAGTAATATCATCCCTTCCACTGACTGCAAGAATTGTCTGGGGGATCGCTGTAACTGACTAAACGGACTTTCAAACATTGTCCAGGACTGCTATAGATGCACATCTTGCATCTATGAAATTATTTATTTGTCTATAAAAAAGTGCTATAAATGTTCTGGTTATTGCTGTTATTATTATTAATGAATATATACTTCCTCTACTTATTATTCTCATCTACATGGTGGAATGGAGCCTGTGGGCCTGATTTAGCAAGGATTGCAGTTGCTAATACGCACGCAATTGGCCGATTGTTTCGCACTGCGTATACGTACGCATCACAGTGCATGTGCACGAACCAGGTGCTGCAATCATAGTGGCGACGCAGATCCATTGCAGAGTGATTGACGGAGTGCAGTTTGTGGGTGGTAACGGGGATTTGGTCTGCCGCACGCAGACATGCCAGTGCGCTTTAACGGCGTTGCAGGGGTGTGCATTAATTAGCCACTGCGATCCCATACGCAGCCTGACACCTCATAGCGTGTGCTGGAGTTAGCAGTTCCTGAGTGAGGACTGACCTGCCTTAACTGTGCATATGGGTCCGATGTTACAGATTATTTCGCTATGTTGCTAAATTATACTGCTGTGTCTAAGGGGAAGTGGGCGTCCTTATGTTTGGCTGCGATCGCAATGTGAATGCAATTATTTGCATATCACCGCTTCTAATAGCAACTGCGTTGCGTGCTAATTAGCAGAATAGCGATCCTTGCTGAATCAGGTCGTGTAACCGCAATGTGTAGAGTAACCACCTTATGTTCTCTACCAACATTTGATATTGCATCAAATGTTGGTAAAGAACATAAGGGGCCAAATGTAATAGGTTGAGAGTTTAGAAAATGTGAGAATAAACCCTCATACTTTTTAAACTGGGCCAATGTAATAAAGAACATGCAAACTCGCATGTTTTTCAGACTCAAAAAACTCATGATTTAAACTCTCATCTAGATGTTTTCCCATTTTGAAAATACAACTCGACCAATGTAATAGTGTGAGAGTTTTACTGCTAAACTGTCACATTTTCTACACTTTCACCCTATTACATTTGGGCCAAGGTGTCTGATGGACGATGATTAATGATGGATGGATTATGATTAATATTCTTGATAATTTTGCTATGTGTGCAATATGTTGATTATTTGTTTTAAACAAAACAGTCTTTAGTGAAAATAAATGATAAATAGATATTTTCAAGTTTCTTACGAGAAATCTGACCCAACACTCACGAGGCTAGTGGCTTGTTAGATAACCAGGTGCCTGTCTGAGAAAAGACTGTTTTGTCAAGAACAAGGCTTATATGTCAGACTGCTGTACTGTACTCTCCTCACTACTGCTGCCCTCAGATGGGCAACTTGTCCACTGCCAGCTAGGGCATGCATTAGCAGTGACTGATGGGCACTAGGTGTCAAAGGTAGCGCCAGATCGCTGGGTTTTACTTAGGACCTTCTTCTCTGGCTGAATTTATTGTTTCCACCACTAGATTAGTCCATTTATTTAAATAATTGAACATTTTAGTTACTTTTTTCTTGACAAGCAAATTGCACTTGCTTACAATTTCTTATTGCAGCAGGAAATGTCAGTTTCACTTGTCATTCATTGTGACTGGTTCCTGTGCACCTGAACCAGCTCCACCCGTAGCCTGTATGACTACAGCCTCAGTTTCTTTCTTTATGGCCATCCCTGTTTATAAACGATTAGTCATTAGTAACTAATTACACCATGCCGAGTGGATTTTTATTCAAGAAGTGTTTGACAATTTCTAAATTGTTTTTCATTTTATTACACTTTATAATATACTTAATCTCAATTTAGTCTTTGTTGTAAATAATGACACAATATAGTAGAATCTTGCTAAGATCATTAGTGTGCATTATTATAATTTACAATGGCATGAATAAATTGAGCATGGAGATAATTAATATCTCTGTAGTATGTAGAAATGAGTAATTCCAGGAATGCATGTGGACAGAGTTTACTCACGTTAATCACATCTGCCTGTCGGAGAAGGTTCTGTAATAGGTAAGCTCAAGCAGAGTCTACAGGTGTCAGAATTTAGGAAATCAGGAAACAAATACATACTATATTAAATGTGAGAGATAACGCACCAACCAATAATCTCCTTTCACGTTACAGGCTGTGGGATCTGTTTACTAAAGCTGACCACACACTAGACCAACTTACATCCAACCAGCCAACTAGTTGATTGGTTGGAATGAAAATCTGGTAAGGTATGAAAGCAAATGACATTCAGCAATTTGCTCCCAAATGCCAGAAAATGGACAAAAACTGTTGTTTGAACAAATTGTTTAGATCAAACATTTAACAAACTTGTCTGAACGACCATTTTCATCTGTTTTCTGGCATTTGGGAGCAAATTGCTGTTTATCAGTTACTCCCATACATTACCAGATTTTCATTCCAACCAATCAAATAGTTGGATGGTTGGATGAAAGTTGGTCTAGTGTGTGGCCAGCTTTAGCCTTGGATGGAGATACAGTGAACATAAATAAAGTACCATCCAATCAGCTCCTAACTGCCATATCACAGGCTGTGTTTGAAAAATGACAGGAGCCGGTTGTCTGCTACTTTATATCTGTTCACTTTATCTCCATCTAAGGATTAGTAAATAGACCCCTGTGTTTGGGAAATGACAGTTAGTTGGTGCTGTATCTCACAATTTTATCTCTCTCCAAGCTTTATTAATTCTCCCCCTCAAAACCACTAATACTGCTTTTATACCTAATATCCGGATCTGACCCAGAGGTTGGAACAGGGGGCCTGATTCAGACCCGCTCGCTCGCTCCCCGTAGGAAGGGGGCAGTGCTAAATGTTGCAATTTGCGTAATTTAGCCCTGCCCCTAAGGGACCTGCGAATCGCGGGGTTTTCCTGAAAAAAGGTGGTGGGGCATAATGACGGCTATAGTCTGGCCCCGCCCCCTGAAGATGAGAGGAGCAGGTCCTCTCCAGCTGCTCCTGGCAAACTGCCTGGCAAAGTCGGTAAGTATGGTATACCTTCTGAGGGTTAAGGCTGCCTGCAGAAACACAGTGACATTCATATACTCCAATGGCTAGATGCAGGTATATAATGACAAAACGCCTCATTGAGTATGGATTGCGATTGCACCTGTGAAGTCGCACGCAACGCAGCTGTGAAAATATGCTAATGCAGGCTACAGCTCAGCCAGCGTAAAGACACCCACTGCTGCTTTCTCATATCTTTTTAACCTCTCATTTCTATGTATACATCGGTACCATCGACGGACATCAGCCCATCACGCACATTTTACAGCAGATCTGACCAGCTGCAGAAACTGCAAGTCTCGTCGCACAGGGAGCTCTCATGCTGCATATGCAATCGCAGTGGTTAATTTATGCATGCCCTTGAAACGGCGTTCAAACGTACAGGCACGACTGCATTTCTCTGACCATTCCCCCGTCACCACCCCCAAACGCTAACATCCTGTCACACACTCTGTGATGGATTCCTTTGTGCATCTGTAATTGCAATGCAATCACTGCGCACACGCACTGCAGCTTGTACACATGCGCAATGGCAAACAATCGATCGACTGCGTGCTTAATCGCTATTATGTACACTACTGAATCAGGCCCAAAGACTCCAGAGTCAAAATTGGTTATATACCAACAAAGCAGTAAAGGTTGAGTCTCCCATATCCAAAATGCTTGGGACCAGGGGTATTTTGGATATCAGAATATTCAGTATTTTTTTATATTTGCATAACATAATGAAATATCTTGGAAATGGGTCCCAAATCTAAAAACAGAATGCATTTATGTTTTATATATACCTTATACACACAGCCTGCAGACTGCAGGTCATTCTATATAATATTTTCAATAATTTTGTGGTTCAAACAAAGTTTGTCTACAGACATGAAATTCATTTATGTTTCATATACACACAGCCTGAAGGTAATTTTATACCATATTTTTAATACTTTTGTGCCTAAAACAAAGTTTGTGTACATTGAATCATCAAAAGCAAAGGTTTCACCATCTCAATCATGCCAAAAATATTCCATATTTCGGAATATTTCGATATGGGAGACTCAACCTGTAATACCTGCCAGGGTAAGCTGTACACAGAGAGAATAATGGTAAAAATTTCTGGTTAGGTTTGGCAGGAAACAAGTAGTGGTCAGGAGAAAATCCAAGATCAAGTTATAAAAGAACAGCAAAAAATTATATATTCAACCAGGTCAGCAACATCGAGTAGATCACAGGAACACAGGTCACAACACCGAAGAAGGAACTATCATTAGTGTTATGGACATGCCAGGCAAGTTATTTAAACATGCCAGAACCAGTAGCCTGAGCACTGTTGTCACAAACCATGCTAGAGACCTCCGCCCCAGACGCCTGCATCTTCCTATACGTCTGTGCCATCGCTGTCCGCAGAGCCAACGGCCTGCTGTTCCAGTGATCTCTGATGCGGGGCCTCCACCTGAGGGTCATCTGCAGCATTCCCGCTGTTGACCTTGTCTCTGCCACAAATCCATGCGCGCCCTCAGCGTGCCAGTATACAAGTTTCCTGGAACATGGGCGCAGTCATGTTGGGCCTGGTCAGGTAATACTCATGCATCCAGTCAGCAGCCGTCTAAAGTTGCTTCAGCCAATCCGCTTTAGCCTGATGGTATAAAAGACCTTCCTGTAACACATGCTGGTTGCCAGTGCAACAATGTCCATTGCTGCTGCAAGTCTTATGTTTCTGAGCTCCCGGTGTGAAACCTATGCATCCTAGCATAGCAAGGCTGATTCTCAGTTCTTACCAATGTTGCTGAGTTTCCAGTGTGTTACCAGTGCTACCCAGTACAGCGAGTCATAATCCAAGTTCTTAAAGTTCATTCCATGTTACTCCAGTCCGGAGTAACATTCCAAGTACTTGAAGTGTTGAATTGTCTGGGCAGACAGGAGTCTGCTCAGGTGCAGTTGATGCAATACATTCAAGATGTCTCTACTCGTTTGGACAATAGCCAAGCTCTTCTAGGACAGACCTCCAGTCTAGTAATCCTGCCCCAGCATCTGCTCCTTCAGTAGTCTCTCTTCCAGTACTCCGTCTTTCACTTTCTCCTCCTAGCAGGTTTGATGGGATTCCAAAGTTTTGCCGAGGGTTTTTAAACCAGTGCGAGATCCATTTTGAATCGCAGACAGCAAGCTTTCCCACTGCCAGAACTCGAGTGGCATATATAATATCCTTATTAACCGGTGAAGCCCTGGACTGGGTTTCTCCACTGTGGTAGAAGGCTGACCCAGTTCTCTCCAACTACACTGAATTCATATCAACTTTTCAAAAAATCTTCGCTGAACCTGGTAGAACGACCTCTGCCTCCAATGATGTTTTATGTCTTCGTCAAGGCAGCAAGACTGTCAGCCAATATATGTGATTTTATTCCGTAGCTGGAATGAAGACGCCTTAACAGCAGCTTTTTGGAATGGATTATCTGAGAATCAAAGATGATCTAGCTTCCTGTGAGTTGCCCTCTTCATTGGATGGCCTGATTTCCCTATGTAATAAAGTCGACCTGCGACATAGGGAGCGAGTTATAGAGAGAAGTCGGTTTGACCGAGCCAAAGGTCGTTCTGTTCACCGTGTTACTTCTTCTCCTCCTCCTGATGAACCCATGCAAGTGAATCGCTCCCGGTTGACTACTGAAGAACGTCAGAGAAGACATCTAGGAAATCTCTGTCTGTACTGCGCTTCTCCGCAGCATTAACTCAAGTCTTGTCCTTCCTGTCCGGGAAATGCCTCCTCCTAACTTATGATAGAGGGGTTAAGTTAGGAGTATCCATGGAATCACATGAGAAAACTGATCCTACCCTCATTGCCTTGTTGGAGGTGAACCAAGTCTAAGTGTTCCTGCTCTGCTCGACTCAGGAGCTGCCAGGAATTTCCTCACTGCGGACTTCATTCACAGACATTGCATACTCACCGAACGGCTGCCACATCCAGGGTCCTTAATGGCTGTAGATGGTAGTCAAATTGCCGGTGGGAGAATTATGCATTGCACCCAATCTTTGAAGCTCAAAGTTAGGGCGCTCCATGTAAAAAGTTTGTCTTATCTTGTGATTCCTAAAGCCTGTCACGAATTAATTCTGGGCCTCCCGTGGCTTCAAAGACATAATCCCTGTATTGATTGGGCTTCCTTGCAGATTACCGCCTGGAGTCCATTTTGCTTTCAGAATTGGCTTCATCAAGTGGTTCCTTTACAAAACTCTCTTGTGAAACCCTTATAAGGTCTCCCCGAAGTTTACCAAGACTTTTGTGACGTGTTTAGTAAGCAGGGAGACAACACTCTTCCTCCTCATCGTGAATGGGACTGTCCCTTCGACCTAGTTCCAGGAAAAACTCTACCTCATGGATGAACCTACCCTCTTTCATTGTCAGAGACTCAAGCCATGTCTGAGTATATCAAAGAAAACCTGGAGAAAGGGTTTATTCGTCCTTCCACCTCGCCAGCCAGAGCGGGATTCATTTTTGTAAAACAAAATATGGTGGACTTTGCCCCTGCATCAACTACCGTGGACTTAACGATATCACCGTCAAGAATAGGTATCCACTCCCGCTCATAACCGAGCTGTTTGACAGAGTTTAAGGTGCCTCCATCTTTACCAAGCTTGATCGAAGGGGGGCATACAACTTGATCCGCATACGTGATGGAGATGAATGGAAGACTGCATTTAACACCTGGGACGGGCACTAAGAATATCTGGTTATGCCCTTCAGCCTCAGCAATGCCCTTGCAGTCTTCCAGCACTTTCTGTACAAATCAGTTGTAGTCTACCTAGATGATATTTTAATCCTCTCTCAAGATCTCCAGTCACATAGCTCCCAAATCAAGGAAGTTATTCTCCAGTTAAGAAGGAATTTGTTTTTCTGCAAGTTGGAGAAATTCACGTTTGAGACTCCGTCCATTCCATTCCTTGGATACATCATCTCTGGAACCGGACCTCAAATGGATCCACAGAAACTACAGGCCATTCTTGACTGGTCATTGCCTACCACGTTAAAGTCCATTCAGCAATTTTTAGGCTTCGCTAACTACTATCGCAAGTTTGTCAAAGGATTCTCTTCCCTGGTTGCTCCTATTACTGTTCTTACCCGGAAAGGAGTGAACCCCAGTATATGGTCTCCAGAAGCTACCTCTGCATTCCATCAGTTGAAACAACCTGATTTGACTCGCCCCTTCATTCTGGAAGTAGCTGCCTCTACGGAAGGGGTAGGAGCTGTTATCTCCCAACGATTCGACGATGGGAAGTAACACCCCTGTTGTTTTTCCTCCCAAAGATTCCTACCTGCAGAGAGGAACTACTCCATCGGAGACCAAGAGCTTCTCGTGATTAAACTGGCCCTAGAGGAATGGCGTTCTCTGTTGGAAGGGGCTCAGTACCCCATTTCAGTCTTCACCGATCATAAAAATTTGCTCTATTTGCAAACAGCTCGCTGTTTAAATCCCAGACAGGCCAGATGGGTGCTGTTTTTCTCTTGCTTTGATTTCAAACTCTCCTATCATCCTGGTCCTCAGAATACTAAGGCTGATGCCTTATCTCATTCTTTGAATTCAGAACAAGATCAAGTCCAGGAACTCTCTCCTCCAATCCTAGATCCTACTGTACGTCATTTGCTTCCACTAAGCTCACTCCTGACCCTCCTCAGGGAAAGACCTTCGTTGAACCAGATCTACATAAGAAGTTACTTCATTGGGCGCATGCTTTTCGATTTTCTGGACACACTGGTGTGGAGAAGACTGTCAAGTTTATTCAACGGTCCTATTGGTGGCCTACTCTGAAAGCAGAAGTTCAAGACTTCGTTGCTTCCTGAATCAAATGTGCCCAACACAAGATTTCTAGACGAATGTCTCGGGGTCTGCTGCATCCGCTGGCTGTTCCTCAACAGCCCTGGTCCCACTTATATATGGACTTCATCACAGAATTACCTCCATCTCAGGGTCATAATACCATATGGGTCATCATTGACAGGTTCTCTAAAATGGCTCACTTCGTTCCACTTACAGGTCTGCCATCTGCATCCCAGCTTACACAACTCTTTATTAAAGAGATTTTCCATTTACATGGCCTTCCCCAAGAATCTCAGACAGAGGAGTTCAGTTTGTGACTAAGTTCACTCATGTACTCCACGGCCTATCATCCTCAGACTAATGGGCAAACAGAGAGGGTGAACCAAGATCTTGAACAGTTCCTTCGTTAGTTCATCTCATCCTCTCAAGACGATTGGCTGGAGCTTCTGCCATGGGCTGAGTTTGCACATAATGACCGATACCACTCTTCCGCTGAGAATACCCCATTCTATACTGTGTAGGGTCGTCATCCTTGTTTGCCTGGTTTCCCGTTGCTACTGACTATTGACGTACCAGCTGTTAAAGATACTCTTCAACATCTCACAGCTATCTGGGGTAAGGTGCATTCTTCACTGCTGAAGGATTCTGTGCGCTACAAGAAGTTTGCAGATCGAAAGAGATGGGCCGCTCCAAAGTTTCAGCCTGGAGACAGAGTATGGTTATCTACTCGGAACCTCAGACTTCGGATTCCATCCATGAAGTTTGCTCCGCGATTTATTGGCCTGTTTCCTGTAGAAAGAATGATTAATCCTGTGGCTGTCAAATTTTAATTACCTTCTGTTTTGCGAATTCCTAATTCTTTCCATGTGTCATTTTTGAAGCCGTTAATCTTGAACAAATTCCAGAGAGTTCTCCCCAAGTCTCCTAGTGTCCATACTCAACGTGGACAAAAATTCGAAGTAAAAAAGATCCTGGATTCCCGCTGTCATTACGGATGACTCCAATATCTCATTAATTGGAAGGGCTATGGCCCAGAAGAGAGGACTTGGATCTTTACCACCGATGTTCATGATCCTCATCTCATTAAAATCCTCCATTCCAAATTTCCTCACAAACCAAGAAAGTGTCCAGAGTCCACTTTTAAAAAGGGGGGTACAGTTGTCACAAACCATGCTAGAGACCTCCGCCCCAGACGCCTGCATCCTCCCATACGTCTGTACCATCGCTGCCCACTGAGCCATCGGCCTGCTGTTCCAGTGATCTCTGATGCGGGGCCTCTGCCTGAGCATCATCTGCAGCATCCCCGCTGTTGCCTGTGTCACTCTGCCGCAGATCCATGCGCGCCAGTATACAAGTTTCCCGGAACATGGGCGCAACCATCTTGGGCCAGGTCAGGTGATACTCATGCATCCAGTTAGCAGCCGGCTCAAGTTGCTTCAGCCAACTCGCTTCATCCTGATGGTATAAAAGACCTTCCTGTAACACGTGCTGGTTGCCAGTGCAACAATGTCCATTGCTGCTGCATGACTTATGTTCCTGAGCTCCTGGTGTAAAACCTATGCTTCCTAGCATAGCAAGGCTGATTCTCAGTTCTTTTGCAGAAAAAAGGGGGGTGGAAGCTGATGCACACTGTAAGTACTAAGAATCATAAATATAAAAAATATATAATAAACTATCAATTAACGGTGTTATATAGAGGTTCTTAGTACATGTTTGGCCAAAGATGTTTGCCCACCTACTACTTCACGGTGACATCATCAGGTGGGTCCCTAACATCCCTAATACTGACACATTGTATAAATTTATCTAGGACTTACCTGTACATGGGGAAAAAAGGGGGGATGGGCTGCACAACCTAATTACAA
This sequence comes from Taudactylus pleione, assembly GCA_031769625.1. Taxonomy (NCBI): domain Eukaryota; kingdom Metazoa; phylum Chordata; class Amphibia; order Anura; family Myobatrachidae; genus Taudactylus; species Taudactylus pleione. The sequence continues at coordinate 2,331,933 of JAUIMM010000405.1, read as the reverse complement.
CATTATCAGAGGTTGTACCATGCTGAGACCTGTAGTTCTAGTGCAGAAAAAAGGGGGGGAAGCTGATGCACACTTTAAGTACTAAGAATAATAAATATAAAATATATATAATATACTATCAATTAATATAGAGGTTCTTAGTACATTTTTAGCCAAAGATGTTTGCCCACCTACCACTTCACGGTGAACCTTATCAGGTGGGTCCATTGCTGCTGCGTGACTTATGTTCCTGAGCTCCTGGTGTGAAACCTATGCTTCCTAGCATAGCAAGGCTGATTCTCAGTTCTTACCTATGTTCCTGAGTTTCCTGTGTGTTACCAGTGCTACCCAGCACAACGAGTCATATTCCAAGTTCTTCAAGTTCATTCCATGTTACTGTAGTCCGGAGTCATATTCCAAGTTCTTCAAGTTCATTCCACGCTACTCCAGTCCGGAGTCAAATTCCAAGTTCTTCAAGTTCAATCCTCGTTACTCCAGTCCAGAGTCAAATTTCAAGTTCAATCCTCGCTACTGCAGTCCGGAGTCAAACTCTAAGTTCCTCAAGTTCATCTAGTTCTAGTCTACAGTTTCTTCATACAGTTCTTTTTCCGAGATCAGTGACTATCCAGAGACTTTGTCCTACAGTCATATTCAGCATCTTCTAGTTGCGTTATCTCTGCACAGAGGACTTTATTATATCATCTTATATCACAGTCCCCTTTATTACTGTATGAGCAGAAACTACATTAAACCGTCCAGTTTCAAACTGCCTATTGGTTCAGGTGTCTCTGTCTTACAACCCAGTTCAGGTACACAACTCCAAGTTCCTCAGTCCGTGACAGCTGTAATTCAGCCCCAAATTACTACAGGGATACCCACAAGATGTTTCCCAGACCATCGGCACTACAGTGTGTCATTCATAGGCTTCTGGTGCCAAGAGCCGTTTGCTACTGCAGCAAGACTTGCTGTCATTTTAAACAAGAATCTGAAATTATGATTAGTGTCAGGAAGGAATATGATTCTATTATTGCAGAAAATTACCATATATAACATTCTTTCTTTATCAGAAGTTGTTAGTCTTGGTTCAAGTTTTACATGTTCCATATGCTGTAGCTTAAAAGGAAGATATAATCTCTATAGGCATGTAAACAGAGAAACATAATTTATTCAATGCCTTCTACTTTAGTATGAATGGAACCTATCATAGATCCGGCCTCCCTAAATCCTATTGATGTAATCCTTAATAGCAATTTTCTCACTTTGTGGTGCATTAAAGAATGATTCAGTGTTTTGCAATGCCCTCAGTATTTTGCTCTCTATGTGCTTATACAATATTTGCTCATCTCTCTGCTTTATAATAACCTACTGCAGTGGTTCCCAAACTGTGCGCCGAGGCACCCTGGGGTGCCTTGGGACTCATGCAGGGGTGCCTCAGGTTGGTGGTCCAGCACCAAATTAAATTATTTCTGGTCAATGTACTGTAAATATGTGGACAGACAGAATGTAAACCTGTCCCCATCACGTAACTGAACCTATGGATGATAGGTAATCACAATTTACTTCACTTTACTGCTTCACTGCATATCTTTCTTAATTTCTCAATGACAAACTTTTGGCTTAGGGGTGCTGTGAAAATAATGCTGATACACTAGGGCGCCGTGGTTCTTGGGAACCACTGACCTACTGTATAGCTTGGTGATCTTATTGACACACAAACAATATAAAATTAGTTAAAAAGCTCATTCTTTATGAAGGATAAAAATAGCAGCAGTCAGGAAACATATAACTTTGGCGTATTGTAACTGTGATAATCTTATGAGCAAATAATTCTTTTTGACAGCATTCTATATATTCAGTGACAATTACAATGGAAACAAAGTGCTTATAGAATCGAAAGAGGCAGTGTACAAAGGGAAAGGGAATTGGGAAGAAATAACGTAGCACAGGTAGAAAAAAGTTTTATGACTCAAATTGTAAGGAATTCAAAAATGGGCATATCTACCCATTGGCCAGGATGGCACTCGCCAGGAGCGCCGACCAAAGGGGTGGACAAGTGCCCCGGCCCCACAAGTGTAGGGCAGACCGCAGTGATAGCGGTCTGCCCTACACTGTTTACAAATACACAGCCGCCAGCGGTGGCTGTGTGTTTGTAATAGCAGCCAGCTAATGAGAGTCAGACAGACTCATTTGCTGCTGAGTCGTCCGCGGAGGGAGCCGGCTGGAGCTGACTAATGAGCTCCGTGTGCCGGCTCCCCCCGCAGCATGTGATGGGAGAGACGTCATACGTCATGACATCTCTCCCATGCAGGAGAAGAGCGTCCGGGACTCAGAGCAGACAGTGGCGGTCGCGTCAGGAGCGGGGATCAGGTAAGTTTAATTTTTTTTTTGTTCTTTGTGTGTGTGTTTGTGTGTGTAAGCCTGGCACTACAGGGGGGGCACCCGTTACTGGGGGGCAGTGTATGGGTGTGGTGCCGGTTATATCGACATTATAAAGCAGGGGATGGGGCCGCGATTATACCAGCATGCCCCCGCACCGCCCACTTCAGCCGCAGCCACACCTCCTGCGGCAGACTGTTGGTAAGTATGGTTTACTGCTAAACTGTCACATTTTCTAAACTCTCACCCTATTACATTTGGCCCTATGTACTTGTCATGCATTGCTTTATACTGTAAGTCACTGTTTTCTTGTTCACTAACTTGTTCTTGTACTTTCTAAGGTGCTGCAGAACCATGTGGCACCATATAAATAAATGATAACAATTATAACACTACTGTCTATTAGCACATCACTGGGGCTTTTTTTTAGCAACTGTAGCACAAACAGTAAATATATGCTGAGCACACATACTGACATATTGTCCACATCTTTATTAGCTACATTTTACCCCTATAACAAAGATTTTTCTTGTCACTCTTGAATATATCTATACTAATATTATAAGAACATTGTGTCTGTTTGTTCCAACTTGGCACAAAAACTACTGAGCCGATTTTCCTACAAACTTCATAATTTTATAGTAGAAACCTATAGAAATAACCTGCACTTTGTTTCATCTCAATTCCTCAAGTTAAAGCTCAGCGATAACAAAATCAAAATTTATTGACATCAATGCAAGAGATTGGTGTGGCACCATGCGTGCAGCTGGTAAGGGGTGGGGGGAGAGGTGCTTTGGGCCAGCGTTCACTTGAATAGGATAGGCTACATAGCAGTTTGTGCGGGTTGGGTATAAAATCCCAGCTGCAGGAAAGCCGCTGGTCATAATACCGACCAGTGACATCTCGACACCCATACGAAGGAATGGTAAGTACTTTTTTAACCCACCCTCCCCGGTGCCTAACCCCCCCTAGTGCCTAAACCTAACCTCCCTCTCTCCGCACCCTAAACCTAACATCCTCTACCTGGTGCCTAAACCTAACCTCCCCGCACCCTAAACCTAACACTCCCTACCCGGTGCCTAACCCTAACTCTCCCCCTAATGCCTAACCTCCCCCTAACACCCTGATACTTACCTTCGGGATACCGGTGGTTGAGATACTGGTGCCAGGATCCCCACCTGTCGGGTTTTCAGCTCCGGTATTCAGACAGTCGGCTTCCTGCACGCCGGGATGCTGACTACATCCCGTCTGTGCACATGGCACACAGTGATATTGGTGTGAGTGGTGGGTGAAGGCGCTGCTGCTACCAGTCTGTATAATGCTGCTAGTCACTAGGGCCACTCCCGGGACAGGGCTCCTATGCAAAGCAATACAACTAGAACACCTCAAATTATAAAAATGTTGGCAGAGGCGATTTCACCATGGGTGAAGCCGCAGGCAACAGCTAGTTATACATATAATTGTCTTTATATTTTTACTTTTTTATATACATTTTTAACAATTGTTTCAATTTTTTACAATTTCTTTATACAAGTGTACCTATTATAATCCAAATAAAATGAAAAAATAAAAAGCAACTAACTAAAAAATGTGTAAAACTGAATGACCTAATTAAATTAAGAAAAAAATTCAGAAATCCAAAAACAAACTCCTAGGTTCAATTGATTTTTTTTGTAAATATGTAGTAACACCAGTCAGATTATCGTTACTTATATCTTAACAGCATGACGGTACAATATTCATGATAGTGTATCATTGTGCTAGTCACGCACATTTTACATACTGTATGCTGAGTTGCACATACCTAAGAGATGCATGCCACTCAGCATACAGTATGTCATGACAGTACACACTGTACAGCCAGCACAAGACTTTAGAAAACATTACACAGCAGTTGGGTACAGTAAATGTCCAGAAATGCTTAATTATATGTTTAGCCATTAGTCATAATACTATAGTATGTACATCAAATAATTATAGTAATTACTATAGGCGGTGTCTGACTTACAGTGAAATTAAAGTACAGAAGACTAGAAGTCTAAATATACATACAGTATATCTTGTGTATGTGTGTGTATATAAATATATATATATACATAAAAAATTCCTAAGTGCGCTATGTGCAATCAAATTAATACAGTTTGAATCAGCAGGTTGCTTGAATGTGAAAGTCCGTCTCCTAAACATTTGAAGAAGGTGTTCTCCTTTTGAATTGTTTGACATTAGACTATGAGAGATCCTGTGGGTATTCCCTCCACCAGAAAATCACCCAACAGAAGGCCAAAAAGGCAATTAAGGAAGATACCAAATGTTTATTTTTGATAAAAACATAGGTTCAGCATTTAAAAGTTCTGGTTCACATAAACAAAGTAAGAAACATAACATAGATCCAATAAATCAGTGAGCCAAGGCAGCGTAGATGAGATGTTTTTTTTTTAGACCCACCCTCACCTTTAAACAGGTGTGAGCTCAATAGGGAGGGAATCTTCACATAACTGGTCAATGGCACAGTAACTGGTAAACCCTACACATTTCGTCTTTCGACTTCATCAAGGGTAGGTATCTTTTAATGGGTGAAAGAGATGGACTTTATTGAGTAACTTGGTAAAGAATTAAAATTAGTATATACACATAGTTATTGGTCATATGAATGGTACATACCAAAAAAGGTTAGTAATAACCCATTGGGGTATGATTTACAGGTAATAATCAAAAGTTGGTGGGTATTGCTGTACTCCAGCTGATTAATCACGTCCCAATCAGGCCTAAAAATAAAAATGGATATATAAATTTAATATATGAATTACAAGCCCTTCCGGACTAGTGGAGCCATAGTAAAAATAATAAATGGTACATACCCAAATATGATCCAAGTCCGATAATCAAATATCTACTCCTAATGGGTTCATAGTAAGGATCAGAGTTAAGCTCTGGAAAAAGAATTACAATTATTTTTGTCAAATAAAACAAAAAAGAGAGCATGGGGTTTATCAGAGACAGTAATAAAACTATACATACCAAATAGATTTACAAAATTTAGTGAGTCAGCGGTAACTGTCCTAAGCTCCTGAAAAATATTCAAATCCCACATAGGACCCTTAATCGAGAACATACACTTATTTTACAGTCCTGTAACATTATTTGGCCATAGTTAGTAGCAGTATTCGGCCATAATAAATGGTAGAATTTAAACAATCATGTATTGTAGCAGTTAAACCATCTGAAATAGCATGACATAGTTAATGGCAGTATTATGCCATAATAAATAGCAATATTTAGGCAATCAGAAATTGTAACATTTAAACATTCAGAAAAAGCAAAACATAGTCATTAAAATGTATAACTAGAGCCAGGAATGGACAAAGTGTGAAAAACACAATAACTTACTTGGTATTCCCTTCTGTTAGAGCAGTAACCCCAAATGTGAACCAGTCTCAAGCTTCCAGGATTATGAACCTGTCTCACTTGGAATGGCTTTAACCCCCTCAAGGTGCTACATCACTTCCTGCTTTAATTGATTAAGTGAAAAATTGAGTGATTAAGTGAAAAATTAAAAAAATGCATTAAAAATATAATATAAGAGTACATTTTGTACGGCTTAATATAAGCCACAATAAGGACCTCATTCAGAGTCGGTCACTTCGGCTGCTCGGTCATAGGGGAAAGGGGCCGGATATGCAAATGAAGCGATCGTAAGTTGCGTCGCTAACATGGGTTCGTTAGCTGAACGACCAAGGGTAAGAAGCGGCCGTAAGACTAAATATACGCCCCCTTCTCGAAGTCACTCCTGATTGGCTTGCTGTTCTGCGAGCGGTGATTGGCTCGCGGCCAGCTCAAAAGTATTCAGCTGGCCACGAGCCAGTCACAGCTCGCGGAACAGCAGCCAATCAGAAGCGGCTGCTCCTGATTGGCTGCCATTACGCAAACTGTGATTGGCTCCCGGCCAGCTCCATAGTTCTAATGCAGCAACTCAGATGCTCTTTTCCTCCGCCTGCCGCCCGGTGCATTACTAGCCGCTGCCACCCTGGCCCCTTTCTCAGGTACTTTTATATTCGTGTTGATCCTGTCTTGTGCCCCCACTCGAGTACAGCCAGCCTGCCCTAAGCCCTCTCCTTCCCAGCCATGCTTTCTTCCCTGCCCACCCCCCAGTCCAGCCAGCATTCCTTCCCAGCCTACCTACCCAGTCAAGCAACCCATCCTTCTTTGCCTACCCCCCCAGTCAAGCAAGCCATCCTTCCCTGCCTACCCCCGAGTCCAGCAAGCCAGCCAGCCCTGCCTACTTCCCCCCATCCAGCAAGCCATCCCTTCCTGCCTACCCTCCGCAGTCCAGCAAGCCACCCTTCCCTGCCCACCCCCCAGTCCAGCAAGTCAGCTTTCCCTGCCTACCCCCCCCCCAGTTCCGCCAGCCTTCCCTTCACTCCCTCCCCCTTCTAGTCCATCCAACCAGCCTGTCTTCCCTGTCCAAGTCCAGCCAGTCTTCCCTGTGGTACCCCTATGTCTAGCCAACCTTCCCTGCCCTGCCTCTCCCGTAGTCCAGTCAGCCTTCCCTGCTCTTTGCCCCCCCCAGACCGAATTAGCCTTCCCTGCCTTTTGTCACCCCAATCCACTCTTCCCAGCCAAGTGCCCTCGCTTTTTTAGCCTTCCCTGCCCTGTGCCCCCCCATTAATATCCAGTGTTCTCTACCCTGTGCCCCCCCTCCACCATATCTAGCCATTCCTGATTTACACACCAATAGGGGCCCTGCTTATTTTGTCAGTACTGGGCCCCAAAATTTCTGATGGCAGCCCTGGTTATAAATAAAAAAGTTAATATGTAATTAAACTGTCACAGGTGTATTGGGATGCTACAGCTGATATTATCAACAGACGTATGAAAAAATAAATTATAAATGTACGTTTGATTTATTTTAGGTGGATAGGCTGGTACTGATTTATTTTAGGTGGATAGGCTGGTACTGATTTTTTTCTTTTCTTTTTTATAGTAATCATATATAGCAAAGGAATAAAATATTTTTAATACTAAATTGTTGGCCAGCGCTTTCCGTTTGTTCTTTTTTTGTCTTTAATGTAAAGTGTTGGAACGCATGCCAGTCTGTTGAATCCCACACCAAAAAGTGATGTTATGATTATATGATGCCTGCGCAGTAACATCACCACAAATGCCGTCTTTGCACCATTCGGCCATGTGTATAAGTGTTTATTTAGTGACATGGCGGCGATGTGGTGATGTCATCGTGTACAACGTGACAATGTCCTCGCACACTCCGGCCAATAACATACAGTGGGGTACTAATTGTATATCATCTAATAGGTCAGTAGTGGAAGGAACGCGGAACTGCTTATGCATTTCAACCGCACTGCAATGCATTACATTGGATAAAGCTGGTATCCTTACCACTAAAGAGGGGGCGGGGGAATTACTGTGCATTCTGTTCATAGAAAATGAACATAGCTATTTCCTATTAAACAAAAAATGTAAATACATAATAAATGTAAATTAATAAGCTTAACAAAATATATAGAAGTGAAGGTGATATGTTATACTAGAATACCAATTCTTTCTCAATTTTAGCTATAGCTTTACAGATTCAAATATAAACAATTTGTTAATCTCTAGTTACACCAAAATGCTTAATTAATATATTACTGACAGATCTTTTAACCACTTAACTGACGAATTCTCTCTCCAAAAACCGCTCCGAAATTGTCAGGTTTTGTTATGATTGAATTAGGTCAGGAACAGCTTTTTAAAACTTATCCAACACGATATTGTAAAAAAAAAAAAAAAAAAATGTAAGCGCTGTATACCATAAAAATGGCAATGTTTATCGCATATAGTACTGTTGGCCATCGATAGAAACATCGATTGTGACCACAGCTGCCGATGTTTCCTTAACATCGGTTGGGGGCTGCCATCTATATACATGTATATATATGTATAAATATACACACATATATATGTATATATATATATACATACATATATATATACACACACATATGTGTGTGTATATATATATATATATATATATATATACACATATATTATGGCCAGGACTCTGATTTATTCATGGGGGGGGTTATCATCATTGGGGAAGAGGCTGCTGATAGCGGGGGTGGAGTGAGGGAAGGACAGCGATGAAAGCGCTACCTTCCCTGCCCGGCACCTGCTGCTAGCCGGAGTTGGAGGGAGAGAAGGACAGTGCAGTTAGTGCTGTCTTCTCTACCCTGTCCTCTCGGCAGCGGCCAGGGGGGGTGGGTTCGCCGGCGCTGGGCTGGCCGATCACTGCAGTGATCGGCCCAAGGGGAGGGACAAAGTGTGCAGAGGGACGCTGCTAGAAAATGATTTTCCAGCAGCCACCCATAGAGCTTTTCTGACTGGTCGTATCTGATAAGACCATGCCAGGCAAGTGGTTAAAATAGAGTAGCTATAATAAATATAGTGTAGAGGGTGCTGTTATGTATCAATTTTCCAAGCAGCTGCTGAAAGGGACGTAGTCAGCCTCCTATAGAACAATGTAAACAAGCAATTAGCAGTGCTAAAGGTAATCACAATTTAACATACCAATGTAGGAAATAACACATAAAATGCAATAAAATACAATAAAAACCAGTTATTGAATAGGTTAAACCGTAAGAAAATCACATGTGACGTCAATATTGAAGGTACGTACAAATCAATCTAAAGGCATAATCTTGAAAACCCTGTAGGCACTGGATGCTACAGCATATAATTGGATGAGCACCGAGTAATAAGTCATTCAAAAAAGAGAAACGGGGGTTGAAAAAAATTCCAGTTGTATAGTGAATAGGTTTTTACCAGCTTGCATCAGGATGGTGAGGATCCTTTAATTAGCGATGGTATCAGAGTCAGCGAAATTCCAATGCAATGGATGTAGCCTCATAATAACCAGCACTGGATAATATTGCACAAAGTCCCAGATCCAAATCAATGTTCCAATGGAAATTCAGGTGCTGATGTCCAAATAGCAAGTGCCAATAGCCAGGGGAGAGAACCACCAACGCGTTTCACTGCATAGGAGCAGCTTTTTCAAGATCTTTTAAAATGATTGTTTTACATACAGGTTCAACAAATAAATGATGTAACGCACCATTTGGTGCCATGCTGGATTTACATACAAATTAGCTATGTATTTTTACCCATATGGATTTTACAATAGTATAAAAAACAATGGTACAGTCAATAGCTTTACAAATGTATAGGTATTAATAGTACAGTTTCTACCATCAGTACCTTATAAATTATACAGGAAAAACTTAATAGAAACCGATTTTGCAAATGATACAATAGTAGCATAAAAAATGTGTATACCGTATATACTCGAGTATAAGCCGAGTTTTTCAGCACAAAAAATGTGCTGAAAAAGTACCCCCTCGGCTTATACTCGAGTCAAGTGTAGCGCTGACCGGACGGAGTTCGGTCAGCGCTACACACTGCCAAACACACAGCCGCCGGAGCCGGCAGCTGCGTGTTTGGTGTATTCAGCAGCCGCTGAGAGTCTGTCAGACTCTCAGCGGCTGCTGCTGCTCCCACTGCGGGAGCCATCTTCCAGCTCCCGCAGTGGGTGATGGGAGACACGTCGTCATGACGACGTCTCTCCCATGCAAAGCGGCCGGAGGAGCGGACAGCGGCGGGACCAGGAGCGGGAGTTTCAGGTAAGTGATTTTTTTTTTTTATTCTTGTCACGTCTCTCTCTACTGGGGGGGGGGACTATAGGGGGCACTACCAGGGGGCGATTACTACAGGGGGCACTACCAGGGGGCGATTACTACAGGGGGCATTATCAGGGGGCGATTACTACAGGGGGCACTAAAAGGGGGGATTACCACTGGGGGAAATACCAGGGGGGGATTACTATAGGGGGCACTACCAGGGGAGGATTACTACAGGGGGCACTAAAAGGGGGATTACCACTGGGGGAACTACCAGGGGGGGATTACTACAGGGGGCACTACCAGGGGGGGATTACTACAGGGGGCACTTAAAGGGGGGATTACCACTGGGGGTACTACCAGGGGGGGATTACTACTGGAGGCACTGAAAGGGGGGATTACCACTGGGGGCACTACCAGGAGGGATTACTACTGGGGGCACAACCAGGGGGAATTACTACTGGGGGCACTACCAGCTGCTGCCATTTCCCACACTAGGCTTATACTCGAGTCAATAAGTTTTCCCAGTTTTTTGGGGTAAAAGTAGGTACCTCGGCTTATATTCGGGTCGGCTTATACTCGAGTATATACGGTATATAGATATAAAGTTGGTTCCACACAAAAAGGAAATGAAAAGTAGTTAGTCCTATAAAAAACATATTTTTATAGGAAGGAAACAATGTCAATGTTTACATTTAAACCCTTTGGTGAGAGGGTATCTAAAGTGAAAATCCAATGGGATTCTCATCTTGAAAGGAGGAGTTCCCTATCGCCTCCTCTGGGATTCGGTTGATGTGTTCTAATATAGTAAAGGAAAACTCTGAATTATGGCATTCAGCAAAATGCCTAGGTAGATTATGACTCATCAGCTTGTTTTTTATGTTCCGCAGATGTTCCTGAATCCTCAATTTGATATTCCTTTTGGTGTCGGGATTCCGGCGCTGGCATTCTGAGCACTGGCAACCCGACTGCCAGGTTTTAAACTACACCCCAATTTAATAGGTAAACCCAACCTGGTGCAACATTTGAAGTCCCTTTGTGAAGTAGAAATAGCAGTGCCTCTCCACATGATAGGGGACATCCTAAAATTCTACCCTGTTCACGCCTATATCTTATTCATTCTGCAAAATGCATTCCAGTTTCTGCACTGCTCCGCAATACAAGTATACTTATGTGCCTACTACAGTATGTACTTTAGATATATGACACCATACTAGATCATTTATTTTTTAATTGTTTTCTTTCCTAATATTTTGAACACCTTTCTCTGCCTAATTTCTGTGCAGGGCTTCTCTTTTTTATTGAGACTCTTTTGTAAATCCTTTTAAAACTTTCACTGGTTGCATGTTTGTCATTTTAACATTTTACTTTTGATGTATCTTATTTAATTTTCTTTTTTAAAATAACAGTTTGTTTTATTTAGTTTAATGACACTTCCATCTGATTTGCCTTGCTATTTTTGTTTGGTGTGCTAGCTACTATATTTATGCTACTTGATTGCATAATCATTCTTCTATCATAAATGTATTTCTTGTTTATTCATATAATATACAGTACTGTGCAAAAGTTTTAGGCGGGTGTGGAAAAAAATGCTGCAAAGTAAGAATGCTTTCAAAAATGTAAGTGTTAAATGTTTATTTTTATAATTTAACAAAATGCAAAATTAATGAACAGAAGAGAAATTTAAATCAAATCAATATTTGGTGTGAACACCCTTTGCCTTCAAAACAGCATCAATTCTTCTAGGTACACTTGCACACAGTTTTTGAAGGAACTCGGCAGGGAGGTTGTTCCAAACATCTTGGAGAACTAACCACAGATCTTCTCTGGATGTAAGATTGCTCAAATCATTTTGTCTCTTCATGTAATCCCAGACAAACTCAACAATGATGTTGAGATCAGGGCTCTGTGGGGGCCATATCACTTCCAGGACTCCTTGTTCTGGAGATATTGTAGTTCCTAATGACATTGGCTATATGTTTGAGGTTGTTGTCCTGCTGCATAATGAATTTGGAGCCAATCAGACTCCTCCCTGATGGTATTTCATGAAGGATAAGTACATGCCTGTATTTCTCAGCATTGAGTACATCATTAATCCTGACCAAATCCCCAACTCCATTTGCGAAATGCAGCCCCAAACTTGCAAGGAACCTCCACCATGCTTCACTGTTGTCTGCAGATACACTCATTATTGTACCACTCTCCAGCCCTTCGGCAAACAAACTGCCTTCTTTTACAGCTAAATATTTCAAGACTCATCAGTCCAGAGCACTTGCTGCCATTTTTCTGCACCCCAGTTCCTATGTTTTCGTCCATAGTTGAGTCGATTGGCCATGTTTCCACATCGAAGGCATGGCTTTTTGGGCGCAATTCTTCCATGGACAGACTTCTCAGAACATTAGATGGGTGTACCTGGGTCCCACTGGTTTCTGCCAGTTCTGAGCTGATGGCACTGATGGATATCTTCCGATTTTGAAGGGAAGTAAGCATGATCTGTCCTTCATCTGATGCACTAAGTTTCCTTGGCCGACCACTGTGTCTACGTTCTATAATGTTGCCCGTTTCTTTGGGCTTCTTCAAAAGAGCTTGAACAGCACATCTTGAAACCACAGTTTGCTTTGAAATCTTTGCCTGGGAGAGACCTTGCTGATGCAGTATAACTAACTTGTGTCTTATTGCTGTGTTTGTCAGGGCTCTGCCGGGGATCAGCGCGGCCTTACCTCCTCGCCGGCTTCCTTTGATCTCCCGGGCGGTCGGGCAGCTGGCGCGGCGGCTGAGAGGACGCTGAGCATTCTACCCGTGCGTAGGGGACTGCGGGCGGTCCGGTGTCTGGAATCGGGGTTCCCGGCATCGGCGCTGCCATGTCAGTCGGCCCATGTGACTGTACTTCCGGCCTGGGATAGGTGAGCGTCAGCTGATCGCTGTGCACCTATCAAAGGGTTCTGTGGGGTATATAGCCTGCATCCACCTTTCTGCAAACTGCCTGAACAACGGTTGTCTCCTAGTCCCTAGTTGAGTTCCAGTCCAGGTTCCTGGCATTCTATTTCCTCTACAGTGTGTTCCATCTCTGCCTGTGTGCCAAGACGTTACTGTGATCCCTGTGCAACAGTGAGTTACCATCTGCCTGTGTGCTAAACGTGTATCTAGTGAACTTCTTGCAACAGTGTATTACCATCTGCCTGTGTGCTAAACGTGTCTCTAGTGAACCTTGTGCAACAGTGTATTACCATCTGCCTGTGTGCTAAACGTGTCTCTAGTGAACTTCATGCAACAGTGTATTACCATCTGCCTGTGTGCTAAACAAGTCTCTAGTGAACCAGGTGCAACAGTTAATTACCATCTGCCTGTGTGCTAAACGAGCCTCTAGTGAACTTCATACAACAGTGAATTACCATATCTGCCTGTGTGCTAAACGTGTCACTAGCAAACTTTGTGCTACAGTATTGCCAGACTTCTTTACGTTGTTTGTGGATCACTCCACAGTGCCTTAAATCTTAGGTATCTCTTATTAGGGCCACGGTTGTTTGTGTCTCCAATTCCCACTGAGCTCGGGTACCTGGTCAAAGGACCGCGACCTGCTCACAGGGTGCAGCTAAGCCCAAATCCCGATTGGAGGGGTCACTGGCGAACACCATCCTGTGGGTTAGACTCCGCACCATTGCCCAGGTCTCGTCAACACTCGAGAGCTGTGGATGAGGAGAACATATATCCAGGCCCCTCGCCTTCATTTCCTCCCGCAACCCGGACCCAGAGTTTCCACTTCCCCAGCGCCAAGTGTGACAGTGTTCAGTCTTACCATGGTGTATGACCTGTAACATCAAACTGTTTTCCACAACCTCACCTTTGTAGCAGAGTTTGGCTTTTCCTCACCCAGTTTTAAGCCTCCTACACAACTGTTTCTGCTTCAATTAATGACTGTGTTTCAACCTACAAATGAAAATGATGATCATGATCACCTGTTTGGTATGATTGGTTAATCATACACCTAACTATAAACCTACAAAAACCTTGACTTTGTGGAAGTGTACCTAGAAGAATTGATGCTGTTTTGAAGGCAAAGAGCTGTCACACCAAATATTGATTTGATTTAGATTTCTCTTCTGTTCATTCACTTTGCATTTTGTTAATTGATAAAAAAAATAACTATTAACACTTCTATTTTTGAAAGCATTCTTACTTTGCAGCATTTTTCCACACCTGCCTAAAACTTTTGCACAGTACTGTATATTTACTTTTAGAGACACAGGACCTGATTCAGAGATATATGTTCATCCGATGATGAAAGTACATATACGATGTTGGGTCTGCGCCTGTGCAGAACAGGTCTGTGATCTCGCTTGCAGACCCTTCACCCAAGCTACAACATGATTGATATGCTGTGGCGTTTCTGAGGTGGATCGTGGGCATAGTTGGTCACCGTTCCTGGAAATGGGGCATGTTGCCCCCTTTGCCGGGAGGGACAAGGCCAGGTTCTCTGCAGATTTCTGGCCTCTTATGTGACCAGCACCCGGTCAAGCTGCGGGAAGCTTCCATTTCCGCAGCCTGACCAGAGGAGCAACCATCGCTACCATCAGTGGTGATGGTGATCCCAGCCTGCGACGTTGGTTGCAGTGCTGGGATTGCAAATGCAGCAAGGAGGTGTCTGACACCTCCTTCTGCATTTGCATCAGAGATGGACAGATTTGCACAGCCGCTTGTGTGCGGCTCTGCAAATCCATCCGTCTCTGAATGAGGCCCAATACCAACTACCATTGTCACATCAATCATAGTTATAGCTACCAAAAAGACAGTAGCTATGAACTTACTATTACCTTATATTGTGCTGCTGCTAGATCCTGCAGCATTACATAGCTCCTTCATTGTCATAAGACTGAGGACCTCATTCAGACCTGCTCGCTAGATGCGTACGCTCGCACCCAGAGTATGCAAATCTGGCACACCCCTATAGCAAGGCAGGCGATCGCACGGCAAGGCATAAGCACGCCCACTATGTCTTGGCGTGTGATCGCTTTGTGTATGTAGACATCCACCAGCCTGTCTTCAGATGCCCACTTGTGTACGTCATCTCCAGGTAGTGTATGCAACCATCGATACATCAGGTACTATCGGAAGCAAACGCAGCACTTGAGGTTGACAATACCCTACCGTAAGCACTGCAATCACTTCAGTGTGAAAATAAACAGGTGATGTGTACTATGTCGCTGCCTGTTAATTATGCACACCTCTGAAATGGCGTTGAGACGCTCAGGCACGCCTGCGTTCGCACCTCCACTCCCCAGTTTTTAATGGCCAGCACTGTCACCACCCACAAACGGCATCTCCTGTCACTCACTCTATGCACAGCGAGCAAACACTTCACGATCTCTCGAACTGGTTCGCACACGCACACTGCGATGCATACGCATGCACACAATGCGAACTATCGGCAGCTACGAGCGAATGCATCCTAGCGAGCGGGTCTGAATTGAGCCCTGATTCTCTACTGTATGCTGCTGACCATTTTGTAAATGACAGAAACATACTGACAAGGTCAAGTATTATTTTTTTAAATGCTTGACACCATTTACTGGCTGGAGATTAAACAAGTCAACTACTCAGAACGCTAAAGAATTTCCTTATTTTTTAAAAACAATAATTTAAATCTCCACCACAATGAAATCCATGACTCTATCACCATTTCTGTTTGTGTTGCCTCTTTATCGTCTAGTCTTTACCATATATGTTATATGATCTATTAGTAGAATATTGTTATCAGATAAAACAATAATGCATTCTATTAAACTACATAATTCCATTTAATCTTTTAATCCCTCGGTGCATCACAATTATGAATAGATTAATTTGTGAGAAATGACATAGTTATGCAACTAATTACTTAAAATTAACTTGCTATTCCCGAAATGCTGGCAAAGAATTAGCATTAACGTATGCCAAAAATAACATGTAAAGTATTAGTGATCATGATCCTAAATGCACTGCAGATCATACATTCTTCAGTATCATAATAAAGCATACCTATTCCAATTCATACAGCAAGTCTAGTAGATGTCTCCAAATGATAAAGGTCTCAATTCATCTTATATATTGTATGGTTGAAGCAAGAATAACTTCCACTGTAGGCAGGGCCGTAACTAGGGTAGAGTGACCTGTGCCATGGCACAGGGCAGGGGGCGCTGTTCAGGCCTGTCAATTTTCCTGTTGTCATTCTTGGTAAGGAAAGAGATGGCTTGGAAGATTGCGCAGTAAAACTCAAATACAGCTAAATGCCAGTACAAAAAAAGTACACACCCAGATACTTGAGATAAATGCAGAAATTTGGATATTGTACCAGTTTAAAGCGCTTTTAGAGTGACATGAAGTTTACAAATGATCACCACAGTGTGTATCACATCTAATAAAAAACACACAATTCATCACCCTGAACAACAGTCCATGAACTGATCCTTCCGTCTAGAGAGTAGATTAAAGAACCATATGTGTCCACTGTGTTCACACAGAATATACTAGAAGCTGGGTAGGGCTGCTGTAAGTAATACCCCTTTTCCACCTAAATTCTGGGTCTGACCCAGAGTTGGAACAAAGTTCCTATCCAGATCAGACCCTGAATTTTGCCGGCGCCGATATTCCCGAGTCAGCGCCGCTCACACCGCAGTCGGGTCTGCATAGACCCGGCTTTTGCGGAGTGAAAGTGGTCGATTGGAGATGACATCATCTCCAAGCGCCACTGACCCGGACCAATCAGCCGGCTAGCAGCGCACTCCAGGTCATCGTGACCCGGAGTGCGCTGTTCTCACAGCAGGGTTTCACGGGCTACGCCCGTGTTAAACCCTGCTAGTTACCTGGGTTGGATTGCCGGGTCCCTCGACCCGGCGATCCAACTCTCTCCCCTTTTACACCAGGGAGCTGCCCGGGTTAACCCTTCAAAAACCCGGGTTTTAGCTCTAGTGTAAAAGGGGTATAAGTCATACTTGCCTACCTTCCCAGTTCAGCCAGGAGCCTCCCGAAAATCACTCTGCCCCCATTGCCGAGTAGTATTCCCGGCCACGCCCCCCTCTACTGCACCACGCCCCCCTGCTTGTCGGACCTGGCTGCCCCCTCCCAAAGGGGGCAGCCAGATTGTCAGTAAAACAAACACTGATAAAAACAGGTGCTAACCTGTTGGACAATCTAAAAGAGCACACCAATTAACTGACAGCTGCCACCATATATATGGGGAGAAATGGACACCCCAATAAAATTAGAGAAATAGAAGCATGCAGAATGAGGCGCTAGTCAGTTAAGTAATTTATTATCAAGAATTAAAAATAATAAAAATTGTATAGATACACCCTTTAATTGGGTCAGAAATCCGAGTGCAATAAATTACACCTAACATAGGAAAATAAAAAACTAGAAAAGGGTAATAAACCAATATATATTTAGTTAAAATAGTAAGCAGACAATTGTACTTGAATTCTAATAGAAATAATTAAAAAGTTTATATTGTTGTTGTTTTCACACCGCTATAATTGATTGTATAATCCTTAATTGATCCTCAGGTAAATAAGTTGATCCTATGATTTCACTGTATACTAAGTCATCCAAGAATCATTGATATATCTCCTTTTGATAATGTCATTGCACAAATTCCAAAGGCACCAAGCCTAGTAAGATTGCAATTTAGTTGCTAGTAGCACATTCTGTCCAAAGATACACAATAACAAATCAATTTGACAGCTGCCAAAGAGTTATTTTGTGATACAAAAAGCAAACTGTTGGGTATACAAATGTGCTTGGGGAGAGTTCTGGGCTTTTTATACAATAGCATGCATGCAAAAAATGCCCCCTTTGTGAAGCTCGATCCCTTAGGGCTTACCCTACCAAACCTTCGATACAGATTGTGGCTTCTGTGGATCTATGTGGCTCGTGCTGCTCCTCACATGAGCTTGCGTGCAGATAATCCGCTTGTAATGCCAGAAGCTGATTCCAGCGAGGGGAAATTAGAGGTCTCAGGGGCAGCACATTTCCCGGCACCAACAACAGAGTGATCTCTGGCACTTGGTCAATGATGATGTGTATAAAGAGTTATATTGAGATTGTGATCTCGCTCATCAGGTTTTGAGGGACGTAAAAATGTGTCCATGTAAAACAGTTTCATGTTATAAAATTGGTAATTAGTGGTTCTACTGTGATGGTTGCACTTGTATTGATAAATAACACTATTGTACTTTTTACTTTAATTTTCAAAGGTCACAAAAACGACAAAACATTGCCTATACCAAGAAAAGGCAGTTACATGGTCTGAGTTTTAGAACATTATAACATAGACAATGAACATACATATAACATGATTTGGTATGGGAATGGGGAATGGCATGAGGAAGAAAACCTCTAGGGGAAAACAAATTGTTTTAGATTTGCTTTCCATATTATTAGCACTGTGTATGGTATGTCATTATATTGGCACTTCTAGTAGCAAACTCAGAAGCTTATGTACAGTATGACCAAAAGAAAGAAATGTCTGGACAAGTCCACCATATGTCCTAGAAGCAGGCCAGCTTCTAGGACAGCACCTGCTGCAGCCCCGAGAAGCTGGGTAGGGCTACTGTAAGTAAGTCATACTTGCCTACCCTCCCGATTCAGCTGGGAGCCTCCCAAAAATCGCTCCGCCCCCATTGCCGAGTAGTATTCCTGACCACGCCCCCTCTACCGCACCACGGCCCCCTGCTTGTCCGACCTGGCTGCCCCCTCCCAAATGGGGCTGCCAGAATGTCGGCAAGCCTGAAGTAAGTAGCAAGTGAGTGGCTTCCCATTGGAAGCGCACTGCTATTGCCGTACAGACTGACAGTTCAAGGGGGAGGAAACACTTCTCTCTGGGACTGCCTCTCCAGCTGCAGGGAGTGCTTCCAATGTAAGTCACTGCCATTGCAGTCCCTTGAGTGGTGTTTTTTACAAAGAGGCTGTAGCACTGCAGGCCCTAGTTAAAATTTGCCACCGTTTGTAATTGATGTGATTGCCATTAAAACATCAGGTAAGATATTTTTCACTCTGTAGCTTTCATGGATCCGAAAGCAGCATCAGGGAAGTGCAAAGTAGAGGCACTGATACTGGGTAAACATAAGCGTGCACAGAAGCCGGTACAGGGGGTTCCACTTCGGACTTTCCACTCCACCAGGTCATGGACTACTGCCATCCTCCCCTCCCTCAGGGACAAACACTACTCACCTGGTCTCACCTGGCCCCCCTTGGTGAGTAGCAGGGCCGTTCAGAGCCGGCTCTGATGAAGGGCATGGCCTAATCGTGGAAGGCAAGGCTACGCCCCCACAGAAAAAAAATCATGTGATCGCTCACCCCCACAGGCATAGAAGACTGCTGCGGCTCTTGCTCAGCAGCAGCGAGTAGTCTCCTAATGCAGCCCAGCACACAGCAGCATGTGCTGAGCTGCTGATAGGAAGGAGGGGGAAGCAGCATCGGACCCAGGCCCCCAACGGACCTCTGCAGCAAGCCCGGGTAGTTAGTACGTCCAGTGGCGTAAGTTCATCCCAGAAACCCGGAGGCAAGTTATAATTTAATGCCCCCCCCCCCCGCGTCACAGCCGCTGACACTGTAATGTAGCAATTTGCATGCAGACAGGCTATAGATAGACGAAAGCAGCAGCTGATGGTCTGACACAGAGCTCTCCACTAGTGTATGGTGGCTTCTCAGGTGCCGGGAAGAGGTGCCATGTATTGGGCGGCCAGGATAGTATATTCTGGGTACATAGTTACAGCCCTAAGTGGGATGAATATGTTGTGGACAATGTAGGAGGTGCCCCTTCAGAGCTTGAGCCCGGCGGCAGGCGCCTCCATTGTCTCCCATAGTTCTGCCCCTGAGTACGTCTATATGCCGGTGGGAGAGAGGGTGGAGTAGTCCATGATCAATTCAGGTAGTCAGCCAATAAAGTAAGTAATCAGGAAGAACTACACTATGGTGCAAGGGTGCAATGATCATGAAAAAGTACAGCTGTTTTCCAACCTTATCCCCCTAGTTTGCAGGAGATTGATTGCAAGCAGGAATAGGGCAAGATATCATGTTCCATGCCAATTCATGATGTTTAGATTCTTCTGAACAGAAGCTTTTGAAAAAACACTCCCATATGGTCCCACTATTACCAAATCTACAGGACTAAGGGCCTCATTCAGTTTGGTTCGCAAGTCTGCGTTTGCCCGCACCCATTTGATGTTTGCGTTCTGCACATGCATACGCACCACAGTTCGCATGCTCGAATCGGCCACTGCAATTGCAAAAGTGAACGCAGCAGACACGCAGAGCCACTGGGAAATAATTGACAGGAAGTGCTGTTTGGGGGTGGAGAGGGGGGCGGGACGTAGGAATGCAGGCGTGCCTGTGCGATTGAGCGCCGTTACAGGTGTGTGCATAATTAAGCCCCAGCGAAGGCATATGCAGCCAGAAGTTTAGATGGCGACAGGAAGCTTCACAGTTTGTGAGTCAGGTCAAGCTCAACCCCAACTGTGTGTATGGCTCCGATGTTACCGATGTTTTCGCTGACTTGCGGATGTATGTAATGGGAAGTGAGCAGCTTTTTTAAGCTGGTAGGCATCTTGGTATAGTGCTGCGATCACATTCATTTGCATAACTTTGCAACGCATCGGTGCATGCGATTGCAGACTTGTGATCCAATGCTGAATAAGGCCCTAAATCCCACAGACACCAATTGTATTGAGTGAAAGTGACCCTGTAAAGTTAAATTCTGGTTTACATGAGTTTTAATTGGCCCTATTCTGTATAAACAGAGGTTAAAAAAGATGGAACTTAGGGCCTGATTCAGACCCGGTCGCAAGCGCTGAGCGCTCGCAACCTGGTCGATGGTGGCCCACAGCGCATGCGCACGATGGAGCCGGCTCCGTTATGCGCATACGCGAGACCCGGCTAGCGACGGGCACTCCATCGATGCGGGTCTCGCACCAAAGGGGGCGAGCTGTCGATGTTGAGTGACAGCTTGCCCCGTTTGGTGGGCGGGCCGGGGGGGGTGGCTGTCAGTTTGGCCTAATGTCAGTGGGGCCTGCCATTTGGGGGCGGCCCCACTGACATCACAAGTGATGTCAGTGGGGAGCTTCCGGCTCTGTTGGAGCCGAAAGCTGTCTGGGGCTTGCGATGGGCGAGACCCTACCACAAGGGTCTCGTCGCAAGCCCGATGGTCGCGATGGTCTTGACCATCGCGACCATCATCCTGGCCACTCGCAATAGCTGTGGGTGGTCACCCACAGCTATGCGAGCGGCCAAGAGGCCGCTACAAAAAAAAAAAAAAGCCTGGCTCTGATTCAGAGCGAGCGGCTCTGAATCAGGCCCTTAATGGGCACATTTTTTTCAACCTCAATATGTTATGTGCTGTATTTTCCCTATCACATGTACACACACAAACACAACAGGAATAATTTTTGTAAGTAGGCAATTAACCTACAGTACCAGTATAGTATTGGATTGTTGGAGGAACCCGGAGGATACCCACACAGGGATTGAACCCACAAATTCATTGCTGTGAGGCAGTAATGCTAACCACTACACCATGCTACCCTTTTAAATTCCTTGGCTTTCCAAGTCACTGCTTAGTTGATCTTCCCCCATTTTTGTGTTAAGTAAGCAAAGCAGGGGGTACATCTCCCAGCCAAGTCACCACATTTGAAGGTGTTCTTGCTACAAACACGCACGCAATATAATGTTATAAGTGCTGCACAATATAGAAGATTTATAAATGCTGAAACCAGGGCCGAAACTAGGTTATCTGTCACCCGGTGCAAGGTAGCAATTTTGCGCCCCCTCCCTTCCCGTACCTGGATTTTGCCCTTGCTCCTCCATAAGGCAGTGCACTAGTCAAACGTCCCTGGTATAGTGACTTACATTATTCCACACACAATAATGCCCATTACACCTTATGCCACACACTCTAATGCCTATTACCAAAGTTACATATTTGCCAGACACTATTTTATGCCCCACAGTAAGACTTCTAATTACTTTAAAATTACCTGCTCGTTGTCAGGGGTTTTATGCTCATTGCCAGGGGGTTCCATGCTCGTTGCCAGGGGGTTCCACGGGAGAAGATGCAGCTTTCAGCATCTTCTCCCAGCACTTCAGCTGGCCTAACAGACACTAGAGGTCCAGTAAGGACCTCTAGCATCTGTCTCCTCCTTGGCAGCGGCCATTTTTGGATGGCCGTTTTCTGACTCTCCAGCCTCCAAGCCACCGTGAGTCATCCCTTTTTCACCCCCTGCATTCCGGCACCCGGTGCACTTGCACCTCTAGCCCCCCCCCCCCTAGTTGCGGCCCTGCTGAAACCCTAAAACTGAAATTGTCGCAGATGAAGAATACATATTTCTGACTTTTCACTACAACGTAGTATAAAGTGCAGCTTCATAAGAACATCCACACTGCTAAACACAACTCCACATCACTAGGACAAAGGGTCTCATTCAGACCCGGTCGCAAGCACTGAGCGCTCGCAGCCGGGCCGATGTTAAGGCTCTGCGCACGCGCAGTGGCTGCACTGCCTGTGCGCAAGCCCCAGAGCGAGAGAGAAACTCTCTCGCTCCGGAGCTCACTACAAAAGGGCCGGCTGTCGATGTTGATCGACAGCTCATCCCGTTTTGTAGGTGGGGCGGGGGGGTGGCTACACAAATGGAGGCTTTCCTAACGGAACGCTTGCCGTTTTGTGGGCGGCCGCACTGACATCAGCAGTGATGTCAGTGGGGAGCTTCCTGCTCGATCAGAGCAGGAAGCTCCTTGGGGCTTGCGGTTGCCGAGACCCAACCTTAGGGTCTCGTCGCAAGCCCCGATGGTCTTGACCATCGCGACCATCACCCTGGTTGGTCGCTAAGCTGTGTGTGGTAACCCACAGCTTAGCTAGCGACCAGGAGGTCACACTAAAAAAAAGAAGCGGCCGCCCTGAATGAGGGCCAAAGTCTTTTGGATCCTGCTGCTAGAATCAGTGACATGGTCACAATCCATATTGGCCACACATGTATAGTATATAGCCAGAGTGGATGATTTCAAAATGATTAAAGCCTAGGTCACTGAGCTAGCTCTCTTCCGGCAACGCTGTTCATGTTGTTGGAATACAGCCACATACCCAGGCAAGAGTGGTTATCTGCGATCATTCAATAGCATTTACCAATATTAAAATTTGTATTTGTCATTAAGGCAAAGATCACATAATGTTTTTATTAGTCCTTTACAAATCCTGGAAGCATGCTATTATTTTGAGACATCCGTACTGGTAGAGGAATGTCAGTGACCATGATCTCTGGGCAGACACCAGCATGGCTGGAATTTGTAACTGGTGCATGGAAGGATTACTGTATTTAATGAACATATAAACATTACATATGGCATTAAAAGACTAGTGCTTTGTATTTGTGTATTTTTGTATAGTCAACACATGTCTATTTTAAATACGAGCTGAAACATTTATGGACACATGACTATCATAAAAATAATTCAAGTATACAAAGCAGGAAAACAATTAACATCAAATAATGTGTTTATTACATTATTTGTTTTTACTGATTTCCCATTAGCTGTGTGTCATCACAGTTACTTGTTTTACTGCATTATAAAGTTGCTGAACATATCCCCAACAGGTTCTAACTGACCGTTAGGAAGTGATTTACTTTTTAGCTTCTTCATAACCAGCTTCTATATATACAGTATATTTTGGTCTAGTGCTAGTGATGGCCTTATTTTACAATGTTGTACCCATGGGGATGTAGTCAGCATGCCTCCAAACGCTATGCCGACAAAGTATATTACAGCGCCGGAATCCCGACAGCAGTCAGGATCCTGGCTCCAGGATATCGACCGCCAGCATGCTGAAGGTAAGTATAGGGGGGTTAGGGTTAGGCACAAAGGGGGGAGGGTTAGGCACCAGGAAGGGAGAAGTTAGGTTCAGGCAATAAGGGGAGGTTAGGATTAGGCACCAAAAAGGGATGGTTAGGGTAGAAAGAGGGTGAGGGTTGGCATATCGACCAACAAGTGTTGGTATATTAACCCTGTAGGGGTCCTGGCAGGGGCGGATTGGGATGGAAAACCAGCCCGGGAAATATCTGGAAACAGCCCTTATAGGGGCGGGTCTGTGGGGAGGGGGTGGGGTCTGTGGTGAGGGGGTGGGGCAGGATACTCCCTCCTCTTAGGGCCTGGAGGGGCAGGGTCGGCAACAGAAATCTTGGTGAATTATATTCTCTCTTTGGGAACCCCCATCCCTCTGCATTAGATACAGGCCAGTCAGTTTGGAAGTGTTTTTGCTTACCGTTATGGCAGTTTCTTCGCAACGGGGATCCTCTGAAGAATATAAGCATCACTGGGCAGTGTCTTCAGCCGGTATTCACTATTCATGTAGACCACACTGTTTTGAAGATGCCTGTTTATGTAGAAGTATAACCAATGTCATCATCATAACCAGATAATGTATAGTAACAGATGTTTTTGTGCAGGGAAAAATGTGAATTTCCCTGATCAAACAAATTCTGTGTCTTTCCAGGCTCCCGTGTTACTCCAGACCTTCTTACGTCTCTCCATCCCCAGGCCTCTTGTAGTTCTCCAAGACTCCCTGTGTCTCTTTATCTCCAGGTCCCTCTCCAGGACCCCCTCCGTCTCTCCATACCCAGGCTAACCTGTAGCTCTGAGCCCCATTCCCCCTGCCCCAGTGTGTCTCTTAACCTCATTACCTCAGACCCAGTGTGTCTCTCAGACCCATTCCCCCCACCCCCAGTGTATGTCTCAGCCCCAGTGTGTATCAGCCTCATTTCCCCCAGCCTCAGTGTGTGTCTCAAACCCATTCCCCAGCCCCAGTGTGTATCAGCCTCATTCCTCACAGCCCCAGTGTATGTCTCAACTTCATTCCTCAGCCCGTGTGTGCCTCAGCCCCAGTGTGTGTCATCCTCATTGCCCCCAGCCCCAATGTGTCGCAGCCCCCGTGTACCCTAGCCCCAATTTGTGCTAGCCTCATTCCCACCAGCCTCATTGCCCCCAGCCCCAGTGTGTGTCGCAGCCCCCATGTACCCTAGCCCCAATTTGTGCTAGCCTCATTCCCACCAGCCTCATTGCCCCCAGCCCCAGTGTATGTCGCAGCCCCCGTGTACCCTAGCCCCAATTTGTGCTAGCCTCATTCCCACCAGTCCATGTACCCCAGCCCCAATGTGTGTCGCAGCCCCCATGTACCCTAGCCCCAATTTGTGCTAGCCTCATTCCCCCCAGCCCCAGTGTATGTCTCAACCCCATTCCTCAGCTTGTGTGTGCCTCAGCCCCAGTGTGTGTCAGCCTCATTGCCCCCAGCCCCCGTGTGTGTCGCAGCCCCCGTGAACCCTAGCCCCAATTTGTGCTAGCCTCCTTCCCACTAGCCCATGTACCCCAGCTCCAATGTGTCTCAGCCCAGCCCCAATGTGTGAGTGTCAGCCTCATTCCCCCTTAGACACCTAGGGACTGAGGTTAATGAGGCTGACACTTACACATTGGGTAAAGAATGAGAGAAAAAACTCTCATAGACCTATTCAACATACACATTGGGGCTGGGGCACATGGGCTGAGACTCTCAGCCCATGTGCCCCAGCCCAAATGTGTGAGTGTCAGCCTCATTCCCACCAGCCTCTGTGTTTGTCTCCCTATCCCCTCTGTCAGCCGCCACTGCCACCACTTACTTGCAGATCCTCAGCTTGTCTGCCCGCTGCTTGTCTCTCTAGGCCGCGGCGTCGCTGTGCAGGGCCGGCTGGCTTCTGTCCTGGAGGTGGAGAGTCAGGCTGGGTTGCCGAGGGGCTGGACAGAGCGGAGCCGTCAGTGGTGACTGACAGGCTCCGCAAAGGCTTGTGGGGGAGCTGCTGCAGCTGCGCAGCAGCTCCCCCGTCAGGCTTTTTTTTTTTCATTAGCAGCGTTTGCACATGCGCATCTGAAGTTGTAGAGCTGCCTGATCGGATCCAAGCTCCGATCGCGGCAGCGGGGGTGTGAAGGTGCTGGGCAGCCGCTGGCCACTGAGGGGACCGGCCCAGCGGGGTACGGTCCGGTGGCCCAATCCGCCCCTGGGTCCTGGCATCGGGACTCTGACTAATGGGATCCCGACTATCGGCATTACATATCCAACCCATGTTATTAGTGACAGGCAAATGGGTCTGAGCAGTGGCGGCTCCAGAGGTGGGGCTGCAGCACAGTCTAAAATTCATATAGGGCAGTCACACCAACTGTCAGTGAGTACCGGCTGGTGACGTTTGGCAGCCTTTTGGGGTGGCAATTGGTGTGGTTACTCTATTTGAATTTTGGACTGTGCTGCAGCACCACCTCTGGATCCGCCACTGGGTCTAAGTAATGCTAAATAATAAAGTAATGTCATTATGACTCTAACAGTGATTGCTTGGGATTTGAGTATACTTAGTGGAATAGGGGGAACCCCAGATTGGTTTTCTCCTGCTCCCAGAGATTATTGGAGTAGTGTAAACTTGTCACAAATATGTCTTGCTGAAGGACAATTTGGAGACTCCTAAAGTTCAGATTTTGCAGCTCATATGGAGGGTCATTGGCTGGGGTAACCAAGGGACATGTCCCATGAGGATGAGTGGTGATAATAATAATTTTATTAATATAGGGCCTGATGCAGAGTTGTATGCTATTGCTATCACAGCTGCAATCCCAGGGTTCCGGACTATAGATAGACAGTAAAAAGGTCGACAATGTCTAGATAGATACCAGATGTTAGACAGTCAGGTCAACTGGGACAAACTGTCAACAGGGACAAATGGTCGACACACTAAAGGTCGCCATGTAAGAATGTTGACAGGCACAGATGATTGACATTCTCAAATGGTCGACACATTGTTTTTTTTCACTTACCGTAGGGTTAGGCACTCACCTCGACAGTTAGGGTTAGGCACCAGGAGGGAGGTTTAGGCACTAGAAGGAACGGTTAGGGTCAGGCACCTACCCCAACAGTTAGGGTTAGGCACCAAGGGTAGGGTTAGGGTGAAGATTAGGACTAGAAAACAAAAAAAATCAGATGTTAACCATTTTTGTGTTACTATTTTGACCCTGTTGACCATTTCTACACATCGACCTTCTTACAGGTCGACCTTTAGTGTGTCGACCTTTTGTCTCAGTTGACCTGTCTAACATCTGGTGTCTATCTAGACCCTGTAGATCTTTTTATTGTCTATCTCTTAATCCTCCCCACAATCCTGTATGTAGCTGCTGTGCAAAAATATGCAAATGTTGCAGCTGCCGGGATATGTATTGAGAAGCCCAACGGCATCTTTGCAAATCCAAACATTTGCTTACAAAGATACTGAACAAAGATGCAGCTGACTGTCAATCACTCTACATATAAATACAGCAATGCATTTCATTTAGCAGTGTTTGGTGCACTAAATTAATCATTTTTGTTGTTACAGAATGTTAGTTTATTTGCAGCATTGTGATATAGTGGCTGCCATTGTTGCTTTACAGTACTGGGGCCATGATAAATTTCCAACCAGAACCTTATTCGTGTGGAGTTTGCATGGATTTCTTCTGAGTTCTCAATCCAAAAATATTTTTGTAGATGAATTGATTGTTGAGAAAAACAGACTGTAGTTATCTGTCCACTACTTTGTGGTACAGAATTTGTACTGTAGGCTCCAATGGAGCAGGGACTGATGAGGATGATTAAATATCAGGATAAATAAGCTGGGGTGGGGGATGATTAACTATCCTCTGATTAGTAATATGTAATATTATGATGCTATATGAACAAACAAAAAATAAAATAATTGGCGCTAACTAAATATATTCTGTATCAGATTTAGAGTTGCACTAAAGTCCACTTGGTGGCCAGAATTTGCAATTGTTTCGCAACTATTCATGCTAATGAATTTGCATATGCAAATATGAGCATCTATGAGCGAATCAGAGTCATACACATTTCAGTCACATCTTACTTATGGCTAAGGGGCATATTCAATTACCTGGGGTATTTACCACACAGGTAAAGCTCTAGGCGTTATGTAATTATTCAGCATTTTCCCCTGGCGCTAAACCCCTGGTAGCACACGCTAACCCATAGATTCCATATCAAGTGCTGTATCTATGGGTTTCCCCGTGCATTAAGTTCCAGAGGATGCAGTTAACGCAGACTCAGGAGCTGCAAGGAAAACTCCACATCCAGTGCACCCTTTGAGGCCTATGGCGTTGGAATGCAGCACTACTTGAATAGGTCCGGGCTAACAATTATCCGCAGGTTGTTGAGCTCCTTCCAGAACTTCTTAATTTATGTGCTGAGGTTAAGGTCAGCTGCTGTTAATTACACAGAATGTGTGGTAGATAAAGAACCGTATTTTGATTTTATAAACATTAGTTTGATCAAACCTTCAAAACTTCTCAATCTTATTCATAGGAATAACTGCATTACAGAAAATGTAGATATTCTAATCCAGGCTAGCAACTTCACGGGAGCTTTGGTGACCTCTAGTGGATACTCAGGACATTGATGAACTACAGTAGTTGATAGACGAATATTTCGTAGTTATGGAATCCAGAGAGTTTAGCAGAAAGCAGATGTTGTACCAAATAGAAAACAGGAAATTATAGACCTATGATATTGTGGTGGATAAATTATTTGACTTGATTCTAAAGGATGCAATTCTGAATGATATTGCAGAGAAAAACATTTTAGAACACAGTGTCAGCGTTGTTTCAGGCCATGTATAACTATTCTGATTCATATTTACAAGGTAAGTTTTAAATTGTGTCTTCATTACACAACTGATGAGAAACATTTGGATTTAGCAAAAGTGTTCATGTGAGGTTCTGAATTTGTTGTGAACCCGAGGTGGTGACAGGAGCAGACACAGAAGCAGACAAATGAAAAAGTGGAGTTTTTAATAAGTGACTTAGAAGACATGGGAATAGCAAATAAAAAGTTCAGGTATAGCAATAAAGTGCACTTGATAACTGTAGTGGGGGTTAATGGGAAATGTCCAGAAAGTGACAGGTAGGAACAGTCCAGTAAACAAATATGGTGAGCTGTAACAGAGTGCATGTATGATGAGCTGTAACTGAATGCAGGAATGATGAGCTGTAACAAATGCAGGAACGATGAGCTGTAGCAAATGCAGGCTGTGGTAATGAAGTCCAGCTGGGAGTAAAGGGAGGCAAGGTGTAGAGAACATCAGGTTCAGGTACTCAGGCAGGTAAAGGTATGTGTAGGGTGCAGGGTAAATCCATCAGGTTGGAGCAGGCAAGGTTCAGCCACAGCTGAGAAACACATTGCACTGGCAAAGGAAGGAAGGCTCTGGACCTTCCTAAATACTCAGTGCCGCGCTGTGACTGGCTGGAATGAGCACATGATCTACCAGGATTGGACAGCTGGAATCACATGGCCGCAGGCAAGATGGCAGCGCCCATGCCAACGGAACGGTAACACAGCCAGAACTCACCAAGCCTAGTAACAATGTGCCCGCACAGAACCACGCGCAGCCAATGCCCCTCGCCGAACACCAGCACCGCTGCCAGAGACCCCCTGCCACAACGACCTCACAGGTAATACCTGGTGACTACCATGCCGAGAAACCCTGGCCATGACAGTACCCCCCCTATCGATGGCCTCAGGACACTCACCAGGCTTCTCCGGATGGGCAGCATGGAACTTCTTGATGAGTGCAGGAGCATGGACATCTTGGGCATCGGTCCAACAATGTTCCTCTGGGCCGTAGCCCTTCCAGTCCAGTAGGTACTGCAAATGTCCTCTGCGGAGACCGGAATCCAAGACCTGGGAGACATCAAACTCTACACCCCTTTCAGTCTGGACATGGGGAGAAGCAGGCAGGACTCTGTGGAACTTGTTTAGCACCAGCGGTTTCAACAGGGAGACATAAAAGGAATTGGGAATTTTCAGATAAGGGGGTAGCTGAAGGCAATAAGCTACAGGGTTAATTACGATGGAGAAGGGCCTGATGAAGCGTGGAGCAAATTTCATGGATGGCACTCGAAGTCGTAGGTTCCAGGTGGACAACCAGACCTGGTCTCCAACTTGCATATGTGGTACTTTGCTACGCTTCTTATCAGCTTGAAATATGTAATGGAAGGACGCCTTCTCCAGGTCAGTATGAACTTGAGACCAGATAGAAGCGAATTTCCGTACAGTGTCTTCTACGGCTGGGAAATCAAAGACGGGCAGTCTTTGAAATTAAGGGACCCGAGGATGAAGGCCGTAGACCACTTGGAATGGTGTTTGGTTCATGGAAGAGTGGTAGGAGGCGTTATGAGCAAATTCAGCCCATGGCAGCAATACGGACCAATTGTCTTGGGAAGATGTCATAAAAATCCTCAGGAAGGTCACAAGGTCTTGATTGACCCTCTCAGTGGAACCGTTGCTTTGTGGGTGATAAGCCGTAGAAAAATGTAGCTTTACTTGCAATACAGAACATAAGGCTCTCCAAAATTTTGCTGTGAACTAAACTGAGATTGTCAGAGACAATATCAACAGGAAGACCATGGAGACGAAAAATGTGTTGAACGAAAAAGTGAGCCAAGTCAGGGGCAGAAGGCAATTTCTTTAGTGGTATATAATGGACCATTTTGGAGAATCGGTCTACTATGACCCAGGTGGTAGTGAACCCTTGAGAATTTGGCAGATCCGTGACAAAGTCCATGGAGAGATGCGTCCACGGACGTGATGGAATAGGTAGTGGTAATAACTCACCAGCCGGTGCCTGACGTGAAGATTTATGCTGGGCACACGAAGAACATAAAGAAATAAATTCCAACATGTCTGCTTTCATGGATAGCCACCAATAGCCTCTCTTTAAAAATTCCAAGGTCTTCCGGGTACCTGAGTGACCTGCAAAGCGAGAGGAATGAGCCCAGGTGAGGAGCTGCTTCCTTAACTCTGGGGCCACAAAGGACTTCCCTGTAGGGGTCTGTAACTGTAAGGTGGCAAGGACTCTTGACTCCAAAACAGGGGTATTTTGTTAATTCTTTGATTTGTCATCACAGAGAAAAGATCTGGACAAGGCATCTGCCTTTTGATTAAGGGCTCCAGACCGGAAGGTCAGGGTGAACTGGAACCGAGCAAAAAATATTGCCCATCGGGCCAAACGAGGACTCACGAACTGAAGATTCTTGAGGAAGAGAAGATTTCTATGGTCCGTGAAGACAGTGAAGGGAACCTTGGCCCCTTCCAGCAGGTATCTCTATTCTTTTAATGCCAACTTTACTGCCAAAAATTCTTGTTCACCAATGGCATAATTTCTCTCGGCAGGAGAAAATTTCTTGGAGAAGAAACCACAGGGGTGAACTCGATTATCGTCATAACGCTGGGAAAGAACTGCACCCACGGCCTCTGATGATGCATCCACTTCCACTAGAAATGGCCTATCCAAGTCTGGTTATCATAAGACTGGAGCTGAAATGAACACCTGTTTTAAAAGTTGGAAGGCAGTCTCTGCCTCAGGTGACCATAGGGCAGGGTTAGTGTCTTTTTGGGTCAACGCGGTAATGGGAGCCAATAATGATGAAAATCCTTTAATAAAACATCTATAGTAGTTGGCGAACCAAAGCAATCTCTGGATGGCTTTCAAAGTTTGAGGACAGGACCAATCCAAAATCGCCTGCACCTTCTTGGGGTCCATTTCTAGACTGGAGCCAGAGATGACGTAACCAAGGAAAGGCACACTGGGAACCCCAAAGACACATTTATCCAGTTTGCAGTAAAGGTGGTTCTTTCTCAGACGGGACAATACTTCCTTCACATGTTCATGATGTTTTGTTACAGATGACTAACAAATCAATATATCGTCCAGGTAAACTACAACCGAGATGTACAACAGGTCCCAGAAATTCTCATTAACAAAGCCCTGAAACACGGCAGGGGCATTGCACAACCCAAAGGGCATCACAAGGTATTCAAAGTGTCCATCTCTAGTATT
This sequence comes from Taudactylus pleione, assembly GCA_031769625.1. NCBI lineage: Eukaryota > Metazoa > Chordata > Amphibia > Anura > Myobatrachidae > Taudactylus > Taudactylus pleione. The sequence continues at coordinate 2,299,991 of JAUIMM010000405.1, read as the reverse complement.
AAAGGCGGTCTTCCATTCATCGCCAGCATGAATGCGGATGAGATTATAAGCCCCTCTAAGATCCAGCTTTGAGAATATGATGGACCCTTTAACTCTGTCAAACAATTCTGTGATCAGGGGAAGAGGATACCGATTCTTAATTGTTATATCATTGAGGCCCTGGTAATCTATACAAGGTCTTAGGCCTCCGTCTTTCTTGCCAACGAAAAAGAAGCCAGCTCCAGCAGGAGAGGTGGAAGGTCAAATAAACCCCTTTGCTAGGTTGTCCTGGATGTACTCTGACATGGCTTGAGTCTCAGGCACGGATAGAGGATAGGTGCGACCACGGGGTGGCATCTTGTCAGGCAGCAGCTCAATAGGACAGTCCCATTCTCTGTGGGGAGGTAAGATGTTCGCCTGTTGCTCGGAAAAAACATCAGAGAACATCTGGTACTCCATGGGTATAGCTGGAGATGGTAACAAAGCTGTCTTTCTCACAGGTCATATTTTTGGAAGACAAGTTTCTGACAGTCAGTTCCCCATGAAAGAATCTGCATTGAACACCAGTCTATCCTGGGATTATGTTGGCGTAACCAGGGTAGTCCTAAAATGATTTCTTGAGAAGCCTCTGGTATCACTAAGAACTTTAAAGACTCGGAGTGGAGTGCCCCAACACGAACTAATACTGGTTGAGTTTCCTTGGTGACCACTCCTTTAACTAGAGGACGTCCATCTACAGAAGTCAGAGAGATTGCGTGCTTGAGAGATGAACAAGGAATTTGTAGTTTATCAACTAGGTTGGAAGTCATGAAGTTTCCGGTTACTCCAGAGTCTAATAGAGCAGAGACGAAGACAGGTTTGGGCTTGAGATCCAAAGCTAAGGAAATTTTGAAATGTTTAGTATTTGGGGACGGGCACATTACTCCTAACTTGATGTCTCCGAGGTTAGTTAGGAACGGGCATTTCCCGACTTGCGGGAGCAGGAGGCCACCAGGTGACCCGAATCTCCGCAGTACAGACAGAGGTTTTTTAGCATCCTTCTCTGACGTTCCTCTTTGAAGAGATGGGTTTGGGTCACCCGCATGGGCTCCTCATTTATAGGAGGATGGGGTGGACGGGTAGGCAAGGGAGACGTAATTGACCTTTGCCGGTCAGTTCTGTGCTTTTCAGCCTGACGTTCTCTGAAGCGTAGGTCAATTTTGTTGCAGAGTGAAATCATATAATTCAAATTGGTAGGAAGCTCACGGGTAATCAGATCATCTTTTAATCGGTTGGACAGACCATACCAAAAGGCTATGGTGAGGGCCTCCTCATTCCACTTAAGCTCTGATGCCAAGATTTGAAACTGTACGGCATATTGACTGACAGGGGCGAGTTCCTTGTCTCAGGGTCATGATGCTGGACGATGCTGACACTCTGTGTCCAGGTTCATCGAAAATCTTCCTGAATGAAGATACAAAGTCTGTATAGTTATCCAGCAGCGAGTCTGAATGCTCCCAGAGTGGGGAGGCCCAATCCAGAGCCGAGCCGGTCAGCAAGGACACGATGTATGCCACTTTGGTTCTAGCAGTGGGGAAGTTATCAGGTTGTAACGTAAAGTGTATATCACACTGATTTAAAAAAACCACGACAGAGTTTAGGATTGCCATCAAATTTGCTTGGCATGGGTAGGTGTAGACGAGGGGACACCCTGGTCCCTGTATTACCAGGCACAGGAGGTGTAGTTGCTGATACCCCAGGGGTGTTTAACGAGGTTTGCAGATTATCTTGGTGTTTAGACATCTCCTGTAGGAACTGGGCCATTTGATGTTGCATAGCTTCCAGGTTCTCTAAACGACCAGCAATACAGCGATATAAATCCACTCCTGACTCCTGCATCCAGGGGCCAGTGCGAACTGTGAAGTTCTGAATTAGTTGTTGACCCGGGGTGGTGATAGGAGCAGACACAGAAGCAGACTTAAATGAAAAAGTGGAGTTTTTAATAAGTGACTTAGAAGACATGGGAATGGCAAATGAAAAGTCCAGGTATAGCACTAAAGTGCACTTGATAACTGTAGTGGGGTTAATGGGGAAATGTCCAGAAAGTGACAGGCAGGAACAGTCCAGTAACTAAATATGGTGAGCTGTAACAGAGTGCAGATATGATGAGCTGTAACTTAATGCAGGATTGATGAGCTGTAACAAATGCAGGCTGTGGTAATGAAGTCCAGCTGGGAGTGAAGGGAGGCAAGGTGCAGGGAACAGCAGGTTCAGGTACTCCGGCAGGTAAAGGTATGTGTAGGGTGCAGGGTAAATCCAGCAGGTTGGAGCAGGCAAGGTTCAGGCTTAGTAGCGTAACAGACAGGCAGGCAGGTAAGGCACAGGTACTCTCTCTCAGCCGCAGCTGAGAAACACATTGCACTGGCAAAGGAAGGAAGGCTCTGGACCTTCCTAAATACTCAGTGCCGCGCTGTGACTGGCTGGAATGAGCACATGACCTACCAGGATTGGACAGCTGGAATCACATGGCCGCAGGCAAGATGGCGGCGCCCATGCCAATGGAACGGAAACACTGCCAGACCTCACCAGGCCTAGTGACAATGTGCCCGCACAGAACCACGCGCAGCCCATGCCCCTCGGCAAACACCAGCACCGCTGCCAGAGACCCCCCCGCCATAAATACCTCACAGGTAATACCCTGTGACTACCATGCCAAGAAACCCTGGCCGTGACAGTTCAATACTGTTCCTTATAACATTCGGATGCATACTAGGTCTATTGGGAAAAAAAGTAGCCGAATATATTAAAGTTATATATATTGTACCAGTAATGGACCATCTGCATTTTTCATCTATTAGGCAATGAGACCTACATACTGTAAACATTTATGATTCAATATATATTAAGGCACAGGAAGGGTCCCCGTAGGTTCTTATTAATAAATGGTGGTCTTTGAAAAATTGTGCTTTTAGAATCTGTCCATTTAGTATAGTCTATTAACTTGACCTTAATCTTAACTTTCTTTGCCAGTATCCCAACCAGCTGCAGATGTTGGATGTCAAATTATGTTCTTACCAAGGACTTTATCCAATTAGGAGCGAATTACTCGCACCCACGAGTAAGTGCTTGTATGACGCCATTACAATACCTCCGGACTCGCACACTTTTGTTCACAGCCCCATAGGGCTGCAAGTAAAAATGTGCGAGTCTGGTGTGCGAGTCCGGTGTGAGATCAGGCCATGCATTGCCATGCTGCTGCTTCTATGCCGTTACTACAGCAATTTGCCCCCTTTACACCTAATTAGATTGAGCCCCAAATGTAATTCACTATTAGGTATTCTTCCTTACTTTAGTGACTACCCCCTCTTTGAGATCCTGAAGGGATCCAAGTGGCAAGTGCAAGGGGTTTGGTGACATGATTTATATCATCATAACCCAGCCCCAGATGTGTTATGCCACAAATTACATCATAAAGCCCCTGTCTTATCCACTTTAATAGAGAATTGGGGGGTATCCAAGAAAGTGCGCTGCTCTCTGTGGAGTCTGGGAGAACTCTCTCAGAAATTCCAGCAGAGTAGGTGAGACTGGTATGAGGGTCCCGTCAGCAGAGTAGGTGAGACTGGTATGAGGGTCCCATCAGCAGGACAAATGAGGACGCAGTTTTTCTGCAGATACAGGCACAAATGAGATTGTATTGCCCAGAGTTAGCATAGGGCCTGCTTCCATTAAGCTAAGAAATGAGAGGTTATGCAAATATATTGTAGTATGACCATTACAAGGCACCCTCTCAGGGCCCTTAATCTACTCAGGAGGCTAGAGTGGCATTATTGTGCCTACCAGCTAGTGATGTGGAGAGAGCTCACATTTTATGTGTTCTACTTTATATCAATGGCCAGGTCATATCAATGTCTATCATCATGATGAAGCTAAGATCAGTCCTAAACACAGCCCTGGTTGTAGGAGAGTGACTCCTATAAACCATGTATACGATTTTGTTTCATTTGCCTGTCAAGAGAAGTTTAACAAAAAATAACAGGGGTTTTTTAAGCAAAGGAAGATGCCTTTACACAATTACTTTGTGCAGCATATGCATACTATTTAATTTTGTGAGTCAGATAGATAATAAGGATAATTAGTAGGTATACTAATTGCGATGGAGTGTTCAAGTCAATCAGCCCATTGACTGCATAGACAATACACTTTTGTTGGTATAAAAAAGGCAGATCATCTACATTACATGATTGAAAGATGGATTCAAATGCAAGAAAGCTTTCATCTACAGATTGTATTTCATAAATATTCCACCACAGGGAAACCAGATGGGAAACCCTTGAGACAAATATATATATATATATATATATATATATATATATATATACACACACACAGTATGTATATATATATATATATATAGTCGGGTGCATAAATATTGGGACATTGACAGAATTTTCATATTTTGGCCTCTATTCACCACCACAATGGCTTTGAAATGAAACAAACAAGATGTGCTTTAATTGCAGACTTTCAGATTTAACTTGACGGTAATTACATCCAAATCAGGTGAACGGTGTAGGTATTACAACGGTTTCTATATGTGCCTCCCACTTTTTAAGGGGCCAAAAGTAATGGGACAAACTAAAAAATCCTAAATCTAACTTTCACTTTTTAATAATTTGTTGCAAATCCTTTGCAGGCAATTACAGCCTGAAGTCTGGAATGCATAGACATCACCAGATGCTGGGTTTCATCCCTGGTGATGCTCTGCCAGGCCTCTACTGCAAATGTCTTCAGTTCCTGCTTGTTCTTGGGGCATTTTCCCTTCAGTTTTGTCATCATCAAGTGAAATGTATGCTCAATCAGATTCAGGTCAGGGGATTGACTTGGCCATTGCATAACATTCCACTTTTTAGCCTTAAAAAACTCTTTGGTTGATTTTGCAGTATGCTTTGGGTCATTGTCCATCTGCACTGTGAAGCGCCGTCCAATGAGTTCTGAAGCATTTGACTGAATATGAGCATATAATATTGCCCGAAACACTTCAGAATTCATTCTGCTGCTTTTGTCAGCAGTCACATCATCAATAAATACAAGGAAACCAGTTCCATTGGCAGCCATACATGCCCACGCCATGACACTACCACCACCATGCTTCACTGATGAGGTGGTATGTTTTGGATCATGAGCAGTTCCTTTCCTTCTCCATAATCTTTTCTTCCCATCACTCTAGTACAAGTTGATCTTTGTCTCATCTGTCCATAGGATGTTGTTCCAGAACTGTAATGGCTTTTTTAGATGTTGTTTGTCAAACTCTAATCTGGTCTTCCTGTTTTTGTGGCTCACCAATGGTTTACATCTTGTGGTGAACCCTCTATATTCACTCTTGTGAAATCTTCTTTTAATTGTTGACTTTGACACATATACACCTACCTCCAGGAGAGTGTTCTTGATTTGGCCAACTGTTGTGAAGGGGTTTTTCTTCACCAGGGAAATAATTCTTCTGACATCCACCACAGTTGTTTTCCGTGGTCTTCCGGGTCTTTTGGTGTTGCTGAGCTCTCCGGTGCATTCTTTATTTTCAAGAATGTTCCAAACAGTTGATTTGGCCACACCTAATGTTTTTGCTATCTCTCTGATGGGTTTGCTTTGATTTTTCAGCCTAATGATGGCTTGCTTCACTGATAGCGACAGCTCTTTGGATCCCATATTGAGAGTCGATAGCAACTGATTCCAAATGCAAATGTCACACCTAGAATCAACTCCAGACCTTTTACCTGCTTAATTGAAAATGAAATAATGAGGGAATAGCCCACACCTGTCCATGAAATAGCTTTTGAGTTGATAGTCCCATTACTTTTGGCCCCTTAAAACAGTGGGAGGCACATATAGAAACCGTTGTAATTCCTACAACGTTCACCTGATTTGGATGTAATTACCCTGCACATCTTGTTTGTTTCATTTCAAAGCCATTGTGGTGAATAGAGGCCAAAATATGAAAATTCTGTCAATGTCCCAATATTTATGCACCTGACTGTATATATATATATATATATATATATATATAAAATATATAGCAGTGACATGTGGTGAGGTAAATGGCTGGAGAGGCACTGGCTTATATCAGATCCAGATTTGCAAATACATATATGAAGTATGAACCCGAGGGTTCATGTGGGCATTATATAAAGGTGCAGCAGTATATAATGTTTGAAATTTTGTTTGTTTTGATCAGGGATGTGCTGAAAAGGTAGACAGGGGAGTCAATGACTGAATGAATTTGTGGCACAGCTGTGTGGCATATTATGAATTTGTGGCAGTGTTATGAGGTACATTATGATTTTGGGGCTCTGCTGTGTGTAATATTCTATATAGTATATTATGAATTTGGGACACTGCTGTGTGGTATGTTATTTAACTGGGGAGACTGATTTGTGGCATATTATGAATTAGAGGGAGCAGGGGCGGTTGATGAAATGTTGCCTAGGGCACCTGTAAGTATGTTCTCCCTGTGCTTGCGTGGGTTTCCTCCCGGGTACTCCAGTTTCCTCCCACACTCCAAACATATACTGGTAGGTTAACTGGCTCCCAACACAAAATAACCCTAGTATGTATGTGTGTGAGCATGTGATAGGGAATATAGATTGTAAGCTCCACTGGGGCAGGGACTGATGTGAGTGGCCAAATATTCTCTGTAAAGCGCTGTGGAATATGTGTGCGCTATATAAATTACTGATAATAAATAAAAGTATATTGGTGTTGTTTTTTTGGGGGGAGGTTGTCTGTTTTTTTTAAAACATAAATAAGCACGATATATGTGTACAAATCAATGCAATCACTATGACAAATATAAGTACAGGAATATGCCGGGTGTCTGACATGCATTTATTTCACAGTGTGCACACAGATAAAAAAAAAATCTTCACAAATGAATAGTATTATTGTCTCAAGGACCCTCATGCAGAAAACCAGGCAGCTCCAATGGAGACAGTCTCAGATGATGAGGCAGCTGGTGAGTCCACCTATTCAAAAAGACAATGACATGACCATGTGACCAAAAATAGAAAGTCTTACACAAGTGTATAGTAAATTCCCAGAAGAGACTGGATACACATTTAGTACAAATGACAGGGGTATGAAAGAGCTTAACGATGTCTGTCAGGGAACTTAGGGCCTGATTCAGACCCGGACACAAGTGGCCGTTCGCTCGTCCGCCGTACGAGCGGAAAAATTTTAATTTAAGCACTTGCTCGTATGTTCGCTCGTAGCTAACCTTCCGCCCCATATTCTCCCAACCCCTCCTCTAGCTAGCGAGCGTTCAAAATAGCGAGTGTCCGTCTCCTCTTTGGTTGCATTGAGCTCTCGCACAAGTCAATTCCGGAAGTGGCCCTGTCATTTTTCGATTGCCTGCTCTTTCATTCTGCAAACATACTTGAATCGATTAATGGCAATCACTATATTAATTACCTTAATTGTTATTCACATGTTTGCAATCCTGGTTTTTTTTCAATGTCAATAAACTTTATTCTTGTTAGTGTGTGTCATTTCATCCGCAGAATACGTACGGTTTGACCAAGGGGATGGTTTTTCTAAATTAATAGTTTTTTAGAATGCTATTGTTTGGCTTTTTATTTTTATAGGCAGATTTTAATACTTTAATTTGGATATTTAAATTAGCTTACGCATGTCACTGCATCAAGCCTATCATAACTCACATTATATTTGTGAGGGTGTAGGTCACATGACTCATACAATAACCAATAACATTGTTCCTGTTAATTTACAAAGTACATTAGCCAATCACATTTTTTCTAGGCCCTTTATTAAAACTGTTTTGTGTAAAAAAAATCATTGCCATCATGAGAGCCGCAGCTTTTTGTTACCGTGAGCTCCTGGTCCTCACTGAGGTGATGGACCGGAGAATCACTGATTTTCCACACCCCATCACCAACCTCCGCAAGCGGCTGGCCTACGCGGAGGTGCGCCGCTGCCTGCGTTCCATCGGCTATCGCCGAAATATCGGCCAGCTGGAATGCAGGTGGTCGGATCTGAGGTGCAGATCCCCACGCCTGCTGGCCCGTTTGCGTGTCCAGATAGTGGAAAGTAATTGTTTCTGTTTTTTTATTTTGTTCGCTTTTTTTTCTCATACCTGCGTGTGCATGTTTACAGTATAGCCATGTTTGTTTATTTTTAACATACCTGCGTGTGCATGTTTACAGTATAGCCCTGTTTGTTTATTTTAACACACCTGCGTGTGCATATTTACAGTATAGCCCTGATTTTGTTAATTATTTTTTGTTGGAATTCCAAATACTAAAAGCCAATTTGTAATTACAAATGTTTTTCTCCATCATTTAGGGGCACAGCGTAGACTCACACGTCGCACACGTGTGTCTCGACCACTATCCCCCACTCCCACCCAAACATCCTCAGCCCACTCTTCCCCAAATTCCCCCTCCATCCCAGACCTTGCCGCCCGTCAGTCCCCTCCCTCTCCACACATTAACATCCCTCCAACTTCAGCCCACATAACCCCTCCTCCTTCCCTGAGCCACTGGCCCACCTCGGAAGATGAGGAATTCGGGGCTCCAGGCCCAGTCAGCAATCTTCCCGGTATGTTTACATTTTAAACTATGGTTTTTTGTTATGTTTGTTTTATTTTGGTTGATGTTGTCCTTTTGCCTGTGCATTTCAAAATAGTAACGTAGTTCAAATGTTTTTTAAAAATATCATTATGAAACAATGTCAAGGATGTTTTCCCCTTACACATATGACACATGTCCAAACACTCACACTTGTGTCTTTCTTGTTTACGCTACCAACAAATGTCGTAGTTTGGCTTATTTATTTTGTCGGATTTTTTTTAGGTTTTTTGTTCTTTTTGGGCCCTTATTTGATTTAAATCTTATCTTTTTGCATTCCTTTTGTTTTGGACATGTTTTGTTAACTGATGTATTATTTGGGTATTATCTGATTTTGTGCTTGGTTGTTAAAATCTAAATGAAGGTGTCATTTTAGTAATCCTAACATTTTTTAAACCCACAGAGGACCAGAGGCGTAATGAGGCAATTGTGGCTGGATTAGTGGAGATACGGGGCCATGTAATTGCCATGCTGGTGGCATTGGACCATCTGTTGGCGATCCTGCACCACTAATATGCTTACAATGCCAAAAAAACAAAAAACAAATAAAGTTTATTTTGATTTATTTAAGTCTCATTCCTTGTCTGTAAATCTTAGATTGTTGAACCTTACATAAGTCTATTATTTGTCCCTGAGTTTTTAAGTAATGTACATTTGTTTGTAGAAAGCTCAAGTAAGTATGTAAGCTTGCACATTAAACACATAACAATACCAATAGGTTTGTAGAATTAACCTTCAAAAGAGATTATTTTTTTGGGGCGTAATGTAAAAATTAAAGCCACCTGCTTAGGCCTAGAATGTACAACATACTGATTCACCATAATACCTTTGGGGTTTGTTTTGAGCAACAAAGCAGGGTACTAAAGATTACAAATTAAGAAATTACAGTATTAGGCATTAAGCAACTTTGCATTTTTTGAAACAGGTTACACTTGGTTGTAATTGACGATGGAAATGGTTGGGTAATGTAAAAACTAAATTTAATGTACACAAATAATAAACACCAAGTGAATTGACACAATAAATTCAAACATTGAAAACACACACACAAAAGTCCAAAAATCACCAAAACCCACAAATAAAAACAATCAGGAACTGTTTGAAGAAGTAGCATGCCAACATGAATCCACAAATGAGGAGAAGAAATCAGTGTTCCTGAAGTTATATCCAATATGTCGACATAAAGTCATTTTTGTTGATCAGGTAGTATGCATGGATTTGTATGGTCATTTTAGGGAATAAAACCCCCCAAAAAAGAAGTTAAAAGTGTACATATTACATGTCTACATTGTGTCAATTAAATACATTTGTTGAAATAATTACCTAACAATCTTGCAACAACTTCATCGTGTATGGCCCCGCACATACTGACCTCCGACCAACCTCTGGGGGGCCGTCCTCAGGCAAGGCATCCTCTGGCAGCATTGGGATACCACTCCTAATGGTGATGTTGTGAAAAATCCCACACAAGACCACAATTTTCGAAACCATAGCCGGCAAATACATGAGGTCGCCACCAGAGCGGTGGAGGCATCTGAATCGGCCTTTTAAAAGGCAGATACAGTGCTTCACCACCTGCCTGGTGGCTGTAAGTGTGAAATTATACTGACTTTGTGGCCCTGGTGTGGGAACCAAATAAGGAGTGAGCAGCCAGGGCGTGCAAGGGTAACCACTGTCTCCTGTGAAAATATAAAAAACATCAGGACCATTGTGTACCAAGCTTTGCATTGCTTTCAACAGGTGTCAACTTACCCAGAAGCCACGCATCACCAGCTTGTAGGTTGTTTAATTTGTGCCAAATCCCTGATTGCCGAATGACGAAGGAATCATGTGCACTGCCTGGGAATTTGGCATTCAGGGACAGGATCTGGAGGGAGGCATCACATACCACCATTACATTCATCGAGTGAAAGTGCTTTCGGTTCCTAAATATAGCCTCCAGCCTTGCTGGAGGCTGAAGTGGTATGTGAGTGCCATCCACAACCCCTATGATGTATGGGAAGCCAGCAATTTTGTAAAAATTAGCCTTCACCACATTAGGGGAACCCATATCCAATGGCATTTTAATAAAATGATGGAGGTGTTTAAAAACTGCCTCCATCACTGCCCTCAGGATCCTTGAAAAGGAGGATTGGGATATTCCTGCCACTATTCCAACGGTGGTTTGAAAGGATCCTGAGGCACAAAAATGTAACACCGACATTAATTGCATAAGTGGTGGTATTGCTGTAGGACTGTCAATTTGCCGTTCAAGATCACTCTCTATTAAGAGAGTGTCTATGATGATTTGTGGCGGAATACGGTAGCGCTTTAACACCTCATCATCTGGCATTCCAAAAAGGGTGACACGTGTTCTATATATCTGGGGCCTTGCACGCCTACGAGGCCTACGCCTGAGACAAAGTTGAGGTTGGTCGGGTTTACCAACATCAACCTGAAATGTTAAGCCAGGTAGTTATTTTTTTAGACAAATGTGTTAGGAAAAATATACTTATCTTTTCAAAGAAAACCAAATATTCTTACAGGCCTGGGTCTTGTCATGTGAAAAGCAACCTACATTTCAAAAGTAGAAAATATTTTTAAGATTAATTTAAGAAACTAGGAATTAAGCCAAATATATTTGTTGAAATTTTAGAGAAGGGAGCACATATTAGTTCGCAAAATAGTACGCTACATTTACAGTTAAGACATGATTTTACACTGAAAAAAAACCACACACATTAATTCGCAAAATAGTACGCTACATTTAGAGTTAAGACATGATTTTACACTGAAAAAACCACACACATTAGTTCGCAAAATAGTACGCTACATTTAGAGTTAAGACATGATTTTACACTGAAAAAAACCACACACATTAATTCGCAAAATAGTACGCTACATTTAGAGTTAAGACATGATTTTACACTGAAAAAAACCACACACATTAGTTCGCAAAATAGTATGCTACATTTAGAGTTAAGACATGATTTTACACTGAAAAAAACCACACACATTAGTTCGCAAAATAGTACGCTACATTTAGAGTTAAGACATGATTTTACACTAAAAAAAACCACACACATTAGTTCGCAAAATAGTACGCTACATTTAGAGTTAAGACATGATTTTACACTGAAAAAACACACATTACTTAGCGAAACATATGCTAAGACCAACACATCGAATTTGTTAATTCATAAAACCAAAATAACTTACCAAAAACAGACAAATATCCCAAAGTTCGAAAATGTCACTTGGTCACTGCCAAAATAACTGTTAAAAAAAATATTTTTTTAAAAAAGTTAAAAAATTAACACTATTTACTAATTATTTTTTAGGGGAATTTATGAAATACTTCCTCAAAAATATAAATAAAAATAGAAAAAAAAATGCAAAAATGCTAATGTAAAGAAACAAAGTACTAAAAAAACAAAACTTAAGAACAATACCAACTACTTCAAAAAACCAGAAACCGCGAACAAACCACTACACCGAAAAACCTCCAACAATCCAAAAATGCCACCTCGAATGGAGTCACACCAAGCCATAAATAGGCTTTATTTACCCGCTCAAATTAAGGACGGACAATAGGAGTGCACAAGGAATGATGCGGCCGAATAATGCTGACGCATGTATAAAAATGTCACTGAAGGCCAAAATCGGTCTGCTACATTGAGAAAAGACAATGAGTACAGAGCAGCAAAGTATTAGCCAAGAGGCGCCATGTAATTATTTTCAAAATTATGTGAAAATGCTTATGTTTAACATTAAATCTTGAAACATTTAACTTTTAAAATTTTTCAATCATTTAAAAAAAAGGTGTGGAGGATGCCATGGAAGAGGCTGCTGGGCCTAGTAGGCAAACTAGGGCCAAAAAAAAAAGACAGCCACAATTCACAAGGAAGGAGATGGAGGTTTTGGTGCAAATGTGCAATGACAACCTGGCACAGGCACCAAGGAATATGGGTGCAACCCAGAGATGGAAACTGTGGGACGACATAGCCAGTGCTGTCAATGGGGTGGGTGAGTTTGAACGTTCAACCCGGGAGGTCAAACGCCGGTACGTAAAAACTACATTTGAATAAAAAATGGTTACAGGGCCAAATACTGCAGTAATAATGCCAACTTTTTAACCAACAGATGGAGCAACTTCAAATATCGGCTTAAACAAAAAATGGCTGATAGGGCTAGGCATGCAAGGGGAACAGGTGGGGGTCCCACCCCTGTGTCACTTGAGCTCACGGATTTGGAGGAGCTGGCCTAGGGGTGTGTGCAGGATGAGGAGGTGTTTGGCGTGTCTCCTCATGTTGCCCCAGGTAAATGTTATAATGTTAACAACTCAGAAATGTGTTTTGAACAATATCTCATTTTGATTTTTAATCTTTTCTCTTTTTTCACACAGAGACACAGGCTTTGGCCGCAGAATTTCTTCTGGCTCTGCAGGGGAGGAAGCAGTAGATCCGGCTGGGGACCCTGTGGCAGACAGTCCAGGGCATTCCCCCTCGCAGGCAGTGGCCCTCCTCACTGATCTCAATGTTAAAACGGATCAGCACACCGATATTCTGCTGAGGATGGACGCCAATCTGCTACAGGTGGTGGACGCCCTGGAGCAAAATACTGTGGCCAACATGAAAATTGCAAATGCCCTGGCGGAAAATACTGGGGCAAACGTAAGAATTGCAAATGCCCTGGAGCAGCTCATTCGCCAGCACATGATGGATCCGGCCTCCCTTCCTGCCGGAACAGCAGGACCCTCCACCTCTGGCACACATTTGTGGCCACAATTGATAAATCGAATCACTATCGATGAGCCCAGGGAAGTACGAAGAGACCATCGTCATTGTGGTAGACTATACCAGACCATAAGCTGAGCGAGCAGTCTTAATGGAAATTGGATGAGACCGTGACATATCACTTGTTCCATTCACATTTGGCGCTCGCATAAGATAATTTATGTACGCCCAAAAAACGCCTCGACACGCCTGCGTTTTTCCATCTCCACCCCCGTCACCACCCCAAAACGGACAATTCTGTCAATCACATTTGACATGTCACTTCCTGTTCACTGTGTCTACAATCGACTGAAAAATTACCGCAATCAGACGTACGCACATGTGCACTGTTATAACGACGCATGCGTGGTTGTACAAAATCAAATGACTACGAACGAGCGGCCGCTTACGAGCGGCTCTGAATCAGGCCCTTAATTACAAGTGTATTGCTGTCATCTCCCAGTTATGCCACTATGTATTAGTAAAGTATGCCTACCTCTTGTGTATGTAGGCTACAACTATACGACCCAGTGTCCTCATCAGAGGTGGCAGAGGGCAAACTAGACATATCCCTATGGAACCATTTATAAATTCAAATTGCTACATATTTTTATGAATGAATTAGGTTAGGAACATCCATTTAAAACTTATTTAATTAGCAAATCTACAGAATTTTCTCACCTCTTTCATCTCACTATGTGCAGCTAATAATAATAGCGTGCGCAATGCAACTGATACACATGCGCAGACTGATAATCGGTCAACTGCGTAAACATCAACATTGCTTTCATCTCTGAATGAGGTTCAGAGTCAGCACTAAGGTTTGTCTGTCCAGTGTACGGTTTCCACCTCAGTCTGCTTTTGTATAGTAGCAGACTTTCGTCAATAGACATCTAGTTCCAGGGTCAAAGAGATGATAAAATATTTATTCAAATACATATAAATGGGATGTATTTTACAGACCTTTTTTTATTAGGATGGGCATCTTCTGCCTGATTATTGCAAAGTGCAAATATCTTTTAAGTAATATAAATCATCAGTGGTACATCACTAATCCAAAACATTTCATTGTCTGGCAGTGTCTCTTTGTCCAGCAGGGTTTTTTTGTAGCACTGTGGCCTATTTATCACCCGTTTTCAGGGGGTCCCGCAAATCACAAGCATCCCCCGAATTTATGAATGAAGGACCGCAGCAGATGTTAGAGATAACTGCTGCAGCCCCTCATTTTTGATCGCAAAAGAAGTCCCTATAGAAACTTACAGGGGCTGCTTAATAGCCAAATTTATCAAGCTCCCGAATGTAATGCACTCTGGAGTTTGGCCCCAGTAGCTATAACCATCTGAAGATAGTGTTAGCCTTCATAGCCTAGAGTAGAGGTTCCCAAACGCGGTCCTCAAGGCTCCCCAACAGTTCAGATTTTAGAGATATCCATTGTGGAGCACAGGTGATTTATTTAGTACCTCAGTCAATTTGATTTAACCACCTGTGCTCAACCATGGATATCGCTAAAACCTGAACTGTTGGGGTGCCTTGAGGACCGTATTTGGGAACCTCTGGCCTAGAGATTACTTTCCGCAAGAGTTACTAGGAGAGGGTAGACCACGCATGCACAGTACTGCACATGGTTCCTGAAGGGGAAGTGAAGAGATTGCTAATGCGTTACCTTCACTTCTTACATACCGTAGGAGCCCCTGTCCTTGCGGATTTATTTTACTACATTTGGGCGATCATTTATTTCTTATTGCTGCTAATAACGTTGATAAGAAATAATAATTATCGGGTCTAGGACACAATTATACAAATGCAGCAGAAGAACGTTAACATTTCAACAGACATTGTTGGGACCCAAACCTTACTTCTTATAAATCACCATGGTGTTGTCCCCTGTATGCCTTGCTAGGTATACCAATTGGTTTCTTCTGTAATTAGTTGTACCTAGTGGTTATCAAAAAAATATCGAAGTAAAAATTTCCACGTTCCAACGATGCCACATGTGGTTCACCCCAAAATGGAAAATGTGGCAAGGCCAGGCAACAGTTTTGCTGTGCTAATGAGCAAAATATGTGCACTTCACTTAAAATAGAGGTTCATTATCCTGTGAGAGGCTGGCAGTCACTGGTGTGTACCTATCACATCGAATGTGATGTTGCTGGATCCCAGGATCAGAGTCATAAATAAACTTTTTTGTGCCCTGGGCCAGAAAGAGCATTGGCACCCCCATATTTTTCAAACAGGGACATAAGATGTGTGCCCGAAAAAGGGGTGTGTACTCATGGCTAAGGGCTATGACAAATCTGATTTGCCCCGTACAATGATGTTATCCAGGTGTCACTGCCAAATACAGTGTGATACAAGAGGATGTGACTAAAGTTGCTTGGAGAGGGGACTAGATGGAAGGGGAGTCAGCCAGCGAGGAGATAGGGGTGAACAGGAGATTCTGGGGATAAAATAAGAGGAAGCTACAAGTTAGAATTATTGTAAACAGAAAATTCATAGGCCCGTACAGCGCCCCCTGTCCTGTGGTGCCCTGTGCGGTGGCATGTCGCACCACCCTAGTTACGGCCCTGCCCAGGATCTCTGGCTGCCTGTGGTCACATCCCATGTGACCAAGCCAGGCAAGGGGTTAAATCAGTGATCTAACTCGGTCCTCAAGGCACCCTAACAGTCCAAGTTTTAAGGATATCCATGCTTAAACACAGGTGACTTAATTAGTATTTCAAGGTCTGATTCATATGCCACTCTGGCAATAATGGATGCAGAAACATGCAAAAGTATCAGCCTTCCCTTTGTGCTCTACCGTGCAATGGAGTGCACAGGCACTGACACACACACTTTCAGCCACCCTGGTCTGTGCAATTGTGACTGAGATTGTAAACACTCCAACACCGATGCAACATTGGTCATACCATTGACATTGCAGTAGCTTATGGTCTACTCTAGAATCTCTCCTCAAATCCAAATAAACATGGCCTCTGAGGCTGTGAATCTGTGTTTGGGAACGCAGCAGTATTACCAGACACGCTCATGAAATGGCCTCTTTTTCAGTTCACTATAAAGTAGGTCACCTCCCAGTCCCTACCGCAAAACACCAAGGGATCGCAAACACCTTGTCAAGTGTTACTGGTGCTGTACACAATTGCAAAGGCCAGTTGCCACTTGGGTTTGCACAGTACGGGTTTCTAGAACGATTTGTGAATGCGCAGTACCAAAAATTCACTTAACTGCAGGAACAACACTGCGGCCAACTCTGAATCAGACCCTCAGTCAGTTTGATGATAACAGCTGTGCAGAAGATATTATTAAGACCTGAATTGTTAGGCTAGTTTGAGACCAAGTTAGGAAATCCGGGGTAAATCACTGCCAGCAGTAAAGATAAAAATATACTTTGCTCATACACAGGTAATAATAATAATATGATATAATGTAAACATTGTCTTAAATAAGTTTTGCAAATAATATTCAATGCAAATTATTGTATCTCAGTGAATTCACCGGTTGTTCGAAGTACAGGATAGGTTTCTGTCCAATGCAGGGGGGAGGGGGGGTTCCAATTGCCTCTAAACCCCCTCCCCAGCCCACACCATGAGAACAATAGAAATAGTAATATAATAGAATGTTACTAGTGCTGCATGTTCTTCTCAGTATCACAAATGAAATAATTAGCACCTCCTCTGGATCTTTTAACAATCAGTCAGTAATAAAAACACCTGTGCTACAACTAGGAGATCTGGAAAACATGCACAATTAGTGGTGCACTGCTAGAGACCATCAATAGTGCTAATTATTAATACTATATAATAATACACTGCATAACAAGACCAATATGTATATATATGTCCAGAGCAGTGCTAGGTTCTTCTACTGCTCCCCCAGACATCCTGGACATGCTCCAATACTCTGGAATGGTGCCCACATCTGAAATAAAAACATTCAGCTCAGGCAGGAAGGCCCTACTTCTGCATATAATGGCATGCTGTGATCCTGTATATGCTGGAATTATGACACACAATACACTTTGTATGACGCATATTAAAGCTGCTTAAGTGCTAGTTATGTCCTCTTCATGAACTGGCCACACTCGCTCTAAAATCAAGCATTTGGAAACCCCCTCTAGAAATCCTGCGTTTGCCACTGTATTGGTACTGTATATGCTAAACTGATTCAACTATAGCATGTCAGAACACACAGATTTCCATAAGCATCAGGTGTAGTACAGTCTTAAAGCCTGTAGATGTCATGTTGCAATAGCAATTGCACTGTTGGATAGTATTATTTTAGACTAAACTAAACGAGTTTACTATTTCCAACTATTGAAACTGGAATAGAAAATCGCACTTCACATCACAAAATGCTGGCACACAATAATTATATTTTTACATTTTAAAACATTTCAATAAAATGTCATCTGTTTGCATCGAAACAGCAAAATATTAAAACCAAAAGTAGATACTAACAAATGTGAATAAATAATATTCACCATACACCTAAAAATATATAATACCCCAACACTGTTAGAGGAGTGATATTGACAGAGACTTAGAACATCTGGATATTTCTTGAAAATATACTGGTAATGTCCATATCTGAGTTTTATAATAGCTCACAGATCTTCTGATATGTAATTAGTATATTAGGCAGAAATAATATATATATACAGCCATGGCCAAAAGTTGTGAGAATTACACAAGTTTTGGCTTTCACAAAGTTTTCTGCTTCAGTGTTTTTAGACCTTTTTGTCAGATGTTACTATGGTATACTGAGGTAAAATTACAAGCATTTCATAAGTGTCAAAGGCTTATATTGACAAATACATTACGTTTATGCAAAGAGTCAATATTTGCAGTGTTGACCCTTCTTTTTCAAGACCTCTGCAATTCGCCCTGGCATGATGTCAATCAACTTCTGGGCCACATACTGACTGATGGCCGCCCATTCTTTCCTAATCAATGCTTGGAGTTTGTCAGAATTTGTGGGTTTTTGTTTGTCCACCCGCCTCTTGAGGATTGACCACAACTTCTCAATGGGATTAAGGTCTGGGGAGTTTCCTGGCCATGGACCCAAAATTTTGATGTTTTGTTCCCCGAGCCACTTAGTTATCACTTTTACCTTATGGCAAGGTGCTCCATCATGCTGGAAAAGGCATTGTTCATCACCAAACTGTTCTTGGATGGTTGGGAGAAGTTGGGAGGTGTCTGATTAGCTCCAAGTTTATTTTGCAGCAGGACAACAACCCCAAACATACAGCCAATGTCATTAAGAACTATCTTCAGCATAAAGAAGAACAAGGAGTCCAAGGAGTGATAATATGTCCCCCACAGAGCCATAATTTCAACATCATCGAGTCTGTCTGGGATTACATGAAGAGACAGAAGGATTTGAGCAAGCCTACATCCACAGAAGATCTGTGGTTAGTTCTCCAAGATGTTTGGAACAACCTCCCTTCCGAGTTCCTTCGAAAACTGTGTGCAAGTGTACCTAGAAGAATTGATGCCGTTTTGAAGGCAAAGGGTGGTCACACCAAATATTGATTTGATTTAGATTCCTCTAAATGTTTACGTAAATTCCAGACTGCAATAAATAATTTGTTAGAAATATATATCTTGTGTGCCACACTCATTTTTGTTGTGCCAATTTGTCTTTTAGTAAGCGGGGGTCCCTGCGAGTGATAGTGTTTGAATGTATATACACTGAACTCTATACTTGTAACTCTACAAATGGCATCTTATGCTGAGGAATACTTCCTGTATACTAAAGACCTCAAACATAAGCATTCATGTTGATACATTGTTATATTAGGTATCAATAATATTATAGCTTACTAACTAAAGCAATGTTGCATTGCTAAGCTAGCACTGATCATCAGCAAGTTATTTCACCTATGTTTTTTAAACATCCAGGATACCTTATTCTCACAAAAAGAAAAATTGGCACAACAACAAGGAGCGCGGCACAAGATATTCCTAACATAATTTGTTGTAAAGAGAAAAATTTGACCTATCCTGGTTTAACTGATGAAATGATAGGCTAATAGAAGACTTTATGTGCCTCCAAACTTTATCCCAGCTTCTACCATTCCTCGTCTTTCTATCCTTTGCTCGTTTAGTCCATTTTTCAAAAAAGAAATAAAGTATTTGCATTAACATAATTATCTGAATGATGTATAGTTGCCAACATTTTGAAATAAGTTCCAGAGACAGTTCGATGCATTTAAGCATGTAATGTAATGTACTGTCTAGACCAGCCATGGTGCACTTAAATCCCATGATGATATGTTCCTGAACTTGGTTAATGTGTCATTTTAAATTACCCTTTTAAAGTATACTGGCTAGATAAAAATTCTTGTTAGTGAGTAGATAACATGAAATATGCAGTGTAGTTAATCTGTGTTTAGAAATTGAGACATCCAGGGACAAACCTTCAAAAACGGTGACTGCTCCTAAGTAGGGACAGATGGCAGCTGACTGTCTCAGTGTCAAACTGATTCACCTAAAAAATTCAGATTGACTTAGAGGAAGTAATTTGCAAAGCACAAAGAGGCTACTGTAATTCAGAGTTGGGAGTAAAGCAAAAATGTGCAACTTGGCAAAACCTTGTTGAAATGCAGGTGGGGTTCATTTAAAATGTACAGAGAGTTAGATATAGAAAGGATGTGTTTTAGCAGAAATGCAAATTACAGTGTAAAAATAAAGCTGTCCAGTATTTGTGAGCTACATGCAAAAGCAGCCAGTATTTACCCTGCATGCAAAAATAATAAATATATTTGCACCCCTTGCATTGCAGCATGGTTTGTCCAGCTGTAAAGTTACTCTTTTTTTTGCTTTGCTTCCAACTCTGAATTCAGCCACACAAAAGGCCTGATTCATTACCAATCGCAACTGCGATAACACACGCAATCGACTGATTGTTGCATTCTGCGCGTGCATCGCAGTGTACGAAGCCTCCACTGCGATCGGGATTGAAATCGCAGTGACTACGCAGACCCATCACAGAGTGACAGAAAGTACTGTTTGTGGGTGCTGATGGGGGGTCAGGGGTGGTCAGCGAAATGTAGGCATGCTAGTGCGTTTGAAACCATTGCAGGGGCGTGCATAAATTATCCATTGCGATGCCATATACAGCTTGGGCTTCCACTGCGTGTGATGAGGTTAGCAATTCCTGAGTGAGGTCAGACCTTGTGCAAGTGTGTGTGAGGCTGCGTTTGTACTCGATGTTACAGATGTGTGTAAGGTAAAGTGGGCGTCCTTATGTTATGTGTTCAGGAAGCCGGCGGTCGAAATGCTGACCGCCAGCTTCCCGACTGTGAAATACCGAACGAAGGTAAGCCAATAGTAGGGAGCGGATAGCCGCGTTGGGGGGGTTAGGGGTTCCCGGGGGGACTTAGGGTTTGACACCGCCCACCGGGAGGGTTAAGCTAGAGGTTTGGGTTAGACACCCGCCGGGGGAGGTTAGGGTTAGGCACCCCCCCAGGAGGGTTAGGTATAGGGTGCGGGGGGGGGGAATAAGGTTTAGGCACCCCTGGGGGGAGGTTAGGGTTAGGCACCCCCCCCAGGAGGGTTAGGTATAGGGTGCGGGGGGGATAAGGTTTAGGCACCCCTGGGGGGTTAGGGTTAGACACCCCTAAGGGAGGGTTAGTGGGGGAAAGCTTAGGAATAGCTTAAATCCTTACTCTGTCGGGATCTTTCTTCTGCCTTCCCGCGTCGTTATTACATCCGCCGGGCATTAGTCGGGAGGTATGTCATAACGATTCCGTCCTTATGTTAGGCTGTGTATGGCATTGCAATTGCAATCACTAGCATATCTTTGCAGCGAGACTACATGCGTAATCGCTATTGCGATCGCAATCCTTGCTGAATCAGACCCAAAGTCTAATTAATCTGTTTTGTTCCCTGTTTTAACTATACGGGCACAGTCTGTGCACTATAATATAAAGCTTCACAACAGATAACAAAGGGCCTGATTCAGAGATGGACGCTAATGCGATTTCCACGCATGCGCAGTAATCGCACTACAATTACAGATGCACCGAGGCCCAAAGTCAGTTCCAATGTCCCCTCACATTTAATTAAGCAATAAACTGATCAACTTTTTAAAAGCACAATAGTGAAGTTTATTTTGTTGAAGAGTGGTACATAAGACTAGCTTCATTTCCATGGGGATGGTCCCGATTTGCAGGTAGGTGAGAGGCATCACCATGGTTAGCAGGGATATAGTTCTTGGACGCAGTTTCCCTGGCCCTGGCAGCGTAGTCACACAAGATGCCTCCTGTTACTTTTGCATATTTTCACACAGCCGCTGCATACAAACGTAGCAGTGGTGACATTTGCGTCCACCTCTGAATAAAGCCATGAGTTGCTGCCACATGATTGGCTGATTAGATATCTGCATTAATGAACAGGTGTACAATAAAGTGGCCACTGAGGGGCTCATATAGGGTTTTATGCAAATGCAACTTACTTTCAAAATGGTATATGCCTTGCTGGCAGGGCCAGTGCTAGGGTGTACGGCGCCCCCCCTACAAACTATACATTTGTGCCCTTATATAGTTAGCATTCACAGCTTTCTAATGCAGGAGCGAATGGCTCCATTGGTAAGGTGGCTGACAGCAAAGTATGAGGTGATAGGTTTGGGTCCCTGGAGTGACTGTATTTTAAATTAAGGAGAATGTGAATGAAGGTGCTTAGGGACAGAAGGGGTGGTGGAGATGTGATCAGACACAGAGAAAAGATGCTGGAACTCACACAGCAGGAAGCTACAAGAAAGAATGGCTGTCAGAGTGGGGAAGGCGTCTCTCCAGCCTGCTGCCCCCCTGCAATGTTTAGCGCACTGCACCAGCCCTGCTCGCTGGGCTACTATATCATGCCTAAACATTTCATTGGTTTCATTAAAACTAGCAAAAATAATATTTTAATATTGTATAAGTGCAGATTTTATTATGAAAAGCTATGTGTAGTATTCTGCTTTTTGATGTTTTGAAAAGGTGGATTAATGCCGAACCTCTAAGTGATTCTGGTGGTGTTTAGAAAGAAATAATAAACACATTAGCTTTTGCTTCAATTTCTTGCAACTTTGTGTAACTTTGGGTGCATTTTATTTGCCCTGTGAGGAACTATTTATTACTGGTATTGTTGCAATGTGACAGTCCACAAAGTACCTAAATAGCCTAATCACAAGGGTGAGAAAAGGTGTTAAAGCTGCAATCCAATAATACAATGATGTGTGTGAGTTTTTAACATTATTCTGGGTCACTGTAGAAAAATACATGGTAGTGTTGCTGTTAAACAGGTCGTAAATAATAACACAAAAACAAGTTAACCAGTTGTATGACTGGACAGGTATGGCCAACATAAGTTGAGTTTCTAATAATCTTCTGTATAGTCTTAAGCCCTCTGGGTGTCACGATTCAGGGTCTTAACATCCTTTTTAGACTCAGACATTCATTCATAGCAGTTTCCAAAACATCACAGGGATGCCTCCCTGTGATTATCTGATGCACCTGTGTGTTCACCTGGTCAGCTAGTCCAATGGCTAATGACCACCTCCTATTTAAACCAGTTCCTGTGTGCAACCTATTGCCTGAACAATATGTTCCTACCCTGGATAGTTCAAGGCTCCAGGCTTACTTTGTATCCTGTGTTCGTGTCCTCTATGACTTTGTTGCTACTTCGCAGGTTCTGGTTATTCACCATCTACGCTGAGTATTGCTCACCTGCCAACTTTGCAGCATTCCCGCTGCATACAGACCTGCTATCCATCTGCCGCTGTTTCCATTACCTGTCAGCGTTCCCGCATCCACGCTGCTTACCAACCTGAGGCTCGATTCAGACGCGCTCACTAGATGCGTTCAAACGCAGCTACAGTATGCAAATCCTGCGATTGCATAGCAAGGCATTAGCATTCCCACTATGTCGTGGAGTGTATTTAGATGCCCATTAGCCTGTCTTAAGAAGCCCACTTATGCACGTCATCTCCAGGAAGTGTATGCAACCATCGGTAACATAGAGTACCATCAGACGCGAACACAGCACTTGTGGTTGACCATACCCTACCGCAAGCACTGCGAGTGCTTCAGTGTGGAATTCAACCAAGTGACATGTACTATGATGGATGCTCCATAATAATTATGCACGCCTCTAAAACGGCATTAAGATGCTTAGACACGCCTGCGTTCGCACCACCACTCCCCCGTTTCCATCGAACAACCCCTGTTACCACCCACAAACGGCTTGTCCTGTCACTCAGTCTAGCGAGCCGCCTATGCTTAAGGGGCAATCGCTTCGCGATCGAATGAACTGGTTCGCGCAGGTGCACTGTGTATGCATGAGCACATTGCAAACATCGGCTGTCTGCTTGCGAACACATCCTAGCGAGCGGGTCTGAATCGGGCCCTGAATTCCATCCGCCGCTTTGTTCTGGTATCTGTCTACACCAAAGCGTCCATGCTGTATACCAAGAGTTCCATCTGCCGCTGTGTTTGATTATCTGGCAGTGCCTATACTGCATACAAGTCTGCAATAACATCTCATCTCAGCTTGCAAGTACATCGCTCCTATTTACCTGTGTATCATAATCTATCAGTACTGAGTCATTGTGCTCAGCTGTGGTCTCATTCCATCATACCACTGGGACATTGTATGCAAGTTTTTTATTCTGTTATACTCTGTACTCAGTGATTGGCCAGATAATAATACTATTGTGCTAATTTGTATTGGCTTCCCTGCACTATGTGCTATTGTCCTGGGCTGGTTCAGAGAAGGGTGCTGGTTCTAGGGCTAGGGTTCAGTGTGCAGTATACAGTCTGTACACTGAGGTGTCCAGAAGCTGTATTACTTATCCTGACTCTCAGTTCTGAGTTCTTCACTGGTTCCAGTTCCAGGGTCGCAACTTCCTCAAGTTGTATTCTAAATACATAAGACTCCGATTCCTGGCTTGAGTTATTAGTTCCTATCTACCAGTACTATGCTATTCTGAGTTCTAGGGTGTCACTGGAGAATATTCCTGGTCTTGCTGGCCTTCACAGGTTACTAGACGAGGGGTTGCCTAGTAGACCTGGGCTGTTCACCTGGGTTCCAGTCTAGTATTTTTGCATATCACAAGTCTGGGGTTCCTACACTGGCACTAGTGTTCCTAACCCCTGTTCATACCTATGAGTTGTATCAAGCCACCTCATTTTCTATGTACGTCGGTCACACCAAAGGGTACACATTGGGTACCTGCTAATTATGCATAGTAGAGAGCTCTCCAGTTCCACTTCTATACCTTACACTGAAAGATGTGTTCCAGGAACAGAAATCTCATACTGAACTGCTTGAAGGAACACTTCACCATCTTGGCAATTAGTTTATCATTTGCAATACCACTTTTATGTGATCAAGATGTCCCCCAATACTGGAGAAAATTAGGACATTATCCAGGTATATGAGGACTGATGTTTCCAGCAGTCCCCTAAATAGAGAATTCACACATGCATGAAAGTCAAAGAAATCAATATGGACAGAGCTTACCCCGTACAAATATACATTTCTGAAGGGTAATCACTATTCTCTATGAGATTAATATGTTATAATGATGTACATAGTGTGAACACTATATATTTAAACATACTGTATACACAATTTATTCAACATGGTATCTGACAGAATAAGCAAAAAGATTACATCAAGTCAACTCAAACAGCACATACAAACCACTGAATATTGCTAAAATAGTAGCAGGTAAAAAGCGCAAAACAAAAGCTTCTTTAGACCCTCATTCTTGTTGGTGTAGTTCAAGTATACTGCAGCGAATCTACAAGGAAATGTATTGTACTCTTTTTCTTGAATGATTCCAACAAGTAAATGATTTCCATGCTTCATAATTAGGGCTAACACACCAGGTATTGGCTTTAGAGACTGTTACACCACCCATTTCTAGAGCAATCACAACCCAGCAAATACAGTGTGTGTGTGTTCAAAGGTTCTGCATAAAATCTACATACGTACTGTGTTGTACTATAGTAATAAAATGTGTCTCTAACCAGAGAGCACTGTGAGAGGCAATCTCCTATTGCTGGTATAAAAATGATGATGAAATGGAATACAATTTGGTTAATGACTGTAGAATTTACTGGTTTTCCAAATAAATGATCCACGCAGCATCTGGGAACAAGCCCAAGTCCGGATCTCCTGTAGTTGTATTTCAGGAATTGCAGTTGTCAGAAATGGTAAATGGGGTCTGTGAGAGATAATAGCGGTGGGCTAATGTGAGGTAGGTCCAACAAAAGTGGGTTACCGCCTAACATGTTTGCTGTATACAACATTATTGCCTCTGCGGAAGCAGTTATCTAGTTTACAGTAAAATGTGTTAGCTCACTGCAGAATTACAGAGCCTTAAAAGCAATACAAGCTACTTAAAATGTCCTGTGCGTTGGGTCCTATTTTCATTTATGTCCATGTAATCCTCCATGTATACAGGCATGGTCTTAATTTCAAGAATAAATAGTGAATAACTTTATCTCATAAAGAGGATTCCTGCAATAGTTTGGGGACCTGATCCTATGCATAATGAGAAGGCAGAATTTCAGCTTTCTGATTACTGAATACATAAGTATAATGAGAGTCTCGAGGGAGCAGAAGCCACATGTAAGGACAAATTGGACACAACTACTGTATCTCCAGACTTGTGAAGCAGTAAGAACCCCTGGGATGAATGTTTCCAAAATTCTATTTTCAGAACTGGAGTGTGTTTCTGAAGCCAGAGTAGATCTGGAACCGCAGATGAATAGTAATAATGTTACACATGGTGATAGCTAGATCTTGCTCACAGCAGGGGTCAATGTCCACGGTGAACACTCCATTAGCTCCAATGCATGCACTTGTATCAAACGCAAGTAAAATAGAGCAGGTTAATGTACTGCCATTGACCCCAATTACAAGTAGGGATGAAGTTTCATTCTCATACCTGTTTACATACTTTTAATAGTGTTTTACTAGTTAAAAAAGCACATTAAATGCACAATTGTGTACACCAGTGGATACCTAAAGATAATTTATGGTAGTTATGTAATAACCTGAAAACATGCATACCAATATCAATGGTACCAATACAATTCACAAACAAATGTTGAGAAGTAGCTGAATTCTATTGTTAAACAATTACTCATTCACTAGGATGACACTGTTTTTGATTATTACATAATAGACTTTGCACTGAAAGCACTTTCCAGATTCTTAATTAAAAGTTATGCTTGCTAAATTATAACAAATCTCTATTTAATACATATTTTAGCGACATCATGTGTTGATAAGTTGGTCATAGGTAGCCTCAAGAAAACATGAACATAGTAAATCATTAACCAAAAAAAGTTACTGAAGTTTTTACTAGTTGATGATGATGAAATATTCACGAGTTACTGTTAAAACCTTTAAACACTTTGCTTTATTGCTGAGCACATTATCTTATTGCTGCTTTCTAAAGTGAATGACTCCTTATTTATAGAATGCATATGTGTCACTGCTAGATGTTTTAATTGTTAAAAAGTGTTAACAAAGCTGAAATAATACAGGCCTATTGACTTATCTATAATGGGTGCAGGGTGTGTGGTGCATGTAGTCCTCTGGGTCCAAGGAGGCCCACACCGCACTCCCTGCACCCATGTTTAATACTTGGCTCCTGGAGTCCCACATCAGCGATGCAGCAGCAGCACAAATCACCAGGAAAAAATTTTTTTTATGGAGATCGGCGCATACGCAGTAGATGGTGTCCCTGGTACCAATGTATGGGCACCATGGTATTGGAGACCTGCGCAAGTGCAGTAGAGGTGTCAATGGTACAGTGGCACCATGTTACTGGAGACCTGCTCACAGGGCTGCCATCAACAATTGTGGGGCCCAGGACTGACAAAACAGGCAGGGCCCCCCTTCCCCGGTGTTTCTGCAACTCCAGCCCTGCAGCGTCTCTCCAGTGCCAGCCAGGCCCCCCTTATGTCTCTGCCAGCCAGCCCTCCCTTAGGTCTCTGCCAGCCAGCCCCCCCTTATGTCTCTGCCAGCCAGCCCTCCCTTAGGTCTCTGCCAGCCAGCCCCCACTTATGTCTCTGCCAGCCAGCCGCCAGGGCATGACACTTACCTTCTCTTCAGGATGGAATGGATGCTCCTTACACGCCATGAGCCGTGGCTCCTACTCTCCTTTTCAGTGGGCCAGCAGCATGACACGCACGCACCAGTCCAGCTTGCAAAAAAACCCAAAACTTTATTGCACAGTGCAAGGCAGCAGGCCCCCTGTCACTGCAATTGCACGGTCACGGTGGTACTCGTTAGTCGTTTGCTGGTGAGTGGGTGGAAGGCACAGGAGGGAAGAAGCGTGGGTGTTGGGAATGGGCAGGCCTCCCTTCATTGTCTGTGTGTCCGGGCCTGGTACTAGAGTCCCGGCAGTCCCCCCCCTAATGGTGGACCTGCCTACACATGTGCAGTAGACTCTGGCACAATGCTACTGCACTTGTCTACTGCACCACACAGAGGAGGGGCCCCGCAAGGAGTAGTCTGCGGATGGGCTCCCTCCTATCTTAAACCACCCCTGCAGGCCTGTAGTGTAATTGCCATTTTGTGATGTCATGTGAATATTTTTGCACTACTGTGCCCATTTGTGTTTACTGTGTTAGTCAATTTGGATGTAATTTTCTGAGTGTGGTCTACAGATGTGTTCACACACAGCTTACTTTCTTGCGTGTTAAACAGCCCTTCTAGTCTCGCTATGCCATGGCATGACTCAGTAGCGCAGAGTGCCTTAATGTGCAACTTCTTAACTTCAAATGCATCTTATTTGCAAAGTGATGTGAAGAGGACACACAAGCAGCTACTGCTGATTAAAATAATATGCGGCATACCTATATTCTGTGCGCAACTGCGGCTGCATCTGTATGCAAAATGCTACGTTAGTGTGACAGACGCTTGGCGCTACCGAGATGCACGGCCCTCACACGTTATGTCTAACGCGACTTGTAGCGCATGGAGGCAAGAAGTTCGTGGACACATCTGTAGGTCCAGGAATGGACCTTGTATTGTTCAAATACTGGAGGCAAAAATGGCATTTGCACTGTTGTAAGAAATATTAAAATTAACTTAAAGGGAAGACTTCTGGGCATTCAGGTGTTAAGCTGCCAAACTTTCTCAGCACTCCTATCATATGACCAAATTTTTAAAAGTCCTGGGATTCCAGCGGTCAGAATGCAGGCGCAGGAATCCTGACACTAGTCAGAATACCGATGCCAGCATCCTGAAGGTAAATACTGGGAGTAGGGAGAGGGTTATGGATAGGGCTTATGGTTAGGTGCTAGGGAGAGGTTTAGGGTTAGGCACTAAGGGGGAAGGGTTAGGATACCATCCAACAAAGTGTCTGTATGCTAACCCTGTCAGGATGCTGGCATTGGGATTCTGATCGCCGGGATCCCACACGCCGGCATCCTGTATGTAATCCGTAAGGACATATGGACTTCCCAGGCTTTTGACAGCTTCAAATGTCTCTTCACTTTGTGCCCGTACTTTAGTATCCCAACACAGTTCAACCTAAACAGCCAAGAGTTGAGCTGGAACCAGAATCTTCCACACTGATGACAAAGTTTTTCTTCACATCTGCACCTCCTTTTCATAGAGGTGTACATATGTCAAGATCAACTACAGTGTGGGAAACAGTCACTACCTACCATCATGGCCCTCACTGAGGACCTCATTCAGAGCCGCTCGCAAAATGCAAGCGCTCGCTCTGAGGGCGGCTGCATCTAAAAAATGATCTAGCCTCATGGCCGATCGCTAGGCTGTGAGTTACCACCCACAGCCTTAACGAGCGGCCAGGATGATGGTCGTGATGGACAAGTCCATCGCGACCATCGGGGCTTGCGACGAGACCCTTGTGGTAGGGTCTCGTCTGCCACAAGCCCCAGAGAGCTTTCAGCTTTAATAGAGCTGGAAGCTGTCCCACTGACATCACTGGTGATGTCAGTGGGGCCGCCCACAAACGGCAGGCGTTCGCTTGGGAACGCCTCCATTTGTGAAGCTACCCCTGCCATGCTTACAAAGCGGGTTGAGCTGTCGATCAACATCAACAGCCGCCCCTTTTGTAGTGAGCAACGGAGCGAGAGAATTTCTCTCTCGGTCCGGGGTTTGCGCACGCGCACTGCGGGCGCTGCGTATGCGCACAGCCAAACATCGTCCCGCTTGCGAGTGCTCAGGCGCTTGCGAGTGGGTCTGAATGAGACCCAGGATGCAGAAAACCAGTTAATTACAAGAGGTTTGAAAAGGGAGACATGAAACCCATTAGGTATTCTGAGTGTGCCTGGAAGCCTTAGACTTGATGTCACTGCATTGATCGCATAGAGGATCTGAAAGACACCAATGAATCTGGGGACGACCTTCAATCACAAGTGTTTTGTTGACAATGACACTTTATCACCCGGTCTCAGTAAAGGAATCCCCTTTCTCTTCTTGTCGGCAAAGAATTTGTACCTCAAAGAAGCTTTGCACAGATTCTTTCTTACTTCGCTACCAAATTTTGACAAGCCGCCCAGTGTTAGCCAGAACTGCTGGAAGGATAACTGACTGGGAAGAGGGTAGTCCTGGCAAAACAGGATGTAAACCATTCTGTATGAAAAAGGGAGAGAACCCAGATGCTTCATGAGAGAGATCTTTATGGGCAAATTCCACCCATGGTAGCAGTCATGCTAACAAGCGGAGACATAGAGTAAATTCTGATGAATTTCTCGAGATCCTGATTTACGCGTTCCATCTGTCCATTACAGTGGGGGTGATATGCAGAGAAAAAGTTCAGACGGACATTAAAACACTTGCAGAGTGGTAACAGGAGTAGACACCGTAACAGGTGTAAAATGAAAGGTGGGTTGTTTAATGTGAATGTTGGTAGACATGAACAATAAGATAAACTAAAGTCCAGTAATAACAAACTAATATATATGTGAAAGGAGGGAACTGTAGTGAGTGGGAATAAACAAATTCAAGTTTCCCGTTTGCTTCGAGCAAACGGAAAGAAGATAATCTGGGTCTCTGCAATATAGGCATAATTTGTTTTTTAACCTCCTCTCTCCTCATCAGCAACACAAGATTTCCCAACCTGCATGGGTTCCTCCGGCGGGACTACTGGAGCTGTGAAATGAGGTGCAAGCTTAAAGCTGTAGCAACGGGACTGTTCCCGTTCCCGTTCTTGAGTCCTCTCTCTATGGCGGAGGTCCAATTAAACACATAAGGATATCAAATCATCCAAGGATGGTGGCAGATCTTTGGATGCTAATTCATCTTTAATCCATTTCGAAAGCCCTTTCATGAAAGCGGCAACCAAGGATTTGTTGTTCCACCCGAGCTCCGAAGAAAG
Source organism: Taudactylus pleione (assembly GCA_031769625.1). Lineage (NCBI taxonomy): Eukaryota > Metazoa > Chordata > Amphibia > Anura > Myobatrachidae > Taudactylus > Taudactylus pleione. Next base: position 2,269,291 of record JAUIMM010000405.1, on the reverse strand, counting down.
AGTTCTGAACTGCATAGTGTACTGACCCACAGATTGGATGCCTTGCTTCAGACAGAAGATCACTGATGCTGCCGAAGTCATGCCTCTTTGAAAGCTTTCAAGAAGTTGGTGCAATTGTTGACTTAAGGATTGTTCCCCTCCCACAGTGAAGAAGCCCATACCAAGGCCTGGCCACTTAACAGGGAAATAATGTACGCCACTCTTGTCCTGTGTGTTGGAAAATTAGCGCTTGGATCTCAAACTGGATTGAACATTGATTTAGAAACCCCCGACAACTCTTAGGGTTCCCGTCAAATTTTGAGGGGTTTGGAATCCTCAATGGGGCTGAAGATCCTGTAGCTTGCATCGACATGATGGGAGGCGCTGCAGGTTGTGCTGGCGGTGCCTGTGCAATATCAAGTGAGTGTCTGTAAGCACTGCATAATCTGGGCCTGGTCTTGTTCCTGCTTCTCAACTACAGCAATTCTTTCAGTGACGGATTAGAAGTGGAATCCATGTTTCTTTAGGCCAGAGTATTCTGTCATAAGTCTCAGGAGAACAATGGTGCTTGCTCATACTTGGGATTGACAGAGACCCAGTACAGAGGCGCGGAGTTCATTGGGAGGAAGACGTACAAAAAAGGTCAACAATCTGGGTCAGAACCAGCCGAGCTACGCAGTACCAGGGTTAAGACAAAATATGGTCAAAAAGAATAGCCGAGGTCAGAAACAGTGAACAGACAAGGGACACAGATCAAGTACGCAGGAGCAAGGTACGAGCCTATACTCTGGCACTGGATTGTGCTCAGAGACCCCTTTATATAGGCTACAAGTTCAAAATCCACACCAAACGTGATGTCATATTTGGCTCATCTGCCCCTTAAAATTTTGCACAGGACGGTGCGCTCGTTTCTATGGGAACTGCGGCCACCTTTGTTCTGGACCTGCCACAGGAGGAAGTGAGGAGCCGGCACCAAGGTTGTCAGCAGCAGACGCCAGTAACTACATGCCAACTGTTGGCCAGGTACTTCATTATGAGAGAATCTACAGCAATACCATCTACACATGACAGGTAGAAATGCACCATCAGCATGGACAAGTGCACATTTCTTTTCATTTATTGCAATCAGGACTTTGCTAAAAGGTAAGTCACTGAAAAGTAACTCACCTGTACGCAGCCTTTATAAATCCCTCACCCCTGCCAAACTTTGCAGGAGCAAAGTTAGAATTATGTTTCTTGGTTTAGAGCTGAAATATTCTTCGTTTGTTTGCATGTTTATTAACATTGGCTTTATTCCTCAAGATTCTATATTCTCCAACCTAGTGACCAGCTTCATCCCTCCCAATTATACCTTCTCCAACCCATCATGTTCTTATAGCCTTACATGTTATCGTCAGGTCGTTGCCAGTTAACTATACAGTTCCAGTATTGTCCTTGGAAGGGTAGCTGTTGATAGCATCTGACTTTAGGTTGTGTTCTTCACTTGCCCACTGATTGCTAGTGGCTGCCATGAGTCTGTCATTGAATGGTAGGTTACTACATTAATATGTATAGCTGTGACTGAGTGATCTTAGGCAAGTTGGCAACATTAATACAAATGTAGCTGACAGTGGAACAAACTTGTATTTATTTTCAGTTTTTCTTATACAGTATATAGCATGCATCCATTATTACTGCTAATCTGGCAAACATTTGTAGTCCTCTTCGTCTGTTTCCAGGATCACCCTGTCCAAGAGCATAACCCATAATAAACTTATGGAAGGGCATCCATCTAATTTCCCGCACTTTAGGAAATATACTACCTGGTCTCTAAAACCTTTTGCAATAGCTCTGTGGTAAAACACCATTTCTTGATAATGGCAAATTAAGAATTCTGGAAAGAACTTCGAATATGTTACACTCACATTTCACCTGTTTCACTTTGATTCTGTAGTATCTGCCGAATGCTGTAATCTCCGTTATCCTCACTGCTCTGTAAAGGACTGTTTATCATTGTAGAAATATTGACTCACTTTCTTTGTTAGCTCTGCATTTTCTACGTTCAAATATTTGTTCAAATGAAACCATGTCATAAAGATAGCTGGGTCATCTTATACTAACTATAGCAAAACACTTCCATACAAATCCTGTATCACACAGATCACATCTCTCTAACTATTCTCTAAACTTTTTTGTGCCTTCAAAAACTCAATGGACTGGATTCCATTCAAATACAACAATTGCACCAACATGAATGTATAGACATAAACATACTTTGTCTTGTAAATGGAATCGGTATGAAATCCCGACAGTGGAAGCCTGAATAGTGCAGAATCCCGACAGTGGTAGGTAAGTATCCTAACCTGCCCCTCCCCCCTAACTCTCCCATGGTGGCGCCTAACCCTAACCTCCCTAGGGGGTGCCCAACCCTAACCTCCCCCGGCTGGTGCCTATCCCTAACCCCCCCCCTTCCTGTACCCAAAACCTAACCCTACCAGGGGGTGCAAAACCTAACTTTCCCCCAGTGGTGCCTAACCCTCTCCATCACGTGGGTGTCTAAACCTAACACCCCCCTTCCCTGAGGAGAGAGCCAGTTACTTACCCGTCTGAACGATTGGGATACCAGTGGTTCGAGCTGCAGACATCATTATCCTGTTCACCTTTGGGATATCGGCGTCGGCATATTGCTGTGTAGCGGGATCGGACATCCTGTCCGCCGGCAATATCACTGCATCCCCTTATAAATAACACACCTGGAAGAACTGGCATAATGTTTTTCTTTTAGCACAAAATAATACAGTAAAATTTAGTTTTACTGCTTTTTTAAAGTTTATGGTTTCTTAATTGTGGTTCTTGGGTATATAATGAATATATATTTAATCAAAACAAATACAAAAACTTAAAGTCATTATTTGTCCATGTAGTAGACAAAAAAGGAAAACAGATCAAAAATTAATCAGGGTCTGATTCTGAGTTGGACATAAGTGGAAAGGCAGCCGGATCTTGCAGGTTTCAGTATACTGTGCTGCGCATGCGTCAAAGTAAGAAGTCAGCTACTGCACGTGCGCTGGATCAGTCATATGCACACGGACAGAGAACGCTAATGCATACGGATTGATACGCCCATCGATGGATCACACTTTCCATGAAATGGGTGTTTGTGCGGTAATGGGCGGTGAACGCATGGAACTGTTCCATCTTGTGGAAGTGTCGTGGTCATGTAAGCTGGCTTCCGTGCTCGATCATAGCGTGCAGATGGAAACTGGATACCTGATTCAGGCAGATCTTTTGCATGCAGCATGGGGAGGGTGCAAAACAATGATGATGGTAAAAACAGTGGGCAGGAAAGGTTTCCATGTGCAGATGTACAGATATATGACACATATGGGGGGATTATTACATTAGCATAAAAAAGCAGCCTTCTGCAGCCACATGGAAAAGCAGCCGCAGATGCATCAGAACCACAATCAGGCCCTTAATATCTGGAATTTTACAGGAGCTATGCAATACAATTGTTCCAAACAAAAATCATACTGATATCTTCTTTATAATGGTTGAAAACACTTTAACCATCGTCCTGAATATGCCATAAATATGTGACCACACATACTCTTGTATTGAGAAACTGTCACCCTGGAAGACAATATTCCCATTAGGAAAACAAATGTTGCAACATCTAATGAAGTTAATACAGTACTATTAAGTAGCGATTAACTTTGGCCTTCCCCTATAAAAAATGAACCAATTGTATCTGGAAAATGCACCCGACAAAAGTATTAGAACCTTTCACTGGTGGAAACACTTTGGATTCTTTAGTTTGGTTCCAGAGGTGCTCTTGACCACTTGTTGAGAACATCTGACTATGGGCCTGATTCAGAGTTGAACGCTATTCCGATGTTCACGCAGTTGAGCGCTTATCGGTGGTTTGCGCATGAGTCACAGCTGCATTGCGCAAATGAATTGAGATCGTGCTCGCTTTGAGTATTAATTTGCAACTGATTGACAGGAAGAGACCGTTTTGTAGGTGGTTACAGGGAGTTCCGGCCAAAACGTGGGCGCGTCGACCATTTCCTGGGCGTGTACTAGCCAGCATCTGTGATCGCGCATACAGAGAACAAAGCTCCAGCATCTCAATTAGCACATCCATTCTGAATTACCATAGACTCACTCGAGTTGTCAATGTTTTCAGGACCTGCGTCTAATGCTGCATTTGTGTACGCAGTCGTGGGCATCTTAATACAAATTCTTCTGGCTGATGCATTAGTATATTTTAAGAATTGCTAAGCGGCAAAATTCACTAATGCGTTTGCATTACCGTACAACTGTGAATCAGGCCCAATATCCCTTTCCCCTGCTGCTCGTACACTGCCATTGCTCCTTGCACCACTGATCTCGCAAATGTGCATTGTCAATTGGAATGGGCACATCTAAGTTTGATCCCCTGCTTTGTGTTTCTCAGCGGATCCTTTCTGATTAAACTTTTGGCTCGCTTTACATGTTAAAATTAGCTTTTTCACCTGTTTTGCTTTGAATTACTGCAAAAATGGTATAGGGAATTCCAAGGTGAGCTTTCTTGGTCACTGTAGCTTCTACCAAATATGCCCCAACAACCACCTCTCTTTCAGTTACAGTGATCTCTTCGCAACCATGGTAGACATTATAGGCAACCAGTGCAGAGCAGAATATTTATACATGACCCTGACCAGTGTTGAACTGGTGCATGAAGGACCCATCGGGGAATGCAATGGTAGGGGTCCAAGCTTAAGGGGTGTGGCCAGTCATCAAAAAGGTTGGGTCCAGCCAGTACAAAGTTACATGCAAAAAACAGGGCCCCTTTATAAAGGAGGGGACAGCAGTGTGTCAGATGTGCCCTTTCTCTAGGTTCGGTGCCCTGCCCAGCGCCAGACAGAGTGAACACTAAAATCCTCACTGCAAGTGACAATGGTGATAAAACTTGACACATGTGCAGTGTGACTCAGATGTATGCGCAAATCACCGATAATCGATCAACTTGGCAAACGTAAGCATTGCGTCCATCTCTGAATCAGGCCCTTAGGTCTTAAAGGACAGGAACAAGAAGGACAACGCTGAAATTGATTGGCGAAGGTAAAATTCTGCAGTGCAAAGCCTAAGTTGAAAAACCTGTTATACAAGACTCTTTAAGCATCAGCAAGGAAGCAAAATTCCAAATTTGCTCTTGCAACGAGAGCAAGCTACACAAGAAAGCACTTTTTTTTTAAATCAGAATTTGCTGATTAGGTAGGAGAAATACTTGCAATAACTTCACTGCATCATACATTTGAAGGAAATCGAAAAACAACATTCAGACGCCCAACTAATATAGCAGCGAATATAATGTACTTTACTTTCACTGTACGCCTAATGTACTTTATACATTTTTTTCTTTTTGATTTTCAAAATCATTTTCTTTAAGTGCATGGTGGTGGGGACTGCACACAATAGTGGTACTTATAGGGGCAGAAGACGCACAGGCTGAGGTAGGAACTAAGGGCCTGATTCAGACCCACTCGCTAGCGAGTCGATGTTTGGCCACTACACATACCAGCTCCGACATGCGCATGCGCGAGACCCGGCTAGCGATGGGCGCTCTGTTGCTACGGGTCTCGCACCAAAGCGGGGCAGCTGTAGATTTTGATTGACAGCCTGCCCCGTTTTGGAGGCGGGCAGGGGGGGTGGCTGGCCAAACAGAGGCATTCCCGAAGGAACGCCTGCCGTTTGGGGGTGGCCCCACTGACATCATGAGTGATGTCAGTGGGTGAGCTTCCGGCTCTAATAGAGCTGAAAGCTCACTGGGGCTTGCGGGAACGAGACCCTACCACAAGGATCTCGTCGCAAGCCTCAATGGTCGAGACCATGTCGACCATCACCTGGCCGCTCACAATAGCTGTGGGTGCTCACCCACAGCTAAAAATATAAAAACTCACTGATTCAGAGCGAGCGCTCTTTCAGAGCGTCCGGCTCTGAATCAGGCCCTAGTTGCAGAAGTTTGAACCAAGCAGACTTGCATCTCTTGATTGGCTTTTTGGTTTGGAGCTATGGCTGCTATGATTGGCCTGAACAGCTTCTCTGCTGCTTTCTTAAGATGTCTCCGCTCTTTCTCATCCAGCTACTGTAATAGACAAGTGCAGGGAATCACAGCAGTCACAGATAAGGGAGAAAAATAGAATCAGGCTGAGATGAGAAGAGAGACAGCAGGGGATTGAGAAGAAAACAGAGAATGAACTAAAGGAAGAGGAAGGAGAATAATAAGAGGGGAAAAGAAGGAAAGCTAGTAGAGAATAGAGAGTAAAAAGAACAGGAGAGATAAAGGAGAATGAAGGAGAGTAGAGATAAAGGTTGAACGAGAAAGCACATGGGAAAAGGATATAGTTGGAAAAAAAATAGAGCTGAGAGGAGAATTGAGGAATGAGGAACAGATAGCCTGATTCTGGGCCTGATTCAGACCCAGTCGCAAGCGCTGAGCGCTCGCAACCGGGTCGACGGTGGACCAGAGCGCATGACGGAGCCGGCTCCGTCGTGCGCATGCACGAGACCCGGATAGCGACGGGCAAACCGTCACTCCGGGTCTCACACCAAAGGGGGCGTGCTGTCGATGTTGAGTGACAGCACACCCCCTTTGGTTGGCTGCCCAGACGGAGGCGTTCCCATGATAACGCCTACCGTTTGGGGGCGGCCCCACTGACATCACAAGTGATGTCAATGGGAGAGCTTTCGGCTCTGTTTGAGCTGAAAGCTCTCTGGGGCTTGCGGCCACAAGACCCTACCACAAGGGTCTCGTCGCAAGCCCGATGGTCGCGATGGTCTTGACCATCGCGACCATCATCCTGGTCGCTCGCATTAGCTGTGGGTGGCAACCCATAGCAATGCAAGCGGCCAGGAGGTTGCTCCATAAAAAAAAAAAGACGCCTTGATTCAGAGCGAGCGCTCTGTCAGAGCGTCCATCTCTGAATCAGGGCCTCTGTACGGATCAAAGCTGCAATAGCAATAGTGATTACGCACACAGTCTCACTGTGATATGCTAATCTACTGCAATCGCTATGCCATCGCAGCACAACTTAAGGATGCCCAACTTACCTTACACACATCCGTAATACTTACCAAGACTGCAAAACCATCGGTAACATCGAGTACCATCGGAGCCGCACGCATACTTGCACAAGCTCTGACCTTACTCAAGAATGGCTAACCTCAGCGCACGTTATGAGTTCTCAGGCTGCGTATGGCATCGCAGTGGATAATTTATGCATGCCCCTGCAATGGTGTTCAAAAGCACTGGCACGCCTGCCTTTCGCCGACCCCCTCTCCCCCCATCATCACCCCCGATCGCAGTGGAGTGTTCACACACGCTCACTGCGATGCATACGCATGTGCAGAATACAACAATCGGCTGATTGTGTGCGTAATCGCAGCTGCGATCCTTGCTGAATCAGGCCCAAAGTTCCTTGATGACTGGTTTAGTGGCTGGGATTCAGTTGGGCATGTACCATAATTGTTGATGAGGACAAGTCCAAGTGAAAAATATTTAAGACTATAACAACGTTACATACTGCCAAAGCCCTGGGTTCACTTACTTATTTCAACAGCGGTGGTCCTTGTTTCCTGCAATACGTGCTGGGCAGATGCTTGGGTCTGCGCTCGTGTCATGGCATCCTACAGACATGCAGGCTCCCGCCTCTGATTTACCAGTAACTCCGATCTCCCCATAAGAGCGGATGCGTGGCTAACTTCCACAGTAAGAGTGCAGTCATGTGACTGTTGATGCTTAGTGCCAAATTCAAGTCCTGTCTACTATACAAACTCTACTCTAGCACTAAATCAGTGCACAGTGTCAGGCTCACCTTTATGTGCTCCAGTGTTGCTACAGCTTGTTCCGGATTGCTTCTCCATGCAGTGATGCGGCTTGATTTCTAACTTTGCTTCCTGTCTGCCTTACTGATACTTCTGATGTGGATCTGGTATTTGACTTTTGACTTGGTATTTACAATAATATCAATTATGTGGCCATAGATAATAATCTAATACCAATGCATGCAATCAGTAATTAGTGGTGATGACCAGCTGTGTTAGTATTGAACTAAAACTGGAGTTGGAGTGTTAGATGTCCATAAAGACTCAGTTGTCAAACTTGGGGGCCAAAAATATAGATGTTAATGATGTTACACTAGGTACCCAGGTAGAGGATCCACTGCCGGCATAATGGGTACATCAATGCCCAAATCCCGTGCATGGGTCCCTGGCATAGGCAACTGGCATGTTAGGCTCCACACCTCATAAAAAATCATACTGCTCTGCAAGTGCCAAGTGAAGTGATTCTTCAGCAGTCTTCATAATTTGTAACAAAACCAAAACAAAGTGGCCGACAAGAGCCAAAGGAAGTGAATCTGATCCATGGTAATCCTCCCGGCAGTTGACTATGCACCAGGGCTTGATTAAGGTCTATGGGGGCCCCTGGGCAACAAACGTGCAGGGGCACCTATCAATAAAAGTTGAAATTATATATATCACACGCACATATACACACACAAACACATAGGGCTACCAGCCTGATGTACGAATATACATACATACATACACATATACCAACATACAGCAGCATTCCATGCAAGAAATAATGAATCAGGCACGTCCTTTCTTGCAAGGAATGCTGCCTTGTGTTGGTCTTGGATATATATACTGTGTATGTATATATATATATATATATATATATATATATAAATTGTACACAAGGATCGCACTAAAGGTCTTATCTTCAAAAAGTTTATATTATAATGCAACAGTTTGTCATATCAAAAAAGTCGACGTTTCGGTGCCATATATGCAACTTCTTCAAGACAGTTTACATAACAGCAAAAAAATAAGATACAAACTTATTGTAGTGCCGCCTCGATTTCATATTGTAATATATATATATACACACCATATATATATATATATATATATATATATATATATATATATATATATATATATTATATATATATATATTTTTTTTTTTGTGTGTTTTGTTTTGTTTTTTTGTGACAACACAGGGGTAGTTAGCTCGGTAGATGGGTGTCTTATATATATATATATATATGTATATATATATATATATATATATAATAGATATATGTATAGATTAGGGATGTGCAGGCTCGGATAGGTTCGAGTTTGTACGTGGAGTTCGGATTTTTCCCTCCAAAAAAACGGAACTCAGAAAGAGGCAAAACGTCATCTTGCACGGACGAACATCATCATTCCTGGACTTTTTGCTAGACATTGCGCCCGGTTTAAACATAGTGTGGCTAGCATAAGGGTCATTATCATCGATCACGTTCCAGAAAGTAAACGAGGTGGCAATAGAGCAAAAACGTTATTGCATAGAGAAAGTCGGTGGATATTTGAGTTAGGTACACTGGCTCCCAGAGGTCTGAATGAGACCCTGGGTCTTCAGTGTTTTCTATAATTAAGCTGATAGTGATTTGTCTGACATTCTTTCAGCTATATTACCAGCAGTGATTAATTCTGCCGTAGTTACATTATATTACAACAGTGTTCTTCCCTCACAATGCTAAGAACATCAGTTACACAGTGCCGTTGTTTTTAATTTGTTTGTGATTTCTTGTCTTTGTAGTACTCATGTTGCTTGGCAACAGAGAGGACGCATCATTTCCCTGTGCCACGCTGCCGATGACGTCACCGGGTACGCGACGGACACACGGGCCGGAGCAGGAAGCGGGTCCTCAGGCGGCAGTGTGACACAGGTGAGTATGATAACTATGTTTTAATTGCATATGTGTTGTGTATATATTTGTCTATGTTATGTGTCAGTCTGTATTGCTTGTCCCTGAAGACGGGGGGTCACCCCGAAACGCCGTAGGAATGAAATAAAGGACATTGTTTTATTTTGATGAAAGTCTGCAGAGTGCCTCCTACCGATCACTATTTATATATATATATATATATATATATGTGCATAGAGTTCTCTGTTTGTTAGTGCCAGTGAATCAACTTCAAAACAGGTGCATCTGCATCCAGCTCCACACCACGGAGCGATTAGTTCTGGAAGCAAGTAATGAGGAGAGCACACTCGTGATTAAAAGATAATGCAATAACTTTACTGATATACAGTATGTAAACGTATATGTACACATATATTATGTCTACAGTATGTACACATATATTATGGAAGCAAGTAATGAGGAGAGTGCACTCGTGATTAAAAGATAATACAATAACTGTACTGATATCTGTAAACGTACATCAAACACCAATGGATCCTCCGTAACTCAGCAGTATGGTATGCCGGTCTCCGGACAACGATCCTCCATGCATAGACCCGGCTCTGGCACACCAGTTGACATCACTCCGTCTGTGTCACTAGCCACCCTCTACGCGTTTCGTCAGTATGACTTCATCAGGAGGTGTGGCTTATCCCCTACTTCCATACTTTATATACCCACTCGTAAGTCACAATTGGATAACTATATTACACACATTTTCTCAATAATTATACAATTCTATATTCAAATCATTAAAAAGGTTATATCTATAGATCCGCATACAGATTCATTATACAACACATCTTACATAGTTAATGTCATATTTTAAACAGCTTACAGTTTGCAAAAATCTATATATAAACTTATCATGCAATCAAATGATCATGATGATTCAATCAATATACTAACATCCAGTCGCTTAAGAGTCATTGGCCCTCATTCAGAGCCGTACGCTCTGAGCAGAGCGCACGCTCTGAATGAGGGCTGGGCTCCATTTTCATGGAGCGTCCTCCTGGACGCTCGTATAGCTGTGGGTCACCACCCACAGGCTATACGAGCGTGCATTGTGATGGCCGCGATGGTCGAGACCATCGCGACCATCGAAATTGCAAGCCGGAGCCTGCGGTTGAGGTTTTCAACCGCAAGCTCCGGAGTGATTTTGGCTCTATCAGAGCCAAAATCACTCCCACTGACATCACTAGTGATGTCAGTGGGCCGGCTTTTGACGGGAGGCGTTCCCGTGGGAACGCCCCCGTCAGGGAGGCACGCCCCAGGCACGCCCACCAAAGGGGGCGTGCTGTCAATCAACATTGACAGCACGCCCCCTTTGATCGGACACAACGAGCGAAGGACTTTCCTTCGCTCGTCGCGTCTGGCGCATGCGCACGACGGAGCTCCCTCCGTCGTGCGCATGCTCAGTCCATAACATCGACCCACTTGCGAGCGGACAGCCGCTCGCGAGTGGGTCTGAATCAGGCCCATAGTATTTCATTACTTATGGAGTCAAATATTACCAAATATTTGACTCTAAAACATTACATTATTAGTAGCTACTAGAATGCAGATATTTATAATCTCCAACGATTTCATAGGGAGAAAGGAGAAAAGAGAGAAAAAAGAAATTATAAAAACACAGACAAATAGATCTAAAACATTTCATATAATTTATATATCAGGGAATAAATAAATAACCATTTATCCGCTGCGATATTGCAATATTGCACATCTGTAATGGTCAGACAGTCCCACAATAGCAGCCCAGAAGGGAGATTACTCCAACAACAACTGGGTTGCACGGATACCGACCTCCCATCACCGACTGTGCAAAAAGGGCACAATATCACAGCTTCATTCAGACCCTCTGGTGCAAACGTATTAAGAGAGTGTAGATCCAGAAAGTTTCTCGTTTTGATAGGTGACAAAGGATATCTCCACCCCTTTCACCTAACTCCACTTTCTCTATTGCTTTAAACTTCAGGTTGTCCAATCTTGATCCACAGCAGACCGCAAAGTGTCACGGAATGCTGTGTTTGTAACTTTGTTAAAGTATTCCTGGTATGTCCCAGAATGCATAGCATTCTAACTATTAACTGTCTAAATATTAACTGTCGTTTTGTCTTGCCGACATAACGTTTCCCGCAGCCACATTCAAGTAAGTAGATCACATGTGTACTATTGCAGCTTAATTTACCCTTTATTTTCCACATTTTACTATTATCTGAATTAGAGACTGACTTATATTATCCTTTTTGGCATATTTACACACCTTGCATTTATTGCAAGGATGGAAGCCATCCATTTTCCCCAACCAGCATTCATCATGGATCTTTGTCAATTCACTTGGTGCCAATCTATTTTTCAGGTTTTGTACTTTCTTATACCACTTGTGGCTTAGCCGGAATAATATCTTTTAAGAGTGGATCTAAACCCAAAACCCCCCAATGTTTGGACAGAATATTTTCTATGTCTTTTGAACGGGTATTAAAAGTAGTAATAAATGGTACTATTTTTCTGTCCCTATTTTGAATATTACTTTTATTTTTATACTCCATAAGTTCAGATCTATCCCGACTAATTGCTTTATATTTACATTCATTTATACTGTTCTCAGGATACATTTTATCCACAAACAGCTGCCCATAGATTTCCATTTGTTCTTCAATTACTTTAGGGTTAGAACAATTACGACGTAGCCTCACAAATTGAGAATATGGGATGTTTGCCAACCATTTTTTGTGGTGACAACTCTGAAAATGAACATAACTATTTCAATCTACTTCTTTAATGAATGTATATGTCTGTATACTATCACCCGTTTTGCAGGTCTATCCAGAATTAAATCCAAGAATTCAATTTTTTCACCGTTAATCTTAGAAGTGAAATGCAGATTGTAACTATTTATATTCAGATATGACAAAGTTATCAAAGCTTAACTTGTCCCCCTCCCACACAATAAGAATGTCATCTATGTATCTACAAAATATTTTCAACTGATGTTCAAAGGGATTATTGTTCTCAATTACTTCTTTTTCCCATTTACCTAAATATAGGTTGGCTAGACTTGGTGCATATGGAGTCCCCATTGCTACTCCGCATTCCTGATTATAGAATGTGTCTTGAAACTTAAAGTAATTATTCATCAGAATGTAACGTATACATTTTAAGATGAAGTTCTTTTTGTCTTCACTCACTTCAATATCATCATCTAAATACGTACATCTTAACAGCCTCCAGGCCACCACTGTGTGGTATACTTGTATATAAAGCTTCCACATCAATGGTGACCCATTTACAGTCAGGTGCATAAATATTGGGACATTGACAGAATTTTCATATTTTGGCCTCTATTCACCACCACATTGGCTTTAACAGGAACTGAAGACATTTACAGTAGAGGCCTGGCAGAGCATCACCATGGATGAAACCCAGCGTCTGGTGATGTCTATGCGTTCCAGACTTCAGGCTGTAATTGCCTGCAAAGAATTTGCAACAAAGTATTAAAAAGTGAAAGTTAGATTTAGGATTGTTTAGTTTGTCCCATTACTTTTGGCCACTTAAAAAGTGGGAGGCACATATAGAAACCGTTGTAATTCCTACACAGTTCACCTGATTTGGATGTAATTACCCTCAAATTAAATCTGAAAGTCTGCAGTTAAAGCACATCTTGTTTGTTTCATTTCAAAGTCATTGCGGTGGTGAATAGAGGCCAAAATATGAAAATTCTGTCAATGTCCCAATATTTATGCACCTGACTGTATATCCTGAGTTCCAAGTATATTCTCCTAATTCTTAAAGGATCTGTGTGGAATCCTTCACAATTCACATACGATATTAATTTCAACATTCTCCAGTATTATTTTGAGCTCATCCACAATTCTTTCAGTGGGGTCCGCATCCAATCTCCTATAAGTGTTAATATCCCCTAATAGCCTTAAACATTCTTGTACATAATCATCCCTATTTAGCACCACAACTCCTTCAGCTTTATCTGCCATTTTAATGATGATTTTATGGTTTTTCTCTAAACCTTTAACTGCCTCCCTCTCACCTCTACTTAAATTGTCTTTAAATCGATTGTCTAATACTAATTCATCAAAATCCCTCCTAACCAGATTAAAGAAGAAAATTATCCCTCGACTCTATGGGATAAAATGTAGATTTTTTCCTTAGCTGGTTATCATTATAAACTGCATCTTTATTCCTTATAATCTCTTTAGAAAAATGTATTTTTAAAGTTACATTTCTTATAAACTTATTAGTATCTATAAATGTGCACAAAGGAAAATAGGAACCGCATTGAACAATTTCTGCTGCTGTATCAAAAAGGTAGGTAATATATATATATATATTAGGGATGTGCAGGCTCGGATAGGTTCGAGTTTGCACGTGGAGTTCGGATTTTTCCCTCCAAAAAAACGGAACTCAGAACGAGGCAAAACGTCATCTTACATGGACGAACATCATCATTCCTGGTCTTTTGTCCAGGAATGATGATGTTCGTCCATGTAAGATGACGTTTTGCCTCGTTCTGAGTTCCGTTTTTTTGGAGGGAATAATCCGAACTCCACGTGCAAACTCGAACCTATCCGAGCCTGCACATCCCTAATATATATATATAAAAAAACATACAAACGGACTACAAGGATAAACACATACATGTCCAAAATAACCCAAAAGTGTTTAGAAGACCTCAGTCTAACAAAAACAATTGTTTGGTGAATCCGTGGTGCTCCCCAGAGTCAATGTACAACGTATGAGCCACAAGAAAGAGAGAGCCAAAATGACTCTTTATGGGGGAACACAGTAGGTATAGAGATTTTATAGTCAATTACATCTGATAAAAATTAACTTTTAATGTACATCCTCAAAAGAAGTGAGCAACGATAATTCAACATACAGACAAATAAACAAATATAATATATGGATCAGGGGAGATATATTCTTCAGAAAGAGATATATATAATCTCCTGTCAGTGAAAAATAAAAACCGGGCGAATTATTGGATAATTAGAACAAAATATATGTAACTGTGTGCTACTGCAACCACAGATGTATCAATCCGCCAATGAATCACAGTCTAGGCATATTAATATAATCAATAAACACATCTATCTATCTTATGTTATGGTATTAATCATATTACTACCCTCAGGGAAGAAAAAAATCAAAAATGTATATGCAAATATACCTGCATACATTGAAACTATACCATAGTCAGAAAGAATGTGCTATCATGCCTGCATGCACTTGAGATTGTACCTTAGTCAAAAGATGAGAACAACAGATAACCGGTCGACCATACAAGAATAATATATCTGCAATAGTTAATGATCATCTGTTGGAATACACATGGGGTATAATTATTAGTGCTTATAAACGTCCCATACCAAAGAACTGCATCAAATTGGACCCAACATCAATATTAGATGTTCAAATAGATGTGGCACACTTATAAATAAATAACACTGATCTATACTGGTACATAAACATAACACAGAGGAAAGAAAATTCTAACAAAGGTTGTTCCTCTTAATAGATAATTAGTATGTTACAGTATAGGGGACGTTCAGTGGTGTGTATAATGAAATAAATAAAATGCTGTCAGGACTCGTGGAAGTCTGCCCTGATGCGCTAGGCAGTGCAGGGGGTATACGCCACTTACTTGATCAGCGTATGGTCCAAGAAGGCAGTCTACAATGGTGTCAGTGGGGCTGGTGCATGCCGCTGTGTTGATGAGGTCAGGGAGCCGGTGTCACGTGTGCACAGTGCGTGACCCGGAAGTGTCTGACGCGTGTTTCGCCATTAAAGGGCTTGTTCACAGTCCCAACCCTGTAATGGCTGCAATAGTGCATCTTCCTTATCCCCATCACTAGCCAATCACGAGATGCTCCAATAGATTGACAATCTGAGTGGCCTATAAGAGTGCTGGATCGTGTAATCCAATTCAATTTAGCTATTCTGTGATGGACATCCAAGCTGGACAATAAGGGGGCTATAAAAACGGCAGAGACAAGGACATGATCTTAATCTCTTTCTGATTCAAAATATTAGCCATCTATATGTTCTGTCATATGTAGCTGGGATAATACTATTAAATTAATGCTATTAGGAAGGGAAGGGAAATTAAGGTAATAATTAATGATTAAAAATAATATGAAAACTAAAAAAAGCCATAATTAACATGTGATATTCAGAAATTGAGGGAAAAGAGACGAAAGGAAAGAAGTTTAATGAAAAATAAAGTTTAAATTTAATGACCAAAAGAAGATTTTTATTAGAACAGAACAGACTAATGCCTATGATGAAGTCATACGACAGTTGTTAAATTAGAATAACCTGTATTCATAAGATAGCTATTAAATCAGGATAGCTTGATACATAAATTAATGAGAATATACTTCGTGAGCAGAGAGTGATAATAATACCAGATTAATATTCGTGGAATACCGGAAAATTCAGATGGACATAAGAGGAAAAAAAATAGTCTACTCCCAGACAATATGTTGAGTGAGTAGCTGCTGCATATCATTTTATCATGTAGTGAATGATATGTAAGTGTGCTCAATCAGCATCCAGGGATAGGAATGAGTAAGTAAGGCATCTTCTGTTGCATTGTATCAGCTGAGAGGCACCTGATGACAGGCATTGCAGCTACCTCTCCTGAAAATCTGCAATGAGAGTGCCCTTAATTTGAGAAGAATGTGTAGTATACAGTAAAGCATAAGAGAAGATATAAAACCATACAGTATATTATCAGGGATCCATGCTACCTCCAACGATATACCCTTGGAATTGATGGTTACTGAGTCATGGAGACCTGTATACTGATGTGAAAAAAGACAGTAAAATGCTGCAAACATGTCGACCTTGCTAGGTAAACTCTGTTACCTTGGTATTGCAGAGTGAATATGTCCACAAGCTCATGCCATTCATGCTACATATTAGAAAGCACAGCGAAAGCAAAAATGGGCAATCTAGAGATTTAATACAATAGCAGTGGGACCATAAACATAACTTTAATGTTCCGCACACACTCAAATATGTGCAGATGATGGACACAATACACCGTTGTGGGTCCTAGGAGACAGTTATACAAAAGCTATAAAATAAAAAGCCCTATTGTCCCTCTCGTAATATATATTGACAATATAAAATAATAGCTATTAATCAATTTCTATAAAAATTACAATTACCGTGACATAAGATGAGAACCAATATTGTAGTTTAATTTGAAAAAATAGTGAAAAAGTGATATAATTAATGTAATATATAATGTATGGAGTAACTGGAACCCAGAATTAAAATAAATATGTTAAATAGCAAAATCTGAATGTGAATGGTGAATATAAGTATGTGTGGAGTGCTGATAATTATAACGTGATGATGTATAAGCCCGTGAATGGTGAGTGATGATTAAGGTGTATTATGATGGATATAGTGAAAAAAATAGGTAATGTGGTCAACTAAATGACACGGAACGTTCTGATACTGAGAATGTGATATTACTGTAGATCATGAAAAGTCATAACAGGAATAAAAGGAAGGGAGTCAAGAAATAGATAAAGTATTGAATCAAGTAGGTAAGAAAATACCAAAATTGATGTATTCATTCATACCTGTGGGTGCGACTGCTCCCAATCTAAAGGTCCACTCACTTTCTTTTCTGAGTAGGGTATTTGTGATGTCACCACCTTGTATACCCAAACTGACCTTCTCTAGTCCACAAAGTTCCTTATAGGATTTTTGATGATGGTAATAAAAATGTCGGACCACTATAGTTAATTTCTTCATTTTTTGGAGATCGGTAGCTGCGTTACGTATTGTACCTATGTGCTCAAGAATTCGATGTTTCAATGATCTAGTGGTCATTCCCACATATTTCTTGTTGCAGGTACACATGATGCAGTAAATGACTCCCTCAGTCTTGCAATTAATATAATCCTTCATTCTAATGTCATTATCGAATCTGTCCTTAATCGTATCAGTTCTCATTATATGATTGCATATTTTACAACTGCCACAAGAGAAAGTACCTGATGCACGGGATGTCGACTTTAGATAGTGACTGTGTACAAGTGTACAAGTGTGTGTACAAGTTGGTCTTTAAGATTTTTTGATGGTCTCCACCCCATAGCAACTTGTTTGCCCAGTACATTAAGAGGAACAACCTTTGTTAGAATTTTCTTTCCTCTGTGTTATGTTTATGTACCAGTATAGATCAGTGTTATTTATTTATAAGTGTGGCACATCTATTTGAACATCTAATATTGATATTGGGTCCAATTTGATGCAGTTCTTTGGTATGGGACGTTTATAAGCACTAATACTTATACCCCATGTGTATTCCAAAAGATGATCATTAACTATTGCAGATATATTATTCTTGTATGGTCGACCGGTTATCTGTTGTTCTCATCTTTTGACTAAGGTACAATCTCAAGTGCATGCAGGCATGATAGCACATTCTTTCTGACTATGGTATAGTTTCAATGTATGCAGGTATATTTGCATATACATTTTTTATTTTTTTTCTTCCCTGAGGGAAGTAATATGATTAATACCATAACATAAGATAGATATATGTGTTTATTGATTATATTAATATGCCTAGACTATGATTCATTGGCAGATTGATATATCTGTGGTTGCAATAGCACACAGTTACATTTATTTTGTTGTAATTATCCAATAATTCGCCCAGCTTTTATTTTTCACTGACAGTGTCACGGCTTGGCGTGCGCTTGGACCCGGAGTGGAGTCGGATGAGGAATGAGGACTTGTTTGCTGGTACTTGAAGGCAGCCGGCCTTAGGGGAGTATGACTCATGAAGCAGTGGCACGCGACGGGATCAGAACCAGGCTGCGAGACACTGGCGGAACTTAGAGACCCGGGGTAGGCTGGGTATAGCAGGTAGACGGGATCAGGAGACAGGTAGTAACAGGAGCAAACTACACCAAGGCTGAGAGGGGAGTCTGCAGAAACACACTGGTACTGACACTTTAAACGAGCAAAGGAGCACAGAGAACTAGCTCACAGCATACGCTGTGATAGACGTTGCACTGGCAACTAAAGAGCCTCTGGACAGCCCTTTAGTACCCTCAGGTAGTGCAGGATTGGTTGCTAGCCTCCCCAGCCCAGACTGAACCTGATTGGCCAGAAACGACATGTGACCCAAATCCAAGATGGCCGCGCCCAGTGGTCACAGCATGGAAGCTCTGCCAGTCTCAGCCCCTCTCACCTGCCTCCAGATGGAAGCCCTTAGTCTGCGGAGACTCACAGCACCCAGCGCTATTCTCCAGGAACCTGCACCTCTGCTGGAAACACCATGCCACAGCGCCCGGAGCGGTAAGCGCCGCGATCTCAGCAGCCTGTCACCCCTGGTCGTGACAGACAGGAGATTATATATATCTCTTTCTGGAGAATATATCTCCCCTGATCCATATATTATATTTGTTTATTTGTTTGTTTGTCTGTATGTTGAATTATCGTTTCTCACTTCTTTTAAGGATATACATTAAAAGTTCATTTTTATCAGATGTAATTGACTATAAAATCTCTATACCTACTGTGTGCCCCCACAAAGAGTCCTTTTCTCTCTCTCTTTCTTGTGGCTCATTCATAGTATCTATAAATAGCTGAAAACCATTTGGCACATTATTTGGGGCAAATGAAAGTATTATCACGTGGTCTTTCAATTCATCCTTACTTAAAGACACATCTGAAAGATTGACTATACCAGAGGTTAACTGGGATTCTGTCTAAGCTGCTTAGGTATGAGGGATTGCCTTGTGCCTACTTCCTGGTAGCATCTTTTATGTACAGTAATCTTATATGGCCATCTCTGACCCCATTCCCATTGAATAAAGACACAATACACTATAGCTGGTGGAAGAAGATCCAATTTATTTAACACTTCAATAAAGTTGGTGGCCCAGGAAAAGCAATTGCAAACATACTATTCAATTTGGTAATTGGGGTGGGTACTCCTACCCACCCCCTCACGGGTGGGCCCATCCATGCCCACCCAGTTCCAACGGACTGGGTTCTCCAATCCTATTGACCCGTGAAGCCAACACTTCCTCAGTCACTCCTCTCTCACTAGCGGGGTGACGGTCCGAGTTTTTGTCTAGTGCCCCCGCTATGGTCAGCTTGGGAGTAGCCTTCACACTCACCATAAACAAAAGGTGGCCGTGACACCAACAGCAGCACTGCTGCCCACATCGGCACAGTGTCATACCCTGACACAGGTGTCTTCTGGCCGTCATGAGGCAATCCATTCCAGGAAACGTGCCTAATCACTACATAGCCCCGGAGGACATATCATCCTCCCATCACGTCCAAACATTGGGGGGTTTGGGTTTAGATCCACTCTTAAAAGATATTATTCCGGCTAAGCCACAAGTGGTATAAGAAAGTACAAAACCTGAAAAATAGATTGGCACCAAGTGAATTGACAAAGATCCATGATGAATGTTGGTTGGGGAAAATGGATGGCTTCCATCCTTGCAATAAATGCAAGGTGTGTAAATATGCCAAAAAGGATAATATAAGTCAGTCTCTAATTCAGATAGTAGTAAGATGAGAAAAATAAAGGGTAAATTAAGCTGCAATAGTACACATGTGATCTACTTACTTGAATGTGGCTGCCGGAAACGTTATGTTGACAAGACAAAACGACAGTTAAAGCTACGCATTCTGGAACATACCTGGAATATCCTTAACAAAGTTACAAACACAGCATTCTGCGACACTTTGCGGTCTGCTGTGGATCAAAATTGGACAACCTGAAGTTTAAAGCAATAGAGAAAGTGGAGTTAGGTGAAAGGGATGGAGATATCCTTTGTCACCTAACAAAATGAGAAACTTTCTGGATCTACACTGTTAATACGTTTGCACCAGAGGGTCTGAATGAAGCCTGTGATATTGTGCCCTTTTGCACAGTCGGTGATGGGAGGTCGGTATCCATGCAACCCAGTTGTTGTTGGAGTAATCTCCCTTCTGGGCTGCTATTGTGGGACTGTCTGACCATTACAGATGTGCAATATTGCAATATCGCAGCGGATAAATGGTTATTTATTTATTCCCTGATATATAAATTATGTGAAATGTTTTATATCTATTTGTCTGTGTTTTTATAATTTCTTTTTTCTCTCGTCTCCTTTATCCCTATGAAATCGTTTGAGATTATATATATCTGCATTCTGGTAGTTACTAATAATGTAATGTGTTAGAGTAAAATATTTGGTAATATTGACTCCATAAGTACTGAAATACTATGACTCTTAAGCGACTGGATGTTAGTATATTGATTGAATCATCATGATCATTTGATTGCATGATGAGTTTATATATAGCTTTTTGCAGAATGTAAGCTGTTTAACATATGAAATTAACTATGTAAGATGTGTTGTATAATGAATCTGTATGCAGATCTATAGCTATAACCGTTTTAATGATTTGTATATCGAAGAATTGTATAATTATTGAGAAAATGTGTTTTATATAATTATCCAATTATGACTTACGAGTGGGTGTATAAAGTATGGAAGTAGGGGATAAGCAACACCCCCTGATGAAGTCATACTGATGAAATGCATAGGGTGTGGCTAGTGACACAGACGGAGTGACGTCAACTGGTGTGCCAGACCCGGGTCCATGCATGGAGGATCCTTGTCCGGAGACCGGCATACCATACTGCTGAGTTACGGAGGATCCATTGGTGGTGATACCGCTTGCTTTTAACTTTGATGTACGTTTACAGATATCAGTAAAGTTATTGTATTATCTTTTAATCACGAGTGCGCTCTCCTCATTACTTGCTTCCATAATATATTTTATTTATAAATATATATATATATATATATATATATATATATATATACAATATATACATACATATATACACATACATACACACACACAGGGCCGGTGCACGGTTTCTTGGCACTTTAGACAAAGCTTCAGCCTACTGCCCCTCCTACCCCCAATATCAATAATTAACCCCCAATAGTATTATTACTGTTTCATTTTGTTTTATTCGGAGCTATTGTCTGGGAGATAAGCTTCTCGCTATGTTTGGCTGGGAAGGAAAGGTAAAGAGATAGCAAGGAATGGACACCGTCCTGGCAGCATCACAGTCCCACGACATGTCAGACATGTTGGAATGGCTGTTGATGTTGCAACTTGCCATAGAGCAATGGAAAAGGTGTGTAGGGATAGTTACCAGAATGTAAAATTCTGGTTGAATATGTATAGCCTTTTAGTACTCAAATAGCCATGTACTGTAAGCACAAACATGAATATGACAGTGTGGGACCCATAATACAATGTCCCCAAACCTCAAGCACTGAAAAACCCTTAACTCACCACTGTTCCCTGAAACCCGACCTCACACACTATAATTCCCCTAACTTCCCTCAACCCATACCTAATCCATTGATGTACCCCACACCTACCACCACTCGCCGGCACCATACCACTTTGACAACATGACTTACCAACTGTACTCTCTCTTACTCATTTTCACTTCCGGACACCATGCCTCACACTTTCAAATACAGTATATATACCAACTCACCCATTCCCAATCCCTGGCACTATACTTGCCCACAAAATCCCATTTCCAAATTCTGACAAAAAAAATTGCATATAATATTTATTTAATAAATTACATTGTCTTACCTCCATATTACACCCATTGTTATTCATTCCTCCTCCTGCAGTCTGCATTTGTTTGAGGCTCTTATTAGCTTGATGACACTGCTGTATTCCAACAAAGGTCTGGACACAGGGATAGCAGTTCTAGGACGGGGGTTCCCAAAAAAGCGAATATAAATTTGTTGCAAAATAAATAATTAATTATATATACAGTGCATCCGGAAAACATTCACAACGTTTCACTTTTTCCACATTTTGTTATGTTACAGCCATATTCCAAAATGTAATAAATTCATTTTTGTCCTCAAAATTCTACCCCATAATGACAATGTGCAAAATGTTTTTTTGTGATTTTTGCATATTTAATTTTAAAAAAAAAGCCGGTCCTGGTTCTGGAAATACAGGGGGAAAAATGCGTAGGGTCCCCTGTATTTATCAGAACCAGCACTGGACTCCTTTTAGCAGGTCCAATAGTTAAATTTTCATATGCACCACACAACACAATCAACCCAGCAAGCACCGCCCAGGGGTGCTGGGGATAGCCCTGGGCTATCAACCTGGGCCTGGGGTGCCCTGGAGAGGGGACCCCTTTATTGGGGTGTCCCCACCTCCCCAAGGATCCCCGGCCTGGGCTGACTAGCGGTCAGGGGTGATGCTGCGGCTGGGGGGCCTGGCATCATCCCCCCTCTAGAAGGAGTCCGGTGCTGGTTTTTGTAAATACAGGGGGACCCTATGCATTTTCCCCCCTGTATTTCCAGAACCAGGACCGGCTCAGAGCCCTAAATACAGTAGACCACTACATCATCTGTCCCCCTTTATTTTGGCAACCAAGACTGGTTCTGAAAAGGCTGGTGCTGCTTAATACGGGGGACCCCTATGTCATTTGTACACTGTGTTTAGCACAACCAGTACTGGGGCTCCAAAGCCCAGTGCTGGTTGTCTTCTAGGGGGCGGGCCTACACCTTTTTATTTATTTTATTTTTTTACACTTTCAACTTTTAACAGATGCTTACATGGATCTCACTGCTGCATTCATGCATCTGTGACTTATTGATTTGATTTTATCAGGTACATACACACTACCAGTGAGCCCTCTGTCACCCCTTTTGCACTGCACCGCTGCCACTGCTCTGCACCACCGCTGCTGCCGCTACCCCACACACCTACAGCCGTCTCGCACTCTGCACCTCCCAAACCAACCTCCTGTGTGCTGTCCCCTCTTCCATCTACGTTAGTGTACCATTTTGTTGCCCTTCTCCCCTCCCCTGCAGGTGGCCCGGTTTGCTCATCCAAACCCTGATAGTTAATACATTTTTAAAAAGCTATGAAATTCCTTAGCCAAAAAACTTACAGTTTCACATGTCCCACTAAGGCTGCTTAGACATGATCTGAAAATTCACAAAACCTATTGATTTTCTGCCACTCAAACTTCAAAAAGCAATGAAATTACGATCATGAAGGCTGACGCCTTAATGGACGTGTTCCTTGCGCAATACAGATATGGTATTTCATCACACCCTGTGGTTAACTGCAGATTCAGCACTCTCACAGAATGAGATAGCTGTCACACAGCAGCATGGAAGGGTGAGACACAAAGGTGTGTAGAGGAGGGAAGATTAAGCAGTACAGAGGGGGTAGCCAAAGTAATGCAGATGGGTGGAAAACAGTGGTGCAGATGGGGGGAAACAGAGTGGCACGGTTTGGGGGGACAGCGACGTGGATGGGGAAGAGAGTGGCATGGACATGGGAAAACAGAGCAGTGCAGATAGGTAAAGACAGATTGGTTCGGATAAGGGAATACAGACTAGCACTTATAGGAGAACACACAACAGTAGGGATTGGGGAAGACAGATTAGTGTGGATGGGTAGGAAGACAGGGTATTGTGAGTGGGGAGAGGGAGGAGTGGTGCAGATGGAGGAAGAAAGAGTGCCACAGAGGAAAGGAAGACAACGGCGTGGCTTAGGGGAAGGCAGTGGTGCAGAAGGAGACAGAGTGGCACGGATGCAGGGCAGTGCAGATGGAGAAAGACAGATTGGTGCAGATGTGAGAACACAGACTACCATAGTTCGGAGACCACACAACAGTAGGGATTGGGGAAGACAGAGTGGTGCAGGTGGTGGTGGGAGACAAAGTTGCAAGGTTGGGGGACCAGAGTAATGTAGATGGAGGAAGAAAGAGTGCCACAGATGAGAGAAAGACAGCAACGTGGCTGTGGAGAAGGCACGGATGCAGGGCGGTGCGGCTGGGGAAAATTATTGGTGTGGATGAGGGAACACAGACTATCACAGTTGGGAGACCACACAGCAGTAGGGATTGGGGAATATATAGCAACATGGAGGCATATAGGGGAAGAAAGTGTACATGCAAAGACAGAGTAGGATATTTTAAAAAATAAGGGAGCTAAACGTGTATTCTAAATTAAATTCATGTATGCAGTGAGAAGGATGTTGGAGGCCAGTGAGATTGTTTTGGTGATCAAATGGGAAGATTGTGGGCACTGAGTGGGATGTGGGAGCCACATAATTCCTCAAACCTCAGTTGCATAGACTGCATGCGTGTATTCCAATGAGCACACAATTCTGTGAATTAGCAGCTCCACCATTCTGTGAGTGACAGCAATCTCATTCTGTGAGAGTGCTGAATCTGCAGTTAACCACAAGGTGTGATGGCATACCATATATGTATTGTGCAAGGAACAAGTGCATTAAGACGTCAACCTTAATGATCATATTTCATTGCTTTTTGAAGTTTGAGTGGCAGAAAAACAATAGGTTTTGTGAATTTTGAGATCATGTCTAAGCAGCCTTAATGGGACATGTGAAACCGTAAGTTTTTTTGTCTATGGAATTTATAAATTATATATATATATACACACACATACAGTATATATATATATATATATATATATATATATATATATTGTGACACAGTTAGGTTAGGGGGTCCCTCTCCTGGGTAGAGGACTCCTTCCTTACACACACACACACACACACAGCAGCAGGGAAGCAGCACACCAGTCTGGATGCAAGTACAAGCTGGTCGGCGCCAGTCTTTATTGTACAATGACAGAAATAATAAGAATACATAAATATAAATCCTAGCCCTGTCGGGGCACTAACTTCACAGGTAGTTCCCTCACTACCAGAACCTGGCAGGGCCTAATGCCCTCGCCAGCAACAAAGCACAGCACAGTACTCACAAATAGGTTTTTCAAGTGTCTCTGAGCAAACTCCCTGCCTGCTCTCCCAGGTGAGACAATCAGCCCTCAACACACTAGGCTTATATTGGCCACTCTCTGGTGGAAAACTAACAAGCCTGTTACCAGGCTGCGAGAACCAAAACCTGGAGTGGCTGTGGGTGGAGCCCTCCCTCTCCTCTCACCCACAACCCCCAGGTCCCAAACCGGCTTTTCAAAAAGCCGAAACTCAAGCCTGCTACACTGCAGATTTTCTCCTGGGGGTTTAAAACACAAAAGACAGGAATCTGGGACAAATGTACCTGCCACAGACCACTTTACCAGTGATCCTATCACATATCCCCCCCTTTGTTTCGACTTGTGGGGCGAAACAACTGAAGCCCCCAAACAATGAACGCGTGACAACGCGTCAGCATTGGCCAGCTGGCTTCCTGGCCTGTGTTCCACTGA
Organism: Taudactylus pleione; assembly: GCA_031769625.1. Lineage (NCBI taxonomy): Eukaryota > Metazoa > Chordata > Amphibia > Anura > Myobatrachidae > Taudactylus > Taudactylus pleione. The sequence goes on along the minus strand of JAUIMM010000405.1, from coordinate 2,243,247 downwards.
AAATTTTAAAGTTTTTAACGCCAAGAACCATCTTGTAATTCTCGCATTACTGTCCTTATTTTCAGACATCCACTTCAGAGGGGCATGGTCAGTGATCAATTTGAACTTTCTTCCGACCAAGTAGTACCTGAGAGCCTCTAACGCCCACTTTATGGTCAACGCCTCCTTCTCCACTGTGGCATAGTTTCTCTCATGTACATTCAACTTTCTGCTAAGATAGAAAATAGGGTGTTCCTCACCCTCCTTGTTCTGGGACAGGACCGCTCCTATACCTACTTCTGATGCATCGGTTTGTACTATGAATTCCCATTCAAAATTAGGAGTCATCAGGACTGGTTGGGAACACAACGCTACTTTCAACTCCTGAAAAGCTTTCTCTGCCTCAGGACTCCATTCTACCATGACTTTTTGTTTGCCTTTGGTCAGGTCAGTCAGTGGGACTGTCATGGTGGCAAAGTTGGGTATAAACCTCCTGTAGTACCCCGTAATTCCCAAGAAGGCTCTCACCTGCTTCTTATTCAGAGGCCGTGGCCAGTTTTGTATGGCATCAACTTTATTGAGCTGAGGCTTTATCAGGCCTCTGCCAATAGTGTATCCCAGATATTTTACTTCCTCCATGCCTAGACAACACTTTTTTGGGTTGGCTGTCAAACCTGCCTTATAGATGGAGTCCAACACTGCTTGTACCCTTGGTAAGTGAGACTGCTAATCAGGACTATGAACGACCACGTCATCCAGATAAGCAGCCGCATACCGTCTATGGGGCCTTAGAATCCTGTCCATCATTCTTTGGAAGGTAGCAGGTGCCCCATGTAGCCCGAAGGGCAACATCTTGTACTGAAACAAGCCCTCTGGTGCTGAAAAAGCTGTCTTTTGTTTGGCGCTCTCGGTTAACGGTACTTGCCAATACCCTTTGGTTAGGTCAAGAGTGGTTAAATACCTTGCCGTCCCTAGTCTCTCAATCAGTTCATCCACTCTTGGCATCGGGTAGGCATCGAATTTTGAAACACTGTTCAACTTTCGGAAGTCATTGCAGAAACGCACACTCCCGTCGGGCTTTGGAATCAACACAATGGGACTTGACCATTCACTATGTGATTCTTCAATAACCCCTAACTCTAGCATATTTTTAATTTCTTTCGACACCGATTCTCTTTGTGCTTCTGGTAACCTATAGGGCTTTAGATTAACTTTAACCCCTGGGTCAGTGATGATGTCATGTTTAATGACCGAGGTTTTCCCAGGTACGTCAGAGAACAGAACCCTATTTCTAATCAGAAACTCCTTGACCTCTTGTTGTTGAATTGCCGACAGGGTTTTTGCCACTGTCACTTCGGGAACTAAGGGCCCTGGACTTACTTGAGGGTCTCAGACGGCCGACAGTACCGTTCTATCTTTCCAGGGATTTAACAGATTTATATGGTATATCTGTTCCTGCTTTCTTTTCCCCGGCTGGTAAACCTTGTAATTGACCTGCCCCACTCTTTCTAAGATTTCAAAGGGCCCTTGCCATTTAGCCAAAAGTTTATTTTCCACAGTGGGAACCAATACTAACACTGTCCCCAGGAGCAAAGCTGCGTAACCGAGCATTGCGGTTGTATACCCTCTGCTGTGTCTGTTGAGCCTGTTCCAGGTGCTCTCTCACTATCGGCACTACCGCAGCAATTCTCTCCTGCACTTGAGAAACATACTCAATCACCGTTTTGTAAGGACTAGACTGCCCCTCCCATGTCTCTTTGGCAATGTCTAGTAACCCCCTTGGGTGTCTCCCATACAAGTCAAAGGGTGAAAACCCGGTGGAGGACTGGGGAACTTCTCTTATGGCCAACAATAAATACGGCAATAAGTAGTCCCAATCCCTACCATCCTTGTCGACCACTTTCCTAAGCATGTGTTTTAACGTCTTGTTAAACCTCTCGACCAGCCCATCGGTTTGGGGGTGATAAACCGAAGTTCTTAACTGTTCGATTTTGAACAGGCGGCATAACTCTTTCATGACTTTGGACATAAACGGTGTACCCTGGTCAGTTAGTATCTCCTTAGGTATACCCAGCCTGCTAAAGACATGAACTAGCTCTCTGGCAATGGTCTTGGTTGACGTATTGCGCAACGGGATCGCTTCCGGGTACCTGGTAGCGTATTCCATTATGACCAGAATATACTGGTGTCCCCTGGCAGACTTCATTAAGGGTCCAACCAAATCCATTGCTATTCTTTCAAACGGCACCTCTATGATAGGCAATGGAACTAGTGGACCCTTAAAATGTGGCCTGGGAGCATGATACTGACACGCAGGGCAGGATGCGCAAAAGTCAGATACCTCTTTATGAAGTCCGGGCCAGAAAAACCTCTGCATTATTCGCTCAGTGGTTTTCTCTACCCCTAGATGGCCTGCCGTTATATGACCATGGGCCAGATCCAACACTGTTCTTCTGTAGGCTTTGGGAACTATTAGTTGTTCCACAACATCTTCCCCCTTCTTAGTCACCTGATATAACAAATCCTGACACATTGCCATGTGGGGATAGGACAAAGGACTATCAGGGTCTACGGGTTTACCATCAACTACTTTTACATTCTCCCTGGCTTTTTACCAAAGTAGGGTCATTCAACTGCTCCACGGCAAAGACCTCTCTTCTGACCTCTAAATCAGGCAGACGATCACCTGGCCCAACAACACTTCCCACCTCAATGGGAGGCACATCAGTTGGCAGGCCACCGTCACGTTCCGCATTCTCTAGTTCGCCAACCATAATAGAAAAAAGGAATAACTCTGACTCAGAAGAAACTCCCTCCTCCACTACATCGACAACCTTCTCAAATGGATCGCGGTTGTTCACCTCTGGAACAAAACGGCTTTCCCACAACTTCCAGAAGTGAGCAAAGTCTCTCCCCAATATTGCATCGTACACCAGACCATGCACCAAACCCACAGAAACTATAGCAGAGCCACATGGTGTCTCGATGTTCACCTCGGCCGTAACATAATATCGAGTATCCCCATGTATGCAGGTCACACCAACAGTTTTCCCTGTATGCCTCAAGGGGTTCACCAGCTCAGCTTTTATAAGTGTCACCAAGCTACCAGAGTCTAACAGTGCCTCTACTCGGTTGCCATCTACAGTGAGTACACACATGTGCTTATCAGTCTCAGCCTGCCGGTCAGCCGTACAGGCTATCTGTGCAAAGAAAGACCCCCTGCGGTAGACATGGGCAGTATCACATTGTAAGTTGTAAGTTGTAAGTGCACAATTAGCGGCAATATGGCCGAAGCCACCACATCGGAAACACTGAGTCATATTAATGTCTAGTCGTTTACGGGGCAAGAACCTTCCCGGCCTGGCAGGCCTGTCTCCAGGTTCTACACCCTCAGTCTTAGGTACATTCCACCGCCCAGCACCCTTCTCCCCTGGAACAGTCTTACCAGTGTCTGTGGGAGTTCGCCGATGCACCATCGGGGCTTGGTGGGGCATACTCATCAGCTCCTCAGCCGCCACGTACCTCTCCACCAGCTCGACCAACTAGTCCGCGGACTTAGGGTCTGCATGGCTCACCCACTTGCGCAGAGTCGCGGGTAACGATCGCAGGTACCGGTCCATCACGACCCTTTCCACGATCTGTGGCCCCGTCAGCGTCTCGGGCTGTAGCCATTTTGAGGGCAGATGGACGAGGTCATGCACCTGTGAACGTGGAGGCTTGTCCATATGGAACTCCCAGTGGTGGACCCGTTGGGCACAAACAAAGGTGGTGACTCCCAAGCGAGTTAGGATCTCCTGTTTTAGTTTTTTATAGTCCTTGGCATCAGCCAGGCATAAGTCGAAATATGCTTTTTGTGGCTCCCCAGACAAAAAAGGTGCCACCAGACTTGCCCACTGCTCCTTGGGCAAACTCTCCCTTTCGGCCGTTCTTTCAAATGCGGTGAGATAGGCCTCCACATCATCGCCCGAAGTCATCTTTTGGAGGAAGTGACTGGCTCGTACGGAGTGAGTGGTGGTGGGAGGACCCGTATTAACATCTCTGGGCCGGGCGACCAGGTGCTGTACCACCTCCTTTATGGCCTGGCTGTTTTCCGCTAAGGCCTGGCGGGTTTCCTCGATGGCAACCTGTTGTTGCCTCTGGGCTGTCTCCAAGGCCAACAGTTGCACCCTGGTGGATTCCTGCAAAGCCCTGGTAGATTCCTGCTGAGCTGCTGTAGCTTGGAGCAAGGCTTTAATAATGTCCTCCATTTTGTCCTGGGGTGTAGGTTGGAAGCTGAACCTTGCCTCTCTGAGCATTGGCTGACGCCTCCTCTATGGGACTCCAAGGACACAGTGTTATTTCCACACTCACAAATTGGGTGTCTGTCCCTTTAATTTTTAAACGGAAAGTTTTCCTCTCGCTGCAACTTCAGTGTGTGTGGTTGCCCGCATTCTCCACCATATTGTGACACAGTTAGGTTAGGGGGTCCCTCTCCTGGGTAGAGGACTCCTTCCTTACACACACACACACAGCAGCAGGGAAGCAGCACACCAGTCTGGGTGCAAGTACAAGCTGGTCGGCGCCAGTCTTTATTGTACAATGACAGAAATAATAAGAAAACATAAATATAAATCCTAGCCCTGTCTGGGCACTAACTTCACAGGTAGTTCCCTCACTACCAGAACCTGGCAGGGCCTAATGCCCTCGCCAGCAACAAAGCACAGCACAGTACTCACAAATAGGTTTTTCAAGTGTCTCTGAGCAAACTCCCTGCCTGCTCTCCCAGGTGAGACAATCAGCCCTCAACACACTAGGCTTATATTGGCCACTCTCAGGTGGAAAACTAACAAGCCTGTTACCAGGCTGCGAGAACCAAAACCTGGAGTGGCCGTGGGTGGAGCCCTCCCTCTCCTCTCACCCACAACCCCCAGGTCCCAAACTGGCTTTTCAAAAAGCCGAAACTCAAGCCTGCTACACTGCAGACTTTCTCCTGGGGGTTTAAAACACAAAAGACAGGAATCTGGGACAAATGTACCTGCCACAGACCACTTTACCAGTGATCCTATCACAATATATATATATATATATATATATATACACACACATACACACACACATATACATACACACAGAATATATAGAATAGTATTTGTAAAGGCTATTTTAATATCTTGTCCTTCCATATGCCAGTATGTTCCCCTCTACGTCTGTGCTCTCCCCTCTAGGTCAGTATGTTCTTCTCTCTATATGCTCTGTATGGTGTTGTACTTATAGTGTCCCCTTAACTGTATTCTCCTTTTAGTGTTTGTTTTTCTTATAGTGCCCCCCCCTTTGTCTGTATTCTCGTTATAGAGCCTACCCATCTGTATTCTGCAGCCAGCATTGTACAAACTAGCACACTGTCAGCGGTAAGATATGTGATTTAGTGAGCATGTCAAAAGGCTCCAATTTAGCTATTTTATACAGCACACAGGCAGGTCAGCAGCATGTTTCCATTCCAGCTTCTCAAACAAGTGTCTCCAGCACAGCAAGCTAATGCTTTTTAAAAAGCTGCTGATTTGTAAGAGTCTCCGTGTGGGCAACACTAGTAAACACCTTACTGCTGAGAGATTTCCTCTAAGCACAGCCCACAGTACTGTGCCCTCAACCCACCCCCCTGACCCCCTAACCATTGGTAGTTACTTTTTACTTACCACAGAAGGCTATTCCCGAACTCCTTTGTAAGTTGTAATATTGCTAAATCGTCGCACCTGTGTCTTGTGACAGATGCTGCCTGGAGCTGGGATCAGCTGCTGTAGTGCAGTGACGGTCTCTGCTTGGTGATTTTGTCTGACAGTGAGCACTCGCATTGCACCTTTTTGGAAGCAAGTAATAAGGAGAGCGCACTCGTAATATATATATATATATATATATATATATATACACACACACACACACAGCACATATATATTAGGTATCCAAAACCATCATATGGCGGCATTCCATCATAGCTTTTCCAGGTAAAATAAATGACATAATGGTTTAATGTCAGTATGATCGGGAAACAAAACAGCAAACACCTATCAGGGCACTGACTCACTTTTTCGCCCCTGACTAACCCTGGGCAGCTAGTCTGCAAACATAGGCCCCCCTACCTAAAAATGGAGCGGCCTCCTGGCCGCTCGCATAGCTGTGGGTGACCACCCACAGCTTATGTGAGCGGCCAAAAAGATGGTCGCGATGGTAAAGACCATCGCGACCATCGGGCTTGCAACGAGACCCTGTGGTAGGGTCTTGCTGCCGCAAGCCCAGGAGTGCTTTTGGCTCTATCAGAGCCAAAGGCACTCCCACTGACATCACTAGTGATGTCAGTGGGGCCGGCTCCAGACGGAAGGCGTTCCCATGGTGATGCTTCCGTCTGGGCGGCAACGCCCCCGGCAGGCCCACCAAAGGGGGCGTGCTGTCAGTCACCATCGACAGCACGCCCCCTTTGGTGCGAGACCCATAGCGACAGCTTGGGTCTCGCACCAAAATCACTCCAGGGCTTGCAGCAGTGAGACCCTACCGCAGGGTCTCATCACAAGCCCCATGGTCACGATGGTCTTGACCATCGCGACCATCATCATGGACGCTCGCATAAGCTGTGGGTGGTAACCCACAGCTATGCGAGCGTCCAGTAGGACGCACCAAAAAAGAAACGCCCTGATTCAGAGCGGGCGCTCGTTCAGAGCGTCCGGCTCTGAATCAGGCCCCCAGTCCCAGAGTTTGATGGCCTTCCCTGTCTCCTACAGGTCTAGGCTCAAGCCTCCTGGCCCTCAATGGCTTTCTGGCACAATGACTCTATATGACTGGTCTGCCTCAGCGCTCCCTGGACTGAATCCACTGGGCAGCCATTAGGTGAGCTTTAATTCCCTCCTGCATGGGCGGATCCCTCCAGCCCCACACAGAATCCTTGGCTCACTATCGCCATCTCTGGTGATCCTATCACTATATAGACACACACACACATATGTACATATACATATATATATATATATATATATATATATATATATATACACACACATACACACACACACACATACTGTACATACATATAATTATATATTACACATATACATACATATACACACACACAAGCTGGAGTGCCCGGCGTTGCCTGGGATTTTAATGACATCACTGTGGTATGAGGTAAATATTGGTTCTGAACACAAAATGGCTGTCTCCACTATGTTCCTTTGTTTTAATGCCAACAGCTCATATTTTACCAGGACAGACCCAATTTCCAGTGTTCAGAAGTTTGTGGATTACTAGAAAGAATTGTGGACTCATACGAAGTGGTTTGATAGATTTGGCAGTGCTTTGAAGCAACCATGGCCAATGTAAAGGCAGATTGGGAGTGTGGCCTATTTTGTTCCAAATTTACAATTAGGAATTTTATCAGCTTTTTAATTATGAAGATAATGTTAGTAAGTTATCTCAATAATGTGTGCTAAACTGGAAATAGTTTCTTTTGAATAATTTTAATCCAATTCATCCTATTTCATTTAGGGGCATATTTATCAGAATCCGCATTTTCAATATATAGTGATATATTTTTTCAACAAACAGAAAAATTGACCCGGTGCTAGCAGCGGTGTATGTGAAAAGGGTGTCAAAAAATACTCCATACCTATACGAGGAGTTTTGCCAAACTTCTCACAATCAATCCGAACAGTACACAGCATACATGCATTCTAGGCCAGCTTCATTGGAACGTTACATTAAACGTGCATTAGAATTGTTGTAACACTGACTGTTCTAATTCAATTGCATTGTGGTTACATATGAGCCAAATCCTAATTTTATCAACTGTAACCATTATCATTTTGATACACAGAATTCTGAGCAATTGATACTAATGTAACAAAGAAATCCATCAGGCCCCATATGAGACTTTTTATTACTCAGAAGTTCTACATCTATAGTAATAATTTTTAGATTGTATTTTATTTATTGTTATCATGATTAAAAACAGGACATTTAATTGTCATATTGCTTTGTGTCTATTAAACGCCACCTTAAACATCTTGTTTGTGAAATATTTTTTCCCATAAATTCCCAATGTGAAAATGAATATTTTCAGGCAAATTTACCATTGTTCTCTTGCCAGGAGAAGGCCACCAATAACTGCCCGTCCTGGCAAAGAGCTGGAAGCATTGCTTCCTGGTGCAGGTCCCCTGCACTCAGTGAGCATGCATGGCCATCGGCTGGTGCATGCGTCACTGGGCTCCATCGAAGAGAGTCCCTCTCCAGAAAAATTTGCCATATAGTAGCCCATAGACTGGAGCGGGGTGCTTTGCATTCCGGAGCATGGTAAAACAGGCAACACAGCAGCTCCCATGGAACAAAATGGATGGGAATCTGGGGATCCTTAATATTTGTGGGAACCCCCACCCCCCCAAAAAAAATAAATCTGTTTTTGGGGAACATCCCACAAATATTTAATAATAAATAGGTCCCTAATGGGGGGTCTATTCATAATTTTAAAAATGTGGCAGGTGATAATTAAGTTTTGAACTGTGAGCTCAATGAGCATTTCAGAGACATAATGCCTCATTAACTTAAGTATCACTTCTGAAAAGCTGCTCTGTCAGCAGAGTCAGCTTTTCAGAAATGTGATATTTTCCCTCTTTAGCTCCACTTTCATGTTAACTATGCACTATCCTCTCATGCTATGGATTATGGAAATCTCGGGAGACATACAGTATAACTTTAATACAAAACATCAGACTGTACAGAAAAAGAACAAAGTCACAGTACACATGCTGAGCTTGCTGAAACAGAGTTATAGGCATTTGTTAAAATTGCAAGATATTACTAAAAGTAGCAAGGCGTGTGGACCCTGCTGAGCACTGTGACAACCTAACACTGTCAGACAGCAACACAGCACAGCAGAAGGAAGGGATCTTCTAGGTCCCAGCTCCATGACACTGCCCCTAGCTGTCTGCATGAGTGTCCGGGTCTCCTGAGAGCACGTTGTGTGCAGAGCAGGTAATGGGAGAGCACAATGAGAGTGTAGAAGATGCACACGACCCAGGAAGGACACTCCCTACAAAAAGATTTTTGTGCTGGGGTTTCCCTATCACACCACGTACTTCAGCCTCAGGAAGTACTTCGAAGTGTTCAGGGACAGAAGAGGTGGTGGGGATCAGGGACCAGCAAGTCAATTTCAATGATCTATGCTGGAGAGGTTATGCTGGGCCAGTCAATGTAGCCTGCTCTATGGATGGTAATATCCCACAGTCCCACTGTCATGTGCCGGCTTTTCCTTCCAGCCAATATCCCCAACTACAGGTGACCCCACAGCATGCTGCACTCCCTGCCTGCTTCTCCATGTATAGACCCATCATCGCTTTCTTGTTCCCCTGAGCTCCACAGCTGGAATCACCTCCTTGTGCTTGTTGTGTTAGCAATTTCACTCCTACTGCCTACTACAGAGGCATGCTGGAGTTGTGGAACTGGCTGGTTGGTGCAGCTTGCTGGGACTTGCAGTTCCACAACACCTGATCATTCTGTGTATGTGCTGTGCACAGGAAATTGGCTGGCCTGAGGACAAAGGATGTCACCAGCATTCTCTGCCGGATGGGGGAGTGGCAGCCACTGAGCAGACGGGAGGCTGCATGTGCCAGGAATCCTTGAGGGGAGGAGGGACAGAAGAGGAGCAGAGAGCCGCTCAAGGTATGGTTGATGCTAGATCCTAAGTGGCTAAAGGACCTCTGTGACGTATCAACCACATGACCGCTGCAGGAGGCTGAACCGCTCCTGCATTACCATCCACGAGGGCATAGAGGGGGAATAAATATTTGTGGCGAGCGTAGCGAGCCTCTGTGCCCAAAGCGTGGCAAGCGTAGCGAGCCCGCGAGGGGCCACTTTTGGTCCCCAGTTAGCATCCCCACCCCTCCGCCTTTCATGCCGGGTCACGTGGGTGTGACATCACAGGTCCCCTGCAGCCATCTATTCTAGTCATAACCCTCAAGGTATGAGGACACAGCAGGGATAGATCTAGAAGGGTCCCCTTCTTGCACAAGCTGCCATACTATGTGCCATCTCGGGATGGCCTAGGCTACAGTTGTACACTCAAGTTCCGAAAACTGCTTTTTCGGAACTTGATGAATAATATCTATGTCTCCATACTAAAGTATGGGGACTATGGAAATTATCGGGGAAGAATTGTGACCTGGAGATATCACTGATATCTCCTGCATTACATTGTTAATGAATGGGTCCGTTACAAGGAAACAAACCTAGAAAAAAACTATTGGATGTGATAAGTTAGATAAATAGTGGAGTTAAGTGATGATAAACAGGCCTATTCCCATTAGATTTTTATGCATTTAGACAGCATTTTAATTTTTAGGTTCCTGACTGATTACTTTATGCTTCTGTCAGACCAACACACAGGCAACAACATGCCGTAGTCAGCTGAAGTGTGTTTAACCAGCAGCTATCTCTGTAACACAAATGTGCCTTATCTCCTGGCACAAATGTAAAGTAGGAACTCTTATCAGCACTTAAGCAGAGAATGATGCTGAGTATCAGTGACACACCAGTCTCTAAAGCAAAAGGGATAATGTATACCAGGGTCTTACAAATGGAACTTCTAGGAACATTATATTAAGTAAAAATCTAAAGGAAAAATTCAGTTAGCAGCGAGTCCCATTGGGCTGCGTACAAAAAATTGCAAATCTGGTACGAGATCAGGGTTGCGAGGGGGGCGAGTTGTGGTGCTGCTGTAATATGTATTTTTTTAAATCTCATTGCACTGTAGAGATATTTTACATGTTACTTTGTGTTTGGAATCAGGGGCGTAGTTATAATGGGTGCAGGGTGTGCGTTGCACACAGGCCCCTGGATCCATGGGGGCCCACAATGCACACCCTGCACCCATCTTTTATTTCATACTTATGTTTCCAAAGTCACATGGAGTAGCGCTACACAAAATGCCAAAAATGGCCGCCGTGGCCATTTTCCCAGCATTTCACGCATGTGCGGTATGAAATAACCGGGAAAATGGCCTCTGCCCCATTTTTCGGTGACCTGCCCATGCACAGTAGACTCCGAGCACAGAATAGTGCCCGAAGTCTACTGCTGTGGTCAGTTCCCTGACGGCAGCCGGGGAGAGAGGAGGGCTACCGGACAGGGAGTGAACACGGGCCCCCTCCACTCTTTATGTGCCCTGGTTGGAACATACTGCTATTTAATTTTAATTTGCCCATCAATGTGAAATTTCACATTCATGTCAGTTTCATTTATGTGGAAATATCCTAAAGAAAACCAGATACCAAAATATGACCAAACTGAGGGCCTGATTCAGAGCCAGACGTGACCACCCACAGCTATTGCGAGCGGCCAGGTGATGGTCGCGATGGTCTCGACCATCGGGGCTTGTGACGAGACCCTTGCGGTAGGGTCTCGTTCCCGCAAGCCCGTGAGCTTCCGGCTCTTAATAGAGCCGGAAACTCACCACTGACATCACTCATGATGTCAGTGGGACCTCCCCAAACGGCAGGCGTTCCGTCGGGAACGCCTCCGTTTTGCCAGCCACCCCCCCGCCCTCCTCCAAAACGGTGCAAGCTGTCAATTCAAAATTGACAGCCGCCCCTTTTTGGTGCGAGACCCGGAGCGATGGAGCGCCCGTCGCTAGCTGGGTCTCGCGCATGCGTACGTCGGAGACAGCTCTGGTGTGCGCAGTGGACAAACCGACTCGCGAGCAGGTCTGAATCAGGCCCTGAGTTCCAGCATTAATGATCCAACAAATTTCCTGATGTCTTGCACACAAGATGTTGAAGGCCCCATTAGTTTATGCGATCTCCAGAGTGCAAGCAAATAATATTTTGGGTAATGGATTTATTCATCACATATTGAATTATCCTTTAATCACTCCATAACCCATAACATCTCACTTATATTTCCACCCTATTTATAAGGAGCTGCAAAATTATGCAGCGCTGCACAGAGCAAAATACAATACCGGATAAACAGAATAACACATACATACATACATAATATTAACATATAATTACATATGTGGGCATTTACCTAACATATGCGAGTAGGTGGAGGTAGGGGCACAGAGAGGGGAGGGAGCGGTACTAATTACCTGGGCCCAGGCTTGATGGAGGAGCCTGGGTTTGCCATCCCCCCCCCCTTGCCACCTGTCATTGCACATTGCAGTGTGCTAGGCTGCTGCCCCTGATCAGCAGCAGCAGTCTCCTCTGCCTGTGCTCAGGTTGCCCCTCGCAGTTATGTAGCCAATGCCAGGAAGTCTGCTACTGGTATCAGCACACTCTGGCATCGGCACACTCAGAACACGCCCTCATTTCGGGGAACCTAGGCCGGCCCCGCCCTCTCCCTGCCCCTTAACGGCACCAGCCTCAGGCTGAGGCTTGGGGAAACTGTGAGAGATCTCGCAGAGGAAGACCCGCATATGCACAGTACAGATCCGGCGCACACGCAGTCCTCTCATAATCGGAGTAGTATGCAAACCATTGGGTTTGCGTACTATTCTGAATCAGGCCCTATGCCAGTGGTTCTAAAACTCAGCTCTCAGGAACCCAAACAATTCATGTTTTGCAGGTCACCTGTGGATCTTTCAAATGTGACAGTTGGTGATACACCTGTGCACCTGCTGGGAAGTCTGGAAAATGCGAAACATAGGTTAACAAACACTGGACTATGCTAAGCACCTGAACAATCACAACTTAATTTACTACAAAATAATGTTCCATTCCACTGTGTGAAAGGGACATTTTGTAGCAGCCACATATTTAAACTAGGGGTGAGCGGGTTCGGTTTTACTCGGTTCTTATAGCCACTTTACCGCAATTTCGGCTCGATTTCATTCGCTATCCAAAACACGTGTTCGGCGATAGCCAATAAAAAGATCCGAGTAAAACCGAACCCGCTCACCCCTAATTTAAACATATCCATATTTCATCAGTCCATTTAGTTAAAGCTTGAATTCATATAATAACATAATAAGTGAAAATAGGAAACATGAAGTCAGTGGATGAACATATTTTATATATGAATCAGACTAAAATAGTGACAATTTGTGGGGATTTGGGTCCATATAAAGTGATACCTGTGACATAGAGCTATTTACCTTGCTAACACGACTCTGTATAAGCGAGGGGCATTTTTAACTGAAAGATTCCTTGTTGCCAGCAGAGCTGCAGCGTTGTGCACAGGTTACAGGTTATCTACAACTACAAAGTGATCCACGCTGAACAATAGAACAATGGCCTCAGTTACCTGTGCATACAGTGTAACAGCAGTGAGCTCCTGGCCACGCCCCAGCGATAGGGTCCAACGAACGGAGAGGTGACTGTGTAGCCACGCCCTTCAGAACAGTCGCGCTCGCACTGACTGCTGTCGCTGGTAGCCGGTGGTGAGTGACGAGCTGCACCTCGTCGCTGCCGGGGTTGTCGGGCGACTGTTGCAAGGTAATAAGACCGTGACATGGAACAGAGGGGGCTCAGCATGTGCTGAGTATATGTATATATATATATATATATATATATTTACATTTACTAGTGGAGAGGTGGAAGCACCTGATTTAAGTCCATATGTCTGCACTGTGTTCACTATTCGGTCATCTAACCAGCTAGACTGGAATGCTTAGCAGCAGTATCTCTACTGTCTGTAGGTGGGACTGGTGTTCCTGCCAGGGCATATCACTTCCTTGTCAATGTGGGTACTGTGAGATTTGCTACTGCATAAGTACGTTTAATGTAAGCTTAGCTGTGGTGTGGTTTATGTTGCATTTGAGTAATAAGTAATATGTTATGGAGTTTATTGTTGGATGGTTGTTTAGTTACCTGTATGACAGTTGCAAGATGGTAATAGAGATAATTTCCTTTGAACTCACTGTAGTAAAGGTGATTATGAAACCAAAATAAATTTGTGTGTTTTGCATGTGGTTCATTTGTTGTTTTTTGGGGTCTTTGTTTTGTTTTGTCTTCTATATTTAGTCTTAGTAGCTAAATATTTACTGCTGGAACCTACATTTAGTGGTTTGGTATCTCATATGCTTTTAAATACATTGTGTCCACTCCTGATATAGTGCAACATTGTGTTGACATGACGTGTGTTTTAATCTGTAAGTTTATTATCTGGACTTCATTTGCGTTGCCAGACGTGACTCGATAGTTATATACTGTACTTAGACAATAAGGAATGGTACATTCGCTCTAATAATCCATACTGGTGGTAATAATGGGAGCAGCTTACTGATTGGGGCACCACTTAACCCAAAGAATATTTACATAAAAAGAGAAGCATAGAAAGTGCTTGGACCAGCGAGCGCTCAATCCTATACAATAGAATAATTTAACACTACATGAAAGAACAACTGTATTTCTATAGCCATTTACTATGGTAATATTCATCAAATGGCGAAATACTAAGGTTGGTGTGGTGTATAGACTGGACGGGTAATAATCAGTCGAGAGTACTTAATGGATCAAAAGGATGCACATTTACTCCCACATACACTAATGGTGGGTTAGTCTAATTGTACAGTAAAATGCAAATAAATACACAAATGATGAAATAAATAGTGTACACAAACTAAACTAAAATGGTCAACAAAAATTATATCGAAAACAACTCTAGCAAGTTTTAATCTTACTTATATAATGAATAGTTGTTGCAAATGTAAAACATTCTACAGTATAAATACCAATAAAATAGATATATGAAGTAAATAAATAACGACACACTGGGAGAGAGGGGGAAAGTGGACAAGTGGGGTAATAAAAAAAAAAATATATATATATATATATATATATATGGGACAGGTATAGTTAAAACACTCAAAAAATGGTTGCAATGTTAATAGTATTGAGAATTCCGGAGGTAGATGGAATATATAAATATGTGGTAATAGAATGAATGTCAGTTTGGAAGTTCCAATGGTTAGTGTGATGCGTAAATCCTCATCCAAAGTATGGTTGTCAATGTCCTGTACTGATCAGACTGATGTGTCTGACGTCAATAAAGTCAATCTTGAGTGACACTCTGATCCGTAATGCCTATTCTGTGAGATGGTTATACGGAACGACCACGGCTCTGTAGTAGCCGTGGACTGCACAATTTCGGATGCGTGCTAGAGGTGACCTTGTGCAGGAACGTACCTTGCCAGCCTGGGGCAGACCGCAAGAAGGAGCAGCCCTCCGATACCTTCAGTCAGGATGATGCGCCCGCTGACGGTGCGGTGGCTGTCCTCAAACAACTGTTCATCCGTGTGTGTTCAAGCTGCTGGTATGCACCGGCGCTGCCGTGGCCGAGGGGATGAGCCTCAGTGACAGCAGGGCGGGCGGGTATCGCAAGGCAAAGGTGATCAGGGGATAGTGCTTACCGGCTGGTGTGGTAGTTCATGCTGCCAAATGGGAACCTTTCTAGCTACCTCCGGCAGCTGGTGGCAATGATCGTGCGATGAGGTGTTCTTTTCCTTTTACAGAATCCCACAGAGGCTGGTGTTGGTTTAAGCACACAGACGACCGCTAAACCACCCCATCTCTCTCCTCCTCTTTGTCTCCAAACTTCTTGAGCAAATTGTCTACAACCTCCTTACTGCCTTTTTTTCCTCCCACTCCCTGCTTGACCCATTTCAGTCTGGTTTTCATTTTCTCCACTCCACAGAAACTGCCCTCACTAAAATCAGCAATGACCTCCTTTCCTCCTACCCCTCTTACCATTCCTTCTCATCTCCTCACATGACTCCACTTCTCCCCCACTTCTTCTACCAGTAGATGTCCCCCAAGGCTCTGTTCTTGGACCTCTCCTATTCTCCTTTTATACATCCTCTTTAGGGGAGGTCATGAGCTATTTTGAGCTCCAATCTCATCTTTATGCTGATGATACTCAGATCTACTTCTACTCCCCTGACCTTTCCCCATCTCTCCTCATTCGTATCTCCAACTGTCTCTCTGTCATTTCCTCTTGGATGTCCCAGTGCTTTCTTAAACCTAACATGTCTAATCCCGTATATACACACTAGACGATAAGTTGGACAATATGAACAATAACGATATCGTTATCGTTCATCGCGTTCAATATTGTCCAGTGTGTATGCAAGACATTGTTAACGAAGCGCGCTCCCGCTGGTCTTTAACGATGTCTTTCATTGCCCGTACTTGCAGGACAACCTGATGATAGCGTCAGGTTCTGCAAATACAGGGATGAGGAAGGGTGCAGTCACTGAACGATATCATTAACGATATCATTCAGTGTGTATGCTCAATGTCGGTAACGACATTGAGTACGGCAGTGCAAGGGAAACACTTAATGATATCACTCATGGAGCATATCATTAAGTGTGCTGAGCCTTTAGACTGAGATGATAATCTTCCTACCCTCCCGAATTACCTCACCTTCCACAATTTCATTATCTATTGATTGCACCACCATCTCCTCTATCCCACAAGTGCGCTGTCTTGGAGTTATTCTTGTCTCCTCCCTCTCCTTTAAACCACACATTCAGTACCTTTCACAGTACAGGTTGAGTCTCCCGTATCCAAATATTCCAAAATACGGAATTATTTTGGCATGACTGAGATAATGAAACCTTTGATTTTTGATGGTTCAATGTACACAAACTTTGTCTAAGGCACAAATAATTTTAAGATATTGTATAAAATTACCTTCAGGCTGTGTGTATAAGGTGTATATGAAACATAAATTAATTTCATTTCTGTACACAAACTTTGCTTGAGCCACAAATTATTGAAAATATTGTATAACATTACCTGCAGTCTGTGTGTATAAGGTGTATATAACACATAAATGCATTTTGTGTGTATATTTGGGTCCCATTCCCAAGATATTTCATTATGATTTGCAAATATTCCAAAATACGGAATATTCCGTTATCCAAAATACCCCTGGTCCCAAGCATTTTGGAAATGGGAGACTCAACCTGTACTGCCATTTACATCTCAGAAATATCTCCAGGATCAGATCTTTTCTCACCCTGGAGGCAACTAAGCCCCTTATACACTCACTGGTCACCTCCCGACTGGATTACTGTAACCTCCTCTTATCTGGCCTCCTTGACTCCAACCACCCTCCACTCCAATCTGTCCTAAATGCAGCTGTCCAGCTCATCTTCCTCTCCAAACATACTACATCTTCTTCAGAACCTCATTCAAAGTCCTCACACTTAAGACCTGACCCAATCCTCTCCCATTTACATCTCGGATCTTATGTCCCTTTTATACTCCCACCCACCCACTTCGCTCCACAAATGAATGCAGCCTCTCCACCCAACTGATTACTTCCTCCAATTCTCAACACCAAGACATTCCCCTTGCTGCTTCTTTTCTCTGGAACGCTCTCACTCTCCCTATCAGACTCTCCATCACTCTACAAAACCTCAAAGCAATTCTCAAGATTCATTTCTTTATTAAACGTCTACCAGCTTTCATCCTAACCCACTTTCCCATGCTCCTTGCTCTCTGTCTCTCTCCTCTGTATAACCAGTGTCTGTTTACCCCTTCCCTTTAAACTGTAAGCTCTCACGAGCAGACCCTCTTCCCTCATGTGCTTTGCCTTCCCTCACTTATACCAGTGATGTGCGGTGAGGTCAATGGCTTGGCAGGCACACATGGAGGTGGGTCTGATTGCTGGGAGCTTGTCACACCCCCTACTCACTGTAACACTCTCCTCACTGCAGTAAGCTTCAGTGTCCATTGATTCTCCTACCTGCATCACTGTGTCTTCTCTTACTGCTGCTGACCGATCTCTAAACACTGCAGTGCACTTCCTGGTCACATGACACATCCAAGGTGTCCATCAGTGCTCAGGGCACGCCCCCCATACTCAGAGAGCTGGGAGCAGGGCCACACCATTGGCAGTAAGCTGACAGAAAGAGAACTAATAGAAGCATGCCACTGAGTTTGGGGGGTATGCCTTGAGCACTGTTGGACACCTTGGATGTGACATGTGACCATGAAGTGCACTGCCGTGTTCTGCACTGTAAATGACTTTGTTCTTGTTTCGTTCATGCTGTTTCTGTTCCTTGTTCTTTTTAAGGTGCTGCGGACCCCTTGTTGGGCCCTATAAATAAAGAATATTGATAATATAATTGTGGGGAAAGATTGTTTTCACTGTGTGATAAATTCATATTTTCCGTATAATGGTACAGTCTTACATGTGTGTGACTAAATTACACTGACTTAGTTGCTCAGGGTTCAGGCTGAACAACCAGGTAAAATGGTTCAATTTGCTGTTTGCAATTCAGTGTAAAGCAGTGACCTCATATACATTGTGTTGCAGGTCATCATTCAGTACAGCTTTCTGCTATATTTGATTTTGGCCATGTATAACTATCACTGCAAAGGACGTACATGACGCAATGGTTGGTGAATATAGGTACATTTGATAAACTGTTTATTTTTGTCTTTGTGTAGATGTCTCCAGTAGCTGCTGCTTCTCTCCTGTGGCTGCTGGCTTGCACTACTGTACCTGTAGCCAGCTACCCTGATGGCAGAGTAACCGACGCCTGCAGCACGATGTTTCCAGGACACGGTCATGACCCTCAATCGGAAATCATACATAACGTAGCCGTGGACAAAAATGTGTTTACACCAGGAGATCGCATCAAAGGTAACAAAACTTACTAAGGGGGTTAATCAAGTATTTTACGAGGTTGGTAAATCGCTATTTATAAGCACACCAATACCCAACAAATAAGGTTTATTACAAAAGTTCTTCATAGGCTATTATAAAGTAGTGGAAGGAGTGAGCACTACAACAGTCAGATCGCAAATTGTGCAGATATGCTCTGCACATTCTTAGTTCTCTCTCTCTCTCATCCCTCCGTGTCTTCTCTCTCTCACCAGCGGGGTTCTATGTACGTTCTCCTGTGCATATTCGCTCGAAACACGCCATACCACATTATATTTTGTGATAGAGCATGTTAATTCTCTGTAACAGCTGTGTTTAATATTCACATAAGATGACAAAAATTTAAAAAACCACAGTTAACAAAAACTTTTAAAACTGACCCAGGTCTCTGTTTGTGGCTTGGGCCCTGGTTACCTGGTGCATTGTACATGATTTTCTTAGAATGTGTTTTGAAAAGCTAAAATACACCTTTTTATAGACCAACCGTGACAGCAATATATTGTAAAAAAGTGACTTTAAATCCAAAGTTGGCTGTGATATGGGTAATCAAAATGATCCTGTTTCATTCTTTTTTATTCCTCATATTAAGCAGCAGCTGCTTTTCAGACAAACCATAAAGTCAATTACTGTAACTGCCAAACCATATTGTTAAAAAACTCACCAGGTCATAACCAAATCATCTCTTAGGTAACCTAGGCTTCTGCCGGTGAGGGACCTACACTACACTAACCATTTCCTCCTACATCCTTGGGGGAGACTGGAACTCTGGCGACATTAAGTGGTGTGAGGGGCCTCGGCACTTTCAGATCTATTGCTTTAACAGGCTGCTCCTGCTCTGTATTACCATTGGCTGCCTAACAATCCAGTGTGAGTGCCTGAGGAAGCCAGGTGTTCTTTGGGCCTGTTTCAGCATAGGACAGAGTTGCTATTGCAGCTGGTAACATGGTAGCAGCTGCGATAGCACTAATATGGTAATGCCTTCTGCTTGCATTACTCATCCGAGCTGCGCTCTAGGATGCAGCATTAGATCATCTGCGATCCCTTCAGCCAGCTAAGTGACCCATGGGGTCATGCAAGCCGGCCGCCGCAGATGCACAAAAGAGGCCACGAAATCACCGTCAGCCGACAGAGATCCTAGCCTCTTAACTCCCCCAACCCCCCAAAGGCGTAGACACACCACCGCTTTGGGAAACGGAGGCCATTGATGACCCCACCCAGAAACTTCAGCAGACTGACAGTCACTGACAGCCTTCTGCCGCATTGCATGCTGGACCATCGACCCATTCTGCACCTGTACAGATTCCCAATAATCTGCTGAATCAGGCCCTTTGTGCAAAGTCCCCAGGTTAAAAACCTGCCATACACTGCTCTCTTCAGACACTGGGAGCGATGTTAGGAATAACAGCAGCTCAGTACTTACAGGCTGTCTGCTGTGCTCACTCTCCACTTCTTACATAAGGGTCTATGTTGCATTCCTCACATTAGTTGCACATTTCACTGAGGCTTCATTCTATCTGGCGAGAAACTGGCGTAGATGTGGGCCTTCCTGGGGCACAAATTTCTGCCGCAGTGATCTCTGCTTGCTGTCACTCTGGCTACCATCTTTACAGACTGACCCAGAACCTGAAAGGAAGCTTGAGTCCCTTCCATACTCGGTGGTGCTTTACTTCTGTTCTTAGTTGGACACAGTTATTTTTTTGGCTCCCTTCTTTTGCTCCTAGACCTCGTGGTCCCTGTTTCCATATTGATCACCCCTACAGAAAAGTTAAAAGCAGATCATGTTGCGAGGTCACTCTTCAGATCCCCAAGGTGGTGAGTAATAAGAGTAAGCAGTGTTGGACAGCTCACTGTATTAAAGACGTGTTGCCTCTAAGCAGGCCATTGCCTGGTGGATTCATTTGGACATCCTCCAGGCTTACATTAGCGCATGCATGAGTGTCTTGAAAAACTTAAATGCCCATTTCACTCAGTCAATGGGTGTTTTATGGACAGTGAGGCGTGGGCTCTCTGCTTGACTTGTCTTCTGTGCACTTGTTCACTCTATTCTATAGATTTGACAACTTTGCATCCAAGGGCACAGGTTTTGGGTGTAAATTGGTGTGCACCACCCTAGAGCGCTCCCTCCCTTAGGAACAGCTTTAAAACGTCCACATTATTCCAGTGTATCTCAAGAAAGTAGTAGAAAATGTTTGGGGTTTTTTTAGGAACGTGCTTTAAATTCTTTTCCCCAATCCATGGGAAACACTGGACAGGGTGCCCTTTGGATTGTGAGGCAGCCAATGGGGGGTATAGAGATGGAGAAACCTGAGATAAAGCAGTAGTTTTGTAAGTCCCCAGGCTCTTAAACACACTTACGCCATCCCTATGGATAAAGCGCAAACCAGCACTCACATTTAGCAAGAAGGTGAATTTATTGAAGATAACACAGGATTCATGACATCACTGTAGGTGTCTGTGTCTTTGTGCCAGTCTGCATCTATTCGCGAGCACACCCCTTTCTATCTTCAGTCTTCTTTAAAATGTCCCTTCCTGACTCTGCAGGTGTGTTGTCAGGCTACAAGGCATGTGCAGAACAGTACGTGAACTGGCATAGGTATCGCTCTGCTGCATCCTCAGTGTTAGCAAATACAATGTTATTATACTTTCTGATTTTAAAATATGTTGTGTGATTCAGTTATTATCTCCAGTATATAGACTGATTTTGTGGTGCTTTGTAATTTTAATCTTATTTGTATTCTGAATAACATAAGGCAGCCATTTTATGAATGAACCAATACTGTTAGCTATTCCCTAGAAAACAGTGATGTCACTACATTCTCAAAATATTGATCCAGCCCACAACATGGCTGCCTCTGCTGTGTTTAATTGACAGGTGCACTTTAAATAGTCTCTTCTCTCACCATCACACATGCTATGAATGGTTTTCTGATGTGAGATCTGAATGATAATTCATATACATTTCAGTCACTCTGTCTGGGCCACGCTTTACTGGATTCTTCATTCAGGCACGAAACGCAGAAAATTTAGACAACAATGCAATGGGCTCTTTCTCATTAATCGATGATAATGTTTCCCAACTATTGACCTGTGGCAGAGTCCAGGTATGTTTTATTTGATTTTTTTAATTAATTTTCTCTCTTCCTCCCGTTCCTGGGACTGGTGCTCAGGACAACAGTAAACCTTATGCTTGGTACCCAATATTGACCATAGATCAGTGGTTCCCAAACTGTGTGCCGTGGCAGCCTAGGGTGCCTCGGGACACTCACAGGGGTGCCTGAGGTTGGGTGGTCTAGCACCAGCTCAATTTATTTAGTCAGTGTAATGTAAATATGTGGACAAACAGAAGGGCAAACCTGTCCACCGCCTCATAACTGAACCGAAGGATGACAGGTAAGCACAATTTAGTTAATCATTTATTTTTTCTGAATTTCTCAATAACAAACTTTTTTTGGCTTAGGGGTGCCATGAAAACAATTCCGAAACTCTAGGGCGCCGGGATTCAAAAAAGTTTGGGAACCACTGCCATAGACTAATGTTACAAACAAACACTACATAATAGTTCTAGGGGCTGCTTATGGGTTAATAAACCCCAACATTTTTGTTATCATTGCAGCTTTGCTGCTTTCCCCACTTAGGGGTATATTTAATGAAGGTCAATTTTGATTGATTTGAAATCGATCAACATTGATGTTGTATTTCTGGAGCTAAATCACACATTTGCTAACAGACAATATTTTTATTTGTTTTTTTAAGTATTAGTAAATGTGTGACTTAGCCCCAGAAACACAACATCAAGGTTTTTCAATTTTAAATCGATTAAAATCGACCATTAGTAAATATACCCCCTGCTGTCCATCTCTTCCAGACTTGTAATCCCTCTGTCTACACTGGAGCAACCTTTTGATAGGAAAAGAGAGTTGGACTGTTGTATTGTAAGGAAGCATCTATTATTATAGAATAACAATGTTGATTGTGCTTGTACTCGTAAGATACACATCCAAACGTGTGCCCAGTTGCGGAGCGTATTTTATCACATACTCAGGAACCAAACGTACACAAGTGTGAGCAGTATGAGTTGTGTGCATTTCAGTCGCATCTTTACCTGCAACTGAAGGGGTATACCTGGGCTGTAAAGGGGTGTTCTCATGTTTGGTGAGGGTGTGATGATGGAATTTTGGGCTCTGCAGAGTTGGCTAGCAGTGTAAACAAACCTGTTTTCAGACGTATCTTTTGCACTAAGAATGAAACTAGTGCAAGTGAGCATTAATAATGAGGGGTATCAAACGAAGTGTGCGGATAGGTGTGGTCCACTAGCATAAAATGTGCATTTAGCCATTCTTCAGCATTGTCAGTTGTTGAAAAGAAGATGTAGTGATGTATTTCCTTTCTGTAACTATTCCAGGATTCTGCTGTCAGTCAGACCAACAAGAGAAGGAAGGAACAGGTGGAATTCTACTGGATTGCTCCCAGTGACGCTCCACAACATATCCAGTTCCTGTATGTGAGCATAAGGCTTAAGATAAAGGCCCTGTATACATGATTTATTGTATTATTATACCCCAGTCTGCTAATATTTACTCCGTTTTATTTTTCTTATTTGTTAAATGTACATTAATGAAAGTGGCTGCTCACCTAAAATTAATTGTATATTTTCCAGCACCCCTTTTAAGGTACCTTATTTAGATACAGATGTGTCCTCGTACACTTATTCTTTTTACGCCATATGATGCGAAGCGCATGGCATTACATAGATCCTCCGCCACCGGCAGCGATTCTTGCACTTCCCTACTTTTTCCTAAATTTACCATTTACCAAAGCCGCTTATAGTGTAGTAGGCACTAGGATTATTGTTGTAGGAATTGGTGCAGTCACAAATTAAGCACAAAGATGCATGGTGTGAAGCAGGACGCGGCCAACTTGTATCGAACCTCCGTCTTTTGCCTTTGTTGGGAATCCGTATGATTAGGTTCAAATCCCGACAGCGTAAGCCCGGCAGTGAAGATCCCGTCAGGTACGTATTTTTTCTATTTACTAACCCAACCTCCCCCTCCCTAACCCTAACCCTCCCTTAGGGGTGCCTAATCCTAACCCCCCTCTAAGTGCCTAAACCTAAGTCTCCCAGGGGGGTGCCTAACCCCAACCTCCTGGGGGGTGCCTAACCCTGTCCCCCCCAGGGGACCCTAGTCTTCCCGTGCGCCTCCCCACCCCACCGCGGTTGTCCGCGCCCGGCTTACCTTCGGTGTCGGGCTCCCGGCGCAGGTCTAATGACAGGCGTCTGGATTTTGACGCCAGTCATTAGACACTTGCTGGGATTAGACAGTCGGGATGCCGACGGTCGGCATTTAGACTATCGGGATCCTGACTCCATCCCCCCCTTTTTATAGAGGTTAGAGCCTGAGTCACGTGCAGCAGCTGCACGCAATGCCAGCACCCATGGGCTTAACTACCATAGGTGCAAGGGGTGCAGTTGCTATGAGGCACAGAGCTGAGGGGGCCCATCTTCCATGTCAGAGTTACATATGTAATATACATTTTTCACCATTGGCTGGTACATAGGGGCCCTAACAAACTTTTGCTACGTAACTAGATATTTGCCTTCAGATATCTAGCTACGCCCCTGCTGGCAGCACCAGTATCCAGGGTACTCATGTATTGTCATTTTGTGCCATTACCGGTGCAACTAAGATGCATGTTTTGTGAAAAAGTCTATGGTGAGGCTTAGTTGCAAAGTCCATGGACTATATGGCTACCATTGAAGTCTCTGCACACCTACCAGTCTCTGGGTGAGCTGTTCTACTTGCAGCAGTTTGTAGTTGCCTGGCTATTGATCAGGCTCATTTGACACCTATGTGATAGCACATTATAATATCAGCCATACTAAGTATTAATACAGTACAGCACATTGTAATCAGACAGTTATGTCAGGCAGAAAATGTGATGAGAAGACAGGAACTGTCAGATCAGCAAGCAATAATGAGCTGTCAGCATGGGCGTAACTACCATAGATGCAAGGGGTGCAGCTGTCGTGGCGCCCAGAGTTGAGAGGGGCTCATCTTCCTTGTCAAATTTACTTGTGTTATATACATTATTCACCATTGGGTGGTAGATTGGGGCCCTTACAAACGTTTACTATGGGTCCTTAAAATACCTAGTTCGCCCCTGGCTGTCAACACTAGATATCTGTAATTGTGTATGACAGTGGTTCTCAAACTCAGGACCCCACACAGTTCATGTTTTCCAGGTCACCCAGCAGGCGCACAGGTGTATTCATTACTCACTGACACATTTTAAAAGAGCCACAGGTGGGGCTAATTCTTTCACTGGAGACCTGGAAAAAAATGCACTCTTTGGGGTCCTGAGGACCAAGTTTGAGAACCTGTGGTGTATGATTTGTCTTTATATTTCAAAGAAGGCACTGTCATTTTTAAATAAAGTTTCTAGTAAAGATTTGAACTCTGATTATAAAAGCTTATCTGTGAAGCTCTAATTGCTGTGTAACTGGCTCATGTAGCCCACCGAGAACATTTGCATCTGGGTGGACCATTTGCAATATATAGCACTTGCCCTCATATATCTATTTCCCTATAGGTTGTAACTAAGGTCCTCTTACTTCTCCGTCTGTCTGTCTATTACCCAATCTTGTCTTATAACTGCTTTGTTCCTAATTGTGAAGCACAGCAGAATATGCTGCACTATATAAATAACTGAAAGCGAGTCCATATTCTGAAAAACGACTGTCCATGTCTTACAATCATACAGACATTGGGCGGGATGTACTAAGCATGGCATCCGCAATGCCGTACATTCAGCCATTTATCGGGTACAAACCAGCAATAACATCACCGGTATGTACCTAGAAGATGGCAAAGGACAGCGCTCCCAGTAAGTGTTTATGACCCAGAAGTGCCTCTATGCATGCGCAGAAGGACGCGCACGCTTCGGGGGGTGCTGGGAGGGATCCAATTGAATCCCTCTTATGGAAAGTTGCCCATAGGCTTCTATTGAGTAACGCCATTTAAAGATGGTGCCACCCACTGGGTCACAGCTGCGGAATGTATTGCATATCAGAGCTTGGTACATATGGAATTGTGGCCAAAACTCTGAAAACTGGGGTTTTCATAGTTTTGACTGCATTTCACCCCTTAGTACATCCCATCCATTGTCTTTTTGCACATGAGTAGGCTATGTCTAATGGTGCGTATACACGTCAGATTTTCTTTCAGATCTGAACGATAACGATTTTAAAACTCGTTCACATCTGATAGAAAATCTGACGTGTGCCTGCAACTATAAACGATGCTCGTTCCCACTTCTCAGGTAACAATATCTGACATCTGATGGGTTTGCAGTCAGATTTGGACGATTCCATTCATTTTAATACAGTCTAAAATCGTTCAGTCATTCAAATCGTTGGTAAAATCGTTCATCTGACATATCTGACCATGTGTATGCACCATTGCTCGTGTAAATGTTGCATGATATTCATTAGCTGGAAACCAGTGTTGAGACCACATAAAAGCTGTATTTATTTTCTTGAAATCTTATCCATGCTAAGTTTTACCACCTCCTTTACCGCCATTTTCTGTGTTAAGCAGAAACTGAAATGGGACACTTTTCAACCACTATATAAACTACCATACTTTTACTTACTAGGCAAATCACTTCCCAATCCTCACAGCCTAATCGCAGATGTTAGAGGCCACATTCGTTTGTATGCTCACCAGATGGTATTTCTGCTAAAGATTGGAAAATATTTCCAATAACATAGTATTTTATAACCTAGATTTCGATGCATGCTGGGAAGCTAATAAAAAAGGGATTATACAGAATTCTCTATTGTGTATGGAAATGAAAGTCAAGATGGATTTTATTTTTTATCTTTAGAGCCACTGTTGTGGAAAAATATTCCATTTACTGGGTGAAAATTCCAGGACCAGTTATTTCTCAAAGTAGCTTTGTGCCCTTCACACAGAAACCACAGACTATCAAACCGCAAAGTGCGCCATCCAAGTCATCACTTACAAAGCCGGTAATATGCATCTAAAATTATTGTTTAAAAGTTGTGCTTTAGAATTAGAAATTAATTTGCAGTAAGTGTTTTTAAAGGATTTATGTAGAGTAGATTTAATCTAGAATACAAAGCGTACTTTCTTTTAGCTGGATGCGCCATTCGCTGGTATGCCTAATGGCTTTAATGATGCTACCTTGCACTCCCCTCTTCTCTTAGGGCTCAAACTCTCTCAAGTGTGGCAAGCGGGTTATTAAGTGAACATTTGGCCTAATTGAGAGATTTATGTAAATTCGATATTTGCGTAAATATCAGATGTTTGCAGATATGTGCTGGAGCCGCACGTTTGTGTAGTAGTTTTTGGTTTCTTTATTTGTAGAAACTGAAGTGAGACAGGATCACAAATAAATAAGTTACCTAGGACTCCATGAGTTCTTAATCTGGTTTTGCCTGCTAACTTGCTTGTTTTAAGAGGGTCAAAGCTGTGTAATGGGTGTAGTGAGATGTAGGCTGGTCATTGGAATTAGGCCCCCAGCAAATGGTGCATCCGAGGTAACAATGTTTTCATCTTCTATATTAATGCATACAACTCGATTTAGTTGTACTCTAAGGCCCGTATTCAATTTGAGCTGAGCCGCATTAAGTTAATGCGGCCCGGACTTAACGCCTACTTCGCCTGTTTTGTAGGCGGTAAAGTATCGCGGCCGTCCAGGCTTTACCCCGTATTCAATTTCAAAGTACGCGTAAACGGCACCCGGCAATTTTGTAACAAGCGGAAAGTACTGTAATTTTTGCGGAAATCAGCCTGTCACCCCCCAAATGATGCTCTGACATGGGGGTCCACTATGGTACCACCCGATTTGGCTCGCTGAAGGTATTTGGTGTTTTTAAATGGGCTCAATAGCTGCTAAATAGCGTAGAATAGTATTTAGGAGTATTTTTTCCAGAAAATAAGTTATCCCAGCAAATTTGGGGTACTTGGAAAACGGGGTCAGCATATTTAAAGTTGATAAAGTGAAGTTGAAAAAATCGTGAAAAATCCACCTGCCACAAACACCTGCAATCAAAAAAACACCTGGGGCATACTTGGGGACCCCCCCCCAGAGTCAAATTCGCTAGTTTTTAAGTTTGTACCCCAACATTTTTTTTTTCGCCCCCTTTTTCAAAGTCAATTTTTGGGATGTCCTTAAGTTTTTTTTTTGTTTGTTTTTTTGTTTGTTTGTTTGTTTTACACAGATTACCTTTGGGGGACTGCCTGAATGTCTGTACGGGGGTTCCCACAAGTTGCACCCTAAAACTCCAATTCTGCACTTTTTTCCGCCTGCCATTGATAGGCGATACTTTACCGCCTATTACATTGCATTGACTTTCCGCATAGGCGGAAAGTCTTTCAAATTGAATAAGGGGTAAAACCAAAACAGGTGATAATGAAGTCATCGGCGGTAAAGTATCGCGGATCCGGACTTAACACTTCAAATTGAATACAGGCCTATGTCTATTAGCTATCTAATTGTGTAACAATGGAGGTTCTCAGGACAAGTGACCATAATGTCCGTCAAGCTTGCAATGTTTGCTGTACTGTAGGATTGTAAAGCCACAACTTGCTGAAACATAACGTCTGTTTGATAAGACTTCTGTTTATGCACTTATTTTTGGTGGTTAAAGCCAAGAATTTTTAGAGACAAGCCTTATTGCACACAGTCATTTGTCAGTCTGTGCTGTGCCTACACTGAACGTTCAGTCGTTCAGTGTATGCACATCAATCATCCCCAAACATGGGAAACCTGACGTTATCGCCAGGTTGTACAGCATTTTCGTGCAATGATTGCTGTCGGAAACGACCAGCAGGAGCACGCATCGCTGGTCGTTTCCGACATAAAAGTGCACAATTAGTGCTCGATTACTGAGCGATTGCACAATTATGATGTCTTAATCATGCAATCGCTCAGTATTATCGTTAAATGGATGTGTGCCTTAAGTCAAAAGTTATTGCTTGCCAGAGCTAATCAAGTGTTTCACAATGTTTCTGATAAGCTACTATATGGGTAAGATGTATCAAGTATTGGAGAGTGATAAAGTGGGGCAGTTGCTCAAAGCAGCCAATCAGCTTCTAACTGTCATTTCAAGGACTGTGCTAGATAAATGACAGTTAGAAGCTGATTGGTTGCTTTGGGCAACTTTTCCATTTTTTCCTCTCTCCAAGGCCTGATAGATCTCCCCTTATGTGGAGTTGTTCTGTGTCTTCTGGGAAACGCATTTTACTTGAAAGTGTTTTCAGTAAATGTTTTACCCACATAAACCATTAAGTGTATTCTCTTAATGAGGTGTTGTGTAATCACTATGCAGTAACTACATACTCTTCCTAACCTTTTGTCATCATTACATCAAGGTGATCTTGATATTCTGGTAGTAATTAAGAGACTGACCCGTGTCCTACTCTGAAACCACAATGGATAAAGCCTTGACTCTAATGCTGGGTACACACTAGACGATATATCGTTCATAAAGCCGATGAACAATAAATTGTCCAAACCATCTGTAAGTGTGAATTTCCAATACATCTGTAGACGATGTATTTTACCGATATATCACATCGGCCGCGCTGCATGACAGATGCGATATACAGTATATCGTGCAGATATGTCATCCACATCTTGTTGGTACAGACGACCAAAAGTCCACACGATATGTTGGCTGCAGGAACCTTTGAAACTACATCAAAACTGGGCGGGCATATTTAAATGGTTTCTGCTAAATAGACATATCCTGCGGCCAATCGGTGGTATGTATGCACAATATCGTTGGTGTGCATCGTTTCTTAAAATGTTAAGTCGGTCGGTCACTCCTAACATGGTTCAAGTGTATACCCTACATAAGAGCTGCCATGCAGATAAAATCTCCCAGTAGGCACTTCTACTATGGGAAATGTGATTATCAGAAAGTAGCTGAGGAGTTGTGTAGTGTACGTGCATTTTGTCACTAGAAAGTACAGATGTGTCCACATACATCTATCCTCCGTGCGCTACAAGAGCGCCGCACATAACGCCGGAGCTCCATGTGACTGTAACGCCGAGTGTCTTTTCGTGCAACTTTTTACCTTTAAATGTGTCTTATTTGCATAGCGCTGCGAATATTTAGCACAATTAAAATATGCGGCATGTCTATGTTCTTTGTGCAACTGCGGGTGTATCTGCTTGCGAAATGCTACGTTAGTGTTACAGCTGCTAGCACTGTAATGTAACGTTTCACATGCGGATACACCCGCAGTCGCTCACAGAGTATAGGAATGCCGCATATTTTAATTAGCAGAAGCTGCTTGTGCTACCTATTTGCATCACTGTGAATAAGAGGCATTTGAAGGTAAAAAGTCACACGAAAACACGCTTGGCGCTACCGAGTCACACCACGACATAGTGTGACTAGAAGGGCTGTTTAGTGCGAAAGGAGGCTAGATGTATGTGGACACATCTGTAACTTGCATATGTGAAGATTTTTCAAAGCTACAGAACTGCTCAGGATTTTTTAAGAATAATCAATATGGTCACATTATTGATCATATTATTGATTAGTCAGCTGCTACATTTTATGTTCTTCTGCATAGATCATTAATAATATATGCATAATACATATGTAAACCATATAGCAGGGGTTCCTAAACTCTGCCATTACAGTCCACGTTTTAAGGACATCCATGCTTAAGCACAGGTGACTTAATTAGTACCTCAGTGAATTTGATTTAACCATTTGTACTCAAGCATGGATATTCTTAAAACCTGGATGGTAATGCCGGAGTTTGGGAAACTCTGCCGTGTCGGTTGCACCTTGTTGTGAATTTAGCTGTATGACAAATTGCATGGTTGGAGACTAGTTTTATTTGGAGTCAACTACACTGGTGACTGGCTTTGTCATACAGTGTGTGATCTATAATATATTGGGCCTAATTCAGATATGTACGTAAATTCGATGTTTGCAGCTCTGCGCATTTGCAGATCTGTTTCTGCATTGTCTGGCGCAGTGCCCCAAAAGCATGACTGATATACTTCGGGCATTTGTGGGCGGTAACGGTGAATGTTCCAGAAAACGGGGACGTGTTGGCGCACCAAAGCCTATGGCTGCCTCTTTGAATGTATCTTCACCAGCCCCGGCAGCATGATTTTGACAGACATCCTGAGTAACCTTTTTACACAAGACTCCTCCTGCGGCATTTACATATAGTGGCACAGCCGCTGCGTACAAAGCCGAAGCAGCTGCCACAATAGCGCCCATCTCACAATCAGCCCCATTGTCTAACAGCACAACGATGACACTTAAATAGCTATATAAAAAGAGGTGTCCGAATAATGCTTATTGTTATTGTGTTTTTAGTTTAGTGCATCTGATTGTGGAAGCAGCAAGTTCTGTGTCAGAAACCCTTCTTTCTGTGATCCAGAGCGGAGTAATCTGTGCTTCTTCCTGTCCTTCAAAAGGAAAGATGACGCCATGATGATTGAAATGAGTGGTCCAGCAAAAGGTTATGTGGCGTTTGCCTTGTCACATGACCAGTGGATGGTTAGTATTTACACCAGAACAGTATATTTTTTATAGTATACAGCAGTGATTCCCAACCTCGGTCCTCAAGGCACACTAACAATCCTGGTTTTAGTGATATCCATGGTTGAGCACAGATGGTTAAATCAAAATTACTGAGGTACTAATTAATTCACCTGTGCTCAAGTATGGTTATCCTTAATACCTGGACTGTTAGTGTGCCTTGAGTAATGTGTTTGGGAACCCCTGGTATACAGGCTAGGCTTGCTCATTCTCCTAAATAAAATGCTGTTTCTTGGGATACTTACTTTAAAAACTGGGAGTTAAATGACATGCATGGTTAATTAGTGGAGACTATTAAAGATGTTAACTGCCGAATATTCTTCCAAAAGTGTCTCAGAAATTGTTGATATTAATTAGGTCAATAATATCTATTTAAAAGCTTATTTAATAATAATTTAACCCTCCCAAACATGGCTAGATGGTCTAGCACCACCCAGTGGTCATGTCTAGCAAACAAAACACGTGTTATATCCTTGATCATAAGGGAATCTTACCCATGATGAGGAATAGTGTAGGACATAATCAGCGATGACAATATACAGCTATGTTAGAATTGGGAACCCTCAATATATTGTGTTCTATGCAGCACTAGTGCTCCAGAATATACTAAAACGTTATAATTTTCAATACACATTGGCTGAAAAGTATTAATGTTTTTTATACCCAAGTAATATGCATAACTTACTTAACATACAGATATTACAGTAATCCGTAAGAGTCCCTGCATTAAATGAAAGCACATTCAATATTTCTGCTCCAAAATCAAAATAAGCATGCCAGAACCTTGTAATCCTGTGTATCCTGGCCAAATTCAGGTCACACATACTTTTCTATTAAGAATCAGTTAGGTACTTTGGGCCTGATTCATTACCAGTCGCAACTACGATTGCGCACGCAATCGGCAAATTAATGTTTTCTGCGTACGCGAACCAGCCACTGCGATTGGGACTGTAGTGATTACGCAGACCCTTCATATCGTGATTGACAGTGAGTGCTGTTTGTGGGAGATAACGGGGGGTGGTCATCAAAACGCAGGTGTGTAAGTGCGTTTGGACACCATTGCTTGGGTGTGTATAAATTTTTCACTGCAATGCCATATACGCAGCTTGGGTACTCATCGTGTGCGACGAGGTTAGCAATTTTTGAGTGAGGTCAGAGCTTGTTCAAGTGTACGTGAGGCTGCGATGGTACTCGATGTTACCGATAGATTCGTAGTCTTGCTAAGGATTACGGATGTGTGTAAGGTAAAGTGGGCGTCCTTATGTTGTGCTGCGACGGCATAGCGATTGCAGTGGATTAGCATATCATCGCAGTGAGACTGCATGCATAATTGTTGTGGCAAGTTCTCAAATTTTTTACCATGCCTCTTTGCTCCTTCAAGATTTACAGTTCAGCCATGAGTCTTGCTAAGTATATTTTTGTATATAGAAATGTTTGCATTTTCAATGCATTTACTTGCATATAGGAAATATATCTTTCAGAAACATTATTATTATTGATTATACATTGCTAGTGATTCTATACGCTATTTGATACAGCAACTACTTTGCTTTTTTTTTGGATGTGCATGTTTTTCTCGTTCTATAGTTACTTGCGTAGAGAATCAGAATGTAACAGAAATATGGTAGCATGCAATGAGAATCTTTTTGAATGACTTACTGATTAGTATTAATTCCACTGTAAACCAACACTTGTCCATAAGTTCATTTAATTTGTGGTT
Source organism: Taudactylus pleione (assembly GCA_031769625.1). Classification (NCBI taxonomy): domain Eukaryota; kingdom Metazoa; phylum Chordata; class Amphibia; order Anura; family Myobatrachidae; genus Taudactylus; species Taudactylus pleione. Next base: position 2,210,320 of record JAUIMM010000405.1, on the reverse strand, counting down.
CTCGATTAACTTTGACTAGAAAAAAAATGACACAAACTTGACTCTGAAATCTCAATTGCTTACATATAATGGTTTGATGTATCCCATAGGGCGATGACGATGTCTACTTATGCACGATTGATGGCCAAAGTGTTGAGATAAATCCCGGTTACAACAGAGGACGAACACACCCAGAGCTGTCATCCCCGGTAATTTTGAAGTTCTGAGTCTTCATCTGTTATAGATAAATTGGCACCACAGCATGGACACCAGGCATTGATTAGATACTTGATTAATTTAAGTGTCACGCCAGCTTTTTTTCTTTTAGTCGTGCAGAATAGACTTCTGTAAATGACCGGAGGAAAAAAAGTTTTTTACCATTGATCAGACTATTCTGGATATACCTGAACCTTCCAGGTATGGAAAGCCGCCTTCTGCATATGGAACATGTGCTAGCAACAGTGCAAGGATAAAGGTGCTTTAAACCTTTCCAACATTAGGCATGAATCATGAAGATCTGTGAAAATCACACATTCCCATTTATTGTGGAGAGCAAGCAGACACACATTTAATAACCATTTGTAACTGCTGCTGCACATAGTGAAAACAGACATTTTAGTGGACTTCATTATTTACAGGATTACTGCCAATAAATTCATTAGAAACTAGTGGCGACATAATTGAATCAATGTATTTGGCCTGCAACAAAGGGTAAAGACTGAATGCAACATCAGTTCAGTGTCCAAAATAGCTGATATTTCAGAAATGTTAAAACACCTCTATCCCTGGATTGCTGCTGACATCTCTTCCATACATATAAACCTAATAAGGGTTTCTACACCCAAGTACTTTCCCTGCATCCATGGTACACTTTGTCTGAGCTGTGTCCACTGCTTGGGGAAGGCAGCTTAATCAGCACTGCAAAAACTGAGTCATACCGCAGCCATCAAGTGCTTACACTAAAGGAGGTTTTTCCGGCCCGTATTCATTAATGTTATGTTTATTTTTAAATTTAATATATTGACATTTATTTGGTTTTATTTTTATGGCTATTATTATTTTTATTTTCATTGTAATCAATTGTCTTTTCTACTAGCGCTGTCTGCACCTTTGTATATTTAGTTTTCTGTATAGGGTGAAGCATACACCTATTTTGATAGCAGCTGTAAGATTAGATTTCCTTTAATCATCCCTATTGAAGGGAGTATAGAGGAGATTTAATTAGAGCCCCTGGTCTTCCTTTCTTTTTGTTGCTTACGCTAAATATTCATGTTGGTGCTTCCTTCATAATAAAACAGTATTTGCTAGGCTGGTTATGTTGCATTCAGTGTGATGAATGCAGTTCAAACGCATGTACCATGGTTACAGAGAGCGCGTATGTGAATCTTTACAGTGCACGCTCTCACAAACGGGTGCTTCTCATTCCCTTATTTACAGATGTGTCCACATACATCTATCCTCCGTGCTCTACAAGTCACGTTACAGATGTGTCCACATCTATCCGCCGTGCTCTACAAGTCACGTTACAGATGTGTCCACATACATCTATCCTCCGTGCTCTACAAGTCACGTTACAGATGTGTCCACATACATCTATCCTCCGTGCTCTACAAGTCACGTTACAGATGTGTCCACATCTATCCTCCGTGCTCTACAAGTCACGTTACAGATGTGTCCACATACATCTATCCTCCGTGCTCTACAAGTCACGTTACAGATGTGTCCACATACATCTATCCTCCGTGCTCTACAAGTCACGTTACAGATGTGTCCACATCTATCCTCCGTGCTCTACAAGTCACATTACAGATGTGTCCACATACATCTATCCTCCGTGCTCTACAAGTCACATTACAGATGTGTCCACATACATCTATCCTCCGTGCTCTACAAGTCACATTACAGATGTGTCCACATACATCTATCCTCCGTGCTCTACAAGTCACATTACAGATGTGTCCACATACATCTATCCTCCGTGCTCTACAAGTCACATTACAGAAGTGTCCACATACATCTATCTTCCGTGCTCTACAAGTCACATTACAGATGTGTCCACATACATCTATCCTCCGTGCTCTACAAGTCACATTACAGATGTGTCCACATACATCTATCCTCCGTGCTCTACAAGTCACATTACAGATCAGGTGTGAGTGCCGTGTGACTCTGTATCTTCTCATGCGACTTTTTTCCTTTAAATGCGTCTTAATCACACAGAATAGGACACACAATCCGCTTCTGCTGATTATAATGATATGCAGCATGCTTATATTATATGTGAGGGTATATCTCCATTCAACGTGCTACGTTACAGTGTCAGCGGCTGCAACACTATAATGTAGCGTTTCACATGCAAATACACCAGCAGCCGCACACAGAATATAGGCATGCCACAAATCTTTTTATTTAGAAGAAGCTTCTTGTGCATCTTATTCGCATCATTGCGCGAATTTGGAAGGGGTAAAAAGTCACACGAAAGACGCTTGGTGTTACTGAGTCAGACCATCGCATGGCACAACTAGAAGTTCTGTGTCTAGTGCAAGGAGGCTAGATGTACGTGGACACATGTAATCATACTGTCCAGCTATCGCCTAGTGGATTTCGCACCTTAAGTTACTGTTTTCCTGTTTTTCTCATTTGTAAGGCACTGCGGAACCCTTGTGGCACCATAAAAATAAAGGATTATAATAATAATCCCCAAAACATTAGTTATTGCTGTATAATCCATGCGAGTTCTAACTTGCCAAACTCTACTGTTGTACACTTTTGTCATTCAGTAGCAATGGTCCTTATCCTGTTTCTCACCAGTTGTTGCTGAACTACATGTCTCCATATCATACCAACAGAAACCGTCTGCTTGTTCTGCACAAATGGGTTTGTTCTTGTTGGAGCTCATCAGTATAGCCCAAAAATGTCTGCTCTGCATGTGATGCCAGCCTCACTGAAACAATTCCATTTCTATCTCTCTCTCTATAAAAATAAGCACTAATCTATTAGATACATACGCAAACAGTCCCCTGCTGGAGCTTGGTAAAACAATTTGAAATCAGCTGTTAAACAGATTTTAGTATTCTTACAAATTCACTACGGTTTCCATTTTTAATGCTTTAGTACTATTACATTAAGGTATTATTATTGTTTTTGGTGGGGGGGTGCATGTTAAATTGAGGAGGGGACAACACTTTTATGGAAAGTTATGGACTAGCCATGTCCAAGCTTATGTGCATTATTTGCTGTATTCTGTAATCTTATTTGCAGCAGTGTACAGTCCCTGGTTCTTAACAAGTATTAGCAACAATGTAGCTGTATGATGTATCAAAAAGTCTGTGATTAAAACAAAAAAATGTAAATGGCTGTATTTAAATTTTAAACAGAAAATCCACTACACATTGAAATGTGTTATAAATTGCAAAGAAATGGAGGTGATTACCAAAAATATTTGGGAGCCCTTTGTTCAGCAAAGCTATTTTCTTTTGTTCTGTGCATACCAGAGCCCTAGTGTAAGGCTGGCTACACATCTTAACTATGTGTATCCCAGCTGAGCCAAGGTCTGATGGAACGATATAGCGTTCTGCTGTACACACTGCACGATATACAGTATAGCCTTCCATCCTCCACTTACCTGCATGCCGCCGTCAGTGACGTTGTCCCATCTGATGTGCAGCGCAGCCAAAGGGACGATGTCGCTGACTATGTAAGTACACGCGCAATTGTGCATACACATGTCATTCTGATCCGCGTCGGAATGATATTTCGTCCAATATATCGTCTAATGTGTACCTCCGGCCTAAGGATGGCGAAGCTTGTTAGATGCTTGGTGTGATCTGATGCTTGTTGGCAATAAATGAATGCACCCAATCTCACTGCATGGCTTCTAACTTGCATACAGGTGTATAAGGCTGTGGCATGGTTTAATAATCGGCATGCGACCGTCTTATACTAACCTGCTTCATCTGTATATCCATTCTGCAAACTGCAGAGAGCACCTTGGAACCACAAGATTCTGGCCTGATAAGTCACGAAGCGTGCTGATAATTAGCAAATAAGATTAGATATGATCTCAGAAGTATGCAATGACCTGTCATGCTAGCAGCTAGAGGAAGTTGGCAAACATGTTTGTAAGTGTTCCTATACTGCAATAGAACTTAAGATACTTTTGGCTGAATGCACTCCCTCTCATATTGCATCAACTTGTCATGTAAACTGTAGGCCATTGGATAGAAATTGTTTGCCCTACCAGCACATGTTGTGAGCCAAAGTGTATATTGTTTTTGCTCCAGGACATTCTGTGGGACATGGCGTGGAGGATGGCAGATGGAATCCTTCAATGTTCTTTCCGCAGAAACATCTACGTTCCGTCCTCCGCTGATAGGTTTGCACTGGATGGCCGTTATTACATATTTTTAGCAGATGGCGATGCTGAGGATGGTATGTTACTGTGTATTTCTTCACATTTTTCTGCTGCCTTCTGTTTAGAATTCTGCTGTAAATTACTGTTTTGGGTTTTGCTCATTTTTTTTTTTTTTCCTGAAAGGATCTATTATAAGACATCATCGTCAGCCCCTCATAACCAGCAAAATGTATAATGTCACCGGGGCTCCAGAAGACATTGGAGGATCGCGGTCTCCCCTACTCATCAAGTTCCATGGTAAAATACTTTTTTTTTTGTTTGTTTGTTTTTTTCTTTCATGGTTCTTTAGCCTTGTTTTTTGGTCAATAATCACATGACAGAATGTTTTTAAAGGGGCACATTCACTAGGCAACAATGAAAAGACTGAATGATATCGTTATCGTTCAGTCGTTCATTGTACTGTGCAGTGCCTACACTGAACTATTTATTGTTCAGTGTAGGCAGCCTCCATCATCCCCGAACATGGTCAATCTGTTGTTATTGGCAGATTTACCGGCAGGTTCGGGCAATGACTGATGTCGGAAACGACCAGCATAAGCGCGCATCGCTGGACATTTCCGACATTTTAGTGCCCGATTCATGCATGATTAATGGCCAACTGAACGATAACTATGTCGTTATCGTTCAGTCATCCATTAATATCTGCTAGTGGATATGCACCTTAAAACACAAAGCTTGATGGTAATAATTGTATATACCAAAAAAGTATATGTGCTTTAAGATAATTGAGCCAAGTGGGTTTCTCTTGCTGTCTGTGCACTGTATAATGTATTAAGGTGAACTAAAGATTCGAGTTAGCTTGTAGTTATCCGTGGCTTTAATATTCCATATCTGAGTTGGGTAACAGATGGAGAACAACAGGTTGACTACCGATCCTGGCGGTTATGCTGCTAGATCTGTATATGATATAATCCGAAACAAAAAGTGCGCTGTATACACAAATTGTGATCTACTATATTTATGGCTCAAGCAGACACCTATTTCAGAGAGGAGCAAATTCTATTTCATATAAACTACAAGAAGTTTAGGGTGGTTATGTACAAACTGATCATTTAATCTATTCCTGCCATTATAAAAATCTGCCTGAACTCCTGTCAGTGATTTATTGAACCCTTTAATCTTTCTTATGCCTCATAGTTAATAAAAGGCATGAACGGAACATTGGGCCTGATTCAGAGGTGGAAGCCGTGTACATTCGGTTGCAACTGGCCAATGTTATGTGGTCTGCCCATGTGCCAGAGTCACAGTGCGCATGTGTTGCAAGGTCTTGCGACGCCGGTCGCAGTGTGGCTTCAGACGCAGTTTGATGGATAGCCTGAGTGTTGGTGGCATTTTGTGGGCGTACCGAAGCCAGCAACTGTCTACCTACACAGATTCACTGGCCTCTGCAGCTTTGTTGTGGCGGATATTCTGAGCAACCGTAGGGTTGATCAAATGTCTAATGGTCCAAGTGATGTTTATGATGCTGAGTCTGCGGATGCATGCAACGGATCTGAGATGCCAGCGGTGGGCGTCTCATTACAGAAGATGGCATCTGCAGCATTTGCATATGTTTTCAGATCCGCTGTGACAGAAGACGCAGCACCGACCCGGACTGCATCCACCTGTGAATCTGCATCATTGTGAGTTGTGTATTCAGGCAGAACACTGTGCTGTAGTATTGCTAGATGAAGGTAAAGCAAAGGTTGTGGACATAAATACGTCTGCTGGCGCCATTGCTGTGTAGAGTGAAGAATGAATTGTGCGCATTGGAGATCCAAATCACTACTGACCTGTGCACATAATGGGCCTGATTCGGAGTTGTACGTTAATGCCATCGCATCTGCTATTCCATGCGCAGCTACTGTGCAACAATATGCAAGTGTCGCAGATGCCGGGTAATGTATTAAGACGCCCACCTGCTGCTCTTAAACCCAAGCATCTGCGTACAAAGATGCAACATTGGTCGCTGATCCTTTGATAATCAGACTTCTGAGTAACCGTATGGTCCCGCAGAATGGCTAAATGTACTGAGGCGTCTTCTGTATTCGACTCCTTACATTGCTCATTAATTAGCCGTAGTCACCTTCAGATATTTTGAGTTCCTCCTTTTATGTGGTAGATAAGTTTATTGAAGTAGCTGAACCACACAACTAATTGTGATAGTTAGATTTTGGTAAATGGTCGGTATGGGTGACAGGCTGGGTATCAAGATTGCCTCTTTGTAGCCAGCTCTGCGTTTGCTTATTGCGCAGTCAGAAAGTATTGAAAACTAGAAGAATGCTTTGGTACAATGCTGAGGAGCACCCATGTGCTTTATATGTAGCATCTAAATTGCCAGCAACTTGCAGGGTATTACCAGGATCTAGTCACAATCCCGACAGCCAGGATGCTGGTGCTTAGAATGCCGGCGCCAGAATCCCGACACCTGTCAGAATCCCGGTGCCAGCATCCCAATGGTAAGTACTGGGGTTTGGGTTAGGGGTAGGCACCAGGGGAAGGGTTAGGTTTAGGATGCGGGGAAGTGGAGGATAGGTTTAGGCACTGGGAGGGGATGCGGTCAGGATACCGGTGAGCGCTATCCTGCCCGCCAATATCCCAACATGGGACTAAAGATAGCCGGGTGTTTTATCATGTAGCCGTGGGGGGGGGGGGGGGGTAGTTAGCTTTAGGAACCCCGGGTGGGGACTTAGGGTTAGGGTAGGTAAAGGGGGGGTTAGAGTTAGGGTACCACTAGGGGGGTTAGGGTTAGGCACCCACCCAGGAGGGCTACTGTAGGTTAGGTTTAGGGGGAGGGGGGTTAGGGTTAGGCACCACTAAGGGAGGGATAGGGGGGGAGGGGAGGGTTAGAGTTCTTTTTAGTTGTCGGGATTTCGACCCGCCGGGTTGCCGCTGTCGGTATTTGATCCGCCGGCATTACATACGATTCCACTGGGAGGGGAGGTTAGGTTTAGGCACCAGGGAGGAAGGGGGAGGGGTAGGGAGAGGGGGAGGGTTAGAATACTGACCGACAAGTGTCGGTATCCTAACCCTGTCGGGATCTGATCACCGGGATCCCTAGCACCAGCATCCCGTACCCAACCCCTACTACCATATTACCATATCCATGCTTGAGCACAAGTGACTTAATTAGTAACTCAGTCATTATAATTTAACCACCTGTGCACAAGTATGAATATCCTTAAAACTTGCACTGTTAGGATGCCTTGACAACCTAGGGGCTGATTCTGATGTGGACACAGAAGCGCCTGCACCGGTGTCTTTTGGTGGCTGCCCTTCTGCAACTTTATGCAAATGCCTATACCAAGCCCTACTCTTATGTACATCTGTGCCTCTGAGTGTGTAAGGACTGAGGCACCCACTTTCAGCGTCCGTACACACAGTAATAGCTATTGCTTAAATGCACCATCGGCCACACCATTGAAACTTGTACTAGATCTATGGCAGGTGCAGTTTTTCCGTCAGTGTACACAGATGCCATACTCGATCGCCGACAAGCCTGCGACACTCTTATAACATGCCCATAAGACAGACCATCTCCGTGTGTGCGCTAAGACAGGTCTCTGTCATCGCCCAGGAATGCCCACTACATTTTCAATACACTTCTCCCCGTGTGCATCTGAAATTGCTACTGCAACTCTGTACAGGAACAATCAGGAAAATCCGCAGGAAAAAAATCGCTCCGCTACGTCTGACATCGGCAGAGCGTACACTTCTGATCAGGCCACTAGTGTGGGAAACACTGCACTAACTGATGATCTTTAATCCTCTGCTCTTTAGGTGCTATGATGTTCCTGGCCTGGATGACTACAGTTTGCATTGGTGTACTTGTTGCCCGTTTCTTCAAACCTGTCTGGCCGACATCAACAATCTTTGGGCAGAAAATTTGGTTCCAGGTGTGGACACTGTTTCGTTTTTTTATTTATTTTTATTGAATACATCTTGGAGAAGTGTGTGCGTGTATGTATGTTAATTAGCTGAAACTTGACTGAAATTTCCCATATCTGGGATAGAATTCAGTAGTTCTAGAATAAACTAACTGTATATAAAGACTTTGTTGTGACCCTTGCTGTTAGTAACACAGTCCAAACCTTCCTATATCTCATTATTGTCCAAACTAACAATGTTATGGCCACAGAAACATTTTATCTAAATTATTTTGCTCATCATAATTAATTTAGAGCATATTTTATGGTCGAATTTCATGTTATTCTGTACACATTTCTAATAAAATGTGGAAATTGAGATTTTTGGAATTCAAATTGTTCTCTTCTTCTTTCACCAGATTCACCGTCTCCTCATGGTCACTACTGTGGTGCTTACAGGTGTTGCTTTTGTTCTGCCATTTTATTACCGAGGCCACTGGAGTACAGTAAGTGAAAACATTTCCTCACTTGGTTGCTGACACAAAATTGGGGATATCTTTGTGGAATGAAGTTGGATCAGCCTATAATTACCACCACTTAGATCCTTCTATGTGCGGTGGTCACCAAAAAAATTGCCATAAATATAAATGCCCTATAATTCTTTCTAAAGTGGTTGTCTCCAGAGTATTCATTCTGGGGAAAAATAATTGCAACCATGACACATGGGAGCACTTAATATTTGACTTCAAAGCTAACTGAAATCTCTGCTTTGTTTGCAGCGAGCTGGTGTTCACCCATACTTAGGCTGTGTGGTTATGGCCTTGGCCATTCTCCAGCCTGTGTTAGCAGTTTTCAGACCCCCACCTTACAGTTCCAGGTAAGAAATCCAGCGTTCTAGTTTATGTAGAATGTTGCTGCTGTACTTGGGTAATGTCAGATGAGTAATGACCAGTTTGCCGGCATGTGAGCACAAATTGCTTCTTCTTCAAAACAAGGGGCACACGAACTTGTAGGAGACTGTAGTGGATGAGTATTAAAATACTAATAGAAGGACAGAGATATGCAGCTACCTATCTATGTGTAGGGATATATGATCTGTAAGAGGCTAGGACAATATGTACCTTATCAGGTCAACTACATGTTAATAGCACAGAGAGCAGGGCTGTAAATACTGGTGTGCACACGGTGTGGATACCCGGGGTGCAAGGCTGAGATGGTGGCATAACTCTGACCCGGTGGTACCTGTACTTAGCCCAAGAGCTGCTTGGCACACCCTTCGGTCTTTCTTGACACTTAGTTTTTTGGTCCCAGTCCCCTCTTCCGTGATTTCATGACGTCATGTGCAGTGGGGCAGCCTAATGCACAACTGCGGCACTGATAGAGAAAAGTGTTAGCTCCTGTCAAACTGAAGTGGGAAGGTTTTGTTGTGGGGGACACATCTATATAAAACCACTAAACCTAAAATGAAGTTTCCCAAAACCAGTTTAACTAAAACCAAAATGGCAGATACCCAAGGAAAGCAGCTTGCTCTCAGCTGCATAGGAAACATAACTAGAATGGCAAATCGCCTGAAGGCAGGGGGACATTTAACTTACATATTTGTTGATGTTACAAGATACAATTTCGTGATGAATCATATTATAAGACTTGGGTTATATTACTATAAAAATATATTTCTATATTTTGTAAGTAGTGGTCATCTCTTTTCTAGTTAAAGACTATTAGCTTCTGTCAAATGATTTGCCCTGTTGAAGCTTTGAAGGAATAATGTACCTCATACAGCATAAGAAAATGGGTATTCTAAAGGTGCGTGCACACTGGGCGATTAGCCAAGACCGTATGATTACGACATTGTAATCGTACTGTTGTTCCTGATCCCCTGTAGTGCCTACACTGAACGATCAGTCGTTCAGTGTAGGCACCCTCCATCATTCCTGAACATGCAGGCCAATCTGTCATTATAGGCAGATTGGCCTGCATGTTCAGGCGATGGACAATGTCGGGAACGACCAGCAAGAGCGCGCATCGCTGGTCGTTTCCGACATTATAGTGCACGATTACTGAGCGATTGTACAATTACGATGTCATAATCGTGCAATCGCTCAGTAAAATCGCCCAGCGTGTACGCACCTATAGTGTCTGTGGCTCACCTTGCAGTCCTGTGCCTCTTACTTGGATCTCCGCAGTGACTATTAACAATCTTGTATTTTATAATAGGTTTCAGTTCTTCCCATTTATTTTTTCAGTTTTAATCTGTGTGGGGAAAAATAAGCAAAAATATTCTCCCTTTTTTTTCCTTTCAACTAGGAGGCCACTGTTTAACTGGACGCATTGGGGAAGTGGTACCATTGCCAGGATAGTGGCAGGTATGGAATGCTGATTATCTCCTTTGTAATACCTTATTGTGCAGTGTTATTGCTTACTGGAAAAAACTGCATACCAACAATACCTGAAAGACGAGCAATTGTGATTGTAATCTGAATTTAATTGACAGAAACATTCTAAGCACATTTCTGTATATTCTCTTCTAAACCTATGTGTGACTGCCATATTAGGAATAGTTGTGCTCCGTAAAGCAACAATAGAAACTTACATGTTGGCTCAATATGTTCAGAGCGGAATAGAGTATAATCCTGCTCTACTCACCGGCTTTTATACTGGTTATGGCATGATAACCTCCATATACATTTAGGAACATAACAATTTAAGCCTCTTTGTAAATGAGCAACCTGAATTAGGGCTTGATTCAGAAGGTGGACGCAGAAGCGCAAGCGGCAGTGGCGGCGGTTGCCCGTCTTTGACTTTATGCATATGCCGCTACAAACGCCTTCCCTGGTGTACATCCGTTCAGAGCCGTAACTAGACTTTTTGGTGCCCTGTGCCAGAAAGAGCATTGGCGCCCCCCTCATATTTCAAAGGGACATAATGCACCCAAAAAAGGGCCATGGCTTTATGGGGAAGGGCCAGGGAAGAGATAGGGACCAGGAGATGCTGGGGATGAAATAAGAGGAAGCTACAAGCAAGAATGATAATAAACAGAAATCTGAGCGGCCCAAACAGCTCCCCCTGACCTGTGGTGCCCTGTGCGATGGCACCGGCCGCACTACCCTAGCAATGGCCCTGCATCCGTTGCCCGAATGTTCAAGGTCTGAGTTACCAGGGCCAAAACTAGGATATCTGTCACCCAGTGCAAGGCAGCAATTTTGCGCCCCCTCCCTTCCCGTACCTGGATTTTGTCCTTGCTCCTCGATAAGGCAGTGCACTACTCAGACATCCCTGGTATAGTGACTTACATTATTCCACACATCATAATGCCCATTACACATTATGCCACACACTGCAATGCCTATTACCAAAGTGCCACTTACATATTTGCCCGACACCATTTTATGCCCCACAGTAATGCTTCTAATTACTTTAAAATTACCTGCTCGTTGCCAGGGGGTTTATGCTCGTTGCCATGGGGTTTCATGCTCGTTGCCATGGGGTTTCATGCCTGTTGCCAGGGGTTACATGCTTGTTGCCAGGGGGTTTCATGCTTATTGTCAGGGTATTTATGCTTGTTACCAGGGGTTTCATGCTCGTTGCCATGGGGTTTCATGCTCGTTGCCAGGAGTTACATGCTCGTTGCCATGGGGTTTATGCTCATTGCCAGGGGGTTTCATGCTTGTTGTCAGGGGATTTCATGCTTGTTACCAGGGGTTCCATGCTCGTTCCCAGGGGTTTCATGCTTGTTGCCAGGAGTTACATGCTCATTGCCATGGGGTTTATGCTCGTTTCCAGGGGGGTTTGAAGGGAGAAGATGCAGCTCTCGGCATCCTCTCCCTGCAGCGCCAGCGTTCCCGGCACTTCCGGGAACGCTGTGCGCATTGCGCTCTGCTAACAGACACTAGAGGTCCAGTAGGACCTCTAGCATCTGTCTCTTCTTCGGTGGCGGCCATTTTTGGATGGCCGTTTTCAGCAGAGTCCATGCGGACGGCTAGTCTGCTTGGAATCTACTGAAAACGGCCATCCAAAAATGGCCGCCGCCAAGGAGGAGACAGACACTAGAGGTCCAGTAAGGACCTCTAGCATTTGTCTCCTCTTTGGCGGCAGCCATTTTCAGATGGCCAAGTCAGATTTTTCACCCCCCCCCGCAATACCCACCCGGTGCACGTGCACCTCTAGCCCCCCCCTAGTTGCGGCCCTGGAGTTACTCACTGTCAGCATCCGTACACGCAGTAATACCGATTGGTGCATCCTTAGACAACACCATCGGTTGCACCGTTGAAACTTGTACCAGCCCTATAGCAGACGTAGCTTCTCCATCTGACCATGTCCTTTAATGTCTGCGTCTGTGCATGAAGCCGCTTTCACTGACGGACGTGCGATACTCCCATAACACACCCAAAATGGACCATTTTTGCCTGCGTTTCTAGCCACCTCCTAGGATCACCCATAACATTCCACAACATTTCGGCTTCTGCGTTTGCGCCTCGGTCACAACAGCGCCTTTGTACATACACTCTGTGTAACACATGGAGTTTTTAGGAGTTTTTGCGCATGCGCAGTTGCCAAAGATGGCTCAACTACAGGAGCGTTTGCATTGCGTGCACCTCTGACTCAAGAGAAATAAAAGATAACTTGTGTCAGGTAATCGGCTGCATTAATGGAAAACTAATGCAAATTTCACATATTTTCTTTGATCGCCGATACACTACACTGTACTTGAGCAGCTACTGTTTAAAATCTACTTTTGCTCTCTGATGTTTGTTTTCCTTCTCATACAGTGGCTGCCATGTTCCTGGGGATGGATTTGCAAGCTCTGGATCTCCCAGACCCCTGGGACACCTATACAATGGTCGGGTTTATATTATGGCACGTCGGTGTAGACATCTTGCTGGAAGTTCACAGCTTCTGTCTTCTGCGGAAAGGTAAGTTCTCTTTCAAAAAGGCCAGAAGAAGCCCTTACTTATTGCTTTAAAGTAATTGGCATATTTCAGTAAATTGCCAGCGATGCTATGTATAAAGGCTTCTTCTGTTACTTCAGAGGATATAAATATAACAGGTTTTTTTAGAACAATAAAATAGTGCCATCCAGTAATTAAATATTCCAAAAACACTGGTAAAACAAAGCAATCACTCTTACAAAAGTATTTCCTTGACAAGGGATTAAAATTGATTTAATTAACAAAACCAGCTTTACATAATTAAAAAAATTGGTTTAGTTGCAATATAGGTAAAGGTGGCCATGCACTTAAAGATTATCCTTCCATCCATCCAACTAGTTGCCTGTTTGGAATGAAATCTTGGTAATGTATGGGAGCAACTGCAATAAACTATTTGCACCCAAACAGTGGAAAACTTACCAACATAGTCGGTCAGACAGATTGGTTAAATCCATTTTATGGCCAGCTTTACAGCACTTCTTCCCCTCATAACCTGGGAAAAGGTTTCGTACATATTCCCCAATGTTTCAAAAATACAAAACCGTTTCACCTTAATGGTAAATTCTTGTAAGAATTGTCAGCCATACAGGGGTTACCAGATATGTAAACATTATTAATATAAGTAGATTGACGACTATTTTGCCAGCCACACTATTGTCATTGGCCACCACCTCCTGTCTGATAGAGACAGGATTCACTTCAAACACTTGTATGGCAGCCAATAAGTCTCCCTGTATTAATATTATTGTCACTAACTTTTATTTATATGGCAAGTGTCCATAGCATCATACAGATAGAAATTACATGGATATACAAAGAATTAAATGTACAAAGCTTTATACAGACAGTACAGGAGAATAAACAATCAAACAGTGGAATATTTAGACAACCAAGAGAGTCAAAGTTAATAAACAGTAGCCCCTAATGACATTGTGCCTGGGAAGAGCAGACAGAAAGGATCAGAGGTGCTGACTCACACTGGAGACGACGATAGTGCAGTGAGAGCACAGGAGGGGGTGGAGGGCCCTGCTCATGAGAGATTACTGTCTTGGGGACATTATATTTAAGTTTGTGAGTGTCACGACTCTAGGAAAATTGGCCTCCTGTGACGAATCAGACTCTGCGGGCTGAGACCGTGGTAGCTTTTCCTCATAGGAGAAATACGACTCGAATCTTAGTAGATTTTGTAAAGAATATGAGGCTTTATTTGAACAAGCAGAGGGATGTTGGGAACGATGGGTAGAATCAGAACCAAGAGTCCAGAACGATAAGAACATGAGTCTGTGACGGGAATGTAGCAATGTAGTAGGAGTGAGACGACTGATATAAGTGCATAAACTCCACAACAAGCAGGACACTGGTCAATAGATGCTGAGTTATCCTCAATAGACGGATGCAGGAATCCTGAGTCCGAGTCAGAGACGAGACTGGGATCCTAGGTCAAAGGAGGTGTATCCAGCTAGACTGTGACGTCTTTGGCTTGCGATGAATGTTGGTCTTGAGTACACAATGGTGCGTCGAACTCCAGATGTAGCACACTGAGATGTGTCACAGAGTTATGGACAGAATGCGCAGGAGTGCGTCTATAGGTGCTCCGGGTTTGTACCCCGAGTGGCGTCTTTTAGATGCTTCGGATTTTGTACCCAAAGTAGCGTCTTTAGGCATAGGGCGAGACACGAAGATATACTGGAAGCCAATGGACTAGACAATATCAGGAGCCAAATACTAGGACTTGAGAAGATGTTGTACAGGCACTGAATGAACGTCCATGAGTGGTTTATATAGGCAGTGCCTGTCGCTGATTGGCGGCAGTTTCCCAGCAGACCAGAGGGCTAGATCTGATTGGTCGATTCGACATTACATGGCAGAAGCAAGATGGCAACGCCCATGAACCGGCGTCCTCGCTGTTGGTATTGGAGGATGACGCATCACTGCGGGAGAAGCATCAATCAGTCCTGGAGCGGGAGTTGGAGAATGATAGGATCTATGCTCTGCGCCAGTGAACCAAAGGCCAGAGGTACGTAATGCCCCTGAGTGGGCCTTGCATCAGGGTCTGGCGACCACATTCCTGACAGTGAGCTGCATAACTTTAAACAATTCAAAGAGTATACTGTTGTTCAGGATTCCCTGCAGCACAACAGGATAAACATTAGTGCTCTATTAACTCTGCTATTAGTGGGTTGAGCGTTCATTTTATTCCCACAGCATTGGATGGTCTTTTAAAGCAATCAGGTATCTATTGTGCGTTTTTACTTGTGCACTTACATGTGACCTGTTTATCACAAATCCACATGTACACATCCATTTTTTTTCTTAATGAGTATCTCAGCTAGTATAACTATAAAATGGAGGTAAAACATTCCAACAACAAAAAGTGTGGTTAGATTTGCACTAGACTTCCATGGTATGCCTTCACGTGTAGGAATAACCACTTGCAGGGTAGCAATCGGTGCTAGAATATGGCTGTTAAAGACGTAGCATTTATTAATAGATAGTTATCTTTAAAGGGATTGTTGGATGTGGAAAATGCTTTAGGAGTTATACACAGGCTGCTGAGATTCTATCAAGTGTTTGCATAAGACCATGGATATAAATAGAATACATGAGTTGCAGCTAATTATATTGTTACCCAACAGTATATGCCATTCTATAATGCGCTATCACAGTATAGCACATAATACTTATATAATGTGTGGTCGGGGAGTTGGAACTCAGAAATTCCATGCTGTAGTAATAGTGACGTAGGGCCTGATTTGGAATTGTACACTAATGGCGCCGCAGTTGTGGATGTTCAAAAATATGCTAATGCAACAGCGACTGGGACTTGTACTGAGGCTCTCCCACCTGAGCTATTGCAGCTATCAGCAACTGCGTACACTTATACACAGCCTCGGACGCAGATCATGCAAACATCGTCTTCCTGAGCGAGTTTATGGCCACTTAGAATGGCGACCGTAATTGAGACCTGTTTCCTGCATACACGATCTGAGTTGGCGGCTGGTGCATGCCCATAATATGGTCCCGACACACCTATATTTTTCTCCTCGCTCCACGTTACCTCCCACACAAAGACACCTGCCTTTCAATCATTTCCTAATAAATCAACTGGGCTAGCGTATACGCAATTCAATCACCACGTGGGAATTGCGGCTGTGATGCATGCACAGTCAGCCTATAATCGCTTAACTGCGTAAACATCTGCATAGTATACAACTCTGAATAAGGCCCTTACTGTCAGAGCCAACAGTGCTCGCATTCAGTGATGGCACATGAATCATAACCAGTCAAATGTATTTATTTATGTTTCTATATAAAATTGAGAATAAAGCGTCCTTCTGTAGAAGTGGCAAATGCAGTTCAAATTGTCACTCGATGATCTTGATGATAATCGATGATAAAGGGGATGAGCCTGTCAACACTAAAATCAGTACAGTGACCGTAAGTATAGATGAGAACACTGCCTGTGTCGTATGATAATAGTAATGGTAATAGCAATGAATATTGGTTCAGCCCTACAATAAATCTGCCTTCACTATCCAGGCAACAAGTATTCACACCAGCCATATACAGTTTTTATTATTGTCATGATCATCTGAGTTGAAGGCACAACTTGCTCACTGTCACAACCCTAATTGTTTATCACTGGAGAATTCTGACTAATACTACATTTATAAATATACTAGCAGTTGTCCCAGGCATTGCCTTCAATTGCATGTGGACGTGCACCAACGCGAATACCTAGTTTTCTTTATCAGCCGTCCTTTTTATTATATTGATTCAGCTTTAACTTTATTTTATTTTTTTATAACAGATTCTAGAAAAATAGCAGAAGATCGGGTTGAAATTCTAAACCCCTCACAAAGTGAAAATGAGGTAGGTCTCCCCTTAACTGTAGTGTCAATAGGCTGCTAGGCCGTTTAGGCTGCTAAGGGTGTTTAGATGCTGAAGTGTTTAGATCTCAAGTGTATTGAACATTTAAAATCAAAATTAGCGTTATACCAGCGTTAAACCAAACGAAACCAAACTACAAGCCAGCAAACTACAGATGGACTACACTCAAGCTATACAGTGAGTCAACATAAACATCAAACTACCTCCTGCAGTCTGCATAACCTGCACTCTTTACACTGATCTCCCTGGTTTGGACACTGCAAAACTTTTCTTCTTAGCTGCAGCTTCAAGCATTGAAATTTCTGTTTCTGAAAAACATCTGAATGCACATCCCAAACAATGTAATTTGCTTTATATACACATGATTGCCCTGTCTAAATGTACTTATTACCAGTGTATTATTTACTATTCTTTATTTGACTTTTATTTCTCCAACACTACTTACCTACTCTCTTCCACTACCATACCGCCATAATACATTGCCTAATTGTCTACCTCCCCTCTAATACCTGCATCCTCTTCTGTGCTTCCCTGCCTACAGTACCTCCTATTTGCTCACTTGTCATCCTTTGCTCTCCCTCAACCCTGTTTCAGCCACCATGCCTCCTTGCCCCTGCCCCGTACCAACCATCTCCACCGGCTTACACCTTCCCCTTAGATCTAGTCCACACTCCCACACACACAACCCAGACAATCTCATCCACATATCCCCCGTCCCCTCCCTCCCATTTTCTCGTGCCCTCTGGAATACCAGATCCGTCTACAATAAACTGGCCGCTATCCACGACCTCTTTATTTCCCACTCTTTAAATCTTCTCACTATCACTGAAACCTGGCTCTCCTCCTCTGACACCACCTCCCCTGCTGCACTCTCCTATGGGGGCCTCTCCTTCACCCACTCTGTCAGACCTGACAACCACCAAGGTGGCGGAGTTGGCATCCTCTTATCCCCCAACTGCACCTTTCGCATTATCCCACCTGAGCCCTCCCTTTCTTTCTCCACCTTTGAGGTCCATTCTATCCGTCTCTTCTACCCTATTCATATCCGTATTGCAGTCATCTATCGTCCCACAGGCTCCCCCACCCAATTCCTTGACAACTTTGCCGCCTGGATTCCCCACTTCCTCTCTGCTGACCTCTATAATCGTTGGTGACTTTAACATCCCTATTGACATCACAAATCCTGCATCCACCAATCTTCTTGCCCTCTCCTCCTCCTTTGGACTTTCTCAATGGACCTCCGCTGCTACCCACTGCCTCGGCCACTCCCTTGACCTAGTCTTCACCCATATGTGTGCTCTCTCTGACTTCTCCAACTCTCCCTTCCCCCTCTCTGACCACCATCTACTCTCCTTCACTCTCTCAAGTCCTCCACTCCTCCCCTCACCCAAAGCCACCATCACCAGATGCAATCTTGAGTCTCGAGACCCTGCTGTCCTGTCTTCCTCACTTGATACTCTCCTTTCTCCTCTATCAATCATGGCCTGCCCTAACCAGGCAGCCTCCTTCTACAACATCACCCTCATTTCTGCACTTGACTCCGTTGCCCCCTCCTCCTCTGTCCCCCTCCGTCAGTCCAAACCCCAGTCCTGGCACTCCAAACTGACCCGGTTTCTCCAAAAATGCTCGCGCACAGCCGAGCGCCTTTGGAGGAAATCTCGCTCTTTGGCGGACTTCCTTCACTTCAAGTTTGTCCTCTCTTCCTACAGCTCGGCCCTCTCCCTCGCCAAGCAATCCTTCTTCCAGTCACTCATCTCCTCTCAGTCCTCCAATCCCCGCCGCCTCTTTGGTACTTTCAACACTCTCCTCCGCCCCCCACCTCCACCCCTTACATCCTCCCTCACTGCATTTGACTTTGCCTCCTTCTTCTCTTCCAAAATTGAGGCAATTCGTCACAGTATATCCTCCAATATAGCTGCTGCAACCCCACTTCCCCTACCATCCGCACCTCCCGGCCACCTCATCTTGTGCTCCTTCAGCCCCACCAGGGGTGATGAGGTCCACTCTCTCATCTTGTCCTCTCCCCCTTCCACCTGCCCCCTTGACTCCCTCCCTTCTCGTCTTCTATGTTCCCTCTCCTCCACTGCCTGCTCCCACCTTGCTCACCTTTTCAACTTATCTCTCTCCACCGGCATCTTTCCCTCATCGTTCAAACATTCTCTTGTCACACCTATTCTAAAAAAAAACAACCTCAACCCGTCCTCACCTGCCAATTACCGCCCCATTTCTCTTCCCCCTTTTGCCTCAAAACTACTTGAGCGGCTTGTCTACAGCCGCATCACCAGCTATCTCTCTGACAACTCCATCCTTGATCCTCTCCAATCTGGCTTTCGCCAACGTCACTCCACTGAAACTACCCTGGCCAAAGTCACCAATGACCTGCTTGCAGCCAAATCCAGGGGCCACTTCTCTCTGCTCATCCTCCTGGACCTCTCTGCAGCCTTTGACACCATGGATCATACTCTCCTCCTTCGCACCCTTCAGACCTTTGGCATCTCTAACACCGTCCATGCCTGGTTCACTTCTTACATCACCAACCGCTCCTTCTCTGTGTCTGCCTTCGGCTCCACCTCCCCCCCTTCCACCCTTCCCGTTGGTGTCCCACAGGGTTCTGTCCTGGGCCCACTGCTCTTCTCCCTGTACACTTCTAAACTAGGAGAACTCATCAGCTCCTTTGGCCTCCAATACCACCTCTATGCCAATGACACACAATTATACCTCTCCTCTCCTGAACTCTCCCCTTCTGTCCTCTCTCAGGTAACCAGTTGCCTTTCTGCCATCTCTTCCTGGATGTCCGAGTGCTCTCTGAAGCTCAACATGGACAAAACCGAACTCATCATCTTTCCCCCTAATAGAGTCTCCACTCCAACCAATCTCGCTATCATCTCCCCTGTCCCCCAACTTCGCTGCTTGGGTATCACTCTTGACTCCACCCTCTCCTTCACACCCCACATTCAATCTGTGGCTCAATCCTGTCGGCTCCAGCTATGCAACATCGCTCGTATTAGGCCTTTCCTCTCCTAGAATGCTACCAAACTGATTATTCATTCACTAATCATTTCTCAGCTTGACTACTGCAACCTTCTCCTTAATGGCCTCCCACGTTGCCATCTTGCTCCCCTCCAGTCTGTTCTCAATGCGGCAGCTAGACTTATCTTCCTCTCCCGCCGTTCCACTTCTGCTGCTCCCCTCTGCCAAAACCTGTACTGGCTCCCATTCCCCTACAGAATCCTCTTCAAACTTCTCACTTTCACATACAAGGCCCTTTCTAACTCTACTGCTCCCTACATCTCCTTACTCATCTCCTTACATACTCCCTCCCGCTCACTTCGGTCTGCCAATGACTGTTACCTTTCCTCCACCCTGGTTACTTCATCTCATGCACTTATCCAAGATTTTGCTTGTGCAGCCCCCCTTCACTGGAATGAGCTCCCTCGCTCGATTAGGCTCTCCCCGACCTTGCAGAGCTTCAAACGTGCACTGAAAACCCACCTGTTCATCAAAGCATACCCTTGCACCACATAACCGTCACCAAGTCTCTGGCCCTCCTGCCTCAGTCATCTCTACCTCGCCTACTAGCTGCACTCAGGTCCCCCTCTACAAACTCATGCCTCATGTCATCTGTCCGTTTCCCCTCTCCCCTAGATTGTAAGCTCCTAGGGGCAGGGTCCTCCTCCCCACTGTCTCACAGCCTTCTTCTCCAGCACTTCTATGACAGCCTTCACCTTCCCAGCTGTATTGTGTATGGAGAATTGTGTTGCTAATTGTTACTTGTGCTCTGTTTATAAGTTGGTCACTGTATTGTAATGTAATGTTCTGTGTACCCTTTACTGTATGTACGGCGCTGCGGACCTCTTGTGGCGCCCTATAAATAAAATGTAATAATAATCTAGATATACTTGCTATGACTATTTCTAACTTAGCATAGCACACACCATGACATTTGTGTTCTGGTAAATGTTAGAAAATTCGGTATTTTGCCACCATTCTCTAGATATTGCTAAGTTATTTAGCAACTTCTGAATCATGTCACATACTGCAAAATAAAATTTTTAAAGTAACTTCTTAATGATCGCCACTGGGTGTGGTACTTGGATGTTTTAATTCATTTTTTTTCAGGAGTTAAATATTTTTTACATAATTATAGCTTTCATATTGTTATTACCTGGTACATCAAGCAAGCTATAGTGTCATGTCAACTGTCCTTTTTAGGTGCCAGAGTCCTCTAGCACCTACCTTTTGGCCATTGGTATTAAATGCAAAACAGACAGAGGAAACAGATTCAGGAGACAGACCAGTAATTTATTTATATATATTTTGGTTAATTTCATGTTGAGATTAACTATAATAACATGGAAGTTACAATGTTCTCAAGTGTGCTTTTTTGTGAGTATCACTTCTCACGTTGGTAAAATAGAGACCTTTTTAGCAGGTCTGAAAAAAAATGAGCTTCATTGCCTGTAATTCACATAAACGGCAACAGGGGGCAGCTGCTGCCATTTACTCTGTAACTTTGGGAGTTACGGTTTGTATTGTGTGCTAAATGTGCTATTTTTACCTTTTCAGGGCCACACCTTCAAGAAGATTGTGCTGACTATATACATCTGCGGAAACTTTGCCTTTCTGATAACATTCTTGGCTGCAATCAACCAGATTTAAAGCACACAATTGGAAAAAGAGCCTTTTTTTCTGCTGTTCAGGCCTGTTGAACTATGCAATATCCAATATGAGCAGTAGATATCTCAGGACATTGTCACCAAAGTTGAAGAGGAAAAATAATATAATGCACCTTAACTCAGAGGGATATTTTTCTTCTTACTATTATCCTCTTTTTTTTATTATTTTTCTCCTTTTTTGGTGCCTTTAAAGTTCATACAAAAGCACATAGTTTATTAAACACTATTTTCTTAGATTAATGGATATTCATTGACAGACTTTTGTATATTTAAAAATGGATAGTTGTTTTCTGAGCTGGTGACTTTTTAAATTTTTTAAACTGGTTTAAAAAACATAATTTGTACTCAGAATCTGTTTTTTCTGAGGCAGAGGTTCCCAACTACAGTCCACAAGTGCAGCCCCTATCCTTCGCAGTCCCAGTTTAAGGCTATTATTTCATGTTTGAAGCACTGCTCAAGTCATTTCTATGCAAGCACAGATGCCCTTAAAACCTGGATTGGCCAGTGGGCTTGAGGACTGTAGTTGGAAAACACTGCACTACAGGTACATACTTGCAGGGGTCATAGCACTGCCTGTAGCATTTGAGGTCCTCACATCTGCCGGCTGTTTCAATGATTCCCCAATCAGACCGTAAATGCCAATCGGCGACCATCAATGATCTCAGATCTGACAGGGAATAGGTGAAATTCTACATGTTAAAAAACCCTGATTTGCTGATCCCAATCATATTTTGGTTGGGATCGGCAAATCAGTGAAATCCACTATGCTGGACTATGTTGCAATTCACCAATGCCCTGGCATCTGAGGATCGGGGAATTGTCCCAAACAACACAGATGTATGGGGGGGCCTTTAGTCAGAAACCAGGGCTTGACTAATGCAGTGTACACACTGACTGATATATTGGCCGATCAATTGATCGGCCAATATATTTGCTGCATGTCGGCCAGTGTGTACCAGCGATATGTCTGTGAACGGCGTAGTTCGCAGACATATCGCATTAGCTGTGCTTCACAGCCGATGGACAGAGATGTCTGCAGACATATCTGTCCATCGGCAGGTGTGTACGCGTACACACACAGCTGCAGCCGCGGGGAGGGGGGCCCCTGCCTGCCGGGACCCTCTGCAGCATGCAGATGATGGTGGTTCAGTGTGTATGAACGACCATCATCTGCAGATCACTCGATCTGCAGATAAATCACTTAGGTGTGTATTATTATTACCAGTTATTATTACCAGTTATTTATATAGCGCACACATATTCCGCAGCGCTTTACAGAGAATATTTGTCCATTCACATCAGTCCCTGCCCCAGTGGAGCTTACAATCTATGTTCCCTATCACATGCTCACACACACACACACTAGGGTTAAGGTGTACCCACCTTACCACCAAGAGCTGGGTAACTGATGCATCTAAAAAAAAAAGATTGCAGACATCTGACTTTTAAATAATATCTACTGATGTCAATGATTGCATATTTTCTCTGGCTTCTTTAAAGTTTCTGCTGGGTTCTACTGAATTCTACCATTGCAATTTTATATACATACATATTTTATATATACATATACAGTATGTGTGTGTATGTATGTATGTATGTGTAATATATATATATATATATATATATATATATATATATATATATATGTAATGTACGTACGATATATACTCGTGTGTGTGTGTGTGTGTATATATGTATGTGTGTGTATATATATATATATATATATATATATGTATGTATGTCACCTGTTGGTACTATTAGATACACTCTGTACATTTATGAGAAGCAGAATACCATGGGACCTACTAAAATTTTTAAATAATATATTCTGCTAATAAGCAGTCACTAGGATTCAAACTGGGGAGATAGCTAGTTTCTCAATGTCATTAATAAAATAGTAACGCCTTTTCTCTGCCCTCCTTCTCTGTAGTGCAATTTACCACCAGGACCATTAGTATGTACAGAGGGAAAATGTACTGTGATGATTGTTTGTGGACATTGATACAAAAAAAGGTAATAAAATCATGACATTCTCTTGGAGTCCTAGGAATACATTTGTATTCATTTACATCAATTATTTAGCCAAGATAAAATTAGAAACCTATATGTGATTTTTGAGAGTTTGCCACTAAATTTAAAGCGGCAATCAATTAAAAGGCTGGTTTTGCGTTGTAACTGATTGCTGCTTTAAATTTAGCTGCAAACTTGCTGAAATCATGCCCGTTCTTTCATCACAGAACCTATTACAAAAACTGCAATGGTGCCCTGCTGATAATGGTTCAGTTTGGGAGTAGTAATTGTGTTTTAACAAACGCTATGGCTTTTCAAAAAATATCTCTCGCACATAATGAACTTAACCATGGAGAGAGGTATAGTACCAACTAATCCGCTAACTGTCATTTTTAAAACACGGGTCTATTTACTAAGCCTTGGAGAGAGAGAAAGTGGACGGAGATAAAGTACCAGCCAACCAGCTCCTGTCATTTTTCAAACGCAATAAACAAAATAATAGTGTGACTCAAAACAATAGGCACTTGAAAAAAAAAGATATTTAGCAATATTATGATCCTGTGTAGAAGAAAATTGTTGGCCATGATGAGAGGTCTGAAGTATCCTTCCCATCTGATTCTTCCAATATACACGTGATACCATAAAATATATATTTATATATATGTGTAGTAAAGTTTAACACCCCAACAAGGACAACTAAATAAAAATTAAAATGAAAAAAATTAAAAGCTCTTTCAAGTGTGGCAAGTTCATTCAAAAGAAGCAGGCGTGCTCCAAATCACACTGGATAGTGCAGATTAACACGTATCAAGGTTTCTTTTTCCACCACTGTGTTTTAGAGACGTATATAGCCCATACCAAAGAATATTCCACCAAAAAATAAAAAAGGAGGAAGACTATATGCAGTCCAAAAAAAAACAGTTTAAATCCACATCCGATTTATTGACATAGTAAAAAATATAATGGGAATGAAATGATAGTTTATTTTTTTTAAGCCATTTTCTTTTGATATTTTTATACTGTATCATTTTATTCCCATTATATTTTTTACTATGTCAATAAATCGGATGTGGATTTAAACTGTTTTTTCGGACTGCATATAGTCTTCCTTCTTTTTTATTTTTTGGATCTGATACTCTATGGGAGAAATTTAAGATTCACAGGGGTATTCAATTTGGAGCGAAAATTTCGGAATCTGCGATAAATTATTGCTGATGACGTAATTTTCGCCGATTTCAATTATCCCGTATTCAATTTCATTGACTTTTCGCAGGTTCGAAAAGTCTTTGAATATAAACGGGGATAACTTTTCACCACTGAATAGGTGGCGAAAAAAAGTGCAGAATTGGGGTTTAGGGGGTGCAGGCTTAAAAAAAATAGCCTGCACCCCAGGGAATCACATTTTAAAAAGAACTCTGTCAAAAAAGTTTAAAAAAAAAATAGGGACACCACAAAAAATTAATTTCAAAATTGGGGTGAAAGAAAAAAAAAAAAAGGAAAAAAATGTTTAAAAATAGGGAAATAGGTTCAGGGCTATTCTGCAAGTATGCGGCAGGTGTTTTCTAGAATAGGCTATTAGCGGCAGGTGCATTTTTACTGATTTTTTTTTAACAATTACTTCAGGGACATAAAAATATGCTAGTGCCCATTTTCATGTACTCTTCTGCATCACTTCTTCAATATCGGAAAAAAAACACCTGCCGCGGCTATTTAAAACCCCGATTTTCATTTGCAGGCTAAAACGGGGGTACACATAGTGATCCCCCATGATTTGAGAGCTTTAGGGGAGTCCTACAATTTATTCCAGGTAAATCCCGTTGTTTTTTCGCCGATCCTATTTCGCCGGCTCCCGTTTTCGTAGCTTTTTAATTGAATACGGGGATAAAGCAGGCGCGCGCCCGATACTTTATCCCAGGAAAAGCTCCGATGTGGAGCGAAAAGTCCAGCATGGACTTTTCGCTCCCATATTGAATACCCCTCATAGAGACAAGGTATCACTTGGACATTTATAAAGAAACCTTTTATACGTTTGAAATCAGCCACACTAACCGTGAGTGGGGTACGCCCTTTTCTATCCATGGAGCTTCTCTAAAGAAACCTTGCTGTGCTTAAAAATTATAGCTTAATAGTGGGGTACACCATCCTATTTCTCTTTGTGGAATATTCTTTGGTATGGGCTATATACGTCTCTAAAACACAGTGGTGGAAAAAGAATCCTTGATACGCATTCATCTGCACTATCCAGTGTGAGTTGGGGTACGCCTGCTTCTTTTGAATGAATTTTCCACACTTGAAAGAGCTTTTCATTTTTTCACTTTTTTTCTTTTTCATTTTTATTTAGTTGTCCTTATTGGGGTGTTAAACTTTACTACACATATATATATTTTCTATTTTATGGTACCACGTGTATAGTGGAAGAATCAGACGAGAAGGATACTTCAGACCTCTCATCATGGCCACCAATTTTCTTCTACACAGGAACATAATATATTGTTAAATATCATTTTTATTTTTTTCAAGCACCTATTGTTTTGAGTCACACTATTATTTTGTTTATTGACATTTTATTTGAAGTTTCATGTGTTGAATCATTGTATGGGCTGCTTCACCCATACGCCATTCACCGAGGGTTCGTTTTATTTTTACATTTTTCAAACACAGCCTGTGACATGGCAGTTAGGAGTTGATCTGCTGGTACCTTATCACCGTTCACTTTATCTCCATCCAAGGGTTAGTATATAGACCCTACAGCATGTAAAGTGATAGTTAGGAGCTGATTGTTTGGTACTTTATAGCGCTCCACTTTATCTGTCTCCAAGTCTTGGTACATTTGGCCCAGGGTGTATTTTGTTTAATAGAGCTCTACAGATTGTGTTGTTTTTTTTATTGTGATGTGTCAGTAAAATGTGTTTCTTTTTTTAACAGAAATAAAATTTATAACGTTTATTGGGCTCTGTTATGCATTATGACTGATCAATAAGTGTTTTCAATGGTCCATTTTCAACAAGAAGTTAATTAGCATATACTACTCAGGCAGTACTGGTATTTACCTATTGCAGTATGTGGTTGAGCTGCAAGTTACCTATATCACTTTTTGTTTCAGTGTTCAAATCATGATAGTGAGTGTTAGACAAGGGCATAGCTACAGCATGTACAGGGAGCGTGGCTGCTATGGGGTCTGGGCCAGGGCCGTAAATAGGGTAGTGCGGCTGGTGCCCTGGCACAGGGCACCACAGGTCAGGGGGCGCTGTTTGGACCTGTCAATTTTCTGTTTATTATCATTCTCACTTGTAGCTTCCTATTATTTCATCCCCAGCATCTCCTGGCCTCCCCTATCTCTTCCCTGACCCTTCCCCATGAGGCTATGACCCTTTTTTGGGAGCATTATGTACCTATTTGAAAAATGGGGGGCGCCAATGCTCTTTCTGGCACAGGGCACCAAAAAGTCTAGTTACGGCTCTGGTCTGGACCCAACCCTTTCCCTGCAGTGACTTACACGGCCATCTCCTGAGCCCCAGCTTTTCTATGTCACCAGAGTGCTACTGCAAGGCATCTCCTGTTACTGGCCCGGCCGCCTCCGCCTCTCCTAATCCACTGATTTATAACTGAATAATAGCCTTCTTATATACCACGTTATATCGTAAACAGTTAGGATTAAGTAGAATATATAATCTTAAAAAAATATACTGTATAGAGTTTTTAGTTTTATAATACTTAGGGGGAGATGTACTAAGCCATGGAGGGCTGGATGCATGACACATCGCAATCGTGATGCCATACATCCCGTCACTCTTCGCATGCATGCCAGCGTTCGTTACGCCAGGATGCATGAACAAAATCACAAAGGACAGCTCTCCCGATAAGAGCTGTCCCTTACCAATGAGGGACTTTCGGGTCAATGACCCATAAGCCCCTCTTGCGTCCTTTTGTGCATGCACAGATGGACTAACGCACCGCGCGGGGTGCTGGGAGGAATCCGATTGGATCCCTCTCGCAGCACTCTCCGAAGAGAAGCCCATCTGTAGATGGCATTGCCCACTGCATCCGAGCCCCGGAGTGCATCGCATTCCAGGGCTTGGTGCATATGAGAAATGCGATCAAACCTGCATTTTGGGGGTTTGAACGCATTTCTCCCCTTGATGCATCCCGCCTGGAGAGAGATAAAGTACTAACCAATCAGCTCCTAACTCATTTTACAAATGCAGGGTGTAAAGTGACAGGAGCTGATTGGTTGGCTTTATATCCTTCCACTTTATCTCTCTACAATGCTTAATACATCTCTCCTTTAAACTGGGTGCACACTGAGCGATATGTACCCAGCCGAGATGTCTGTCTGACGGGTCAGCATATCGGATCCTGGGTATACATCAGAACGATGTAATGGACGACAGAATGCAGAATGATCACTCGTTCCGTCCTTCGGTACATTACATGGTGCCGCATGTGATGGCAGGTTTGATGTGCAGCACATCAGACCTGATGACGTCACATGCGGCTGCGGGAGCGTTCCTATTGTGTAGAAATCACTAGTGAATGAACACACAATGCTAGCAAATGAAAAAACAAGGCCAGTAAATTAATATGATTTTTACACCAGTAAAAGTAGTCAATAGATCTAATTTAAGATTATCTGCACTAAAATATAAGATTACTGTATTAAACTTGAAAATGTTCATTCACTGGCTGATTCATCCTACTATATGCTAATTAGGGGTGAGCGGGTTCGGATTTCTGAAATCCGAACCCCCCCGAGCCCCCCCGATCCGAGTCCGATCCGAGTCAGGCTCGACTTTTCCCGCCTGACTCGGATTCTGAAATCGAGGCAAAACGTCATCTTCCCGCCTTCCGAGTCTCGCGGGTTTTGGATCCTATATAAGGTACCCACGTCGGCGCCATTTTCTCACTCGGCTGTGGGCAGTGAAGAGGGAGGGTGGGAGTTAGGGCTGTGTAGTGTAGTGTAGTGTAGTGCTGCTGTTGTCCACTACTTCAAAGTCCATAGGGGCTGGCTGTGTTGTGCTGTGCTGCTGTTGTTAATAGGGGCTGTGTCCACTACTTCAAAGTCCATAGGGGCTGGCTGGACTGTGTTGTGCAGTCAGTTCTCCATAGGGGCTGTGTCCACTCCAAAGTCCTGTGCAGTGTCCCAGTCCTAAAGAGGTGCTGTAGTGTTGTCCAGGGGGTGCTCTGTCCATCAGGGGTGCTCCCCCCAAGTGCTAAAAAAATAATATATTTTCTGTGTTTGTGAATTGTGTGCGCAGTAGCCGCACGTGCATCAACAAAGTAGTGCCAAGCGTGCGCCTGTGTCATAAGTAAAGGGCCGGCTGGCTTGACCGTTAAAGGGTGCTGTAACCCCCGAAAGTACACTCCAGTCCAAACCAAAAAAAAAAATATTTTCTGTGTTTGTGAATTGTGTGCGCAGTAGCCGCACGTGCATCAACAAAGTAGTGCCAAGCGTGCGCCTGTGTCATAAGTAAAGGACCGGCTGGCTTGACCGTTAAGGGTGCTGTAACCCCCGAAAGTACACTCCAGTCCAAACCAAAAAAAAAATTATTTTCTGTGTTTGTGAATTGTGTGCGCAGTAGCCGCACGTGCATCAACAAAGTAGTGCCAAGCGTGCGCCTGTGTCATAAGTAAAGGGCCGGCTGGCTTGACCGTTAAGGGTGCTGTAACCCCCGAAAGTACACTCCAGTCCAAACCAAAAAAAAAATTATTTTCTGTGTTTGTGAATTGTGTGCGCAGTAGCCGCACGTGCATCAACAAAGTAGTGCCAAGCGTGCGCCTGTATCATAAGTAAAGGGCCAGCTGGCTTGACCGTTAAAGGGTGCTGTAACCCCCAAAGTACACTCCAAACCAAAAAAATATATATTTTCTGTGTTTGTGACTTGTGTGCACTGTGGCTGCACGTGCATCAACAAAGGAGCAGCGCCAAGCGTGCGCCTGTGTCCCATAAGTAAAGAGCCGGCTGGCTCATTTCTTAAAGGGTGGTGTAACCCACAAAGTGCACTACTCTCCAGCAAAAATAAAAAAATATTTTCTGTGTTTGTGTGCGCTTTAGCCGCACGTATATATATCAATATAACATAAATGGAGGACCAAACTTTCTCTGATAAAAATAAAATAGGGAAAGATCAAGAACCACTTCCTACTAGTGCTGTTGCTGCTGCTGGGAGTTGTTCATCATCCCAGAGAGGAAGTAGGAACATCACTACTTTTACTAAACAATTGACCCTCCAACAGTCCCTAGCGATGAGGATGAAGTACGACAGCAGTCATCCTGAAGCAAAACGTATAACTGAGGCCTTGACTGCTATGTTGGTGTTAGACGTGCGTCCGGTATCCGCCATTAGTGCAGTGGGATTTAGACAATTGATGGAGGTAGTGTGTCCTCGGTTCCAAATCCCGTCTAGATTCCACCTGCATCCTCAAAGCAGCAGCGACAAGCGTGCGTCTGTCTGTTAAAGGGTGGTGACACCCTCAAAGTGTGCTACACAAACAATTAAAATATTGTTCTTTTTTTTTCTGTCTTTGTGAAATGTGTGGGCTGTAGCCGCACCTGCATCCTTAAAGCAGCAGCGACAAGCGTGCGTCTGTCTGTTAAAGGGTGGTGACACCCTCAAAGTGTGCTACACAAACAATTAAAATATTGTTCTTTTTTTTTCTGTCTTTGTGAATTGTGTGGGCTGTAGCCGCACTTGCATCCTCAAAGCAGCAGCGACAAGCGTGCGTCTGTCTGTTAAAGGGTGTTGTAACTCTCAAAGTGCTCCAAAAAATCAAAAAATTTTTTTTAATGTGTTTGTGACTTGTGTGCGATGTAGCCACACTTGCATCCTCAAAGCAGCAGCAACAAGCGTGCGTCTGTCTGTTAAAGGGTGGTGACACCCTCAAAGTGTGCTACACAAACAATAAAAATATTCTTCTTCTTTTTTCTGTCTTTGTGAATTGTGTGGGCTGTAGCCGCACCTGCATCCTTAAAGCAGCAGCGACAAGCGTGCGTCTGTCTGTTAAAGGGTGGTGTAACTCACGAAGTGCTCCAAAAAATAAAAAACTATTTTTTTAATGTGTTTGTGACTTGTGTGCGATGTAGCCGCACTTGCATCCTCAAAGCAGCAGCGACAAGCGTGCGTCTGTCTGTTAAAGGGTGGTGACACCCTCAAAGTGTGCTACACAAACAATAAAAATATTCTTCTTTTTTCTGTCTTTGTGAATTGTGTGGGCTGTAGCCGCACCTGCATCCTTAAAGCAGCAGCGACAAGCGTGCGTCTGTCTGTTAAAGGGTGGTGACACCCTCAAAGTGTGCTACACAAAGAATAAAAATATTCTTCTTCTTTTTTCTGTCTTTGTGAATTGTGTGGGCTGTAGCCGCACTTGCATCCTCAAAGCAGCAGCGACAAGCGTGCGTCTGTCTGTTAGAGGGTGGTGTAACCCTCAAAGTGTGCTCCACAAACAATAAAAATATTCTTTTTTTTTTTCTGTCTTTGTGAATTGTGTGGGCTGTAGCCGCACTTGAATCCTCAAAGCAGCAGCGACAAGCGTGCGTCTGTCTGTTAAAGGATTACATCGGTGACAGCATCCAAGTAGGCATGTCAGACAGTCCGTACCTGTACTGGCAGGAAAAAGAAGCAATTTGGAGGTCCCTGTACAAACTGGCTCTATTTTACCTGAGTTGCCCCCCCTCCAGTGTGTACTCCGAAAGAGTGTTTAGTGCAGCCGGGAACCTTGTTAGCGAAAGGCGTAGGAGGTTGCTTCCACAAAATGTGGAGAAGATGATGTTCATAAAATGAATGATCAACTCTTCCAGGGAGACCAGCCTCCAGAACGTACAGAGGGACCTGTGGTTCCAGCAGGGACGAATTAATACTCTGTGAGGATGAGGATGTACATAACACTGAAGAGGGTGAGGAATCTGTGGATGAGGAGGATGAGGACGACTTCTTGCCTCCGTAGAGCCAGTTTGTGCAGGGACAGATTAATTGCCAGCTTGTTTTGTGGGGGCCCAAACGAACCAATCATTTCAGCCACAGTTGTGTGGCAGACCCTGGCGCTGAAATGATTGGTTTGTTAAAGTGTGCATGTCCTGTTTATACAACATAAGGGTGGGTGGGAGGGCCCAAGGACAATTCCATCTTGCACCTCTTTTTTTTCTTTGCATTATGTACAGTTTGGGGCCTAGTTTTTCAATGCCATCCTGTCTGCCACTGCAGTTTCACGCCTAGATGGGTCACGTGTTTGTGCCGCCCACTCGTGTCGCTTAGCATAGTCATCCAGCTACCTCGGTGCAACCTTTTGGACATAAAAACACTATTGTGAGGTGTGAGGTATTCAGAATAGACTGGAAATGAGTGGAAATTAAGGTTATTGAGGTTAATAATAGCATAGGAGCAGAAAAACCTACAAATTCTGTGATTTTAGCTGTTTTTATGCTTTTTTTCAAAAAAATACAGATCCAAAACACAAAACCCAAAACACGGAAGGGTGGTTTTGGCAAAACCAATCCAGATCCAAAACACGAAGAAAGATCCAGATCCAAAACACAAAACACGAAAAGTGGCCGGTGCACACCCCTAATGCTAATCACTATTTATTTAATCCTGCATGTCAGCTAAGGAGGAAGATAGAGCAAATATTAGATTATTTACAATCAGAATGGATAAACTGCAAAATAATTTGCACAGCGTGGACCTTGTGGAAATATTGCTGTGGGGCCCCTATAGGTCTTGCTACGCCTCTGCTCAGAGGGATGGATTGGGAGAATTATTTATAACACCAGGGTGATCCTCCAAGAATTACTCCTCTTCTCTCCATTTATAACATTGAATCAAAGAAGAGTAAATACTGGAGACCATAAACAAGAAAAGTATTTTGTTCTTATTAACTGGCAAATCCTTCTATTGTAAAGTGCGTATATAAATGGTTTACACACCCTTATTGACATTTTAGGTTTTTGTGATTTAAAGCCTGAATTGAAGATAAATCAGGTAAATTCCAGAGAAACACGAATAGACATTTAAGAAAAAAAAGTGAATTATACAAACCTACAATATACTAGTTGCATAAGCGTTCAATAAGTTATTTGAAGAATTTTTATTTTCAGTTTCTACCTAAAAAAAAAAAGTCTGATTTTACTTGAATTTTGTTGATTGCAAGATCGCATTAATGGGGAAAAGACCGGTCATGGTGTATCTCATTTTCAGGCTTTAGGTCCTGATTGATAGTTGTACGCAAACCTGATGGTTTTACACTGTTGACCACTTTCTTCTCATACGAAAGCTGATTCTCATCCTACCCATCAATTCACTCTTTCAGAGTTCACTTGACTTGATGCATAACCTCTCTACTTCCTCTATCATCCCGAGTACTACAAGGCTCAGTCCTAGGTACTCTGCTTTTTTTTTCCTATCTATACCACCTGTGTTCGGAAATAAAAATCTCTTTCAGAATCCAGTATTATCTGTATTTAGCTTGTCTTGATTATCACTTCTGCAATCCATTTGTGTATCAGACCCAGCTTGATGATCATCTTTTGTACCTGCACCAGTCTGCAAAGCCCAAATCACCATGCAGGGCTCACTGGTGAAGATGAGAGATTAACCAATAAATCACTATCATTCACAAACATTTACTGATGTTCTATAAATGTATCAGGTAGGGCCCTGATCTAAACTACAGCCATGTCTAGCTGCTGCCTGCATGCATTGTGATGTCACAATGCAGGTCACAGCCCTATATAAAGGATGCACAGCCACTGGCAGCCATTTTGTGGTGACATTGTGTCCTACATTGATACTCTCTGAGTAGTTCCTGCTTTATTTAAGCAACTTTTAGATAATTAATAATAAGGAATTTGGATTACATGTTCCAATAAGGTCCTGAACAGCAACATCTTTAGAAAAAGAATCTGAATAACATCTTCAGGTAAGGACTATATAACACATGTTGGCCTGTCACCCTTACCTCTTCATACACCACCCTTCATTTTATCTGCAGTTTTTTAATTTAGAAACCTTGGATAAAGCAAAATTATTCATCTGATATGACACTGCATGACTAAGATGGGTACACACTTGTCCAATCCTCCTGGGATCGACCTCCAGACCAGACTGTTGACACAATCCTACTGGAGACATGGATGTAGATTTAAAACCCAATCTATGCCTCCATACCTGTCCAATTTTGCAGCAGATCTGCATCTGCTGAAACAATTTGCTGAAAGGATTGTGTCACCATATACACTCTTCCAATCTTTGACAGACCAGCTGCCACTCACAGGCAAAGGCATAACTACAGTAGGTGCAGGGAGTGTGATTGCTATGGGGCCCAGGCCACAGACCTCTCCCTGCACCGAGTTACACTGCCATCTCCTGAGCCCAGGCTTTTCTATTATCACCAGAGTGCTGCTGTCACTGTCCCAGCCACCACCTCTGTCTCTCCTCACTGACTGATTTATTAGTGACTCATAGCCATCTTATATACCACGTTATATTGTAAACTACTGTATATATAATATATTTACTATATGCTAATCACCATCATGTCAGCTAAATAGGCAGATAATGCAAATATTACAATCCAAAATGGATAACCTGCTAAACTACAAAATATTTTGCCCAGGGAGGGGTTCTGTGGAAGTTTTGCTATGGGGCCCTTTAGGTCATGCTACGACTCCTGACATTTGTATCTTCCTATCACCGAAGGACTTGATTGTTATATCAGCAAGTGATAACACATTGCTGCTTACCTGCTCTGTGGTTTCTAGCAGGCGGCATGATTGATATCCGTGTGTGATGCTGCAAAATGATTGCTGCTGTGGGACTATGGGCCTGGATGAGAGATGTTGATGTTGCACGCAGTAAAGCTAGTTTTTTGCCACTGTGCAGAGATGATTTCCTCACGAACCGAGTGACAAGTAGTCAGCGTTTGGGCGTGCCAGAGTCGGCCTCTGCTTCACTCGCGGCTGGAATGCTCTCATCGTCTTAGGAGAGCTGCTCTGTCTGAGACAGCAAAGACTTACTCAGAAGTTCGATGGTCGACCAATGTGCATCCGATGTTTTTGTACATCATTGGTGGATGTGAGATGCGGGCAGTGAGCATTTCTATGCACATGATGAAGTCTGAGTCATATTTTGCAGTTGCACAGCGAGCTAAATCTCATCTGCGAATGCATTTGTGTCATACTTGTCTACTTACCTGGCACCTGCGGGAGGCTCCTGATTTTTAGGGTAACTCCCCCGCACCCCCGGAAGAGTAGGCACTTCTCCCGCGTCCTGCTTACTTCCTAGCTTAATGGCACGATTTGGCCCCATCCCCTATGTAAATATATGCCATTTGCTGCAAATTACAAAGAAGGGTGGGGCTTAATAGTGCGAAAAGCCCATCCCCTACCCCCCCGAACCCCCCCCCCCCCCTATGTTAGGAGTCCTATCCACTAACCTGGTCACCAAATGGCCAGGTCTCATCTATTGGGCATGACCAAACAGATAAGTAATATAAGGTTGAGTTGCAGGACCAGCCTGTATACAACCAGGATTACTCTAGGCTAAAATCTGAAAGTAAGACCATTGTAAATGTATCTTTGCCATAATATTTATTACTTCCAAAAGCATCCTGGTTGTTTTATTAGTGTGATTTAATGCACTTACAAGACAGGATAGGAGGGGAGTGACCAGAGCTGGTCTAACATAAGTGGTTTAATTGCATTGGGACTGCACCCAAAGGGCAAGTTAATGTCACATTATGCACAAGAGATACAGCTTGTGTAGATGGAGGTTCTCATACTGTATTTTTACTTGGACGCAGTAATATCTTTTATAGTAGATTGTTTCCTAGACTGTATATTTCTGCATCATGTCCACTTTCTAAGTTCCAGGAAGAGATATACAGAAATAAACCTGTAACTTATCCACTAATGTCAGAATTATTATAATAGTTCTGATATAAACCAGAGCACTATTACATTTAATGTCAGCTTCAGGCCATAGAGGATTATTTTGCCGTGAGATTTTCCAGTCGAATAAAAATGTGCATGACGTGCCTGTAATCTGGACTTTATGATGTTGTATTGGTCATTGAAAAAAAAAAAAACATTCTCTCTACATACTGTGAGAATTTCAAATGTACAGTATATAGGAAGTAATCGGGAAAATGTAAGGGGTACGGTAATGTGCAGGACTCGTTCTGTTACTGAAAATTGTTAGAGCAGAAGAAAGTACTGTGTACATGGGAATATATTAATATTATGACATCCAACTGAGTAATGTGTCTATTTATGCAATGATCTGTGCATCCACAAAAGGACTTGGGTAGCTTCTTTTGTTTTTTTTTGTTTTTATGCCAGTGTATCTGTACCATCATGGACTAAATGTGATGTCTTTTGTTTTTTGTTTTTTTATGCCAGTGTATCTGTACCATCATGGACTAAATGTGATGTCTTTTGTTTTTTGTTTTTTTATGCCAGTGTATCTGTACCATCATGGACTAAATGTGATGTCTTTTGTTTTTTGTTTTTTTATGCCAGTGTATCTGTACCATCATGGACTAAATGTGATGTCTTTTGTTTTTTGTTTTTTTATGCCAGTGTATCTGTACCATCATGGACTAAATGTGATGTCTTTTGTTTTTTGTTTTTTTATGCCAGTGTATCTGTACCATCATGGACTAAATGTGATGTCTTTTGTTTTTTGTTTTTATGCCAGTGTATCTGTACCATCATGGACTAAATGTGATGTCTTTTGTTGCAAAATAATAGCACTGCAGCTTGTTCCACATCCTTTTTCATGTTCAGCTGGATACTGGATTTCTTTGTGCATTTCCTGTATTCCCGCATTCTATTACAGTAGTTGGTACAAACCTCTACACATCTCTGGGGATTATAAAATTGGGAGGATGAACCTGCTACTAAAATGGGCAGATGGAGATACAGACCTGGTCCCAAATGTAATAAGCTCCAATTTGCTGGTTCCAGTGCCATTCTGGTGATATAACTGCTAGATTTAAAGCTGCAATTAGTTTTAAGGCAAAAACAGGTTAGTTTAGCATTAACTAAATAGTGCTAAATATCTAGGGGCTATGTCACCAGGACCTGCATATCGGAGCCTATTATATCTGACCTCTGAGCATTTTGTACAAAGATGTACATGGTTTTCTTCATAGGGTGTAAAAGCAGTGGACATTCACAATGTCGATCTGGTCAGCGTGTCACATTCACAATTTTCACATTGTAAATGTTGACAATACGTTTTTCCATAGACTCGTAAACTAACCCTAAGCCTAACCCTAAAATCATCTGTTGACATTTTGGCCATGTCGACATTCTGGATGTCAACACCCTAAACATATACCTTCATAAGCTGTAACTAACCCAGATCAATAATGATGGAAAAACAGACCTTATTTTATATGTAGATCATCTCTATATAGTAACGTGAATATTTAATAACCTTAAACAATAGATCATTTTATATTATTTAGTGCATCGCTAGTAATGTATCGTGTAAAAATGTTGTAAACTCACCATAAATGTCTTCTGCTTCCTCTTCTGTGATCTTGTAATTTTCTTGCTAGGAATATAGATTTACTTTCTAAATAACGCCAGGATGAATTGTATTTCTGCTACAGTGTCATTGTTAGTTTTCAGTTCTATAAAATATAATGTTTCTTGCTACATCTGAAAAAATAGGTTCTATCTCACTTTCAGTAAATGGTAAATTCAAATTGAATGTCAACCATCTCATGTGCTGTAAATGTTTTGGGTTTTCTCCGTATATATCTGTGGACGTTATTAATAGCTCTTTCATATAAGGAAACTTCTATTTCAGTTTGATCCCAAATAAGGGACCATGCTTATATAAAATGGGACATTGCGGTATATATCTTCTAGTGGGTACGTACCATTAGTAAATATTATTTACTAATGGTGCGTATCCACTAGCAGATAGTGGAACGACAGTACGATTACAACATTGTAATCGTACAGTCGTTCCTCATCCCCTGTAGTGCCTACACTGAACTATTTGTCATTCGGTGCAGACACCCTCCATCATCCCCGAACATGCCCAATCTGTCGTTATCGGCATATTGACCGGCATGTTCAGGCGATGATTGATGTCGGAAACGACCAGCGGGAGTGCGCATCGCTGGTCGTTTCCGACATTATAGTGCACGATTTATGCATGATTAATGAGCGATTGAGTGCTAACGATGCTATCGTTCAATCGCTCATTTATATCGGCAAGTGGATATGCGGCTTAACTGT
Source organism: Taudactylus pleione (assembly GCA_031769625.1). Taxonomy (NCBI): domain Eukaryota; kingdom Metazoa; phylum Chordata; class Amphibia; order Anura; family Myobatrachidae; genus Taudactylus; species Taudactylus pleione. Next base: position 2,172,332 of record JAUIMM010000405.1, on the reverse strand, counting down.
TGGTTTTGATTTTCAGTCTATTTTCTGTCCATTTTGAAAATAAGATATTTATTAAAGGCAAAATAGAATGAACATTTGCAAAATCACCAGAAAATAGACTTTAAACTGGAATACATTAACCAAAACATCGGTACTTTAACATAGAGTTCTATGCAAATCATTTATTTATTAACAGTCTTTGAAAACCGACTCAAAATGGACCCAAAAAGAGTAGACCTATCTGAAACTGGTTTATTTAACTTCTAAAACATGTGCAATTGGCTGAAACCTAATTATCATGCCTATAAATTGCGACAAGCATGTGGGGCATTCTGGGTGCCCAACAAATCATGGCATGTAAAGGCACAGCAATACTTTTTCTGTAATATGCAATTTAGCACTTGAATAAGGTGTTTGTGGGTAATACAGTGCATGTGACCTATTTAGGCCAATAGGGATGCATTTGTATAATGAAGTCGATTTTGAGTCCATTTGAGTCCTCTGGTGTAAGCTGGCTGTGGTGTCAGAATGTAGGGGGTCTCCAACGCGTTTCGGCAGGGGCTCTGCCTTCTTCAAGGAGGTAAGACAGCGGGAACAGAACGCCAGCAAGACTTATACCCCTGCGCGGGACGCCGCCAGGGTGTACATCCACAAACGCCAGACCCGCTGCCAACCCACCACTCCCCTCCCCCCGAGACATCCTAAGACTGTTGACCAAAGGTCCAGCAGGGGTAACGTGCCGGTCTATTGAACTGCACGGAAAGGAGCCCCCTAAAAGGGTCCACTCACCTCCCCAGTCTCCACCCACACACACCCCCAAGTGGATCGCTCACCCCACCTGGGTGCCTGGGACCAAACAGGATTAGTACTGTTTTTTTCCAATAAACCCTTTGGCCCCCATTTCTGCCTCTGTCTTCATTTCCTCACCCACCACCTCCAGTCCATTAGACCCCCTTCCCTCCCTACACCCCATCACTCCACAAACAACATCAAACACAAAAGACCACAACACACTATTACTCCAGCATTACACCCATAGGGCGAGCGCACCCTCCGCACCCTCTACCCCATTATATCGTTACACAGGACCCGGTACTCCTGCTTTTAGGAAGGTGCAGCACCCCGACACAAATAATACATCTCACATCCCATCTGCCCATACAGCAGAGCGCAGTTCTAACCCATCATTTGCAGTTATCTACTGTATCTTGTAAGACTAGGTTTGGACTGTGCCCTAACATAAGCCAGGGTATGTACTGTACTGTAATCATTCTTTCTTCTCACTAGTTGGCTGTGGATAGAGATATGCTAGTATGGTTTCCTGACTGACATGAGGAATCTGCCTTAGGTAGGAAAATAGCATGACATAGTTTTCCCTGTATAAATGCTTTATTAGCCGATTGCTTCGTGCTTAACTTACGTGCTGGTGAGAGGAGGAGGAAGGAAAATGTCTCATTTTCCTTTTTTCTGGCAAGTGATAGACTTGACCGCCGGTGAGTTTTCTTAAGCGTTGAATCCACAGTTTATCCCCATCAGAAAATTGCACGTACTAGCTGACATTCATCAAGTACATTTAGCTGATGGGTTGCAATGGGCAACTTCTCCACTCTGTAGAAGGTTTGATATACTGTGTGTCCCCCCCCCCCCCCCCCCAATCCCTTTTCACATAACTGCTAGGGTTTTAAGAAAATATTGAATAGTGATTTTATCTTGTACATTCTTATGCAGGGTATCAATGAGTACCCTGAGAGTGAGGGACAGACTGCAGCAAACACCTAATGCTTCCTGGTCCTCTGTGGCTGCTTCTGCTGTACCAGGAACCAGAATTGGCTGCGTGTTGTCTATGCCGGGAGTTGGGGGATCTGTAAAATTAGTCTGACAGCTTCCAATGCGTTTCATACATCTGTGTACTTTAAGGTTAAAGTACACAGATGTACGAAACGCGTTCCTGGAAACATTTAAAAAAGAAAATAAAAGCAAATTTGATGTGTTGTAAATGTATAGACAAGGACCGTGGTTCTTAAACTATGTCCTCAAGACCCCAAACGGTTCACGTTTGCTGGTAACCCAGCAGGTGCACAGTTGTATTCATTACTCACTGACACCTTTTAATAGATCTAAAGGTGGAGCTGATTATTTCACTTGTGATTCTGGGGCCTATTCATCATAACTAAAATTTATCTGGAGGTAATTCGGTTTAGAACTAGCATGGAGTTCTACCTAATTACCGGAGGAATTCATCATTCCTCCTCTCCATAAGTATCTATTTCGAAAAGCTGTTTTTTGCGATGACAGCTTTTCGGGAAATAGGGAAAAGTATCTATCTACTGTAACTTACCGCAGCTGTAATTATTGCTGTACATGCGCCATTACATCTGCAAAAGCAGTGCATGCGCAGCACTGCCTACAGCTGTGGTACTGATGTGTCGCTCAGCCCCCCCTTACCTGCCCACTGCGGCCGCCTAAGGCTCCGTTTACTGTGCTGACAGTGTTCTCCCGGCAGAACACAGTAAAGTTTAGAAAAAAAAAAAATATTTTTTTTTCTAAACTTTACTGCTTTACTGTGTTCTGCCGGGAGAACACTGTCAGTACAGCAGACGGAGCCTGAGAAGCGAGCAGAGTGTCGGTGGGAGCCTGCAGAGGACCTGCCCAGCTGACAGGAGGTAAGTTTAACCCACTGTACCCCACCTCAGAGTGGCGTATAGTAACTCAATCAAATTCCGAAAATACATAATTTTCGGAATTTGATGAATAGCCTAATTTCCATATCCAGGAAGTGTGGAAAGTAACGCAGGCGGATTTAACCAGGAGATATCAGTGATATCTCCTGTGTTAAGTGTCTTAATGAATACTATAATAACGGTAATTAAGGAAAATGTCCTTTTAAAAATGCTATTTTAGTGTTGATGAATAGGCCCCTCAGTGTGGAGACCTGGGAAATATGAACTGTTTGGGTTTTCACTATGTACAGAGTGGGAAGGTTATAATAATTATCTGCATAGATCATTAGTGTGAATTTGTGCACGATCACAGTGATCGTATAAAAACACAACAAAGAATTGTCTTTAAGCATTTATTTATTTATTTTGCATTACTGGAGAATTATCATATGGACATCACAAATAAATAAAAGTACTGTATTCCAGAAAAAAAAAAAATACATTCTTAAGACAAAATAAGGCACGGCGTTCTTATATAGTATAACCATTTAATAGTTTATAACCAGAGTGTATGTTCGTAATGTATTTGACTTAACTTGTGCAAGTCAGGACCAGACCTGTTTAATCCTGGTATTATGCTGACAAAACGAATAGCAGAATAAGCTTCAACACAGCAAAGACTAGAAGTATTCATGTTTTACACATTAAAATTGGTCACTAGCAAAAAAATGTCCTTACAAAAGGTCTCATAAGGATCTAAACCGATGGAAATAAGCATATTTAGCCTTTTCATGCTACCGCTCCCAACACCCACATGTTATGACTCAATGTTTCCTCTGGTACATGTTAATGGTAATTATTAGCCCAATACAAATGTGTACAGACAGTGACTGTTATTATATATGACTTGGTATGTATAGCTAAAATGAGAATATTAGGGCAGTTTAAACATCACTTATAGCTTTTACCATTGACCAGTAGAGGGCCTGTGTGGTTCTTGGTTTAGATAAATGGGTTTACCATACAGGCTGCAACTTACTAGGCCCCATCTAAGTGGTAACTAAACATCTGTACCAATATCTGTGTTTTATGCTACTCGCTATAGCTTTTTAATAAAAGGGTACATATAAAGCAATGGTGGGCTGTATCCCATAGCAACCAAATATTTTCTTTCATTAATCTGACTTCACATGGCTTTGAATGGGACCACAAAGAGATTGCACAGGGTTGTTTGCCAGTATCATCTGATACTGTAGAACACCCCTGATCTCCTCTTATATTGGATACAATATGCTAGAGAAATAGGTTTATTGAGTGGAAAATCTAAAGGCCCCTACACACTAGACGACTTTAACGATTTGGCCGATTCGGAACTATAAATCGTCCAGTGTGTATGCACTATATCGTGCATTGCGCGCTCCCATGGGGTCAGGTGCATCGCCTAATCTTTTGTACATAGGCAAATCAGATAATGTGGCTGATTATTCCATGCAGCGCTATGCGGCGGGGGCCAGTATATCGCGGGGTCGGGCACCGGGTTGCCCAGTGTGTACGAACCGCCTGTTATGTCGGCCCATCGGCAGGGGGGGTCGCGTCGCTGGGTACACACGTCATTTAGTGTGTACCCAGCATAAGTATGAAGATTTATAGAGAGGTAAAAGTATGTCCAGATTTTATTTTTTAGAAGTCTTTCTTAGAAGTACCTTAAGCATTTTCCCCCCTAACACCATTACAGGGTACAGGGCCATGCCCCCATACCTGGTGTGTTTCTTAAAACACACAAATTAAAGAAAAAAAAAAAAAATTACTGTACATTTTATCTGTATCTGAAGCATCAAAGCATTGCAGATATGCATCAGAACATAAAAAGGTAGTGTAGATGTACTATTAGTAGGCCCAGATTTATATCTTGTGGTGACCTTAGGCCCCTTTTCCTCTAACCTCTATGACTGCAGTGGTCATGGCCCAAGCCTACACCGCATCCCCGATCACTGGGAAATCAAGGTTAGGGGAATGGGGAAATCCAACATGTTGGATTTCTCAGATCTGCCGATCCCGACCAATAAATTATCTAGATCGGCGAGTCAGGGATTTTTAACATGCAAAATTTCCCCAATTCTGAGACGAAACTCAGAACGTTGATACCGGCCATTCAGCAGTAGGAGGTTGGGGAATTGCGGCACTGATGTAGGCCTGCCTAAATTTTAACTCTGCTTAATATAAGTGTTAAGTAAAAAGAGTACATTATTAAATATCCAAAATAATGCCATGCAATGTAAGCCAACCCTTTACTCCTGCTGCTTTAAATTTGGGCCTACATGATGTTCCACAAATCAAGGCCTGGCCCTGGGAGGGATGCACTATCCTTCCTCAAAACTTTTGTCAAACCTCAGAAAATGTAGTTTTCTGAGGTTTGACCGCATTCCCCATATGAATCAAGCACCAGAATGCAACACTTTTCTGAGCTTGTTCCCGATAGGCAACACCATCTATAGATGATATTGCCTAATAGAAACCTATGATCTTCTTACTGCTGATGTCCCCCAGAGTCCTCCGCAGCTCGCGTATGCGCAAAATGACCTCTGGGTCATAGTTCCTGAAGTCCTCACATGACAAAGGACAGCCCTTATCGGAAGAGCTGTCCTTTGCGGTTGTAGTCGCAAATCTTCATGCGTACGGCGTTAATAAACGCCACTCTGCATGTGATCAGTAACGGGATGTATCTCATTCAAAATGTGTTGCGTGATGCATCCCGTCCCCTAAGATATAGGAAGTAGACTCTGGGAATACATTATACAAAACCAGCTTTATTAAGGTATATATTGATATTACCAAAAGATGTAGAAGTTAATGAAGAATGATTATATCAGTGGAATGACAAAAGGTCTTTGTCAGCATTTATACACAGCTGCAGTAAAAATTGCTCTAATGAGGAAACATTCTTTCATCACCAACGAACCAATCATCAAACGTACGGCAGCGTCGGGCTGCTCTCTCATAATAAACAGACCTTGAAAAAGAACAATTCACCAACAATTACATAACTAACTCAGTTTGATTGGTGTAATTATGATTCAGTTATTTCATAATGTAAGGAAAAAAAAAATTATCATGCTCATAAATGCGTGGGAAGTCAAGACAGATCTTGCCTGAAACTGCTTAGGCTTACATGACTACAGAATAAAGGTAACAACTGACAATGCCAAATATGGCTGTTGCTAGGTACATATTGCATCACGTTCCAATGTTAAATGATAAGGTTTCCTATAACAAAAGACATTAACTTGCATAGCTTTAGCCACAAAGCAATGGAACAGTAGACAGGCATTGGTGACTCTTCAGCTATTGTATTGTCAAGAAAACAGTCCCGGCATACTTTGCCAATTCAGCAACAGCTGGAGTACCGTGATTTGCCTATAGCTGAAACAATAAGAACATCCACGTAAAAGAAGTATACACAAATCTTCCAGAATTCTTCCTCTGTGGTTGAATAGTCTCCAAATGTAGTTATCAGTATTATATCACTTTTTTCCCCAACTTGGCCATTCTAATCCTCAATGCTGTGAATAGACAAGAGAATAGTATAAGGATGTTTTCACCTTTTTTTTTTTTTTCAAAAGGGGGAAGAGTGTAGAGCACAATTGCCAACCATTTATAATATTACTTTCTGAAAATGTACTGGCACCCCATTTTCTTTCATTAATTTTAATAGATATCTGACACAAAACATGACTTATGCAGATTAAACAGGTTTAATACTATTAAACATATTTAAGAGGCAGAGAAGTGTCAATTTGTGCACAGTGTTTTCGTTCATTTCAACTCATACATTTATATAGATCTGCATGCAAAGTATTTACTGGCTGCTTTCGCATGTAGCCCACAAATGCTGGACAGCTTTGTTTTTACACTATAATCAGGACAGGATTAAGGTCTGTGGTGGCCCCTATCAATAAAAGGTATATATATATATCTATATATCTCTGTATCTCACACACATCGAGCTACCTGCCTGATGTCCAATGCCCCCTGTAGTTGTGCCCCCTATACAATGCCCCCTATAGTTGTGCTCCTCCAATGCCCCCTATAGTTGTGCCTCTTCTCCAATGCCCCCTGTAGTTGTGCCCCTTCTGCAATGCCCCCTGCAGTTGTGCCCCTTTTGCAATGCCCCCTGCAGTTGTGCCCCCTAAAGTAATGCCCCCAGTACTAGCTCCTCCTCCCTGCCCACACCCCTGTGAAAAAAAACATACCAGTCTTCGCTCCATGCTGTCAGGGCTGCCTGCTGGATCTAACTGGAGATCCAGTAGAGGCACACAGGCTCCTCTCATCGCGGGTGACATCATGACATCAACCACGCACTGCATCACTGGGAACACTGGCCTCTGAAGCGATCAAAGGCCAGCGTTCCCAGTTACCTTAAGTAAGTTGGTCGCGATCTACCGGCGGGAGCTCCGTGAGCTTCCAGAAGATCGCGATCAACCTATTTGCCGGGCCTGATCTGGGGAATGTGGCCAGGGGTCGGGGACAGTGTGTGGGGGCCCCAGGACGACCGCCCCTGTCGCCCTGCCTATAATTTAGATTTGAGCTAGGACACGCCCCTCCGAGATTAAAATATCTCTGCACATTTTACATCTGCCCCACCTGCAGTGCAACATGGTTTAACCAAGGTGCAAAGTTACCCCTTTAGTTTTTTTTTGGTGTGCTCCCAACTCGGAATCAGCCCCAGTATGTCTATATAACTGCTGGAGCACCTGGCAAGGATAGCATTGCATTATGTATCAAAACATTAGAGGGGGAATTAAATTCTATGCGATGTGCCATTACAATGTTCTGCTGTGCACAACATGTTAATGGATACAAGGAGATGTCACTGCCCTTGAATTGCTTTTGCCCGAGCGCACACACTGAGGGCCTGATTCAGACCCGCTCGCGAGCGCTGAACGCTCGCAAGCGGGTCGATATTGCCCAAGTGCGCATGCGCACGATGGAGGCAGCACCGTCGTGCACATGCGCGAGACCCGAATAACGACAGCCAAGCCGTCGTTATGGGTCTCGCGCCAAAGGGGGCGTGCTGTCGATGGTGATTGACAGCACGCCCCCTTTGGTGGGCGTGCCGGGGGCGTGGCTGCCCAGACTGAGGCGTTCCCATGGGAACGCCTACCGTCTGGGGCCGGCCCCACTGACATCACTAGTGATGTCAGTGGGAGTGCTTTTGGCTCTGATAGAGCCAAAAGCACTCCAGGGCTTGCGGCAGCGAGACCCTACCGCAAGGGTCTCGTCGCAAGCCCGATGGTCGCGATGGTCTTGACCATCGCGACCATCATTTTGGCTGCTCGCTATAGCTGTGGGTGGTCACCCACAGCTATATGAGTGGCCAGGAGGCCACTCCAAAAAGTAGGAGGGAAGGCAATGATTCAGAGCGAGCGCTCTGTCAGAGCGTCCGGTTCTGAATCAGGGCCTGAATTCTCCCATAAAGTAGTAGAATCTAGAATTTTGTGGAATGACCAAAGGGAAGATGGGCATCTTTGACCCAAGCACAATAGGAAGTGACAAATGGTAAACCAGCACCACTTTATAAGTTTTCAGTAAAGAGAATAGGTAAAGATATTTACAATAACATGATGACCTAGGGCAGACCTCCCACAGGATAAGCGTCCTTTATTTCCAACCAGGAACCCCTTTAGTTTATTCTGTTGTCTCTTATGGGCCAGTGGGGTGAATGTGCTGTATACAATCTCTATATTCTGTAGATTACACCACTTGCAAATATAAGCAGAACCTTTTACTAGTGACAAAAGTGCAGGCAAGGGGAAATTACAAACCTGTATCCTTTTGCCAGCCCTCCACTACCTAAAATCCCTAACACGCTGACAGGGGGTGGAGGGGATTGGTGGTGAGATGTGAGTAGTCTGTTTCAAAGAACCCATTGCAAGAGTCACAGCCACGTCCTAAGAGGGGGTTCACCCTATCCTTTTCAGGAGCATGCCCCAATAAATGCCCACTTTTCACAATGATAAATGGCCATGCCCCCACAGGCTTGGTCAAGCCCCCTGTAGTAACATGTCTGACTTTTCACACGACATCACTGCCCTCTGACATGGGGTATGCACCAAGTTTTATGCGGTATCGTATTTAATGCCAATTTCTAATCATTTCTGTAACGCTTAACAGTACATCATTATCTATTGATGGTTGGCAGCTGTGCAGGAGCAATAGGGATAAAGTGGAATAACATACCTTATTTTTATTTCCAGTAGCAAAAGCAGAAGTTTACAGGCAATTAGAAAACTAACAAATCCTTATCCAGTAACTGAAAGACACTTGTCTTAATTCTATCATTATACTTGTGTAATAAAGAAAAAAATACATTTATAACATTAATGTTTTTTTGTAATCAATCCCCAGACAACCAGTACAAGTGCTTCTGGCATAGTAAATCTACCTGTAGAGCTCTAATAATATGGGTAAATATCATTTTACTGGAATTAATCAAATTAAAATTTCAGTGTTGCTTGAATGGTAGCTATATCAATGGGAATGTCCATAATACAGGCCAGAATTGTGCATAAAATCAGGCAAAATTAACATTAAGTTAAATTATTGCATTAGATTATTATTGTAGAAAAATTACAGCACATCTGTTATGTTTACTTGGATTTCTCTGAACTGGGAACCGCAGGAAATGTGTCAAAACTTTTAATTATTTTAAAAGGATAAGAGAATACTTAACACTATACTGTGAATACATTGTTGGGATGTTAGCACCAAGGTGTAACGCAACACAAACCAAACAGCAGAGACATTAGTGAATATGAACCAATACAGTGAGTGAAAATATATTATAGGACAACACTGGTACTTTTTCACTGTATTCTTACCTGATAACGATGGGTCTTCAGTGCCATCATCTATGATCGGTTTGTATACAGGGGGATAGTTCTGGGGTCCCAGGCTTGCTTCTTGTTCTTCTAAGGATATTGAATTCTTGTATGGTTGAGGACCCTGCAATGCCATGTTGTGTTTTGGAATTTTTTGTACTATACGAGTTTGCATAGAGGGATTAGAATTGCGCTGTGATTGAGTTTCTGGTGGGTAAATCAGTCCTTTTACTGGTTTTTCCTCTTCCTTGACGTAATCATCATCATCAATGACAACCAATTCAGCTCGAATGACCCCTTCATAATCTGTAAGTGGTTTGCTATCATTTTCATCTGCTTGCTTGTAGCCCATGAAAACCATAGTAACCGGTTCAGAGTCATCTACATAGCAAGGTGTTGCATGGACAATGTTGTAGTGCATATCATCTTCTAAGCCAGCGAGAGGATACTCAGTGGTGGAAACTAATGAGTTCATAAACATAGCCTTGTGATCTTCCATCGGTTGAGGTGCCACACTGATTGCTTGTTTATTTTGTGTGATCATTTTTGGCTGAGAAAATAATGGCTCGTTTGGTCTGGACTCTCTAACTAGGGGTAGATCTTCTGTTACTACAGGACTGTGACCATTTTGATAATCCGTCATGACAGGAGACTTATGGCCATTTAAACTTGGTGAGACCTGACGATTGGTGGAACTGTTGAATTCATATGAATATACAGGCTCATGATACTCTGCAGGAGATAGTGTGTTTTTTTCAGTGGCTTTCCTCAAAAGATCTTCTACTTCCACGGGAGCGAGGCTGTCCACTCCATTTGTTGCCATTTTCCCTTCAGAGTTTACTGCGTACACAGACTTCCTTCCATCATCATATACTTTCACTCCTGTGTCTTTAAACTCATTTGAGGGTAATGGAATTGATGATAGTACTGTGTTTTTCCCAGTCTTCCTATCTTTCTCCACCTTGATTTCCATGGCAAATAACGCTATATAAACAGAGGCAAATGGCACATAAATGCATTATTAACTTTTTTTTTTAAAACCTGAGAACAAATTTTGTAGCATTATAAAATAACGAATATAATAAGTGTTTTGGATGGATCAGGATATATGAATTATGAATATAACGTGCTGGTATCCTAGAGACTGAGAATTTATCATTTGGTGAGATTATAAAACACCGGTTGTGTGTAAAATAACAGACCGTACCTTCCAACTTTTGGGAAAGGCAAACCGGAATTTTGCGTATGTAGCCATGCATCATGCCCCCGTTGCTTGCCACACTCGGGGAGTGCCCAGTGCTTCCTGAGCTGCTTGCCTGCCCCCAGCATCTCTTGTCAGTGTTTGGATTCTGTGCACATAGTGAAGCAGTGGTGAGAGAGACTGCCCTCCCAATCCCCTCATTCATTTGTAGGACCTTGTGGCAACCAGGTGGGATGGCGGGAAAGTGCTGGAAAAGCGTGACTGTTGCGGATGGTTGGGGGGGAATGTAACAATATATAGGCAGGGGATTTATTGGGAGACAGAATTCTGTATAAATATACTAGCTGATGTACCAGATTTCACCCAGGTAGAACTTAGATATTTACTGTTTCCACTTCCATCTCACCAACACATTAATCCTTTACCTCTGTAGTAATGCATCCTCTCCCTCACTGCTATAGTAAGACATTACCCTCCCTCACCTGTGTACTAACACATTTCCCTCCCTCACCTCTATAGTAACACATTTCCCTCCCTCATCCATGTTGTAACACATTCAACATTCCCCTCACTCACCTGTGTAGAAATACAATCCCTCCCTCACCCATGTAGTAACACATTCCCCTCTCACCTCTGTAGTAACACATTCCCTTCCCTCACTATTCAAATAGAGGAGCTACACCAACTGCCAGTGATGTTTGGCAGCACTTGGGATGACAGTTGGTGTTCGAGTACTGAACTGTGCAGCAGCCACGATGAGTCAGTTAGTCAGGACATTGCACAGGGGGAGGAAACATTTTAGCCCTTTTCACCCCCTTAGGAGTCGAATTTCAAAAAAGCCCTTCTTAACGATTACCTACATTAAGAAATATACTCCCAGATCTTCATTTATGTAGGTCCAGGGGTGTGGGCTGGATGTTGAATGAGTCAGTAATTCAGTCAGTGTGTATATATATATTTATATATATATTATTTATTTTATTTTTTTATTAGGAGCTTCATGCTTAAAATGTCCTAAACTACATTTAGAAATGACTGCATATGTTTTCCAATCATCCTGCTATTCCCCATGCCATTGTTTAGTAATGCTCCTCACTCAGTAATTGTAAGAGAAAGCACATGGCGATAGTGTCTGTAGATATGACATACTGTAATCACCAACTGCAGCAAATATGCAACTTTTCACTTTCTGGATACCAGAATTCTATATAAGAGATTTTATTGCTGTGAAACGGCGAATTGTATGTACATGTGGTAGGGAATATAGACTGTAAGTTCCACTGGGGCAGGGATTGGGAGGAATGGGGGGGGTACATTGGTTAATGTAAGAATCATGTGTGCCATTTAAATCTGCAGCATGCAGTAAGTTTGAGGTGACATAGGACACATGTACAGGGCCAGATTAACAATGGGGCGGATGGAGCTACAGCTCCAGGCCTCCACATAAAAATAGGCCCATCAACATGATTACCAGGTGCCTAACTGGCCATAAATTTTAAGTATTCAAATTGTTTTTCTAGTTCCCCCCGCCCCCCAAAAAAATAATGCAATTTTTCGATTTCTATGTAGTTAGGGAGACATTGTGTTCATAGAGTAGGGGGTGTACACACCAAGGTGACTCTGACCACACCCACACAGCACCGGTCACAGCTCTTCCCCTTCTCAATATAGGCCCTTGAACATTTTCAGCTCCAGGCCCATGTGGGCCTTAATTCGGCCCTGCACATGTAGCCTTCAGCCTCTTCCCTTATTCTTGTGCATAACGCAGCTCAAATAGTATCAGCTCTCTAAATTGATTTTTACCTTTTCTTGGTTCCTCCCCATTCTCAGATAAAGCACTCTCCATTCTCCTGATAAATGCTGGTTTATATGACGGTGGTAAATCGGGTATGCCAGCATAAATGTCTTTCACTGGAACTTCTGTAAAAGAAAATAAATTAAGCCCAGGATGTGATAGCTGGATCAGGCGTTAGGATTTGGTGCAGCATCATGTTTGGAATGAATTAACAAAATGCACATAGTACTGCTGCAACCGGTGACGTGCGGTGAAGTAAATGGCTGGGGAGGCACTGGCTAGTATCTGAGCCAGATTTATGGATACATATATGAATCCGATGGTTCATGTGGGCATCATACAAAGGGGCAGCAGCATAGTGTGCTGGAAATTTGGTGAGTTTTGATCAGGGATGTGTGGAAAAGGTAGACAGGGGAGGCAGTGCCTCACCGGTCATACACTTTTTACTCTGACTATAAAAATTATTAGAATAATACAAAGAAGATATTTATAATATTTTCTTTCAATTTTTATAGTCAAAACTGGGGTATACTGAAGTATGACAGGAAAGGCTCTGCCTCACCTCACCGCACATCACTGGCTGCAACCAATTATGGTTTGTACTTTGTTATGAGATTTATCAATGGTTAAATTGACAATTACGATGTTCTGTACATCACAATTATGCATGTGTATATATATTAATTTGTGTAAGAGATGAGAATGGCGACGTACCGCCTTCAGCGGCAGTAAGACTATTCTCATTCCTATATCCAATAACATCTGCTCTGCAAATTACTCATGAGAATGACTTTCTGAATGAAGCAGGCTACCTTATAAATAGAGATTTGTGGGTTAGGTTTTATTCGGTTCTTATCGCAAGTTCGGATTGCTCTTATTGGCTATCCAATGACAGCCGGATAGCCAATGTAAAACCGTTTTTGAGATCAGAGTAAAACCAAACCACACATCTGTACTTATAATAGACTACCTTATAAGTGATACATTGTTAATTTCGAATAATAAAAATCACATACTGTACCTTCTCGAACTTCATATTTAACTGCGGCTGCCTGCAAGGATAAACATGCTGAGATTAGAATATGACTGTGCACTATTTATTGCATAATTTGTAACAACTGTATAATGACATTTTTATATGTATTATTGATTTGTTTGTATATAAAAAAAAAAAATGCAAAAGCATTTTGTCAAATGCAAAAAACACACCTACTTGCCTGCCAAGTTTTCCATGTGTACTCAATATGCACTTGACTGACAAAATGCATTGATGTGTATACGTCAGACATTTAATAGAATTAATTACTAATAGAGATTTGCGATGACCCCCGTGTTTTGGTTTTAGTTTTGGATCTGGATTAATCTTTGTATTTTGGTTTTGGGTTTTGGGTTTTTTTAACAAAGAAAAAATGTATAAAGTTTTTAAAAACAGCTAAATAAAAATTAAATTTTTGCCATCCAAACCCCAAAATTTGAATATAAAATATGAATTATGTACCACAGGAAGATCAGAACCACAATCTGTCCGGATCTCCTCAGGAGATCAGAACCGTGACTCTGATCTGTCCGGATTCAAACATTTGGGAGGATTCTGGAGATCCGAACTGCATATCTCTAATTACTAATTAACCCAAATCTATTTGAGAAAAGAAAAAAAAAGACAGAGTAGGTAGTATGCACAAAAGAGGCTTACTGTGTGCATACTGTACCTCCTAATTGCCCTGTGTTTAGGCGGCATAGTCCCAACAGTAAGGACTCTTTTCCTGATTGCCAGGACTGTTTGAAGGTATTTCCCAGAATGTAACAATTCATAGATAATGGAGATTGCCAATGGCCTAACGTTACAGAAGGTGGTATCCCTTAAGCACGACCTAGTGGATCTGGCACAATCCAATGTGACATGTCTTAGTCCTTGTGTGGCATGACCCCAAGCACTTTTACTAGGTGCACTGCATAGTCATGGTTTGCCCAGTGGCAATGTTAGGGAGGGGTGAGGTATAAAATGTTGACAGAATAACTGTGGAACGACTGTCATTCAGGAGGTTGACTGGTTCTGAGTATTGACAGTGAAAAGATCGATATGTCATTAGGTCGACCATCATTCGGTAGACCTGTATTTAGGTTGTCAGAGCTAAATGGTCGGCAGTCAAAATGTCGACTTGACTTGTCGATACTAAAATGACACTTGTTATTTTATCCTGACTATCCTAAAAATGTGTCGACATTTTACTGCAACATGTTAAATGTCAGCCATTTGAATGTGTTGACCATTTCACCCTGTTGATCTAAGTACAAAATGATAGTCAACCTAATGACCATGTCTACCCATTTACTGTTGACATGTGTCGACCAATTTATGGTCGACCAATCAACCGGTGTCTGTTAGGATGTGCTGTGTGTTTACCATGTTAAATCAAAGTGGGATCAATATGGAGACTAAATAAAAGATTACAAAAGATAGAAGTTTAGACAATTTATATATAAAATATCTATTTTAATAGGAGATTAACTGGTATATGATATTTAAAACCTATTTAATCCACTAGGTACATTTACCTAAAAGTGCACTGCATCAACAGAAGTTCCTTTTCATATAATGCCAAATTTGTTGTCACTTTCCTTACAAACCTTTATGATGTCTTCAGTGGTTCTCTCTACAGACTTCAGCCTCTGCAGGACACGCACTTCTTTAGCAGATAGCTGTGTTTCCTGCTTCTCAAGATCGTCAATTTCTCGTTCAAGTCTGAAATGAGAACAAATTCCAGTTTGTGAGCCGCAGACATTTCATTTGCTCAGCAAGCGAACTTCATTCATAATATTTACTGCTCTTACATTCCTTCCATTTTTTGGAGCTCGGCCCAAAGAGGTCTGCAGTTAACTTAGCACTCAGAGAGGACTGAATACTTATCGATAAATGTACCACTCTCCTGGCATTCATCCTCTCTTGTCTAAGTGGCTCCTGTATGCAATTACACTAAATACAGCAGCAATAACTCCAAACAATTCAGACCCATTTTCCTATTAAACTCCATGCTGTGCAGTTTATCAGAGTCTTAATTTATTACATTATGCTCTGGTTTATAAATGATGTTTATCAAGAAAATATATAACCTGTATATGTAATGGAAGCTTAATACAGTTTCATCTTTTCCATATAGTGTATTAAACTGATACCAGTCACCAGTCTGTACAGCTCTACATTATACATGGAATAATGTGATACAAAGTCAGTCAGCAGCTCATAGCACAGGAGAGGGAGGGGATCATTCTTGATGCCACACATCAGTGGCGTAACTAGGGTATTTGGAGGCCAGGGCAAATTTGAAAAGGGAGCCCCCCCCCCATGTGCGCGCGCCAAAAAATGGGTGTGGTCACTTAAAAATGGGGCGTGTCAACATGACACACCCCTTTATTTTCAAACTGAACATTCCTATCCATATGCACCTTAACCCCAGTAGTACCCCTTATACAGTACCCCCAGTATGCAGTTGTGGTCCCTCTCATGCAGGCCCATAGTAGTGCCCCTTATACAGTATCCCCAGTAGTGGTCCCTCTTATACAGCCCCCAATTAGTTCCCCTTACTCAGTACCCCCAGTAGTGGCCCCCCCAAATGCAGTGCCCCACGTAGTGTTCCCCCTTATGCAGTGCCCCCAGTAGCAGTCCCCACAATGCAGTGCGCCCAGTAGCGGTATCCCCTTATGCAGTGCCCTTTTATATAGTGCCCCCAGCAGTAGTCCCCCCCATGCAGTTTTCCCAGTAGTGGTCCCCTTATGCAGGCACCCTGTAGTGATCCCCCCTATCTAGTGCCCCCTGTAGTGGTCCCCGCAGTGCCCCTAGCAGTAAGCCCCTTATATAGTGCCCCTAGCAGTAGTGTCCCCCCTCCCATGCAGTGCCCCCAGTAGTGGTTCCCCCTGATGCAGGCTCCCAGTAGTGACCCCCCCCATACAGTGGTCCCTGTAGTGGCCCTTCCTATTATTGCCCCCAGTAGTGGTCCCCCGAGTGCAGTGCCTCTAGTAATAGGCCCCTTTTAGAGTGGTAGCCCCCCCCAAGTAGTAGTCCCCAGTAGAGTAGCCCCTCCCCCAGTAGAGGTCCTCCCAATGGCACCCCCAGTAGTAGCCACACCTCCCCCAGTAGAGGTCCCCCAGTAGTAGCCAACCCCTCCCCCATTGTGCAGATAGGTTTAAAAATAAATAAATATATATAAAAATATACTTACCTGATTCCACGCTGCTCCTGCTCCTGTCCGCGATGCCGCTCCCGCCCTCCAGTCCGCCCGGGCTGGCGCGCTCAGCATTATGGGACTGACGTCATGACGTCAGTCCCATTACCCACTGCAGGAGCCGGACGGAAGTCCGGCTCTTGCAGTGGGTGCTGCAGCAGTCAATGAGAGTCTATCTGACTCTCATTGGCTGCTGTTTAACACACGCATCGCCGCCAGCGCTGGCGGCGATGCGTGTGTTATGCACAGCCTGAGCCCGCCTCCTGGCGCTATTGGGCAAGCGCTCAGGGGGAGGGAACGGGGTCAGGCGTGCAGCACAGGACAGGCGCTGGAAGCCTAGCGCCGGTCCTGGGCAAATGTGTAGCGCTGACCGCACTCATTGCGGTCGGCGCTACACTGGCTATCTAGGGCGGGTGGGCCGGTACCGTGGCCGGCGGCGCCCCCCCCCGCCGCCGGTCCAACGGCGCCCAGGGCACGAACCCCGCTCGCCCTGCCCTAGTTACGCCACTGCCACACATTAGCATCAGACTGATTGACTGGATCAATTACTACATTTATATTATTTACTTAATAGAACTATGGATATCATTCCTTATTAGAGACCTCCAATTAATGTAAATTCATGTAGTGGACTTGCTATCACCGCCAGTGGCGTAGCTATAAATTTTGCTTTCCCCCCCCACCCAAAGATCAAACACACCCAAAGACTACGTTTAAGGTGTGTGGTTACATGATACAGCAACGTGCCTTACACATTATGACACACTAAGTAATGCCACTTATAACACAGTGTGCCACACCGGAATGCCCCTTACAACACATGCCACACCGGAGTGCCCCTTACAACACATTATGCCACACAGCAATGCCCCTTACACATCCCACACAATAATGCCACATATAACACATAATGACATACAGTAAAGCGCTTATAACAAATTTATGCCATGCTGTAATGCCCCTATTTCACATTATGCCACACACAACACATTATGCCACACAGTAATGCCCATTACATCCCACCCTGACAGATCTACTTCACCAACCCTCCTCTCTGCTCCTGCCAGTCTGTCACCTCCGCTCAAGACAGGTTACATGTCCGTGTAGAACCAGATTATTGGGAACATAGGCCCTCATTCAGAGCCGTACGCTCTGAGCAGAGCGCACGCTCTGAATGAGGGCCGGGCTCCATTTTCATGGAGCGTCCTCCTGGACGCTCGTATAGCTGTGGGTCACCACCCACAGGCTATACGAGCGTGCATTGTGATGGTCGCGATGGTCGAGACCATCGCGACCATCGAATTTGCGAGCCGGAGCCTGCGGTTGAGGTTTTCAACCGCAAGCTCCGGAGTGATTTTGGCTCTATCAGAGCCAAAATCACTCCCACTGACATCACTAGTGATGTCACTGGCCCGGCTTCTGATGGGAGGCGTTCCCGTGGGAACGCCCCCGTCAGGGAGGCACGCCCCCAGCACGCCCACCAAAGGGGGCGTGCTGTCAATCAACATTGACAGCACGCCCCCTTTGATCGGACACAACGAGCGAAGGACTTTCCTTCGCTCCTCGTGTCTGGCGCATGCGCACGACGGAGCTCCCTCTGTCGTGCGCATGCTCAGTCCATAACATCGACCCACTTGCGAGCGGACAGCCGCTCGCGAGTGGGTCTGAATCAGGCCCATAGTTTATAACCTGTAAACTGTGTATCAAATTAGTGCCCCTTATACAGTGCCCCCTGTAGTTGTGCCCCAAAATGCAATGCCCCCTATACTAGTGCCCCTTATGCAATACCCCCTGTAGTAGTGCCCCTTATGCAATGCCCCCTGTAGTAGTGCCCCCTGTAGTAGTGCCCCTTTTGCAATGTCCCCTGTAGTAGTGCCCATTATGCAATGCCCCCTGTAGTAGTGCCCCTTATGCAATGCCCCCTGTAGTAGTGCCCATTATGCAGGGCCCCCTGTAGTGCCCCTTCTAGTAGTTAGCCCCCTATAGTGCCCCTTCTAGTAGTTAGCCCCCTGTAGTTGCTCCCCCCCTCTGCAGGCACACAAACAAACACACACACACAAAAGAAAAAACACAAACACTTACCTTTATCCCCGCTCCAGTGCTGCTGCCGTCCATACCCCGGCGTCCGCTCCTCGGCACTATGGGAGTGACATCATTACGTCACTCCCATAGTGCTCTGCGGGACTCGGAAGATGGAGCTCTCTCCTGAGCTCCATCCCCCTATGGGAGTGACGTCATTACGTCACTCCCATAGTGCCCTGCGGGACCCGGAAGACGGAGGGGTTTGAATAGGAGCCGGGCGCCCGCACCCCCTGCACCCTCCGTAGTTACTACTACTGCCCCCGTCGCCTCCAAGCCACAGCGGGGGCTGCGGGGGCAGTAGTTACGCCACTGATCACCGCATTCTCTGGTAGGAAATTCAGGCCTGATCACCAATACAGTGGAGAATCCATTTCTATGCAAATGATTAGACCTTCTTCAGAGGGGTCTATTACTTACCGACATTAGGTCGGTGCAGCAGGGAGGGTGGGGGCGGATTAAGTGGGGGGATCGGGGGCGTGCCAGCGCAATCGCGTCATGCGGCCCTACCTCCTGCTTTGTAATGGCGAAATTACAAAGCAGGAGGCAGGGCTACGTTGATGCAATTCAACTCAAACCCCATCATTACCCCCCCCCGCCCCCCGCCCGCACTGCTCACTTTCACATGTGGACGCAGGGGGCCAGCGAACAATCTGGGGGAATTACCTATACACCCGATTTTTTACCTACTCACCCAATTTTTGGAAGGCTCCCTACAATCCCAGGAGAGTAGGCAAGTCTATTCATCATCCCTTAATTTCTACAAAAGTGGGTGAAAAAATTAAAACTTTTCCATACTTTTGTAAAAATTAAGGTTCCGGGCTATTCATTATTCTATTTACTATAGGAAGAAAAGCTCTACGTCACCTATTTTCGACAGAGACAGGACTGCTCTACAGCTGGCAATAGCCTTCGCGTTACTTTGTCCAAAATTATTATAATTATTTGTAAAAAAAAAATAGGATTCGGCTACTGGAGGCCCAAGTATAGACTTCCACTGCAGTGCCCATGTGTGATATGGTAAAGGAGGGGGAAGCCTATGCAACATAGGCAGCGGTGCTACCGCAGTATATCCTTGTATCTCCATCTCTTTAGAATGTAAGCTCTCACGAGCAGGGACCTCTTCCCTCATGTGCTTCTCTTTACATTTTCCTCTACTCCTTACTCCCCATGAGGGCACCTAACACGTGACTGCCAACTCCCGGCTGCTTATTGTGAGTGCTTTAATCGCTGTTGCAGCAATGTATATAAATCGTGGCCTTGTGCTGCACTGCAAGTTACTTGTTTCTTGTTCACTTACTAGTTTTATGTACTATGTAAGGCGCTGCGGAACACTTGTGGCGCCATATATATAAAGGATAATAATAATCATCATCTCAGGTTGGCAATAGCAGAGGATGAGGGCAGAAAAAAAAATGCTTTATTAATAAAAGTTTTTTTTGACTGTTGTATATATGAAAATAATATATATTTTATAAAAAAAAATTCTGCTATTAGAAGTCCATATCCAAGCTACCAGTGCAGTGCAGAGTGTGAACTGGAACCGACTGGTGAAATGGTGTCTTCTTACTGCTGCCACCCAGTAGGGGAGCTGAGAAATGTTCTTATTAATTGTAGAAAGAGAAAATGATCTATATTTCCTGTTGCTGCATATTGATAGACAATTTAAATTTTTTTTTATTTTTTTTTTACGACTGTAAACTGTATTGGATTTGAAAAAATAAATAAATCAGCGTATCATATCGACCACAATATAACAAAATTGGGTAAATTTATCACTTCATAATAGGGCCAGTCATTGCAGATGACAACACCAGATTTTAGAAACATTAGAAAAGTCTAAAGTAAAAAAAACCAAAAAAATTCTCTAACCTTTCTTTACATTTATCTTCAATTTCCTTCATTATTAGGTTCACATTCCTTGAATTTCTTTAAATATATATATATATATATATATATATTTATTACACACGGCAAAATATGTCTGGTAAATGGGGTGGTGTATTTATCAAATAGACACGATAAGTCCTATCTTGGAAAAAATAAAAATACCTGGGCAACTGAACTATGCTCAGCTCCATCCATGGCAATTATGGCTGGCAGCATAAATGAAGGACCAAAGCCGGCTGGTTGGTGTCCCTACAACTGACACAAAAACCAGGTAGACAAGGGCACTAGTCTCTGGCTTCCATGAGCAGATTTAATTAATTAATGTGAGTAGATTGGTTAATAATGCAGATTTATTAATAAATATAATTACCAGAAGAAGAAAAAATGCTTTATTTGAATATTAAAGCTTTTTTTTTTTTTACCATATCGGCTAAGGCCATCCTAAGAAAGTTATAGCATAGAGGGGCAGTTGGATGTACAGGTAACACTGCTATACTTAATAAATATGCAATAAATAGCAGCATGTGGAAGGTATTGCACAGAAGCCCTCATTGGCAATACCCAACTGCGAGGAATGGTAAATAGGGAAAGTCCCTATTTTTGCAGGAATTAGTGTATACTTGCTCACTCTCCCGAAATGTAGGGGAGACTCCCAAAGTGAATCATATCATCATAGACCTGCCCCCCCTGTGTGTGTGATGCAGCAAATCACAATAGTACATCACTGGAGGTGGGGGCAAATGATGTAATTTGCCCCTCCACAGGGCCTACAAAATGTTGGCTAATATGATTTAGCATTTACTTTGATTTCCTTTAATAGTAATAAATAATAATAATCCCCATAATGCAAGGAAATCTAAATAGAAATAAACTCTTTATAAGCTGCTCTAGACCATTGCTGCCCAAGGCAAGTGGCAAGTTTACCTGCGCATACACCCTGACTAGGACTAAACTATGATAATAAAATATGACTCACCTACATGTGTTAGGAAACAAAGGAGATCCAATATTCCCTTTGAAGAAACAGGAATTATACTCTACTAAACAAGACCAGACAAACCTTGTATTTTCATGAATATGTTTGTTCACACAACACACAGCCCTTTATAAAAAGAGCCACCATAATTACTGTATGTCCTAATGACATAAACAATAATTCTATTTGCCTGAGGCTTCTACCGTTCTGAGTGTTGTTCTGTATGCACCTGGTAATGAGCCCTCTGTAATATCAAACAGCAGCTGTGGTCATCTCCATTTTCCCATAATACAGGTTGTTATTAAAAGGTGTGACACTGAGGTCTCCATGGGAAATACTCCCAAATTCAGCGCTATAATAATACCATTCCTCTAATCAGATACTCAGAATAGAACTACCATACTGCACAAATGGACACATATTGATACTAACTGATACAATTAAACAAATGAATATAATTTGTATCCATTATAAAAAAAAAGTGTCACTTTTTCATGAGTCAGTATTAAAAAAATAAAATAAAATACTACTATCTTTTGTGAGCTTTGCAAATAATTAAGACTGAGTAGCCTTTCTCAGTTTATGGAGAATTCTGCACATACTTAGTTAAGTACAATTAAGTGTATTACTTAATTTACATATTTATAGGAAGCATCTATTCTACAATAGCTCTGTGATATTATTATATGTTGATCTTATAGGACTGTAAATCCCCAAATATAACATATGAACACTAATATTTGGAGGATTATTTACATCCATATTATAATGGTGGAATTGTGCCTATTATCACAGAATTGAATCCATTTATTTATGAGTGATGACTGATATTTGATTATTTATATAAATATAATAAAATATAGAAATTTGGACAGCAGTGCTCAATCGTTTTAATCACTTTATTTCATCCTTTATGCACATTCGCTCTATTTTTTACCCTATACTTTACTTGCTTTTAACCTATTTGTGTTTTGAAAAAGTACTACAGTATATGTATATGAAACTTTACTATAAAAATTTTTGTTACCAGTCTTATGTTTTAAAGTATATCTAATAAAGAAAGATTTTATGCATTAAACATATATTTTTTTTGGAGATTGAGTGCACCACTATAACTGATTTATTTTCTTTTTTCTTTTTGAGTATATGTATCAAATCAGTAGGTAGCACCACCACCTTTTTGTCTATATCTAGAGTGTGAATTACTCTTATTCTGATATACCTTGGAAAAATATCCTATTTGTTAAAACTACAATACAATATTCTACATTACCTAGTGCAGGAAGACCTTTCTTTGCATGTTCTATGTTATTAAAAGGTGTGACATTTCCCAAACACTGAGGTCTCCATGGGAAATACTCCAAAATGCAGGGATGCATATACCATATTGGTTACATGTCTAGAGCAGCACTCAGTTATTACCAGTTGTTTGTATAGCGCGCACATATTCCGCAGTGCTTTACAGAGAATATTTGGCCATTCACATCAGTCACTCATGATAGTTATTTAAGGTTGCTTGTTTTTACTTACTTAAGGTGGGTACACACCTGACAGATATATCTGCAGATGATGGTCGTTCATACACACTGAACGGTCTTCATCTGCTTGTGCCCTCGGGTCCTGGTGGCGGAGGGGCGGGACCCGGCGGCGGGTCAGGGACGTGTCCCACTCCACTCCTTGCGGCTGTCGCTGTGTGTGTACAGGCAGTCTACCGACCGCCCGTACACACAGCCGATGGACAGACATATCTGTCCATCGGCTGTGCAGCACAGCCAATGTGATATGTCGGTGAAAGACGACGTTCACTGACATATCACAGGTACACATTGGCTGACATGCAGCAGATATATTGGCTGATCAATTGATCGGCCAATGTATCTGTCAGTGTGTACTCAGCATATGTCTTCACCAACCACCTAGTTTTCCAATAATAAATAGTAGAAAAGCTGGTGAAAAGAGAGACTTTGAAGTTTATTTATTTACAGAGCCTGGGGCAATATCAACTGTAAAATGACAAAGAGTTACAATGATTTTAACAAACCAACACAAAAAAACACTCAAAAACGAACCAATACAAAGATAAAGAGTCAGATTAAAAGATTTAAAAAAATAAATAAACAAATCGGGATATACTTTGCAAAATATGCACTTAACATAATACAAATGTTTTAATGTAATGCATTAAGCCCACCAACAAAAAGTAGCTTACAGCAAAAATCTAATTTAGGGCCTGATTCAGAGCCGGACGCTCTGACCAGAGCGCTCGCTCTGAATCAGGGCCCTCCTCCATTAAAATGGAGCGTCCTCCTGGACGCTCGTATAGCTGTGGGTCACCACCCACAGCATATACGAGCGTCCAAAAAGATGGGTCGCGATGGTCTTGACCATCGCGACCATCGGACTTGCGAGGGAAACCCTGCGGTCGGGTTTCCCAGCCACAAGCCCTGGAGTGATTTTGGCTCTATCAGAGTCAAAATCACTCCCACTGACATCACTAGTGATGTCAGTGGGGCCGGCTTCAGACGGTAGGCGTTCCCACTGACATCACTAGTGATGTCAGTGGGGCCGGCTTCAGACGGTAGGCGTTCCCATGGGAACGCCTGTCTGGCAGGCACGCCCCCGGCACGCCCACCAAAGGGGGCGTGCTGTCAATCAACATCGACAGCACGCCCCCTTTTGTGCGAGACCCCGAGCGATGGAAAGCCCGTCGCTCGCCGGGTCTCGCGCATGCGCATGACAGAGCTCCCTCCGTCGTGCGCATGCGCAGTGGGGAACATCGACCCACTTGCGAGCGTACTGCCGCTCGCGAGTGGGTCTGAATTACCCCCTTAGTTTTCTATGATGCCTACAGCTACAGTATATTTCAGATGGAGGTCAACTGGCCAAAAGGGCTATTGGCCCCTGGGTTGGTCATCCACCAATTCTGAAAGTGTTATGGCTTGGGCCCCTAACCAGTGATTCAGTTGTGGTCAGGCTGTCTAAGCTTATAAATAAATGCAATGATCATCTATAAAAGGACCACAATAAATCAAGCAATGGGATGTTGATTAGCAGATCATTTTACACTCACTGCCACTTCTGCCAATAGACAAGTATTGCGGCAGAGATTCATTGGTGACTTGAATCTGACTAGGAGCCGCTATCTGTATATGTGGTTTCATGAGCAACACAACACATCATCCCTGCTCCTCCCACTCTTGGATGGCTGAGCATTCTGTCAAAGTGTAATGGTGCGTACACACTGGGCGATAAAGTGGACGACTTAACGATATCGTTATCGTTCAGTCATCCACTTTAACGTCCATTTTTAACCCCAAAACGATGAACGATAATGACGACGCGCGTTCCCGTGGGTCGTTCGTCATCATCGTTCATCGGGCTGATATGCAGGCCAACCTGACTATCTCGTCAGGTTGCTGCATGTTGGGGAATGGGGGAGAGAGCCCGCCGCTGAACGATATCGTTAATGATATCGTTCAGCGGCTGTGCTCAATGTCATGAACGACATTGAGCACAGCCTGCCGGGGACACACTACACGATATCGCTCAGGGAGCATATCGTGTAGTGTGTACGCACCATTACAATGTGCATCTGCCTATATTAGGTAGAGAGGCTATTGAATATGATTCAGTTATGCCTGTTACTAGGAATGGGTCAAGGCCCAACATAGCACTACAGGAGAGTGGGGAGCGGTCATGTCCCAGCTGGACAGTATGGCACAATCATTCACCTGTCTCGGAGGATGAATAGTAACAATTATATTGAGGGTCAGTACCAGGGTAAAGATTACTTTCTGCAAGTGGGGTCAGAGTCAACTTTATGGGTCTATTCATCATGACTTAATTATCACTAGTGCCCCCAGTAGCAGTGCCCCTTATGCACTAGTGATAATTATGTTTTAAACTCGCTGCAAGTTTTAATAATGTTTTGGAGGCATTCATCATGCCTCCCTAACATAGGTATCACTTCCGAAAAGCCGCTCTTTTTTGCGGGGTCAGCTTTTTGGAAAAGTGATACTTTCCCCCTGCAGCTGAGATATCCACAAAAACTTCCTCACTGCTGCATGTCCTTTGGTGTCCGTTCCGGCCACCCCCCCCCCCCTCCGGGTGTACGACTCAAGCCTCCCTTCCCCCACGAGTGTACGATTAGAGACCCCCCCTGCGCGTGTACGATCTGGGACCCCCCCTGCTGCCGCATCCCCTTATCCTGGCTCACCTGTCTTCTTTTGGTGGGTTCTGCCCACATGTCTGCAGTGCCCCGAAGCTCTCAGTTTGGGACTCTTAATAGATCCCTCTGCTGTGGCTGGCATGTAAACAGCAGCCTGTGAAGATTATCGGGGGCTGAACACTATCTCAGGATAGGGTTAAGTAACACCATCAAGTTCCAAAATAAATGCTTTTTCGGAACTTGATGAATAGCCCCGACACTTAATTTTCACATGCTTTTGTGAAAAATTAGTGATGACAAATAGGCCCCTATGAGTGGATTAATAAAAAACAAAGACATAAAAATGTAAGGTAAGGTGATAAGCAAAGGCAATCAGACAAGGGGTAGCAGACTGGAGAGAAAGGGGGTGTGTCACATTTGTGTGATATGTTTGTGGACCTGTGTTGAAGTCACTAGAAGGCTAGGGTCGCGCGCCGAAAAAGTGGGTGTGGCCACTAAAAAATGGAGGCATGACAACATGATTCTCCCCCGCTTCTCATCACTCTGGGAACATTCCTTTCCATTCCATTCCATATGCACCTTAATGCCCTCAGTAGTAGTGCCCTTTATGTAATTCCCCTCATGCAATGCCAACTGTAGTAGTGCCCCTTATGCAATTCCCACTGTAGTAGTGCCCCTTATGCAATTCCCCCAGTAGCAGTGCCCCTTATGCAATGCCCCCAGTAGCAGTGCCCCCTATGCAATGCCCCTTATGCAATTCCCCCAGTAGCAGTGCCCCCTATTCAATACCCCCAGGAGCAGTGCCCCTTATGAAATCCCCCCAGTAGTAGTGCCCCTTATGCAATACCCCCAATAGCAGTGCCCATATGCAATGCACCTTATGCATAGTATGGCACTCAAACCATGTCACCATAATTGTACTTTAGCACCAAATATTGAACCTGTGCAAGTAGCACCATACAAATCCAGTGACAGGGTCACTTGAGCATGTATGAAAGATTATGGGGTATATTTAATAAAGGTCAATTTTAGATCGATCTACAGTAAATTTATGTTTTTCTGGGGCTAAAACAACACATTTACTAACAGACAATTTTTTTTTTTTTTTCTGTAAGAGTTAGGAAATGTGTGGTTCTGCACTGTGTCCTGGCATTTTCACCTTAAAATAAAAATTTTCCTTACCTTTTCACCTGCTCAATGAAAAGCTCAATAATGGAATAAATGACGTGGGACAGGTATGAAGGGGTTTTGGAATTGCAGGTGAGCGGTAAAAGGATTTATTCCAACTTTTACAAACCTAATAAAAAACACTGACATTTTTCTGTACCACCAGAATGCTGGAAAGACTTTAATGTACTGAAAAACACTTGCTCACTATCACTTTTTAACCATTAATAAAAAGTTCAGAAATCAGCAATTTAACACCTTTTAAAAACCTCTTACTTTCCTTACTAACAGCCTTCTATATGGTCCTGCTATCTCAGTTGTCACTTTTTTGGGGGTCAGGGATCGTTTCCCCACTTTTTCATGCACTTCCCCTTGTCGCATTTTGTAGAAAAGATGCACACCCCCACTGCGACTACCGCAAATTAGCATTTCTAATTGGATCTCGCCTTTCTTAGGTGCGCGCATTCATGCGATGTATGCCGTTTCATTAAACAAACTTGCTTTTGCAAACATTGCATCTAATTGGATTGAGCCCTTAGGGGCATATCGAATTGGGTGCAAGGTTTAGTGAGGTAAAAAACCTTGCGCCCAATTTTGGATTACCACGGGTATGCGCGCTCCCAATACCCACGGTTTTCAACAAAGAAAAAAAAAAAAAAAAGTGGTTGCAGGGTTTTCAGCTCTGAAAACCCCGCGGAACGTGAAAAAAAAAATACTTACATGTATGGGGTTCTCTGCGGTCTCCCCTCCATCTAGTCACTGGGAAGAGGGCTGCTGGGAGATCTAGTTCTCCCAGTGCCCGTTATGGGGGGTATACACTTACACGGGGAGGGTCACACACACCGGGGTCACTCACACTCACGCTGCTGCAGAAGAGCCGGCTCCAAACGCTGCCTCGGAAGGTGAGTAATTAAGGACTACTGTAATTAAGATAACTGGATTGAAAATTTGCGAAATTAAGGATTTTAGAAAAAATCAGACTTGCTCTGGAGGTGCGAGAAAAAAAGACGCAGTGATTTATATAGAAATCAGGCACCTTATTGAATAGCAAAACCCAACGGCTGCAGGAAAAATAACCCATGCCGTGAGGTTTGTTAAAAAGCCCACCCGTATTTAGATATGCGTGTTAGAAGAAGATTTTGAGAAGCTGAAAACACTCAAGCACTGCCAAAAATGAATGGGTTTGTACCAGTCCTTGTATTAGTCAGATTGGTAACAGCCTTGGTGTAATCATAATTACAGTATGCACTGTGTACGTAAATGTCAAAATAAACAAACAAAGGGCATTTACAATTCGATTAGAAAAGTTGAGTGGAAAACTGACCTTTACGTTGTCATGGTAACTGGTACTAAATTCTAGCAAACACGGTCATTGATATTTTGTGTTCTGAAAAAAATGTTATCTTCAAACTGCAGCAAGAGCACAGAAATCCTGCTCTGCTCATCTTAGTAGCTATTCACCAAAACGGTAATATAGCGGACTGGAGAGATCAGAAAGCATCATGGGGCACGGTGTTATAATAACATCAATATATTCATTAGTAATATTTGAAGTTTCATTACCATTTGTGGCCAGCAAGTAGCACTTTGAAGTATTTACCTTTCTGTGGTAGTAAGTTGACTATTTCAGATAAATATGTAAATCATTAGCAAGTACTAAGAGTTTATAGCTAGAAAAACAATAACATTTCATATAAAAATTACCATGTATGGGCAACAAAGTTCATAGACCCTGCATGCATTTACCACTCAAAGGTACTTTATTCAGAAGAAGTCCCAAAAACTTTGCAAGGTGTTTAAATCTGACCCCACAGATGTGTCCACATAAATTTTACTACCTTGCACGTTAAACAGCCCTTCTAGTCGCACCATGCCGTGGCAAACGCATGGGGGGTTTTCGTCTGCCTGGAAACCCCCCTCCCCAGCCCACACCATGACCACAATAGAAATAGTAATGTAATAGATTGTTACTAGTGCTGCATGTTCTTCTCAGTATCACAAATTAAATAATTAGCACCACCTGTGGATCTTTTTACATGTATCAGTCAGTAATAAATAACCTGTGCACCAACTAGAATATCTGGAAAACATGCACTGTTAGAGATGCACTGCTATAGAGTCCAATATGTACATATACAGTATGTCCAGGGCAGTGCTAGGTTCTAGCTGCTCCTCCAGGCTCCCGGACTTGCTACAATAGTCTGGAATGGTGCCCACATCTAAAATAAATACGTTCAGCTAAGGCAGGATGGCCTACTGGCACATCTAATGGCTTACTGTGATCACTGGTCCTGTATATGCTGGAATTAATACACACAATACACTTTGTATGACGCTTATTAAAGCTGGTTAAGTACTAATTCTGCCCTCTTCATTGGCAGGCCAATAAATTGGCTAAAATGAAGCCTTTGGAAACCCCCCTCTGGAAATCCTGCATTTGCCACTGCTTGTCCTGAAATATTTTAATGTTTAATGCATTCACAAATAAGACAGCCAAGCAGCTTCTGCTGATTAAATTGATATGCGGCATGCCTATATTCTGTGCATGCAACATGCTTCATTACAGTGTCACAACCGCACTTGAAAGTTTAAAAAGTCGCAGGAGAAGATGCTTGGCATTACCGCGTTGCACGGCGATCATGTGTTATGTTTAACGCGATATGTAGCACATGGAGGTAAGTTGTATGTGGACATATCTATATATCAGTGGCGTCCCTCCCCGTGATGACACCCGGAGCAGGATGTAGCGTGCGCGTAAATGGACGTGGCCTCGCAGCCCGAACCCCCATTTTTCTGTCACTCTGGGGGTCCTGGAGGTGTTGACTGCCCCGAGGGACCACTCTGTGTGCAGTGCTGGCTCCCTCACTGTGTCAGGAGCAGAATGCTGCGCGTAATGCTACACCTGGTGTCGGTCACTGAGGAGTCGTCGGCACTTTGGTGTCACCCCTCAGCGGTTGACACCCGAGTGCGGCCCGCACCCCCCACTTCCCCCTCTTTATTGACTGACAAATCTTGAAAATGAACAGCACCACTTATGAATCTTTTGCCTGCTTTTGTAGAAATGAAGCGATGAGGAGACCCTTATACTCTACACTAATATCTTGTTCCTTCCCTGTACACAAGTCATTCACCTTGGTCCTGCAGTGTACCTTAGCATGCTCCCTAGGTTTGCTTCCTCTATTCCCTCTATCTGCACGGTATCCACCTACCAAAGTTAATCAGTGAATGTACTGTACACTGACACTGAATGAATACATGTGATAGGGAGATGAAAAGGTGACAAATGGGATAGAAGATGAAAAGGTCACTGCACTTTACTGCTCTACAGCAATCAACCACGTGCACGAAGATCCGTCATACAACATCTACACATGGGCAATATTAATATGTGTCCTAACAGAATTACTTATGTGTAACTGACCATTCTCTCTCCTATACTTTACTATTATTAAGAATACATACATCCATATTCTCCTGATTATTGCAGGATTGTCCTGGGGATCAGAATGGGCTATCTTATCAGGAAATGTATGTAGCTTCACCTTAAATATAATTGTGTGGCCTTATAATAAGTGTATCTGAGCATATTAAGTATATCAGTATGCCCAGATACTATTCAAGTTTTTATTTACTTTGGTGTAAGATTGTGACTATTCAACAATAATGGTGCTCTCAATGTCTCTTACTAACAGTATAGGCTCAATGCTATTAGGCGCGAGTAAGTGCAACTGTATGCCACATTTATGGTACCTCCAGTCTCACATATTTTTGTTTGCAGGGCTGTGTACAAAAAATCTGCAAGTCCGGGGTGAGATCGGGTCGCAAGGGGGGGAATTTGCGGTGCAGTAGCCGGTCTGTCTATGCCGTTGGAACCGAAACTTGCTCTATTCTCAGCTAATAGGATTGAGCCCTATATTTATAAAAGTCAAAAAGTTATTAATTATTATTGTTTTTAGTATTGTCATCATCCTTTATTTATATGGTGCTCAAAGGGTCTGCAGCGTACATAAACAGAAGTACGAAGCAAATTATTCAGGCCCTTAATGTACACAAGTAATGGTGCAGGTAGCATGTCAGTCATTCAACTTCTCTGTGACCTACAGTAGGCATGGGAAAGAGTTTGATTTCAGAAAGCAGAGCTGGACTTGGGTTAATAGTACAGAGGAACATGATCGTAACTGAAATAAAGGAGCATTCTAATCAGATGAGAGGAACATGCAAAGAAATCTACTTAATACCTTAACTGCTATTATGTGCTAAGTAATTGTTACCATTTAAAGCTCAAAAATACTACTGTATGTGTATGATTGGTGACAAAGGGGATTTCTCTTAAAAACAACTTCACCATCAATACATGTGTCTATAAAGGTCTTCAAGATCACAGTACTATATGCAAAATATGAATTTCTTCCTACAGTTTCACCTCTAATTCACTGAGCATATAATACAGTTGCTATATCTGATGTTGGTATCCTTATTTTATAATAGATAGAACAGTGGTGGGCTAGGCCATCACTTCATTAATGGACCTCACAAAGCTGTACCCTATCAAATAAGACCTGGAAGAATCAAAAATAACAAAGAAGAATCATCATTTACTTTTTATAAGATCATCATTAAATGGAAGATAAAAAATTTTTGTTAAAGGGGAAGAAATACTACGGGCGGGATGTAATAGAGATCGAGTCTGCCGGAGGTGCGGGATGCAGACTGATCTCGATCGTTTTTTAAAGTTGCAGTCATTTACAAGGCAAATCCAAACTGGCTTTACATAGAGGGTTAACTAAATGTATATAATAATAGATAAACAGTAACAATGGGAGAATCTAAATTTAAAGAGTGTAATGCTGGGTACACACTTTAACAACGGATAGGTCAGACATGCCCCCGTTTCCGGAAACGCAGGCCGTCCTTGCCCCCAAAACTCTCCTGCCTGTCAATCAGGCAGGGGCTTGGGGGAACGCTGTGCATTATTGCAGGACCCGTTCTGCACATGCGCAGTAGGGGTCCTGCACAAGCGCAGACCACTTACCATTGCAGATGTGCGCTTACCATCGGGTTAGCATACATCTCTGAATCAGGCCCTAAATGAGGAATCTGGGACATAAAAAAGGCTGATTTATGGTGGTAATGGTTACTTGTGTAACAGTTATTGCGGCAAGGCTGCCAGTGGTGGTAATGGTTACTTGTGTAACAGTTATTGCGGCAAGGCTACCAGTGGTGGTAATGGTTACTTGTGTAACAGTTATGGCGGCAAGGCTACCAGTGGTGGTAATGGTTACTTGTGTAACAGTTATTGCGACAAGGCTACCAGTGGTGGTAATGGTTACTTGTGTAACAGTTATTGCGGCAAGGCTACCAGTGGTGGTAATGGTTACTTGTGTAACAGTTATTGCGGCAAGGCTACCAGTGGTGGTAATGGTTACTTGTGTAACAGTTATTGCGGCAAGGCTACCAGTGGTGGTAATGGTTACTTGTGTAACAGTTATTGCGGCAAGGCTACCAGTGGTGGTAATGGTTACTTGTGTAACAGTTATTGCGGCAAGGCTACCAGTGGTGGTAATGGTTACTTGTGTAACAGTTATGGCGGCAAGGCTACCAGTGGTGGTAATGGTTACTTGTGTAACAGTTATTGCGACAAGGCTACCAGTGGTGGTAATGGTTACTTGTGTAACAGTTATGGTGGCAAGGCTACCAGTGGTGGTAATGGTACTTGTGTAACAGTTATTGCGGCAAGGCTACCAGTGGTGGTAATGGTTACTTGTGTAACAGTTATGGTGGCAAGGCTACCAGTGGTGGTAATGGTTACTTGTGTAACAGTTATTGCGGCAAGGCTGCCAGTGGTGGTAATGGTTACTTGTGTAACAGTTATTGCGGCAAGGCTACCAGTGGTGGTAATGGTTACTTGTGTAACAGTTATGGCGGCAAGGCTACCAGTGGTGGTAATGGTTACTTGTGTAACAGTTATTGCGACAAGGCTACCAGTGGTGGTAATGGTTACTTGTGTAACAGTTATGGCGGCAAGGCTACCAGTGGTGGTAATGGTTACTTGTGTAACAGTTATGGTGGCAAGGCTACCCAGTGGTGGTAATGGTTACTTGTGTAACAGTTATGGCGGCAAGGCTACCAGTGGTGGTAATGGTTACTTGTGTAACAGTTATGGTGGCAAGGTTACCAGTGGTGGTAAACGCCATCATGATCTCAGAACACACCTAAAGCTGCCAAAGAACATGTCAAGTACATAAAAATACAAAACAGTTATTTAACCTCACAGTTATTACAACCAAACTTAATTATTAATAAAAACACCAACCTGCTAATGTTATGTTCCAGGAGTTTGATCTGTTTCTGGTCTGCTAGGTTTTGTCTCAACATCTCTTCTTGCTCCTCGGGGGACATTGTACTTAGACCGTCTAACAGCCATTTTTCTCGCAGGGCTTTTTTCTGGAAAGTTAAAAAGTAATAAATAATAATAACATACAAAACGAATAGGAGCTGCAATTATGGTTCACTAGAGGCGGGGAGGATTGCTAGGGATTGCAGCGCTACAACTAAATTGACCACATTCACCTACCACATATAAACTTGGCATAAATCAAATAAAGTCTTCTTAAAAATTCAAAATTACAAAGTTAACCAAGACACAGGCTTGAGTTTTGGTAACAGGAATCCCGCTATCAGTACTGGCCTGCAATGTCACCAAGTAGTGTTCACAGTCCAGAATTCAGTAATATGTTGAAATAAAGTACATTTATCAGCACAATAATCTATATAATAAGTGAAATGACAGAATGGCTGATTAGTAAAATACAATATAATTATTTGGCCTACCACATGGTCGGTGCTGCATGCTTCCTGCAATGTTTCTGTGGGACAGGGCAGATCAGATTAGTGGCCCCCTGGCAAATGGCAGCACACAAATGGACATGCTGTCTTTTCAGCACGGACTGTTTGCCACTGGCACCTTGCTTCACTTCAGTATGCTTATTACAAAGTAGTGGCTTCAGCACCATTCCTGAGAGTCGCATAACAAGTAGGCGCCAGTCTCTGGGGAACCTTGTCTTTCACAGAGGTACACACACAGTCACCATCACCAATATCATGGAAGACTCAAGGTTATAGAGGGATAGGATGGAAGATAGAGCTGCCACTGTGCTTACCCAGGATGGACCAATTTGTACTGCCGTGTACATACTGCTTGTTACATCTGGGACAAAAGTGAGCACAAGATATGCGCCATGGCTCCAGTTGCAGCTGTAGGTAGCCGCCTAGAGGACTACATTGAATTTCTTTCTACTCCTTTCATTCAATCCCCTCCTGATTTGTTTGTCGCTATTGGATTGTTGGTCATAGCTTGTCTGATCATGCTAATATGCTGCTGGTATTAAGAATGTGATTTGCCACATGTGACCTTAAGGTGTTTTGGGAGGGGGATGTGGTGTGATGTGCATTATAATATATTAATATAATATGACGTTGCATTGTATGCTGAGTACACACTTACACGACGGATCAGTCTGCTGTCTGATTCGCTGTCTACACACTTACCAATCGGCTGCTCAATAGGTCTGGCCTGACATCACAACTGGGCGGGCATTTAAATTTACACGCCCAAATTGTGATGTCAGCCAGTGTCTATGGGCGTACACACAGTCAGACGTACCGATAGATCTGCAAGATATATCAGCATTGTCTGTGCTGCAGGGCCGACATGATGTGTCAGTGAATGTCGTCGTTCACAGACATATTGGCTGTATTCACCCGCCGATGCACTTGCGAAATATCTTTCATTGATCAAACGAAAAATATATGGACAATTGTGTATCCAGCATGAGTAACAAAAGTCTTTAATATCATCTAAAATCATTTGGTCATTGCGCCAGTTTCTGCTCATTTCCCAATAACCTGTTGCTGTAAATAGTTTCCATATTCTGCTGCATTTGTCGCCGTTATGAAGCCCTTTCTCAATCTACATAGCTCTAGTTTGCCATGTTCTTGCCAAAGTAGTTTATATAAATAATGCGTCATAGACAAATAGATTTTACAATACATTTCCACTAAAGATGACTGGTAAATTTAGTTGGCCAAATAGAATTGTGAAAGGTAACGAAGCATTCCTTTATAAACTGAAATACAATGACGTAGCTATGTTAGGCACTAGACAGTGAGAAAAAAGAAACCCTATAGGAATAGCCAGGACCAGCAGGGGCGGTTTAAAAGAGGAGGGGGCCCATGTGCAAACTCTGTGTGGGCCCACTCCTCACTACTGCGCACACCTGTGCCATGTTCTCGGTGACTTCTCTACTGCCCATGCGCAAATCTCGGGGAAAATGGCCATCGTGCTATTTTCCCAGAGAGTTCTGCTGCTGCAGCGTAGACATGGGCCTGAGAGGTAAATATTAAACATGGGGGGCAGGTTTTGTAGTGCGGACACTCTTGGATCAACCCTGGCCCATGTGCACCGTACACCCTGCGCCCATTATAGATACGCCAATGAGGGTCAGATTAACAATGTCAGTGGATGGGACTACAGCCCCAGCCCTAAACATAAATATAGGCTCATTAATATGACAGCATGATGATAACCAGCCGCCCACCCATTATTAAAATTGTAGTTTTATTTTCCACACAAAGTTCTGAAATTTTTCGACATTTATGTATCTATGGAAATTTTGGGGCAGATAGTGTAGGGTTGTACATGCTCACATGGCACTTGCCAGTCCCACACAGCACTGGTCACACCTCCTCTGCTTCTCACAATACTCCATACTTACCAACTATCCATGATTGTCAGGGAAACTCCCTGAAATAGTAGCAATCTCCCTGATTGCACCTTACCCCCATTATGTAACTGTTATATTAAACTAAAATAGAGATATATACGTTCAAATGGCATCATTATATAATTTCCCTGCATTGGTTATGGGGCACTATGATCCCTATGGCTACATACATTTTCTGAAAAGTATCTCTGTTTTCATCAGCAAGTAGATCTTACTAACTGCTTTGGGGCTCATTTACATATGGATGTAAATCAATTTTATGACACACCTCTCAGATGTAGCAGTACACGACCACATTTAGGTGTTACTTTCACAATCTCCCTGAAATGCTTTTTAAAAAGTAGGCAAGTATGCAATAGGCCAAGGGTAGACAACCTCGGTCCTCAAGAGCTACTAACAGTTCACGTTTTCCAGACCACCTAGCTAGTGCACAGGTCATTACTCACTAACACGTTTGAAAAAATCCACAGGTGGAGGTAATTATTTCAGTTGTGATTCTGTGAGGAGACCTGGAAAACATGCACTGTTGGTAGCTCTTGAGGACCAGGGTTGGCTACCCCTGCAATCAGGGGAGTAGCAAGGGTGGCAAGGGGAGCACCTGCTCTGGCCAGGGCGCTGGAGATCAGCCATCCGACGAAGGGCAGAGCACCTGCTGAGCTGAGTGTGAAACACATAAGAGATCAGTGCTTCCAGAAAAGGGGCATGGTGTGGACGGAGCAGCGCTTGTGGCTCCGCCACATCACGCCCCAGCAAGGACGCACTGATCTCTGTATAAGGCATAATGTGAATAAGGGGCACTTCAATGGCAAAATGTGAACTATGGACATTACTGTGACATAATATGAAATGTGGGGACTACTGTGTAGCATAATGTGAAAAAATAGCCCAAACTGTGGCATAACATGAATTAATGGGTACTAATGTGTGGCATAACATGCATTGTGCCCATTATTTTGCAACAATGTGAATTAGGGGCACTACTGTGGCTAACATGAATAAAAAACACTACTGTGTGGCGTACTGTGAATAATGGGCACTACTGTGTGACATAACGTGAATTGTGGGCACTACTGTGTGGTTTAGTTTTAATTGGTGGAATTACTTTAGTGGGTTGGAAAGATCTAGCCCTCCATGTCCCAGTTTGATACTGCCCCTAATGTTTATTTTTAATTCCCTTCAATTTTCCCCCACATGCTGGACACACCCCCTACCTGGCACACTTGGGGGGTGGGAGCGCGGTAATGCACACATGCTTCGGACACCATGGCTAAACGCTTAATACGGATCTGGGAATAGCCAGTAGTGATACTAATTCTGGAACACCAAATCAGGGTTCATTACAATACCTGCATTGCTAGTGTATGCCTATACTCCTACCCAAACCACACCTATGAGCAGAAGGAATTGACAGTCATAGTTCCAGCTGCTAATAGATTATAAATTCCTCAAAATGAGAATATACAAATACAGTGCAAAAGATTACATTTGCCAGGACTTTGCACCTCCGTGAAACAACGAGATGCATTCGGCATCCCGGCGGTCGGGATGGCGATGCTTACATTACTGGCGCCAGAATACCGATGCCGGTCACAATCCCGGTGCCAGCATCCCAACCGTTCAGATGCTGAAGGTAAGTAGCGGGGTGGTGGGGATAGTTAGGGTTAGGCACTAGGGGGAGGGTTAGATTTAGAGTGTGAGGAGGGGGAGGTTAGGTTAGGCACTAGGGGGGGGTTATGGTTAGGCACCAAAAGCAAGTGTTAGGGTAGGGAGAGGGGTAGGGTTAGCATACTGACCCTGTTGGGATCCCGGCATCGGGATTCTGTCCGCCAGTATCCATACTGTCGGTATTTCATACCGATCCCGAAACAACTGTTCCTGTAAAATTCAGCTTCCCTGAAATTTTGCGCACTTTAAGTTATTTTTAGTCAAAAGTGCTCAGCTAACAGACTGGTTGCTCAGGTCTGGTATGGAGCATTGTTTAATGGAATGACATTTCAACACATTTTGTTTACCAATTGCACGCTTCTGAGCAAACAGTTTTCTTCTGAAAGAACGTCTTTCTGTTCTTGTGGTAGGCCTATATTTATTTACACAGTAGGGCACATGGCATGCATGCCTTCGTCACAATGTTCTGCTGAAAAAAAGTCATTCAAATAGGTCTTCAGAAGTATGTGAAGTACTATACAGTAACTTATGTAAAGGTTCCACATAACTGTAATCTCGATGTAAAGTAGCTCAGGAAAATGTGGATGGCATGAATATGTCAAAGCAAAGTGCTTATTCCAGCTAATATTGACATTCACCAGAGATTTATGGGTAGTGGACCTGATTCATAACGAACCACAACAGCAATTGCAATAGCGATTTACGCAAGCAGTCTCACTGCGATAGTATGCTAATGCACTGCGATCGCTATACTGTCGCAGCACAACATAAGGACGCCCACTTTACTTTACACACATCCGTAATCCTTCGCAAGATAGCTAAACCATCGGTAACATGGAGTACAATCGCTGCCTCACGCACACTTGCACAAGCTTTGACCTTACTCAGAAATTGCTAATCTCATTGCACGCAGTGGGAGCTCAGGCTGCGTATGACATCACAGTGGATAATTTATGCACGCCCCTGCAACAGCTTTCAAACACACTGGCACGCCTGCGTTTCGCCGACCACCCCCCCCCCCATAGCCACCTCAAACGGTACGTCCCGTCAATCACTCTGCATTGGGTCTGCGTAGCCACTGCGATCACAGTGGCTGGTTCGAGCACGTGCACTGCGATACATACACAGTAAGCGGCAATCGTCCGATTGCGTGCGTACTATCAGTTGCGATCATTGCTGAATCAGGCCCAGTGTCAGAAATCCGGCCTTTCGCAAGGAAATTATCATTAGATAATAGTGATAATACTGTGCAGCTATTATATGGTGTGAAGTAAGAAAACAGTGAAATACAGCTTTAGTTGTTACAACAGAAGGGTATATCTATTCACTGACTATTCCTACTAGCAGCATTTGGCCAAGTTAGCCACTCACTGACTATGAACTGCATGTGGTGTCCACAATTATAGAAGGGTTATCACTGCCATCACTAGGCTCCTTCACTAGCACCTGGCAGTGACTACTCTTCATCGGCAGTATGTCACTTATGAAGCCGCACATTACTGGTGATGCTGATGGAATATGTTTGACGACTTACTGTGTAGATCAGGATTAGTAGGTCGTTGGGAGAGCATGGACTCTTAGTTAAGCATAAGCTATAATCAATTGGCCACAGGAAAAGAGCAGTGAAGGAACAGCTGTCAGAAGTGTAAGCCATCTGTGGCCTTACCTAGTTCTTGTAAGAGCTGCTCCAAGTGAACATTTAATACTGAAAGAATATAGAGTTTATATGGGCTACTATCCCTATTCTATACATTTCTTTATACTCCACAGGTCTGCGGTCTAACATACCTGTCCTCAGTCCCCTTAACCGATCTTGGCTGTGCCTCTCATCTGTCCACCCAGTTCAGTGGTAAAAATTGGGTCTACTCCTCTGTCTAAATACAGCCAGAACCAGGGGATTCTCACTTCATTTTGGCAGAAAAATCTAAAATTAAGGTGTTCTGCATAAACTCATAAAATAGGACTTTGCCACCACTTAGGGGTAAATTTACTAAAGTGAGAGTATTTTCTAGAAGTGGAGATGATGCCCAAAGCAACCACACAGTAGTGCTCCTTATATACATGTTACGCCACACAGTAGTGCTCCTTATATACATGTTACGCCACACAGTAGTGCTCCTTATATACATGTTACACCACACAGTAGTGCTCCTTATATACATGTTACGCCACACAGTGGTGCTCCTTATAGTCTAATCCAGTTCTACTAGTTGGATGGAGCAAGGGAGAATTCCCTTTTTTAAATTCAAAATTTTGAAAACAAAGTACAAAGTATCATGAGATATGATGTCCTGCACAGCTACAAACACTAACACACACTGGGGGTCATTCAGACCTGGTCGCAAGCACCGATGTGCTTGCAACAGGGTCAATGGGTAGCCCTGCGCACGCGCAGCGGACGCAGTGCGCGTGCGCAAGCCCCGGAGCAAGAGAGAAACTCTCTCGCTCCGGAGCTCGCTACAAAAGGGGCGGCTGTCGATGTTGATCGACAGCTCGCCCCTTTTTGTAGGCGGGCCGAGGGGTGGTTTCCAAAACTGAGGCGTTCCTTAATGAACGCTTACTGTTTTGTGGGCGGCCGCACTGACATCAGCAGTGATATCAGTGGGGAGCTTCCTGCTCCATCAGAGCAGAAAGCTCCCTGGGGCTTGCGAGTGCCCAGACCCAACCTTAGGGTCTGGTCGCAAGCCCCGATGGTCGCGATGGTGATCACCATCGCGACCATCACCCTGGTTGCTAGCTAAGCTGTGGGTGGTAACCCACAGCTTAGCTTGCGACCAGGAGGCCGCACCAAAAAACAAGAAGCGCCCGCCCTCATTCAGAGAGAGCGATCGCTTCTTGCGACCGCCTCTGAATGAGGTCCAGTGTCTCCCTAAAGGCTGCCATCCTCGGCTTTAGAGCCAGACATTTTTTATTTTTTTTAGTCAATAGAGTTATTCCAGATATATAAAACCATACATCAAAAAAGGAACAGTTCATAGGACTAAAACTGATCTTTATACAACATCTCTGAAAGAAATAAAGACACAACTACCCAGGAATGCATATTTGTTTCACTTTACAAATACAAAAAAAAACAAAAAGTAATCTAGTTGATTTTAATGGCAAGTCAGAGAAACCTAATAAGTAACTACAAAACATTTTATTGCCTACTGTACCTTTAAATGATGTAAACTTAATTTTTCTTCTTCAATTTTAAGGCGTCTTTGAGCAATTTCTTCTTGCAACTTCCTTTTATCCTTGGAAAAAAAAAAATTAAATTCTGGTTTAAAATATAAAATAAACTTTGGCTTTGATTTGAATTATCAAACACAGTATAGCAAATATAAATAAGCATAAATGAGTTTTAAGCTATTAGACATAGTATTTAATTACTTTTAATTACTTTTTTTTCCCATATATAAATTAAAATATGAATACAATGTAAATACTATATTATGAAACAACAAAGGAGTGCAAGACATTAGCCTCAATGAACATTTGATTTGGAATTCTTGGCACCTAGTGTCATTGAATGTACGCTACTAGTGATGTCTGCTAATCTTCTGTCTCAATGAAGGCTTACATGTTCCCTACTGTTTAACTGTGTAAGTACTATTAATACCAATAACTGTCCTGATAATTTCAACAGTGTGCTGGCCACCTACACTCTGAAAAAGTGCCTCAGTCATGTTTTTGGTTATCTGGGTTGCTAAGAGGTACCTCAGACCTCAGTACGGTCGTTTACTGGTCCTACCCTTCCCCCAAAGGAGAGTGCAAAAGGCAGGGCTGTATGGACCAATAGGAGATGAATGGTCCATGTGATGTAATTCCACAATACGATACATATAGGGCCGTGAATGGCCCTCACCATTATTGCATCCAAGGGAAGCTAAGGTAATCCCTTCTCATTGGTGCGTC
Source organism: Taudactylus pleione (assembly GCA_031769625.1). Classification (NCBI taxonomy): domain Eukaryota; kingdom Metazoa; phylum Chordata; class Amphibia; order Anura; family Myobatrachidae; genus Taudactylus; species Taudactylus pleione. The sequence continues at coordinate 2,130,974 of JAUIMM010000405.1, read as the reverse complement.
CGCTGGATCCTAGTGAATTTAAATTATGCTTATGATCATTCCACACCACAACCCTGGCATTCCAAATGCACCAGATACCTACAAAAGTATTCAAGAATTGCAGAGCGTCAGTGGAGAAAGTCACGCTCTAAGGTTGACTTCCTCCATTTCAAATTTATTCTCTCTTCCTACAGTGCTGCCCTGTCGTTCTCCAAACAAACATATTTCAAGAACCTCATCTCCTCCCAGTCCTCAAACCCCCGGCGTCTCTTTGCCACTTTCAACTCCCTACTCTGCCCTTCCCCTCCTCGCCTTCCCTCCTCGCTCTCTGCCCTCGACTTTGCCACCTACTTTAAATCTAAAATTGACTCCATACGTGAGGACATCATATCCCATCAGACCCTCAGCACTCCTCCCCCTCCTTGCCCTTACCACCCCTCCCCTTCTGTCTCACCAACTCTGACATCCTTCTCCCCTGCTTCTGGAGAGGAAGTCTTGGCCCTCATCCGGTCCTCCCCTCCTTCCACCTCCCCTCTTGACCCTATCTCTTCCAGTCTCCTCTCCCACCTGTCTCCTTCTGCCTGTTCCCATCTGGCTCACCTCCTTAATCTCTCCCTATCATCTGGCACTGTCCCATCTGCTTTCAAAAATGCTCTTGTCTCCCCCATTCTTAAAAAACCTACCCTTGATCCTAACATACTTTCCAACTATCGACCCATCTCTCTTCTCCCTTTTGCTTCCAAACTCCTTGAGCGTATTGTCTACAACCGCCTTACCACCTTTCTTTCCTCTCACTCCCTCCTTGACTCATTTCAATCTGGCTTCCTATCTCTCCACTCCACTGAAACTGCCCTCACAAAAGTCAGCAACGACCTCCTTGCCGCCAAATCCAAGGGCCACTACTCTCTGCTGCACTTGACACTGTAGACCACCCTCTCCACCTGCAAATCCTTTACTCTCTCAGTTTACGTGGCAGTGCCCTCTCCTGGCTTTCCTCTTACCTATCTGATCGTTCCTTCGCTGTGTCCTCTCGTGACTCCTCTTCCCCTCCACTTCCACTAGCAGTAGGAGTTCCCCAAGGTTCTGTTCTTGGACCTCTCCTTTGCTCCCTATATACATCCTCTTTAGGTGAACTCATCAACTCCTTTGACCTCCAATATCATCTCTATGCAGATGATACTCGAATTTACCTTTCCACCCCTGAGCTCTCCCCCTCGCTCCTTACCCGTATCTCCAACTGTCTCTCTGCTGTCTCTTCGTGGTGTCCCAGTGCTTTCTTAAACTTAACATGTCTAAGACTGAGCTGATCATCTTCCCACCCTCTTCCACTACATCACTTCCCACAATTTCATTATCTATTGATGGCACAACTATCTCCTCTAGCCCCAAAGTGCGCTGTCTTGGAGTTATCTTAGACTCCTCCCTCTCCTTTAAACCGCACATTCAGCACCTCTCGCAGTCCTGCCGTTTTCACCTAAAAAATATCTTCAGGATTAGACCCTTCCTCACCCAGGATGCCACTAAAACCCTCATCCACTCACTGGTCATATGTAGATTGGACTACTGTAACCTTCTCCTAGCTGGCCTCCCAGTCTCTCACCTCTCTCAACTACAATTGGTTCTCAATGCTGCTGCTCGGCTCATCTTCCTCTCCAGACGTTCTACATCGGCTTCCCCTCTCCTTCAAGCCCTACACTGGCTCCCCTTCCCCTTCAGATGCCAATTCAAGGTTCTTACATTCGCCTACAAAGCCCTCACCAAATCCTCTCCCGCATACATTTCTGACCTTCTCTCCCTTCACACTCCTGCCCGTCCACTTCGCTCAACTAATGCATGCCGCCTCTCTTGCCAACTGATTACTTCCTCCCACTCCCGCATCCGAGATTTTGCCCGTGCTGCTCCCTACCTTTGGAATGCTCTCCCTATCAGACTCTCCACCTTTCTACAAATCTTCAAACGGGCTCTCAAGACCCACTACTTCATCAAGGCCTTTCAGCACTCATCCTAACCCATCTCATGCTCTTTCCTTCCTATCTTCCCCTTCTGTGTCACGCCTGTCTGTCTGCCCCTCCCCTTAGAATGTAAGCTCTCACGAGCAGGGACCTCTTCCCTCATGTGCTTCTCTTTACATTTTCTTCTACTCTCTACTTCCCATTAGGGCACCTAACACGGGACTGCCAACTCCCGGCAGCGTGAGTGCTTTAATCACTATTTCAGCAATGTATATAAGTTGTGTCCTTGTCCTGCACTGTAATGTACTGTAAGTTACTTGTTTCACCTATTAGTTCTATGTACTATGTAAGGCGCTGCGGAACACTTGTGGCGCCATATAAATAAAGGATAATAATAATAATTACAAAAAAGTTTCATGGAACATTTTCTTTAAAATATTTAGTAAATGATGCATTATGACATCCTATAGTAAATTATTCTTTCTTAAATTTTTAAATGCAAAATTGAACAATGAAGTCTATGCACTGTCCTGTCACTTGTGTATCATATATAGCAAATCATGATCATGGGCGGGATGCATGACACGTGGCAATTTGCAATGCATCCCGCCACTCATCACATGCATGCTGTCGTTAATTACCGCTACTCAACAACAATAACGTTGAGAGAATATAATTTAGCCCAATGATCTACAAGTCGTACTGTTATTTTAAAACAAGATAGTCTGCAGATCTCTTGGTAATAAATGATCGGTACTGTAATTAGTATGGTCTTATTCTTATAAAAGACCAGCGACTAGGCACCATGATTATAATGAAGCCGTTAGTAACCAGATATTACTTTTATCTGTAATTATTTCAAAAGTAAAATATAGGCTCACTTTTTCTTCCACGCAACATTCACACTGGTTATGGCAGAGTATAAACAGCACTCCGCTGTTGTGTTTGTATGGCAGATGCATTTTAGTATAGAAATAAAACTGCATATACACAGTACTTAAAATGTGTCTGTGGCATACTTGCCACTCTGCTACTATTTCAGGCAGTCTCCCTGACTATCGCGTAATCTCCCTGAATCCCTGAAGATTCTAGGGGGTAAATTTACTAAGATGGAAGTTCTATTTAAGAAGTGATGTTGCCCATAGCAACCAATCAGATGCTACTTCTCTTTTATCTAGCACCTTCTAGAACACAGGTTCTCAAACTCTGTCCTCAGGACCCCAAACAGTGCATGTTTTCCATGTGTCGAAACCGAATAATTGGGTAAGACAGAATCTGTTTGTCAATCGGGAAAACCTGCACGACGCCATCTTGTGAATGGCAGCAAGACTCCATTTTAGAAAAGAAAGCTTACACAAGCGCCATTTTGTCAAAAATACATAGTACATAATCCACAGTGCAAAATTGATAAAAGTAGCAATTTTGCTACTCACAACGCAAAGTTGCTAAAAAGTAGCACGAACAGCTTTTTAATAATCTTCCCCTAACACCTACCGACGGTGTTTAGCAGACATAAAATAAACTTTGCAACACATTAAAATCACCACAGACTTATATTTGAGCAGTAGCAAAGTAGTGGTGTTTTCACTGCATTCACATTAACACATACGCGATGTAGCAAAAAGTAGCAAATTAGTGGTGTTTTCCCTGCACTTCATGTTAAACATAGGACAACGCAAAATAGCGATTTAGACGCACAGACAGCTTTTTAGTGACCTTTCCCAAACTCATACTGGCATGCTCACACACATACACAGAAGCCTTTCCAACTTAGTGCTGGTCGCTAAGTGCCCCACAGACCCTCAAACGCACAACGCAATTTAGTGTCATTTCTCCCCGCATACACATTTAAAAGCAATGGTCCCGCAGCGCAAAAGGAATGATTATTACTTGGTTTAAACGCAATGTCAGCATATAAAGAAATGAATGTTTTCTGTAACTATGGATTGGTAAATGACAATTGGACCGTGCTTGGTGCCGTACTGATCTACTCTGTTCCCACAGCATTCCGGTGGCATCGGTGAGAAGATCAGAACATGCGGCTATGAAATATGAATGTTAGAGAGAATAACTTCTTGAAATGTTGTATGCCATAGTTAAATTAGATTTATTATGCAGCGGGAAGGTGAACACAATCAGGCTGTTAGAGGCTGGGTTGTGTCTTTGCACTGACCTATGAATTGTACCGTAACGGAAGAAGAGGAACCAATGAGAACCTGCCAACGTATTCTATTGTATTGCTTATCCAGTACGGGTATATATGTGAGTGCTCTGAAACAAGATGCCAGTCTGCGGTGTTCCTGTTATGCTGTTCGACAGAGGTCTCATTATTGATGCCGGTATCTGGTCCCAGAGCGCACGTGTATGTATTGACTGTACCTTATGACCTAATGTTTGTACAATTTATTTTGTGCTCATTGTTAGATCATAGCGTGGCAACATCTGTACTTTTACCTGAATAATAATCTTTAGCGTGTTGGACCGCTATTCAATTGTCTTAGAGTTTTATTAATGGTATAATTAAACACAGCGCTAGTTAGCGACATCTTGTGGTTTTAGAAGGTATAGGCAGGTTTTGTCTTAGAGGTTCTAGGCAGGTGAATCTTAGAGGTTTATAGGCAGGAATGTACTAAAGGTTTATTTACGATTCAACACATGTCACCACACTGAATCAAGTGAAATAATTAGCTCCACCTGTGGACCTTTTAAAATGTGTCAGTGAGTAATGAGTACACCTGTGCACCTGCTGGGTAACGTGCAAAACGTGAACTGTGTGGGGTCCTGAGGACCAAGTGTGAGAACCACTGCTCTAGAAGATAATACCTGGAATCTGATTGGTTGCTATGGGTAACATCACTTCCTAATAGAACTTCCATCTTAGTAAATTTACTCCTAGCAGTCTCCCTGATTGCACCTTCCCCACATTATGAAGCTATATATATATATATATATATATATATATATATATATACACATATATATGATGTATACATCTAAATGGGATCATCAGTATAATTTCCATGCATTGGTTATTAGGCACAATGATCCCTATGGCTACATGCATTTTGTGAAAAGTATTAGTGTGTTTTTATCAAAAACTAGATCTTACCAACTGCTTTGGGGCTCGGTTACATTTGGATGTAAGTCAGTGTTATGACACGCCTCTCAGATGTAGCAGTACATGCCCACTTTAATGCGCGCCCATAGGTGTTGCTTTCACATTCTCCCTGAAATGCTCTTTCAAAGGTAGGCAAGTATGGTCTGTGGTCCATCTAGTTCAGCTGCACAGTCGCTGCACATTTAACGTTGCTGAGAATAGGGATCACTGGGCCCGATTCAGTAGCGTAAGCAAATGCGAGTACGCATGCAGGCCGAGCGATTGTTTAACATAGCGTATGCGTACAAGCCGCACTGCGCATGGGCAGCAATCGCATTGCGATTGCAGACGCACAGAGGAATCCATCACAAAGTGACAGCCTGTCAGCGTTTGGGGGTGGTCAGAAAAACACGCAGGCATCTGTGCAATTGAACGCGGTTTCATGGGTGTGCATAAATTAGCTACTGCGATTGCATACGCAGCATGAGCGCTCTCTGCGCGTGAGGAGACTTCCAGTTTCTGCGGCTGGACAGACTTGTTGTAAATTCTGCGTACCTGCGTGAGATGTTTGTCGATGGTACCGATGTTTACACAGAAGAGCAACATCGGATGGATATGAGAAGGAAGCAGTGGGCGTCTATCTCGGCTGTGCTTTGGCAAGCATTAGCATATTTTAGCAACTGCGATCAGTAGGCGATTGCAATTGCATACGCTACTGAATCAGGCCCACTGTACACTATGAAGAAGTACCCAAAGTCTCCATAGTGAATGCTGGACACACCATGACCACCACTTGGCGTTTTTGCTTGTGGTCAGGGTGTATTCAGCGTCCTATGAAAGAAGTAAACTAAAGTCTCCCTTACTATACACACCTCCCCTCATGGCTGTCACTGCTCGTCTCCAGCTGTACCCCTTGCCTGCCCCCCTTTTGTTCCCTCATGTCTTTTATAAGCAGATCTCCCTTCTATATCCTTCCTTCCATTTCTGTCTCATGTGTGGATAAAGTTACATTCTCTCTTTCTTGTGACCGCGGAAAAAGCATCCTTGGAATTCTTGCGGAAATCCTATGTGGCGATGTCTTCACAGAGAGCTTTCTAGAAACCATTGGGGAATTTCCACGATGGCAGGAAGGTAAAACAGAATAGGCCACATACTGTATAAGGCATATAGCTGTTCCCAGGGTCTTGTTGATGCTGATGTCCCTAAGGCATCAATGGCCCTAAAAGAAGTGATATGAAAGCTGCTTTAGCTCTGAACTTACATCAGACTAAATGGGTCCTGGACACAAGTCTACACAGGCCATGTGGCACAGTCAGTGTTAGGTGAAAGGGAACGAAGTAGTCAAAAATCAAAATGGGCCACAATCCTCAAGGTTTCAAAAAAAATATACCCTACTACTAATAAATAGTGTTTAATTTAGCACCAGAGCAGAGAGTGACACTTCAGGTAGGAAAGAGGAACTGCACGGGTTGTGACAGGTGCAGATGTCAGAATGAACACTAATAAATATTTTATAAACGGTTATGGAGTACTGGGGAATATGCTGGTGTTCCATATAAATAAGGAATAATAATTATAATAACAGCAAATTCTCATAATGGGGGAAGATGCTTATTTGTTGCAGCTGCACCTGTTCCCTACAGCAAAGTGTCTCTGAAATGTTGGCATCTGCGCTGTAATTGTTACAGTGCTTGGCACACAGTCACTCTCCTTCCTGTATAAATACAATATATTGTTCCATTCTCCATAGAAACGTGTATAGGCATAGCTGGATTGCTATTTAAAATTAATCAAGTTGAAGAAAAACTTGTAAACAGGTGTGTGAGAAAAAACGCTTTGCTAAAATGTAAGATGATTCTTGCACATTTATTTAACCCTCGTGTGATCTGCAATAGAATATTCTTGTTCTACCCAATGTCAGTGATGGAAACTATGGGCAATCACACAGGTAACTAGATCATACATGCTTACTCTCCAGACTTGGTCAGGAGCCTCCCGAAAATTGAGTGCTGCTCCCGGGCCCCCGGAAAATTAGGTAAACCTCCCGGGCCCCTCCATTCCCCCCTGCAATGCAGCCACAAACATTCGCAGCAGGGGGGGGGCTGATGACGCAATTTGCGCTGAATCGCGTCATCATGATCCCGCCCCCTGCTTCACAATGCCGGAAATATCTGCATTGAGTAGCGGGGCGGGGCGGGGCCGGGCCAAATTGACGTAATTACAAGCCACGCCCCAGCTCCGCCTCTAAATGTCATATTATTTGCCTGGCCACGCCCCTCTATGCTGGCCCCACCCCCTGTTAAGCCAACCTGGCTGCTCCCTCCCGGAGGAGGCAGCCAGGATGTCAGCAAGTATGAACTAGATACCCTGTTCTAAAGATAATGCAGAGATTGCCCTCCACACATACACACAACACACCAGTACCAACTACAACATGTTTGAAGGACGACTGTTAAACCTGGTGTTTGCAGGCTGTATTCACTTATTGTAGGTCAACTAAAGGGTTAAACATAGATGACGACGACATCTGACTACATAGTAGGTATCTTAGAACTAGCAACTGGTAATACAAGTTTTTGCTGGTAACACAGCTGCTTTGGAGAGTCCCAAAGCCAACAAGCCAATTTTCCAGTGTCTCGCCCACATAGACGACTGATGTAAGTGGAGATTCAGATACATGGGTGTATGTTGCTAGGAAAGACCCATCTGACACTTCCATAGCAACGTCAGTTTGTGTATGTCTGTTTCAGCAGCATATTCCAGAGGTATGCAACTTCATCCTTACAATAACATCTCACGCAGGCTTTTCCATATTCATGTGAGCACAGGTGGCATAATTGGTGACTTACTTATTTTTATAGATACTGCACTGGTTATGACATTGCACACCTGGGCTCCAAGGAAAAACACACACACACACACACACACACACACACACACACACACTTTCCTACTTTGAAAAAGCACTTCAGGGAGATTGTGAAAGCAACACCTATGAGTGTGCGTTAAAGTGGGCGTGTACTGCTACATCTGGGAGGCGAGTCATAAAATTGATTTACGTTCACATGTAAATGAGCCCCAAAGCAGTTAGTAATATCTACTTGTTGATGAAAACACTCTGATACTATTCAGAAAATACATGTAGCCATAGGTATCATTGTGCCTTAGAACAAATGCAGGGAAACAATACTAAAGATACTATATATATATATATATATTTTATGGAACAGCTACATAATGGGGGTAAGGTGCAATTAGGGAGATTGCTACTATTTCAGGGAGTCTCCATGACAATTAGGGAGAGTTGGCAAGTATTACACACACAAACAAAGTGTATCTTAATATTTCAGCCTAATGCTGGGCATACACTATACAATTATCTGTCAGATATCTGTCCAATCTGGCTGGTTAGAATGAAAATCTGGTCATGTATGGGAGCAAATGACAATCAACCATTTGCTCACAAACACTGGAAAACAGACAAAAATGGTCGTTCAGACAAATTGGTTAAAACACACAAATGTAACCAATTTGAACAATTCTTTTTTGTCCGTTCTCCAGTGTTTAAGACCATATCATCAACTGTCATTGCTCCCATACATAACCAGGTTTTCATTCCAACCAGCCAGATTGGACATATATCTGACAGATAATTGTATAGTGTATTGGTGCATACACACGGTCAGATTTGTCAGATGAACGATTTGAACGATTTCAGACAGTATTAAAATGAATGGAATCGTCCAAATCTGACTGCAAACACATCAGATGTCAGATATCGTTATCTGACAATCGGTAACGCTCATCGTTCATTGTTGAAGTCTCACATTTCAGATTTTCCTTCAGATATGAACGATTTTTAAAATAGTTATCGTTCAGATCTGAAGGAAAATCTGACCGTGTGTATGCACCTTTAGCCCAGCATTACTCTGGGATCATTATCATGTGTGTGGACACTTTATTAACAGTGCATGTTTTCCATATATCCTATTTGGAGCACATGTGTAGTCATTACAGACTGATTGGTTGGTACTTTTTCTGTCTCCACTTTATCACTCTCCAAGGCTTACAACCAGGGGCGTATTAAGAGAGGAAGGGGCCTGTGTGCAGTCCCTGTTCTTTCTCCCCGGCGGCCGGCAGCAGACTAACAGCTGCCGCAGACTCTGGGCACTAGTCTGTGCCCAGAGTCTACTGCGCATGCGCAGGTAACTGGGAAAATGGCAGCGGCAGTCATTTTCTAGGCATTTTGCACATAGGGCTGCGGCACCCGTTGTGGGATTTCGGAGCTGTATTAGAAAATATGGGTGCAGGGCCCCCCTTGGACCCAGGGACCCGTATTCATCGCACACCCTGCACCCATTATAGATACGCCCCTGCTTACAACATCTCCCCTTTGTGAGGAGATCTGGAAAACGGATACGGTTAGTTGTCCCGCTAACGTGCAGTAACAGGTACACACTAGACTGCCCACCCCTGCACTAGACAGACATTCACTTTTAAATAATGACTATGTTGTAAGAGATTGATCAAAGCAAATTTCCAAATAGTGAAGGTTCTTTGTTAATAGACCAGTGGTTCTCAACCTCAACTCAAGTTTTCCCAACAGGTCATGTTTTGCGAAAGTCTGTCTGTGGAAGCAGGTGGGATAATTACTGACCCAGCAAAATAGATTATCTCACCTGTGCATGATTAAAGAAATCCACAAAATATACTCTGTTGGTGGTATTTGAGGACTGGGGTTGGAGCACCATTGTAATAGACAGGTTGACTTCCATCTCATGAATAGCTCATTTCCATGTCATTAAACTTTAAATGTACTTATTATGCAATATAGATCTGTGCACGTTCATTTTGACCTGCACTCAGTGGCGCAATTTTTGGCAAGATCAAGATTAAACACTTCTATTGCCTCCAGTAGTTATGCCACTGATCGCACTCTAGTACATGATAAACTATTTTCACATGACAGGGACTCCCATGCAGGGATGTATCTATAATGGGTGCAGGGTGTGTAATGCACACGGACCCCCAGATCCCATATTACTTAAAAAAAAAAAAAAAAAATCCTTACCTCTCGGAGGTCCTGCGCCGGGTGTCAACGCTGTACAAAAAGCCGGAAACATGGTTGCCACGGCAATTTTTCTGATGTTTTGCGCATGCGTAGTAGACTCCGGGCACACTCTAGTGCCCAAAGTCTACTAATGCTCCGGTGGCTGGCCAGCCGCGCTAGTCGCGGCCGGCCGTCCGGGAAGAGAGGAGGGGGCCTCGGACGGGGTATGCACACGGGCTCCCTCCTCTCTAAAGACACCCATGCTCCCATGTATCCTTTTTTTCCTAAGACCAGGGCCGGCTCTAGGGGTGTTCGACCAGTGCGGTCACACAGCACCACCCGTAGAGGGTGGCACCCCTCCCCAGCATCCCGATTTCAGCGGGACAGTACTGTCCCGCTGTTCCACCCACTGGCCAGAGTGGCCTGCGGATAGTCAAATCGGGAGGCTGGGGACCCCCACCACCGCAGCTGTGCTGGACCCCCAGAGAGTGAATGGATGCCACGCGCATGCGCGCGTCAACCATACACTGACGGGAAAGGGCTGGGGGAAGCCCAGCCAGTGACGAAGTGCTGGGCTTTACCCCCAGCCTGACGTTATTTGGAGGCGTGCCATGCGGGCACGCCTCCAAATAACTTCACACAGGGGGCGTTGCCTATGTTAATTAGGCCACGCCCCCAAATTCGGTCGCGCACGACTTAGCCGCGCGCGAGGCTAGGGCGCTCTCTCAAGAGCCGGCACAGAGTGCTCAGAACCCTGGAGCCGGCCCTGCCTAAGACAGGGGGCTATAGTCTAAGTTGGTTGGAGCTGAATAATCAGCGTAAAGTACACCGCTTTGTAAATTTAGCCCAGGATCTGATTTTCTTTCAGGAAAGCTGCAACACTCAACTAACAGATTTCTGATGCACCCTAATTCACTGTATTGACGATTGGTGTAGAAAGCATACTAGAGATGACTGTCATATCCCGGCAAGGGTGAAATGCCGGGCGTCTAGATGTAGACGCCCGCATTTCCCCGACGCCGGGAGACCGGCGCCCGGCATCCCGATCGTAGTGATGCCGGGCGCCGCGAGCGGACAGCCGCGCGGGGGGGGGGGTTAGGTTTAGGGCTCCCGGGGGGGACTTTGGGTTAGGCACCCCCCGGGAGGGTTAGGGTTAGGCTAGGGGGAGAGAGGGTTAGGGTGAGGCACCCCCGGGGGGGACTTAGGGTTAGGCACCCCCCCGGGGGACTTAGGTTTAGGCAGCGGGGAAGGGGGTGGTTAGGGTTAGGCACCCCATGCGGCCGGCGGTATTTCATACCCATTCCGAGATACAGGGTCTGGGATTCAAAATAAAGTATGGGATGACTTTATGAGCAAATATCAGACCATGTATAACGTTTTCACCGACTTTTCCGAGAATGTTCGGGAGTGTGTGATCTCTCGGGCTCCTGTGAAAGCTGGACAGCCCAAGCCAGGTCAGGCAGAATAGTGATCAGTGCAACCATAGGGGAAATATTTGCTTCATTATGCTCCACCTACCAATGAGTGATGACACAATAGTCATCCTGCTGTGGTGGGCTAGTGTTATATACAATTCACTCCATTAGGTCCCATTCAGTCCCAAATTCCCAGAGCTACATTCTTCATCTCCCAGGCATGAGGCTTGGAAAGACCCTGGGCCCCCACACATGGAGGGGCCCCCACTAGCCGCTAGTGTCGAAGCTGCTAGTGTAGTGTAGACCGCAGTGAGTGTGGCCACACTACACAGTTACAAACACACAGCCGCCGCCGGCAGCTGTGTGTTTGTCACAGCAGCCGATGAGAGTCAGACAGACTGTCATTGGCTGCTGCATCAACAGAGGGAGCCGGCTGGAGCTCACTCATAAGCTCTGCCTTCCAGCTCCCCCCACAGCGGGTGATGATAGGAGAGATGTCATGACGCTGACGTCTCTCCCAGAGTGCAGGAGAAGAGCCGGGACTCGGAGCGGACAGCGGCGGTCGCGTCAGGAGTGGGGATTCAGGCAAGGTGTGTGTGTGTGTGGGGCACTGCATAGGGGGGCGCTTCATGGAGGCACTGGGGGGCGCTACTACGGTCAATGCATAGGGGGGACTACTACTGGGGGGCAATGCATAGGGGGGGACTACTACTGGGGGGGACTACTACTGGTGGCACTATTTAAGGGGCACTGCTTAGTGGGGGACCACTACTGGGTCTGGGGGCACTATATAAGGGGGACTACTACAGTGGGCACTGGATAAGGGGGACTACTACAGTGGGCACTGGATAAGGGGGACTACTACAGTGGGCACTGCATAAGTCGGACCATTACTGGGGGCACTGCTACTGGGGACATTGCATAAGGAGCACTACTACAGTGGGCATTGCAAGAGGGGCCTTACTACTAGAGACATTAAGGAGAATAAAAAGGAAAAAAAATGTTTCTAGGGTGACAAGAAACGGTGGTATATAGGGGCCCCCAGAAGTTTGTTGCCCAGGGCCCCCTACAGACCTTAATCCGGCCCTGCTTGTAGGTGACCAGGTTTCTCTTTCTGAAACATTGTACACTGCAAATCACAGATATCATACAAACAACTATTGGCTTGATACAGCAAGAAACGCAACTGCTAATAAGCAAGCAACCGTCCGATTGTTGCGTATCGCACATGCTTCGCAGTGCGCGAACCGGCCACTGCGATACAGATCCATCGCAGAGTCATTGACAGGAAGTGCCATTTGTGGGAGGTGATGGGAGGGTGGTCGGGGAAACGCAGGCGAGCCAGTGTGTTTCAACGCTGTTGCATGGGCGTGTATAAATTATGAGCGTGAGGCTGCGATGGTACTCGATTGTACCGATGTTTTCACAGTCTTGCTAAACATTACGGATGTGTGAAAGGTAAAGTGGGCGCCGTTATGTAATGCTGCGGCGGCATAGCGATCGCAATGAATCAGCATACTATCGCAGTTGAACTGTGGCCCTGATTCAGAGCGCTCGCTCTGAATCAGGGCCGTTCTTCTTGTTTTTCAGCGCGGCCTCCTGGCCGCTCGCATAGATGTGGGTGACCACCCACAGCTATAGCGAGCGGCCAGGAAGATTGTCGCAATGGTCAAGACCATCGCGACCATCGGGCTTGCGACGAGACCCTTGTGGTAGGGTCTCGTTGCCGCAAGCCCTAGAGTGCTTTCGGCTCTACCAGAGCCGAAAGCAATCCCACTGTGATGTCAATGGGGCCGGCCCCAGACGGTAGGCGTTCCCAAGGGAACGCCTCCGTCTGGGCAGCCACGCCCCCTGCCCACCCACCAAAGGGGGCGTGCTGTCACTCAACATCTACAGCACGCCCCCTTTGGTACGAGACCCGGAGCGACGGTTTGCCCGTCGCTATCCGGGTCTCGCGCATGCGCACGATGGAGCCAGCTCCATTGTGTGCATGCGCACTGGGCCACCATCGACCCGCTCGCGAGCGGGTCTGAATCAAGCCCTGTGTGCGTAATCGCTATTGCGATCCGTAATGAATCCGGCCCTATAGCCTCTAGATTTTACAATAGCACATGCTACATAATAGATGGCTGGTAAGTACTGCATGGCGGTATTCAATTGTTTCGCCCCCTTACGCGTCCAACAGAAGATATTCAATTGTTGTTCCTGTCGGTTGTGAGAGCAGCTGTCGGCGCATAATTTCAGCTCGCAGCTGAAATGGGTGAAAACTGACCTGTTTGGGCACCCAAACAGAACTTTTCACAATCGCGCCCATCACTTTGGTCAGGGGTAGCCGTTTTACGTGGCTAAACCCGACCACTATGGGTGAGATCAGCGCGAAAATCAGCAACAATTTAATCATACATGCCTACCTTCCCAGTTTTCGCGGGAGGCTCCTGATTTTTTGGGTAACCCCCCGCACCCCTGGAAGGGTAGGCACTACTCCCACATTCTGCCCACTTCCTAGCGAAATGAGCAGAATGGGGAAAATTTCCGGGGAGATCGTGGGTCCTCATGTAGGGGGCGGGGCTTAATGGTGTGATTCTTAATTGCGTCATTTAGCCCCACCCCCTATGCAAATATGAGCTAATCGCAGTAATTTACCATGAAGGGACAGCAACTCACTTGCTTCTCCTCCCTGGACATCTCCCGGGATGAGAAATTAAAGGTAGGTAACTATGAATTGAATAGCACCCCGTGGTGATCTCCCATCACTTTAGACGGGAGATCGGGCACGTTATAACAATTGAATACCGCCCAAAGCAGGGGTAGCCAACCTCGGTCCTCGTGAGCTACCAACAGTTCACGTTTTCCAGACCACCTAGCAGGTGCACAGGTGTATTCATTGCTAACTTAAGGCCCCCATACATCAGAGATTGATTGCAGCAATCGTGCAATTTGCAATCGATTGTTTATAAAAAATCTTTCCCTTTTTTAATCGATTGTGGCAATTCTGCAATCTGCAATCGATTGAAAAAGGAAAAGATTTTTATACACAATCGATTGCAAATTGCACGATTGCTGCAATCAATCTCTAATGTATGGGGGCCTTAACACATTTGAAAAGATCCACAGGTGGAGCTAATTATATCACTTGTGATTCTGTGAGGAGACCTGCAAAACATGCACCGTTGGTTGTTCTTGAGGACCAGGGTTGGCTACCACTGGCCCAGAGTGTCACAATTAGTACCACTCTGATCAACTGCTTTGTTCGGTGTTCTTTAGAGTAACCACAACCACCAGCTTTTCTCTACCCTCTCTGTCCTTTGCTAGTCTGCATTCATGCCTGTTGATTGAAACAGTATCCCAGATGCAACATTATAACCGGACACTGCTTGTTCCATCACAAGAATCTTTATAGCATTCCTAATTTCATGTTTACAGTCAGTACAAGGTGACAAACACCATGCTCAAGTACACGGCTTCTGACCTAGAATAAAAGAGCTACTAAATAATGAAGTTACAGTATTATGCATTTAGGGAAACTGATATGTACATAGCTATAGTACAGTCTATAATTTAAGCTGCTGCTCATCCATTGCTTCTATATTAGTCTTTCCGCTAACCAATAGTGAATGGTATGTAGTCAGGAAGCCGCCGGCTTCCCGACTGTCAAATCCCGGTATGGGACTAATGATAGGCGTCTAAATACCGACAACTATCATCAGCTCCATGGCGAAATCCCGACGCCCGGCATACCGAATGGTAAGCCGGGGGTCAGAACTTGTTAGCCGCGTGTAGGTAAGCCGGGCTTCGGAACCAGTTAGCCGCGTGTGTGGAGGGGGGGGTTTAGGGGACTCCTGGAGGAATTTAGGGTTAGGCACCCCCCCAGGAGGGTTAGGATTAGGCTAGGAGAAATGGGGGTTAGGGTAAGGCACCCCCCCTGGAGGGTTAGGCTGAGGGTGCGGAGAGGGGGGTTAGGGTTGGGCTAAGCACTGGGGGGGAGGTTAGGGTTAGGCACCCCTAAAGGTTAGGGGTGGGGGGGAGGGAGGGTTAGGATACATACCAGGCGCCTTCGGGATCTTCATCTGCCGGACTTCCGGCATCGGTATTTCATCCGCCGGGCTTAGGTCCGGAGGTATGTCATACCGATTCCTAGTGAACAATCCAAGGAAGTTGTCAGTTATTCTGAAAACAACTTTCCTTATGGACATTTATTAGAGACCAAGTGCTTACTACCTTTGTTCATTATGTAAGACTCAGCATAACATACCTCTCAACAGTCCCACTTTTTGGGGACTGTTCCGTTGTCCCACCAGCAGGCCATAGGGACCCACAGGAGGAAGGGGGGGTGGGGGGGAGTGCATGCGCACAGCATCTGTTCACAATGTGGCGAGAGCCTTGGGGTAGCCCAGCATCTCTAGGTAAGGGATGGCCAACGACCATGATGGTTCACAATCATCAATGGTCTATGGCCAATGGTAAGAGTTTCTTTCCCCATCTATGGCACGACACCGATGCCGCAACAATGGCGACACCTGACGTTAACAAAACATTGGCCAGATGGCTGCAGTCTGCACATGTGCAAAACTCAACCATTCGATGGCTAACTCATCAATGGTTTTATACCAATGGTTTAAACCCATCGGTCATCAATGGTATATAGCCATTGATGTCCATTATTATCTCCAGGAGTGCTGGGCACACCCAAAGAGTGATGAAAATAGTGGACACCACAAGAACACACCCCTTCCCATGAGGACTCTCTCCCTTTTTGGAGGGGCTCACGCTTTTCAGCTACAAAATGTTGTAAAAAAAATTCCTAAAAGGGAGATGTATCGAACCTTTTTTATAGATAAATGATATCAAGAAGCCGATTGGTTGCCACTTTATCTCTGCTGAAGGTTAGCTACACCTCCCCTTTAGTCCTCATGCTATACACTATATTGTTGCTGAAGGATAGTATATTTCAATTGAAATGTAGCTGGCATTTCGACGGTCAGGATGACATTACCGGAATCTCAACAGCAGTCAGAATTCCGGCACCAGGATCCCGACCGCTGACATCACAACGGTATTGGTGTTAGCAGAGCCGTAACTAGACTTTTTGGTGCCCTGTGCCAGAAAGAGCATTAGCACCCCCCTCATTTTTCAAAGGGACATAATGCACCCAATAAAGGGCCATGGCTTCATGGGGAAGGGCTAGGGAAGAGATAGGAGAGGCCAGGAGATGCTGGGGATGAAATAAGAAGCTACAACCAAGAATGATAATAAACAGAAATTTGACAGGCCCAAACAGCGCCCCCTGACCTGTGGTGCCCTGTGCTATGGCACTGGCCACACTACCCTAGCTACGGCCCTGGGTGTTAGGCTGCGGTGGAAGGGGGGTTCGGTTTAGGGGCAGGGTTAGGAGTAGGGAAGGAGAACTTACCTGGAGATGTCGGCCAGGCCGGATTAAGGTTTGTGGGGGCCCCTGGGCAACAAACAGGTGGGGGCCCCAATTAAATATTGACAAAATGGGGGTATGTGCAATAGGGACCATGGGCCTGATTCAGAGCCGGACGCAATTAGCGCTCGCTCGTCCAGAAAATAGGGGTGGCTATTCAAATCAACCGTTCGCTATTTGCGGTCTGTTCACGCCTCTAGGTCTGAACGAGCGAACCAAACTTGCGGTCGTTTTTTGAAAAAATACGCCCCCTGGCCGCTCGCATCCTACGTCATGTCCGCTATTTATTAGATTAATCGAGTACATCGACCAGGGTATGAACTGCTCGCTATTCTTGGGTTTGGTTTTTCCTACCACAATCTTGCGAGCAGTTATGACTATAAAATAACCCAGTGACGTGGTCAGTGACGCTGCTGTTTTAATTATGCACACCCATAAAACGCCCATTTTGACCTTTAAGCACGCCTGCGTTCTGATCTCCACTTCCCGTTTTCAAGCACCTTCCCCTGTTACCACCCACATACGCCTCCTCCTGTCACTCAAATTATCAGGCATTCGCTATTTTGCGAGCACATGAATTTCAACCGCACTGACTGATTCGCGCATGCGTATAACGATCTGTACGCATGCGCAGTTGGGCAAACATCGCTCGGAGCGAACGAGCGGCCGCTTACGAGCGGCTCTGAATCAGGCCCCATATCCCTTAAGTGTTACATTGATAAACAGCAATAAGCTAAGCGGCCTGGAAGACACTGGCGGCGGGTGCAGTGGCGCTGTTGGATGCAGGGGTTATGTGCCCCTAATCCAGCACCCGGTGCACGCGCACCTCCAGGCCCCCTAGTTGCGGCCCTGGCCTGGGAATATATATGTATCATGGTGGCCAACTTTCTGGCTGCCCCTTCCAGGAGGGAGCAGACAGATCGGCAGGGCAGGGGGGCGTGGCCGGCACATGCCCCCCTCCCTGCCAATCTGGGTGCTCCCTCCTGGAAGGGGCAGCCAGAAAGTCGGCAACTATGATAACAAGTAAAGATATTTCATTTACCTATCATTGCTTTTGACCTGTACCATAGAGAATAAGAGTGCGCAGGTCCACACAGATTCCTTCCACATGATTAATCCACTATTGTATATCGTCAGATATCCATAAAGGGTAACAGCCACTTTTTATACTATTAAGATTAGAACACATTGGGGACCCAATTATCGTTCAATACAGTCCTTTAATATACACAGACAACACTTTTTTTTAAAATAGTGAACCGGTTGTGCGCAGCATTTATTTCTCATTGTACTATTTATCGGATGAAGTCAGACATCCCTAAGGGCAGCGGAACACAATAAGAAGTCCTCGTCATTTACACAAGGTGCGCAGATCCACTGTTTTTAAACCATATTTATGCTTATGTCCAGGCGTAAATAGCTTGCACCCTTCTTACATGAAAACACACATCACAATCCAAATCCCCCTTATTTCTTGTGATGTATTAGGAGAGATGGTGCCGGCACAGGACATAGCAAGATCTGACACTGGCTCAGAGTCTTTGCTATCTTCTGCACGTGTATATGTGTCTCTGTGTCTCCCAGTGCATCAAAGGGTTACTGCTGATGAAACCATTTGCTGGGATTCTCTTACCTATTTATCAGGGATCGCAGCGGCACAATCCTCTTATCACTACACCATCTTCAATAAAGCATTTTTTTTAAACTACATACTGATACATCATTTGTTCTTTTCTACTAATATTATTATATTTTTTCTCCAAATGCAAAACTGGAAGCTCAAATCCGGTCCATTGAGCATGTGTGTACCAGCAAAGACAGTTCAAGCATATTCATATGCAAAGCAGTATGGCTGGTACACAACAGATGAATGACAAATCGTCCACATCGCTGTGTACTCACTATTGCTCGCTCCTGTGCACCGTTCATTGCATCTTCTGATCTGCTGTACATGTACGGATGATCAGATGATATCACATGCAGGGCTGAGGAGTTTAATGTAGGACGGAATGAGTGATCGTTCAATCATTCATTAAATCTTCTAGTGTGTACCTACAATCTTGCATGGTCTGGGTCGAAGGTAAATCGCCCCTACCATCGGCAAGATTGACGGGTAGTCTAGTGTGTACCCACTGCAGCCTGCCAGTATCACCCAGCTCCCGTGGTATGTTGTGGCAACTGCAAATCTTTGTCATCACCACTTCTTCATGAATAGAAGACGCAATAGTTTCCAAATTACCCATAAAACAACACAGGGAATTTCTTGGGCCTAGAACAATCAGGAACAGAGAGAGGCTGCTTGAAATTAATGGTTTGTGGATGCTGTGAGTGACATCAGAACATAAGTCCTTTTTTAGGAATATTTCCCATGCTTCATGTATTTATCTGGAATATTATTTTATATGTTTTTCACCAGGGAAACAGTGAGGGGTGTGCAATGGGTGCTCTAGCCCAGTGTGCAATGCAGAGAGGGCAGTATGGTTGCTGCCCCAATGGCACACTGGAGAGGCAGCTTGCCACCCTCTTTCACCTTGCAGGCTGCCTGAAGAAGCACCCCACGGTATACCAAGGTACTGGGCACATCCCTCCAGGTAGCTCCCAGTACCCCCCAGCAGTTTATGTGTAACGATAGGATGTCACATGCACCAGGGGATTGGCGTGCCTGCCCAGAACACAGAGACACCCTGCTATGGCACTGTTTTGCACCACACAGCCAGCTCCACAACAATACTAAAAATTTCACATAGTTGGGCACATCTGACCCAGAAATTTCAGGATCACACTTGCCGAATGAAGGCAATGTTTGACATCAAAGTAATCAACAGCACCCAGTGTGTAGGTAGGGATTACGGTGGTATTAAATTATTTAGTACCTACTACGATAAACTCCTTCACTACCAGATGCTATAATCCCTGCTTCTATTCTACAAGTATAACACACAGCCAGAATCCCCAGATCAGGATATCCCACCTATCCTAATATACCCTCAGATATGCTTGTGAAGTTCAGAATCACAGGACACAAATGTACCCTCGGTATTAAGCAATATTAAAGGCTAAAAGGTCAATCAGCCTGGAAATAGCATTTATATTACTGAAGTTAATTGCTATTGTGGCAGAATTCTTTTACCACTACAAGGGAACAAAACAAGCCCCAGGCTTCATACATGCCTTATATGTGGAAATACTCAGACAAATAATATGATGGATGCTTTGTGAATGTTATATATCCTCTCCCTCAAACATGTAAAATACAGTATGATTTAAATTATAAAACTATCGGAGCTGCACCTATTTACTATGATGCATAAATATTTCGTGTAGTTCTCCCAGTAGAGTAGGTCACCCTCCAAGATCCCACCCACTCAGATGCCGCAAGGAAGCATATTGCATCAGAGCCGTAAATAGACTTTTTGGTGCCCTGTGTCAGAGAGAGTATTGGCACCCCCCACCTTTATTTCAAATAGGGACATAAGACTCGAAAAAGGGCCATGGCCTCATGGGGAAGGGTCAGGGAAGAGATAGGGGAGACCAGGAGATGCTGGGGATAAAAGAAGAAGAAGCTACAAGTGAGAATGATAATAAACAGGAAATAGACAGGCCCAGACAGCGCCCCCTGCCCTGCAGCACCCTGTGCCAGGGGTCGCACTACCCTGCATTGGGTTGTCACATCCAGCCACACTTGCAGCTTGGACCTTCCTTGTGGCAGGTAAATAAGATATGATGCATTTCCACAACGCAATGGAAGCGATTCTGGGTTTCATGCTGCTGCATCCATGTATGCGTCTTTTGCTGGTCTCACGTCTGCGACTTTATGCAATTACCACTACAAGCCCTTCCCTAGTGTACAGCCCTGTACCTGCATATGTAAGAATGGAGATGACCACTTTGACAACCCCGCTTGGTGCATCTTTAGATGCCACCATCAGCCCACTATTGAAGTGTGCACCAACCCTATGCTAGATGCAGATATTTTGCCTGAGTATGGCCCCTAATATGAGTGATTAAGCATCTGTGTATACAACCACGTCTGTGACACTGCCATAACACCATAACACACCCATAAAATGGATAATCCCCGTGCATCTGAATAGCCACCTCCGAGGATAACACAATACATTTTCAATACACTTCTGCATGCATGCATCTGTAATCACTACTGAGACTCTATGCAAACACAATCGGGACGCATGCACAGTAAAAAAAAAATTATAATAAATCACCCAACTGCATGAGACTCAGAATCAGGCCCAGTGTTTACTAGGGATGGTTCTCGAATGGTTCACCTCTGAATCATCGGTGACTAACATTGATGGTCAATGGTCTCATCTCTATTGTGTACCTGTCACCTATATAGAGTAAAACCAGCCATTCTGTAGGCTGAACCTGCATGCCTTATCAATTGCTGATATCAACAGTCCTTAATGCTTTTAATGAGTATGCCCAGTCTTGCAAATTAAATCCAAACCAAAAGTCACAATTTGAGGGTACACTACTGTGGAAGGCTGTGCTGGGATCACGTGTTTGATCCCAGCATCAGCCGACGTGCAGGGGCAGGCAGAAGGGATGTGTCCTCTGCGGGACACATCCGTTGCCGGAGCTGGGTCAGTAATGTCCCTAGCGTCGGTGCAGATACCGCGGGCACCTGGTGAAGGGACCGCCTGGTCCCTTTCACCAGTGCCGGCGGTACTGTGGCGCTGGGAGAAGCTTGGCTCCGGGCGCAAGCTCAGCGGAGCTTGGCGCCCGGCAGCCAAGAAGCGGCGGGTAGCCGGCGCTGGGAGAGAGTACCTGCTCCCAGCGCCGGTCAGGCGTTGGGCGCGGCGGGCGTTTGGCTCTGGCCGTGAGCCAAACCTGGCTCGCGGGCCAGCAGCCAATCAGAGGCGGACGAGACGAGCCAGTCGCGGCTCGCCGCGTCATAGCCCCGCCCACTCGCGCCGTCTTATATTAGACGGCGCCGAGCGGGAAAGTGCAGTTCGGCGGCGGAGAGGGAGGAGGAAGACCTCCCGAAGAGCGGAAGATCGGCACGGCAACAGGGGCGGCGGCCGCGGAAGAGGCCAGAAGACGCCGCTGTCAAGAAAGAAGAAGACAGGCGGCGCCGGCTGGAAGAAAGGAAGAAGAGGCGGCGCCGCTGGCCAGGACGGGCCAGCGGCCGAAGAATGCGGCTGGGGACCGGAGAGGACTGCGGGGGAGGAAAGTAAAAGAGCATCACGAAACTCCCCCCCGCAGCCTCTTCCAACGTAGCAGGTAGGCCCTCCGTGAGGCCCACCATATACCCCCCTCCCTAGACAGCCAGGGTTGTCGGGCACTAGGCCCGTGTAGCATTGTCGGGCACTAGGCCCGTGGGTAATTAGGCGGGCACAAGGCCCGGGGCATTATAGCGGGCATTAGGCCCTATGAAAGGATTGCCCCATTAGTAGGTGTAAGTGGCCTGGGTACTAGGCCCAGGTCACTATATAATAAAGTAGGCGGGCAACTGCCCGAGCCACCCACCATATAAGGTGGTCTGGGCATTAGGCCCAGACCGCTAGGCGAGCCCCACAGACAGGCAGGCAAATAGGCCTGAGCCCCATAAAATGTGGTCTGGGCATTAGGCCCAGACCACTACCAGAGCCCACCGTTTGGCAGGCACCTAGGCCTGAGCCGCAGGTAAGACCCTGGGCGTTAGGCCCAGGGCCCTGAGCCCATTAGCTGCAGTGCTAACAGAGGCGGATGATTAGAGGTGTGAGCAGTGGTGGAGAGCTGTACGGCTTCCACCCATGAGGTAGTGGTCTCCCCAGTCACCGAGAAGAGGAGCTGGCCAGCTCTGGATAGGTAGCAGACATTTAAAGGGACAGCGCTGTGTTTTGCTCTTGTGTATTTAGTCTGTGTTTGGTGTTCCGTGCAGGGCAAATGTTTAGTTTTTGTTATATCTGTCGCACTACACACACTGTAGGTTGAGGGTGATGCCGTTTTAGTATGTGTAGTTGCTTGACATAGGTTTAGGCCCTGCACGGCTGTGTTGTGTATCTCCTTACAGGGACCTGTAGGCGAGTGAGCGGACGAAGAGCAAGAGTGGACACGGTGAGGAATATCTGTGTGTACTGTCTCTCCCTGTTTGTCACTATCTATCTCCTTCCTTCTGGGCGGACGGTGAACCTTGCAACCCGGTGCAAGGACGGATCTTCACCTGGTGCGTGAGTACCGATAGGTGAAAATTCGGGATCTGAGGCCAAAAGTGCCAATGATGATCTTCACTTAAAACCTGAATTTATCCCCCGGTTCGGTAGGGCGCATCGGTCGACGTGAGGAAGGACGGTACTCACCTCGTCTCCTTCCCCCTAGGTCATCGTGTCCGTGTTCTATTTGGAGGTTCCAGGACCGTCTGTTCAACACACGGCCTGAAGGTGAGAGGGTGCGACGCAAGGTAAGTAACAGACCTACACCTGCACGACAGGCAGGCATTGCACCGCACCCGCCCCTCATACTACTATCCTGAAATCCCAATTCCCTGGCAGGTGCGAGGTGTTCCATGCATGGGGATCTTTGGGTGTGGCAGGCGTGTTTGTGTTGTGACTTTTTTTTCGGAGTGTGTCTCAGCCTGAAAATGCTATTCTGTATGCAGTAAAAATGGCTCTTGCAGCCATTCTCTATGACCATAAGGTTACTCAGAAGGCCGATTATCCACTGATCTGCGAGTGCTGCTGCATCTTTGTACACAGTCACTTGGATTTGCTAAGCCGTCGGTGGACCTTTCAATACAAATCCTGGTGACTGCGACATTTGCATATTTTCGCACAGCAGCTGCAAACAAACTTGCAGAGATGTTAATGTTGAAGCAGCTGCAACAGGACCAGTGTGATCACACCCCCTTCTCATGTATGCACAGAGTATACTGTCTGCAAAAGACCAAAACTTGTGACTGTGTTAAATGAAATCATCCAGGTCTAAAAGATGCTTTGCCTAAATGTTCTTGTTTACTAATGCCAGGCTGATATTCTACAAACTTTCACTATATTCCACAGGTTCTCAAACTCTGTCTTCAGGACCCCAAACAGTGCATGTTTTCCAGGTCTCCTCACAGAATGACAAGTGAAATAATTATCTCCACCCATGGATCTTTTAAAATGTGTCAGTGAGTAATGAATACACCTGTGCACCAACTAGGTGACCTGGAAACCGTGAACTGTTTGTGGTCCTGGGGACCGGGTTTGAGAACCGCTGCTAAATTCCATTAACTGACACTATTTTGGTGCAATGTTTTTAAGTAATCACAAAATGATGTATAGTCATACATGCCTACACTCCCGAAAGTCACGAGAGGCTCCCGTTTTTTTAGTAAACCCCCACACTCCCGGCAGTGTAGGCACTTCTCCGGCATTCCGCCCACTTCCAAGTGAAGTGGGCAGAATGGGGAGAAACTTACCTGAAATCCGCGGTCCGTCGTTAGGAGGCGGGGCTTAATGACGCAATTCTAGTATAATTGCATCATTTGGCTCTGCCCCTATTAAAATATGTGGGCGTTTCGCTGCGAGGGGCGGGATCTAGTGACACGATTGGTCCGGCCCCGGCCCCGGCCCCCATCACTGCCGTACTGCTGTCTCTCCCCAGGCTTCTCCCGGGGAGGACAGATTAAAAGTCAGCATGTATGTGTATAGTAGATATTCTTATTAATTTCAATATACAAATAGATAAGGCTCACTTAATTAAATAACAGTGATAGAAACATAAACATCATGTAAACATAAAGGTGCATACACACACAACGATTATTTGAACGATTATCGCTAAACGATATCGTTTAATGATAATCGTTTGAAAAAATCGTTCACTTTCTGAGTCAAACGATGAACAATAATCGTTCATGCGCGTTCACGTTTGTAGTTTGTAGTTCAGTCAGACTTGTCAACTCAACGATTTTCATTAAGGGAATATGCAAAAATCGTTTGTAGTTCAAAGAAATCGTTCATTACACTTTAAAAAAATCTGACAGAAAATCGTTCATAAAATCGTTAGTATCAAAATTGTTGTGTGTATATGCAACTTAACTGTTCATTTGAACTAAACAAGAATGAACAAACTTTTAAATCTCCATGTATGAACCTGAGGCACCCATTCATTCATGTGGGGGAGATAAATGGGTGTTTTATACTAATCCAAGACAAGTTTGCTGTCTCAGCTTTACCTACTCTCCCGAAATGGTCGGGAGCCTCCCGAAAATCGGGTGGCGCTCCCAACCACCCGGAAGACTAGGTAAGTCTCCCGGAACAAGCCACAGCCAGCCTGCATCCACCGTTGCCGGCCACTTAGTATGCAGTTCGGGGGATCAGATGACTCGATTCGCGTTAAATCGCGTATTCGAATCCCCACCCCGCTGTACAGTGCCTGTATCAGTGGCTCTGCACAGTGGGGGACAGGGCCACGATGACGCGATTGAACCACCACGCCCCATGCTCCGCCCACTTACTGTGTACAGAGAGTCGACCAGGCTGTCCCCTCCCGGAAGGTACAGCCTATGAGCTATTTCACACATGTCGGTTCTTGCCGGCCAGCCAAGAACCGGGCGGTAGCCGGACGGCTTTTTTCTGGCACTCGGTGCCTTTCATAAGCAGCGGATTTGAGCCGCTTTTTATGTCAGGTTTTTTTTTCCCCTATTGGGCATGCGCAGCAGCAGCGCTGCTGCACATGGCCGGCCGGCAGAAGCCAGTGTGTGTGAAAGGAAACATTGTTTCCTTCACACTACTGGCATGCAGGGACGGCACGGCCACGGCACGGCACCGTCCTGCATAGTAGTTTTTTCCGGCTATATCACGGCGACCGTGTCGTGTGAAAGGAGCCTGTCCTTTCCCTGCAGTACTATATTTCACAGCCGGTTAAATACCGGGCAGCTTTTTGCCGCCCGGTCAAAACCGGCATGTGTGAAATAGCTCTAAAGGTAGGAAAGTATGGGTTTACCTGGTTGGAATCTAGAATCATTAGCTCTTTGCAAGTGGGTGGTGCTATTGCTTTTATGTTGAAAATTGCACACTATAAGTAAAGCTTTGCTCTGATCTGTGTTTTCAGATGAGCTGTATGTCCTTAAGAATATGTAACAGCATATACAATTATACATTGATTAAAGTCAGTGACTAAAGATGATCCACCATTAGATTTATTTTATTTATTTTTTTACCTGGGGGGGGTTCTTATAGATATATATGTATGTGTGCTTTTCCATAAGACAAGTTTCATTTTAAAGTCCCTTTTGAGTGCCTTAGTTTCTAAATACTACTATATAATTGTTTTTCTATAGCTCCACCCACAGTTCCTGAACCTATTTTTCCAGAAAATAGCCCTGTATATACATAATCCACATTTAAATGATCAAGTAGCAGAACACAACTTACTATAGATCAGTGGTTCTCAAACTCGGTCCTCAGGACCCCACACAGTTCACTTTTTGCAGGTCACCCAACAGGTGCACAGGTGTATTCATTACTCACTGACACATTTTAAAAGATCTACAGGTGCAGCTAATTATATCACTAGTAATTAAGTGAGGAGACCTGCAAAACATGCACTGTTTGGGGTCCTGAGGACCGAGTTTGAGAACCTGTGCTATAGATAACAATTAGGGGTATTCAATATGGTAGCGATAAGTCCGTTTTTGCGTTAATATCGGAGGTATGACGTCATTATCGCAGGTTTTACTTTTACACCGTATTCAATTTCAGAGACTTATCGCAGTTTTGAAAAGTCTGTGATAAAAAAACGGGGATAACTTTTCACCATTGAATAGGTGTCGAAAAAAAGTGCAGAATTGGGGTTTAGGGGTACAGGCTTAAAAAAAAAAATAGCCTGCACCCCTGGGAATGACATTTAAAAAAGAACTGTGTCAAAAAAAGTTTTAAAAAAAAATAGGGACACCCCAAAAAATGAATTTAAAAATTGGGGTGAAAAGAAAAAAAAATGGGAAAAAAATGATTAACAATAGGGAAATAGGTTCAGGGCTATTCTGCAAGTATGCGGCAGGTGTTTTCTAGAATAGATTTATAGCGGCAGGTGCACAAATGCAGAATTTTTAAAAACTTACTTTAGGGACTTAAAAATATGCTAGTACCCATTTTCATGTACCCCAAATTTGATGGGACCACTTTAAAAAACGAAAAAAATAACCTAAGTGCTCTTCTGCAACACTTCTTCAATGTCGGGAAAAAAACACCTGCTGCCGCTATTTAAATCCCCGACTTTCATTTAAAGGCTAAAACGGGGGTACCCATAGTGATCCCCCATGTTTTTACAACTTTAGGGGGGGTCCTACAATTTTTTTAAGGAAAAATTCGTAACTTTATGCAAATCCAACTTCGGAGGTTCCCGTTTTCGTTAATTTTATATTGAATACGGGGATAAGCGGGAGCGCGCCCGATACTTTAACGCAGGTAAAAACTCCGATATGAAACGTTAACTCGGCAGTGAAGTTAACGTTTCATATTGAATACCAATCTATAACTGCTGCAAATGTATCTATAAGAAAATTGATTTTATTATAAAATAATAAGACCGTTGGCTCCCAAATGTGTACTTATTCCAAACAGGCCCCACTTATGGGGGAGCACATGTTGATGAAACGAGGGAGGGGTTGAGACACAAATATAAATAGTCAGAAGGTTTGTTACAAATAGAGTGGATTTTCCCTTTAACACATGGGTCAGATGTAAACAACATATTCAAACAGTGAAAAGGTTCAGTCTGTGCTGGATTCTCTATATAGAACATCTTGTGGGGGATTAGATGATGTAAGGCTCCCACAGTTTCATTAGAGCAGGCAGAGACTTGAATAAATAGCTCAGCATCAGGGTTTTAAAGTACTTTGCAGCCATGGCTTAACGTATGAAAAGTGCACTGAAGTATAATGAATGGATTCTTATAGGCTTGTTCCCAGCACTGCATTCTAATAGGTTTATGCCAAGTTTAAAATGTTACTATGCGGCCAAGCACATTGCTCAGGTGTTAACATGTGCTCCCATGCAATAGAGTCTATTGGTAAAATTAGAGAACGCTGTAAAAACATGTGCATTCATTTTCATTCCTTTCTTTACAAATAAGAAAAGCACAATGTAAAAGCCACGTTTTTTATAGCACTGTAAATCATTACTGTAACACTACACCCTTATAAAGCTCATTATTTCCTGAAACATAAACATTCATGATGTGCTAATTAAGCATTTGTATAAGATACAGGCAAAGTATCGTCTAGCTTAGGGGTTCTCAGTCTCAACCCTCAAGTTTCACCAATAGGTCACATCTTGAGGATTTCTGTCTGTGGAAGCAGGTGTGATAATTACTGACCCAGCACAATAAATTATCTCACCTATGCATGATTAAAGAAATCCACAAAACGACCTGTTGTGGGTATTTGAGAACCACTGCTCAGTCTAGATTAGTGGGTCTCAAACTTGGTCCCAACACAGTTCACATTTTACAGGTCACTCAGCAGGTACACAGGTGTGTTCATTACTCACTGACACATTTTAAGAGATCCACAGGTGGAGCTAATTATTTCACTTGCAATTCGGTGAGGAGGCATGGAAACCATGCAATGTTTGGGGTCTTGAGGACTGAGTTTGAGAACCTGTGGTCTAGATCATCGGTTCTCAACAGACAGAAATCCTCAAAACATGACCTTTTGGAAAGAGCTGAGGTTGATAAGCCCTGATCTAGACCACCTATTTTATGGACTAATCAGCAAGCCGGTTTCTGAATGTGAAGTAATCCTTGTGTGAACGTGGCCGACTGAGGCAGCTGTCTCCTGTCGCAGGTGTTGTGGGGCAGGAAAACAACAATATTAAAAGAAAGTCTTTTTTTATTTTTTTATTGCAGAAATCGGATATTGGTTCTTATCTTATTGGTAGATGTGATAACAATTGAAGTGACAAGATTTGGGTTTGGTGAGCTAATACAGTTGTTTACATTAACTCATGCAGGGAATGAGAACTCTGCCATGGTTAGGCAGAACTAGTCTAAACCTACTCAGTTTATTGGGATTACCCAGTGGGGTCAGGTCATTTTATATCAAACTTTTAATCTGATCAGCTCAAAGCCCTAAGCAGATAGGGCTAAGACCGGGATGGTAATAGAATAATGGCACGCTATTCTATAAGTTACTTGCTGATACTCCACATACAATGCTCTAATGTAATATACATAATGTATTGACAAACTATATGTAAAGATTTTGTGCATTAATGGCCTTTAAATGTAATTATCAATTTAATTTGTGCGTAGGTGGAAATCTGTCCTGATGCTGGGTCAGTAGTTTGACCCAGCGCCCTTGTAGTGACCACATGCCTCTGTAGTGTGGTTCCCTATCTCAACACTTCACACACACACACTGATAATTGTTCGCATATCAAAGTATCATAATAGCAACTTGTTTGTGTACCCTCCACGCATCAGAACTTGATACAAATATCACATGTGCTTCCATCCACATTCTAAAACAGAATTCTGAGAGACAAGAGAACTTACAGTTATAGCCAGGAGCCTTTCTTTCAGCAACTCTGCTTCTTCCATCCTGCAAAGTTACACAGAAAACATTCAGGGTTGAGTAGGCTAAAGGGAGACTGCAGAACAGCTGAAGGAAAAGAAGCAGCTGTAGGTTTCAGAGTGATCCTAATGTGGAGCAGAGAAGTGAAGAGTTTCTTAATGGGTTGAAGCAAGTCTGAATGGATCAGCCCAGACAAGCTCATGTGAGGAGGGTGTGCTCTACAGGCAGGCACATACACTGCTAGTGGCATTGCTGACAGCCTGTACGGTGACACACACATTTCTGTCTTATAATAGGCTGCCAGCTCTGTGTCGTTAAGTATACAAATATTGTATTGTCTGTGCACTTTTAGGTTACGTCACACTCATTCCGATATATAACATTACACGCTATTTCCTGTGTTTGTTTAGCTCTTTACAACAATGGATTAGAATTTGTAATCTATATGAATGTAGCTATGGATCTCCAAAGTAAAGCAAGAAAGCTGCCTGGCTGCATTTCACCCTGCCAGATACAGACAACTTATAAGGGGTTGGGTACGGGATCCGGTGGTCAGAATACGACGCATGTGGGTAAGTACCCAACCCCCTACCCTTACCCACCTTTCCCACTGCCTAGACATAACCCTCCCCCTAGTGCCTATTCCTAACTCCTACCCTAACCCTAACACTTACCATTGGGATATCAGCGGTCAGAATTCTGGAGCCGGGATTCTGACTGCTGTCGGGATTCCAGCACCGGGAAGCTGACTACCGGTATCTCGACCGCCAGGATACTGACTACATCCCCTCATAAGACGTTAATATGTTTGCTTTTAAAAAAAAAAAAGTGAAAAAACTTTTTTGTATAAAACACTCGTATTTAAGTCAAGTGAGTACCTCTATTATTTTGCATGTATATATATATATACACCTCTGATGAAGCAGTGGAACACATAAAAACTAGTTATGCTGTCATCTTCCTGATGTTTGCTGTGACTATTGTTTGCTGCTGAACCTCATTTCATCACAAGAGACTAGAGATGTGCGCTGTCCCCCATGTTCTGGTTTTGGATACAGATTCATCTTCGTGTTTTGGCTTTGGTTTTGCAAAACCACCATCACGTGTTTTGGTTGTGGATCTCTTTTTTTATGATGTCATTTTGACCTGTTTACATGCAATCAAAAAGCCAGGGCACGGTTCTGCTCCGTACCCCAAAGTGATTCCGAACTGTGACTCGGTTTGACTCAAAACCCCTAAATTAATTTGTTGTCAGTTCTCTGGGAACCGAACCCGCACATCTCAACAAGATACCTATATCCAGCTGCACAGAAGTCCTAATACAGAATACTCACCATCACCACCCACTGAGGGTTTCACCCAAAACTCTGGAGGGGCTGCACGCAGCTGCAGGGATAATATCTACCCCATTTGGCATCTCTTCATGTTTACTGCCTTGGACTTTACTTGTGGGAAAGGTAACTACTCTCTTTAAAGAATTCATTTAGAAAAAAAAAACCCCAGTGACTATTTCAACACACAGATATACATTCAGGACTTAAGCTGGGTACACACTATACAATGTCTGTACCCAGCGATGGCGCAACTCACTGGAGTGATATATCGCTCGTGCCGTACACACTATATGATCTGATGTACGACCAGGCAATATATAATTCCATGCTGTATATAGCAGTATGGTGTCATTAGGGGCGGATTGAGATGGGAAACCAGCCCGGGAAATTTCTGGAAGCAGCCCTAATGGGGGCGGGTTTGCAGAAGGGACTGGGTCTGTGGAGGGGGTGGGATATTCCCTCCTCATAGGGCCTGATTCTGAGTCAGATGCCTTCCTTATGTGTTTTGCTGCATCTGCATTGGTGTCCCTCCCCCCCATTTTTCAAATAGGGACATAAAACGCGTGGATGGAAAAATGGGCGTGGCCTCCTGGGGAAAGGGCGTGACAAATCTGATTTGTCCCATAAAATGATGAAGGGTACTGATCCCGTTGTACCACTGTTATCCAGGTGTCACTGCCAATTACAGTGTGAATCCAATGGCTGCAGTGATGATACACAATAATTATTCAGTATAATTCACCAGCTCTACATGTAAGATGAGGATCCTGCACCTGCAGCAGGATTTGTCCATCAGAACAGCCATACACAAGCCTGGAGCCGGCAGTGTAGATCACTGACTGAAGGTATAGAAAGAGTGCTGCTTGAGGTGTATATGCAGCACATATCAGCGGCGGGGAGATCTGTGTATGTACCCTGCCCCAGCAAGGGTACTAGAGATGTGCTGATAACACCTGGGTCGGGAATCGGTGGCTGTGTTCGGGGCTGCCATCAGAAATTGTGGAACAGAAATATATAAAAGAGGTGATGTGACTGAAGGTGCTTGGTGAGGTGGCCAGATAGAGGGGGATCAGCCAGGGAGGAGATAGAGGCGGCTGGGAGATGTCGAGGATAACAGAAGAAGCTACAAGAGAGACTGACTATAAACAAAAAATTGATTGCCCCAAAAAGTGCCCTGCCCTGTGGCACATGTCGCATCACCCTAGTTACGGACTTGTATGTTATGCTGGACTGCTCGTACTTCTATTATATATGTTGAAATAAGTCTCAAAAGGAAGCGGATTACAAAGAGGTCCATGTAGTAGAACTCTGGGCCTGATTCAGAGCCGTTCGCTATTTTCGGTCGTTCGTTCAAAAACAAGGGGTGGCTATTCAAATGATCCGTTCGCAAATTGCAGTCTGTTCACACCTCTAAGTCTGAACGAGCGAGCAAAACATACGCTCGTTTATTTGTTAAAAACGCCCCCTGGCCGCTCGCACCATACGTCATGTCCGCTATTTATTAGATTAATCGAGTACATCGACCAGCGTATGAACTGCTCGCTATTCTTGTGGTTGGTTTTTGCTACCACAATCTTGCGAGCAGTTCTGGCTATAAAATAACCCAGTGACGTGGTCAATGACGCTGCTGTATTAATTATGCACACCCATAAAACGCCCGTTTTGACCTTTAAGCACGCCTGCGTTCTGATCTCCACTCCCCGTTTTCAAGCACCTTCCCCTGTTACCACCCACATACGCCTCATTCTGTCACTCAAAATAGCAGGCATTCGCTATATTGCGAGCACATGAATTTCGGCTGCACTGACTGGTTCGCGCATGCGTATAACGATCCGTACGCATGCGCAGATGTGCGAACATCGCTCGGAACGAGCGTACTGCCGCTAGCGAGTGGCTCTGAATGAGGGCCTCTGTCTGTATGCTGGACTTGATGCAATTGGATTGATTGTTTATATCAACATCAAAAGACAAAGTTGACTGGACAGAGACACTCTTTGTACTAATAACACTCATGTAAAAAGCCTAACTGGATAAAATAAGCAAATATATTTAATCTATTAATGATTGCTTCTACTAACAAGCTTATAACATTTAAAGAAAATTCAAAGTGAAATATGCTAATCAAAGTGGCTGGAGATTATGGAAATCTAATTTTCTACTAAACATGATCAAAAATCGGATGACCAATAATCGATTGCTAACTTAATATATGCTGTTGTGGTATTAATCATTTTTATGTGATAAATTGCTTTTAGTGTGTATATATAGTTGTACTATTAATAAATAATTTATGCATGTTAGTATATGTAATGAATTTTAGATGTTGGATAGTTCAATAAGTGCTTAAATAAATGGATTATTATTCCTACTAGTTGAACAGCACTTTCTTTTTTTGAGGTTAAATTTACTTCAAAAGTGTTTTGACAATGCAAATCACTAACAAGATATCACTAAAGGCCCTCATACATCAGAGATTGATTGCAGCAATTTGCAATCGATTGTGGCAATTCTGCAATCGATCGAAAAGGGAAAGATTTTTATACACAATGGATTGCAAATTGCACGATTGCTGCAAACAATCTCTGATGTATGGGGGCCTTTAGACGGGTTGGGAACGGGATGCCAGCACTAGGGATCCTGGCGATTAGAATTCCGACACTGGCATCCCGACAGGGTTAGAATACTGACACTTGTCGGTCAGTATTCTAACCCTCCCCTTCCTCAGTGGCTGACCCTACCCTCCCCCTCCTAGTGTCTAACCCTAACCTCCCCCTCTCCCTCCCCGCACCCTAAACCTAACCCTACCCACTTAGTGCCTAACCCTCCCCCTAGTGGCCAACCCTAACTCCTAATGCTAACCCTCCCCCTACCCCACTACTTACCTTCGTGATTCCGGCAGTCAGGATGCTGGAGCTGGGATTCTGACAAGTGTCCGGATTCCGGCACCGGCATTCTGAGCACCTGAATCCCCCCGGTCGGGATATTGACTGCATCCCCACTAAGACATATCTAAAGTACAGTAAGTTAGTTTTCATGTTATTTTATCCAGCAACCATGTGAGATCAAACCCTTAAAGGAAAGTCCCACATAAACACAATATTTTCATAATAACCTCTCTCCCCAGCTAGAAGACTGTTTCAGGACTGACACTGTACAGGAGATACTCACCCTGCCGGTTCTATAACAGACATTTCTCACAGGCTAACAGGAGACATTTGAAAGCAAACTGAAAATGGTAATTCAGTTATCAGGGATGTGCAACTATGGGACGCAAGAAAAATCCTGCGATGTTACTGGTCACAAATGTGTCGGAGAAATGGTCAGAACACTGACACATTGTGGCCATCAATGCTTATTGAATTGCCCCCAAAGCATTGGCTGGCTCTCAATGCAGCTGGTTTAACAAGCAGAAATCCAATCCAATTAACTGAATGTGGTTGGGATAAAAGGTGTGGCCTATTTTGGCATTTCAAATATTTGGAGGTATGATTTAAATGGTACATTTAAAAGGTGGCAATGAGGTGCTATTTGGATACTAAGCTATATTTAAAGTTTGCTGTTATTGGGTTCCAGACTATAGATAGACAGTAAAAAAGGTTGACAATGTCTAGATAGACACCATATGTTAGACAGTCAATAGGTCGACTGGGACACAAGGGCAACACACTAAAGGTCGACAGATACAAATGGTCAACGGGTCAAACAATCGTCGTGAAAATTGTTGACACACAAAAATGGTCAACATATGACATGATATAATATTTGGGTTTTTTAGAGTTAGGTTTAGGGTTACGGTTAGAGTTAGGCACTTACCCCAACGGTGATGGTTAGGCACCAGGAGGGAGGTTTAGGGTTAGGCACCAAGGGAAGGGTTAGGTGAAGATTAGGGCTAAAAAACAGAAAAAAAATCATGTCAACCATTTTTATGTCGACCTTTTGACCATGTCGACCATTTGTATATGTTGACCTTCTTACATGTCGACCTTTAGTGTGTCGACCTTTTGTCCCAGTCGACCTATTGACTGTCTAACATCTAGGGCCAAATGTTATAGGTTGAGAGTTTAGAAAATATGAGAGAAAACTCACATTTTTAAACTCAAGCAATGTAGTAAAGTCACAGAACATCCAAACTTGCATGTTTTTCAGACTCCAAAAACTCTCAAGGTTTAACTCTCATCCACAACTTGATCAATGTATTAGGGGCCTGTGGCCCTGATTCAGAGCCGGACGCTCTGACCAGAGCGCTCTCTCTGAATCAGGGCCCACCTCCATAAATATGGAGCGTCCTCCTGGACGCTCGTATAGCTGTGGGTCACCACCCACAGCATATACGAGCGTGCAGGATGATGGTCGCGATGGTCTTGACCATCGCGACCATCGCCACTGCGAGCAGAAGCCTGCGGTTGAGTTTCTCAACCGCAAGGCCAGGAGTGACTTTGGCTCTATCAGAGCCAAAATCACTCCGGCTTCTGACGGTAGGCGTTCCCTTGGGAATGCCTCCGTCTGGCAGGCACGCCCCCGGCACGCCCACCAAAGGGGGCGTGCTGTCAATCAACATCGACAGCACGCCCCCTTTGATCAGACACTACGAGCGAAGGAAAGTCCTTCGCTCGTCGCGTCTCGCGCATGCACTCGACGGAGCTCGTGTGCAAAAAGTGTTAACCAATCAGCTCCTGTCATTTTTCAAACACAGCCTATAAAATGTAAGTTAGAAGCTGATTGGTTGGTGATTTATAGCTCACAATTTTCTCTCTCATCCTATTACATTTGGCCCCTGGTGTCTATCTAGACACTGTCGACCTTTTTACTGTCTATCTGTTAATCCACACCCGTTGTTATTATACCAGACCATTTTTTTATGAAAAACATCATTGTGACTTTTACAGTGCCTGGTTTCAGTTTTAACTAACAAATGTGTTTTTACGTTTTTACATGATTGTGCATATAATATATTGTACATAATAGCACAAAGGTCTTCACTCACCATTGTGACATTTTTGATTACTCCAATTCCCCATTCCCCCTCTCTGACCATCACCTTCTCTCTTTTAACCTATCCCTCTCTCCTTCCCTTCCTCTACCTCCTAATGCCACCATCACTAAGCGTAACATTAAGGCTATTGACACCGTTTCTTTTTCTTCCCAGCTTGACTCACTTCTCTGCCCGAACCTGTCTCTCTCCTGCCCTGAACAAGCCACTTCCCTATACAATACCTCCCTTACTTTTGCTCTAGACTCTGTGGCTCCGGCAATCACTATTCACCCTCGCAGATCCACACCTCAACCCTGGCATTCCAAATGCACCAGATACCTGCAAAAGTGTTCATGAACCACCGAGCAACAGTGGAGAAGATCACGCTCTAAGCCAAATTTTCTCCATATCAAATTTATGCTCTCATCCTACAGTAATGCTCTTTCCCTCTCTAAACAGTCATATTTCAAGAGCCTCATCTCCTCGCAGTCCTCAAATCCCCAGCATCTCTTCACCACCTTCAACTCTTTTCTCCGCCCACCCCTCCTCGCCTCCCCTCCTTGCTCTCTGCCCTTGACTTTGCTACCTACTTTACATCTAAAATTGACTCCATACTTCAGGACATCATATATCCCGCCAGTCCCCCTGCTCTCCACCTCCTGCTTTCCCGGATCTCCCCTCCCCATCCATTTTACCGACTCTAACATTCTTCTCCCTTGTATCTGGAGAGGAAGTCATGTCTCTCATCCGGTCCTCCCCCCTTCCACCTCCCTCCTTGACCCTATCCCTTCACGTCTCCTCTGCTACCTCTCTCCTTCTGCTCGGCTCATCTTCCTCTCAAAATGCTCTGCATCTGTCTCCCCTCTCCTACAAGCTCTCCCACTGGCTCCCCTTCCCTTTCAGAACTCAATTTAAGGTTCTCACACTCACTTACAAAGCCCTCACCCATTCCTCTTCCATTTACATCTCGGACCTCATCTCCCTTCTCTCTCCAGTCCGTCCTCTTCGTTCAATGAATGCACGCCGCCTCTCATGCCAATTGATTACTTCCTCCCATCCCGCCTCCAAGATTTTGCCCACGCTGCTCCCCACCTTTGGAAATCTCTCCCTCTTCCCATCAGACACTCGACCTCTCTATAATCCTTCAAATGGGCTCTCAAGACCCACTATTTCATCAAAGACTTCCAGCTCCCATCTTAACTTGCTGCTACATACTCCTTCCTCCCTGCTCTACTTTCATCTACTTCTTACTCACCACTAGGGCATGTAACACTTGGTTGCTTTGCTCTGTTGCTTATCTGAGTGTTATGGTCGCGAATGTAGCAATGTATATTATCCATGTCCTGTATTGTATTGTACTGTAAGTCACTGGTCAACCTATTTATTTATGTACTTTGTAAGGCGCTGCGGAACACTTGTGGTGCCATATAAATAAATGATAATAATAATAATAATAATAATTAATAAAAGGTCCACAAAGACTGGCAGGCCATCCAAGAGGTTTTAGTATTTAGATTTACTTACCACCTGTGATTTATTGAACTATGGTTAAAATCCTAGAGCAGATAATTATCTAACTTGTGACATGGTGCATTTAATGTGAGTCATTTTGATTGTATGCTGTTAAACTTAAATGCTGTTGCTATGACAACAATATGGGCTTTTTTCTCCTGCTAGTACACTTTGTATAGCATATTTATTGTCTTGCATTCAGAGAAAAGCATAAGGACAAAGAACAATATACAGACGAGTGTGACAACAAATGGAAAGCTGATTTATTCTCCCCCCCCCAATAAATAAAAACACATAAAATATTATACAGCATGTATAAATAAAGTAAATATTTTTTAAAGCAATAAGCACTGGAATCTCATATGGCACTTTGTGCTCAGAAGATAACATTTTAGGGATTAAAATTACCCTATTGCTGTCTCTTGTCTCCATCATCCCCATGTTTGGGGAAGATGGAGGGTGCCTACACTGAACGACTAATCGTTCAGTGTAGGCACTGCAGGGGATGGGGTCGCATAGTGGATACGCATCTTTACACTGATCTGGAGAATAAACTGCGTCTCCTATATGTATTGCATCTACCAACACTAACTTTGTTTTTTTGTTTGTTTTTTACATTCAGGTGTACATCATACATTTATGGAAGACATACAGCAAGATTCTCAGTATAAGTTCATTAAAATACAATGATGTATACCTTCCATAGGTTTATTACAATACAAATGAATCTACTCAGGTGTGGTATGAGAAGTCAACAGGTTCTGAATTTTCGACAGGTTCTGAATGTCAACAGTTAGAATGTTAATATGGACTTTAGGTCGACAAGCAGTATGTTGACATTCAAAAATGTCAACAAGGTTAAACTGTCGACATATTTATGTCAACATTTAACATATTGACACCAGAAAGTCAACATACTGTTTAGCTTATTTTAGCCGAAACCTAATCCTAACAATAAGCAAAAAACTGTATATCGACATTTTGGTGTTGAAATGTTAAATGTCCACATTATGATCATTTTAACCATGTTGACAGTTCTTATTGCATGTTGACCTAAAGTATATGTCAACATTCTGATTGTCGACATTCAGAACTTATAGCATTACTGAATTATGTATATATCATATACATAGGCGTGAGGCGTTGCAGAAGCCGGCACAGGAGGTGCCGCAGAAGGACCTCACCCTCCGCCGGGTCATGGACTACCCTGTTGTCCCCCCCCTCCCTGGGCGGCCAGGTGAGTAGTCTATGTCTGAGAGGGGGGGGATGGACCCGGCGGAGGGGGAGATCCAGACAAGGCACCTCCTGTGCCAGCTTCTGTGCATGCCTATGAACTTATAAACTAATTTCTCCCCAAAATGTTACTTTTTTGATGAATGATTGCGTTTTCAGTAGCAGTTGCTGAAGCAAAGTTATAGACATACTCCCAATATCATTTCATAACGTTCACATTTATGGAACACTGGTTAAATATTCCAGAGTTTTACATTCTATGACATTTCAGATGTTTTGGATAAAACTTGGTGGTGGGGCTGTTGCTGTCTATGGAACGGGTTCCGGACTATAGACAGACAGTAATAGTTAGACAATGTCTAGATAGACACCAGATGTTAGACAGTTAATGGTCAGACCAGGATAAAAGTTCGACACAGACAAAAGTCAGACACACTAAAGTTAGACATGTAAAAAGTTCGACAGGTACAAAAGATCGACAGGGTCAAAAGTTCAAAAAAGAGAGTGAGAATGATAATAAACAGGAAAATTGGCAGGTCCAACCAGAATAAGCTTTACTTGCAGTATCAAACTTAAAATAATCGTAATATTATGAACATACTGTAGTCTTGTCTACAAATTAGTTTATTTGTGCAACTTATTAAAAGAAGAAAAAAATTGTTTTAGTTAATATGACATTTAAGTTTATAAATCTAGATCATATGAGCACATTCTAAAAAGCTTAATGAACTTTATTTACTAAAGTGCAGGTTTTTTAGAAGTGGAGGTGTTGCCCATAGCAACCAATTAGATTATAGCCATTATCTTCTAGAATGTGTTAGATTAATGATAGCAACCAGATTCTACCTATTCTACCTATCATTTACCTATCACTTTAGTAAATATACCTCCATCTTTCTGGATCTTGAGTAAATAGGTTAAGACTCCTCACTTTACAGGTATTCAATACTTATACACCAGCAACAGCATTAAAACTCAGCATGTTTTTATTCATTTGTGAAGAGCTACAAGTACAATATGAAAATCCTGTATCGATCACTAAAATAGGTCCTATCAGTGGTGGTCTTACTGCCTGATAGGCTCCACGGGGGCCCTTTGTGTTAGGGGGCCCCATGGGCCTATTATTTATTTGCCTCCTCTGACACTCTGCTGGATAATCCTTCCTCAGTCTGCATTCTTCATTAATCAGTCACCACCTGGACAGTTCCCCTTGTCTACCACTACCTGGACATTTTCCATTGCCTGTCACTAACTGGACTTTTTCTTATTTGCCTCACTACAGCTCCCAAGTGCACTTTAGTGCTATACCCGGACTTTCTGTTTTACCACATTCATGTCTGTTAAGCCACTCATTAAAAACTCCACATTTACTTTTAAACCTGCTTCAGTGTCTGCTCCTATTACCACCCCGGGTCCACAACAAAACCAGAACCTCACAACTTGAAGGTGGAGGTTGAGGACCACTGCTCTAGATGGCAGCTTTATCCTTATCCTCAGGGGAGGGGCAATAAAATATGGAGGGTAGAAGGTGGGCTTTCTGCACTCATTCTCCTCTCCCACCTCAGCTGAGTGAGTACTGGCTGTTCTGGCACTGTGGTCTATGACACGTAACCTGGGGTGAGAGTGTGCACAGCCAGCATCTAATTGGCTGCTGGTGTCTCATTAAAAGCTAGCAGCATGCACCTAATATGAAATAAATATACAATAACTGTGAATCAGTGGCAGCTCAGAAACACAGATGAAAGAACATGCGGTAAGAAGCAAACACTGCAATGGAAAGTGAGGAGAAAGCTATAGGCATAGTATGGGCATACTGTCTGTAATACACTTTTCCAGGTATACTGTAACATACTGTAACTAATCTGATTGGACAATTTATTGGGCTGGGCAATTATTGGCATATTAGGTCTTGCAGGCCAGTTTCTTGTTCATTATTAGTATAAAGATAAATATGCTATCTATTACTAGGAATTGGCGCTGGCCATAGTACTGTAAATGGTCGATAACTGTTTATATTACATCGTATTGGCAAATTAAACCTTACTTATTATTATTCCCAAGAAGATTAATGTGCATTCAGTACTACACCTAGAAGCTGGAGATAAGTAGTGAGAGGATCTGTGTTTGGTTTAAGTGGTACCTGCACTCTGTTCCTACACAGGGGCCATCTACAGGTCTGCCACTGGGTTTATATATAAACATGTATGTGCTTATTGTGCCATAAGCATACAATAGGTGCAATTTTGTGATTATTGCTGATATACTCATATATTCTCTGCTCTCATATAAGCCCCCGAGCCACTCGGATTACACCGTCTGTAATATCACTTAGCTCTGCTGATGAACATTACAAGTCTACTGGAGGTGTCCCAAGGTTGGACATAACTATTAGAGATGTTAAGTAGGAAAATATGCAGCACACCAAAATAAACATCACAGAGCAGGGACAATCTTTCTGTCAACAGTGTGACTTTCATTGCACAGCAATATTTCCTAGCTGCTCTTATTGCTTGTATTGTTTCTGGACTGTGTGCACATACTGATCTGTTTTATGAAGATTGCTCATGAGGAGAGCATGGCCCTGGCATCACAGCTTGTCACACCCTTTGGTTGTTACAATATTTCCCAGACACTGTTATTGAAGCAATCACATCCATGTTTTATTAAATAGCAAAAAAACAGGAGTTGCCCAACCCAATCCTGAAAGTCTATTATCCTGGCAGAGTTTAAGGAATTCAGTAATTACCATAATCAATCAATTAACTAGCATAGATAACCAAGAAAATGTCTAGTGTTCAGTATGAAATTGGCTTGTCAACAAGCGAGGTTTGGCTTGTATTTCCTAATGGAGAATAAATAAGGCACAGACAAAGGCCCTCATTCAGAGCCGTACGCTCTGAGCAGAGCGCACGCTCTGAATGAGGGCCGTCCTCCATAACTATGGAGCGTCCTCCTGGACGCTCGTATAGCTGTGGGTCACCACCCACAGCCTATACGAGCGTGCAGTTTGATGGCCGCGATGGTCGTGACCATCGCGACCATCGAAACTGCGTACAAAAGCCTGTGGTTGAGTTTTTCAACCACAAGGCTCGGAGTGATTTTGGCTCTATCAGAGCCAAAATCACTCCCACTGACATCACTAGTGATGTCAGTGGGCCGGCTTCTGACGGGAGGCGTTCCCGTGGGAACGCCCCCGTCAGGGAGGCACGCCCCTGGCACGCCCACCAAAGGGGGCGTGCTGTCAGTCAACATCGACAGCATGCCTCCTTTGAAGAGACACTACGAGCGAAGGAAAATCCTTCGCTCGTCGCGTCTGGCGCATGCGCACGACGGAGCTCCCTCTGTCGTGCAAATGCTCAGTGCAGAACATCGACCCACTTGCAAGCGGACAGCCGCTCGCGAGTGGGTCTGAATCAGGCCCAAAGACTTCTAAAGACTTCTTTATGTGGTAGCCCTTTATCCATTGGGTATTCAGAGTGCAGGGACAGTGCTGTCTACAGGAAGACTGTTTCACCCTTATTGGGGTGTTTCAGTGTATGTTGTGGCCTACTATAGAGATAGCATCACATATACAATGAAACGGGAGATTTACATACTGTGATGTAAATATGTAGAATTGGATCCTAAAGTCTGTCTATTTCAAGAGAACAAACATAATTGCATGCTCCTAATACAAGTAGACAATATGAAGATTTCTTGAATGCACAATTAACAACTACATATCTGTAA
The DNA here is from genome assembly GCA_031769625.1 of Taudactylus pleione. NCBI lineage: Eukaryota > Metazoa > Chordata > Amphibia > Anura > Myobatrachidae > Taudactylus > Taudactylus pleione. Next base: position 2,088,774 of record JAUIMM010000405.1, on the reverse strand, counting down.
CAGGACAGTCCCAACTTGAGGGCTGTGTCCCGCTCAAACCCATTATCACGGTCTGTTCACTGCTGGTACTGGAAGAGTGCAGTGCGCACTAGCAATTGTTCTGCCAGCAATTAAATGATAGGAGGGAGGACTGGGAGAGATCTTTTCAGCACTAGTTATATTGCCACATCCCCTCCATGGCACTGACATGCTCCCCTCATCGAGAGGCTGCGCTTCCTGCCTTGATCCTTTCACCTACATTGTTGCAAGTTATGTGTCTGGGACAGAGGTTCCCAAACTCGGTCCTCAAGGCACCCTAACAGTCCATGTTTTAAGGATATCCATGCTGACTTAATTAGTACCTCAGTCAATTTGATTTAACCACCTATGCTCCACTATGGATGTCTCTAAAATCTAAACTATTGTGGTGCCTTGAGGGCCGCATTTGAGAACCTCTGGTCTAGGAGATAGATGTAGCAAACCTTCTAAAGATAACAGGTGGAGGTGTTACCCATACAAGCAAACAATCTGATTTATAGCTATCATTTATCTAGTACTTTCTAGAAAATGATAGCTACATGCTGCTTGACTGCTATGGGAAACACCTCAACTTGTCCTTGATAAATCTACCTTTAGGAAGCTACTTTATTATAGAGTCTCTGGCAGACCTGCTTCCCCATCACCATGACGTCACTGGAGCAGATAACACAAAGTGCGGCAAATAACCCTCCTGCATGCTTCCAAGGCGCAAATGGCCGTAAAAGGTGCATGGCCTCGAGCCGCCACCCCCCACACCGGTTTTATTACTCTGGGGGCATGTCAACCAGCACTCCTGGAAGGTGACACCCAATGCAGTCTGCAACCCCCTAGTGACGTCACTACCCATCACCAATTTAAAAAAAATTGAACAAATATTTGTCAAAGTATAAAACTTTTAAGCTTTTCATTTAAATTGCAAGATTTTATGTGGCATTAAATTAAATTTTTGTTTTACTCTAACCTATTATCGTTATCATACTTTGGGTGGAATATACTAAACAGAAAAATGCAGTAGAACCCCCGAAAATGCAGTTTTCGGAGGTTTTACCGCAGTTCCCATATGTACTAAGCGCATTCCAGTGCTTTGTCCCGGTGGGTAACGTCATCTTCAGGTGGCTTTACCTAATAGAAGCCAATGGGCTTCTTTGTGGAACGCCCCCCCTGAGAGGGCTCCAATGGGATCACTCCCATCTCCCCCCATGGTGTCCGTACTTCTGTGAATTAACCGAAGGATGCCAGGGGGTCCTCTAGGTGTTAAATGAAGAAGTCCCTCTATCCGAGTTCATCGCAAAGGGCAGCTCTTATCGGGAGAGCTGTCCTTTGCAATTTTATGCGTATTTCTAAGTACATACAACTGCGGTATGTACCCGATGAGAGGCGGGATGTACCGCATCTTGGATGCGATGCATAGTACATCCTTCCCTTTGTCACATATGTCTGACAGCTACCAGAAAACCATTAGTAGGCTACAGTAAAAGTTTTGTTAGTCTACAGAGTGACATAGGCCATTTGCTTCCCATAAGGTATTGCCTTTACAGAAAGCTGCTTCTGTCTCTTTCCTAGACAAATCAAACACAGCTTGTGTCGGTATATGCATCAGCTCTCTGTACCCACTATAATGGATAAAGGTAGATAAATCTGTGTGGTCATCACAATTTGGAAGCCTCTTCAGCTAGATAATGTTGCATAATAAATAATATAGTATCTTTCAAACAACCAGGTGGTTTATGTTTCTTGCTGCATATTTATTAAGTGGGGTAATGTGGCATGGAATACTTTTCACACTCTGATCTCTCATGGTTATGTTGAAGTATGTTAATCCCTTTATGAACTGGATTTACGTAATCGAGAAAGAGATGGGCCAGCTGTCACCTAGAGTGCCCTTAATACCGTCCTAGCAATGACCAAGCAGAAACCAAGAGCATATGGACAGCACATGCTCAGATATCAGTCTCCAGGCCACAGCTGCTTCTGTGTCTGGAAGCAACGTAAACACGATCTCTAGACACTCTCAGCTCAATCCTCTTATGGCTTAGAAAATATTTCCAGAAATAAGTCCTATCTAAAGATAAGTCAGTACCATGACATGGGAAACACCTCCTGTGTACACTGTTAAATAAAATTATTTTCTTTTAAAGTGACATAAATAAAATATTTGTTACATGTTACCACACCTAAAAGTTATATGGTTTGGTAGGGGGGCATATAATTAGTTTTAAAAGGATCTCTTATAATTCAAAATGGGCGGAAAGCAGGGATGTACTGGTGCTATAGAACATCCCAAGATTCCCGTTGTGCATGCGCAGCAAGCGTGTGCGAGCTCACGGAAAAGAGGCGTGGTCACACTGCAAGGGGTATGGCCATGCCGCAAGGAGAGACTCTCTGACTGCTGGCCAAGCAGAGTGCCAGGAGGGAGAGCTGCTCGGCCAGGCATTCAGGCCTAACCAGGCTATCAGCCATTATGGCATTTGCCAGGAGAGCCAGATGGCCAGTCCGGCCCTGGTGGAAACACTAACGGGTCTATTTGACAAGATTTGGCAATAGTAAAGATTTTATGGCACTGCTTTTTGCAGTGACAGAAAATCTTCTATTGCTGCAATTTACTATTAGAACCATTAAAACTTCACCTGGACAGCTGAGTGATATTCAATTCCCTGTCAATGGTGGCCAGGCAGCGGCACAGCTGTACTTACCCCTTTACCAGGCTAGCGTGCAGGTAAATGTGCACGTGTGACCAAGCATGCTAGCTCATGCATGCACAGTAGACTAGATGCCTGAACTTGGACATCCAATGCCACTTTCAATTAAAGAAAAAAAAAACATGGTTACAAAAAATAGATTAATAATGTAATTAATTAGAGCATTATTTGGTTTGCATATAAAGTAAAGCTGGCCATCCACTATACAATTTTCTGTCAGATATCTGTCCAATCTTGCTGGTTGGAATAAAAACCTGGTAATATATGGGAGCAAATGACAGTCGTCCATTTGTTCACAAACACTGGAAAATAGCCTAAAATGGTTGTTCAGACAAATTGGTTCAATTTGAAAAGTTTTTTTGTACTTTTTTCAGTGTCTAAAATAGGGATGTGCAGGCTCGGATTAGTTCGGATTTGCACGCCAGGTTCGGATTTTTCACTCCAAAAATCGGGGCTCAGAAAGAGGCAAAACGTCATCTTTCATGGACAAACATCATCATTCGTGGACTTTTGTCCAGGAATGATGATGTTTGTCCATGAAAGATGATGTTTTGCCTCTCTCTGAGACCCGATGTTTGGAGGGAAAAATCCGAACCCGGCGTGCAAATCCGAAGTAACCCGATCTGCACATCCCTAGTCTAAAACAATATGATCGACGGTCATTTGCGACCATACATTCAGGGGTGTATCTAGGGGTCCGAGCGCCCCAGGCAAAGTAGGAGACTGGAGCCCCCCTCCCTGTTGGTAGTTAGTAAACAAACATGGTGGCTGTACGGGCGGCAATCGCCCTCTTCTCACTCGACACCAAGTGCGGATGCTTCTGACTGTGAGATCAGCAGCCATAGCACAGACTTTGGACAGACAGAACTGGCCGCGGGTGGCAATGCCGGGCAGTGCTAGCGCCCCCCCTATCAGCTGGCTCCCCTGGTGAGTGCCATCCTGGCCAATAGGAAGTAACGCCCCTGCATACATTACCAGGTTTATATTCCAACCAGCCAGACTGGACAGATATCTGACAGAAAATTGTATAGTGGATGCCCAGCTTTAAAGCTTTTCCCCCTATAATAACTACTTTAAATTACCTAAAGGGTAATTTAAAGTAGTTTGCCAAATGCTCTAAAATAAAAAAAAAGTACTCAAGCAGAGCATTACACATTTTGCGTCCATTTGCACATAGGCAGCATATGCGCCTGGTTTGCATAAAGTCATAATTATCAGTGTGCATTTGCAAACCTGTAGCAGGTGTAAAATATACAGAGGTGTCCTGAATGGCCCAACTTAGACGCTCCGCTGCGGGTAGCTCTTCTTGGAGTTTCGCATTTATATCTTAATATAGCATTTGTGTCGCATCGTAGCTGCATCCAAAGCCACTTATAGTGTACCGGGTGTTTAGGATTAGTATTTTTGTTGCAATGGAGTTAAACTTGCAGATTAAGGGCAATGCGGCATGGTAGGATGCATAGTGTGGCTCACTCGTATCAGTCTTTTGCCTTTTTCCCAGGTTTGCATCCAAGTTGCACACAGTAGTTGCATGCATTGTACATCAGTGATGCGACTTAGACTGTGCCAGAGTCTACTGCCCATGTGCAGGTCTCTGGGAACATGGCGCTCATGCCATGTTCCCGTAGACATCTCTATTGAGCATGCCGCTGTGCCATTTTCCTAGTGATGTCTGCTGTACTGCAGTGCAGCCCATCGTGGGACTCCGGAACGGTAACTATAGCTATGGTTGCAGGGTGTGCGCCCCTGGACCCAGTGGCCCATGTGCACCGCAAACACTGCACCCATTGTAGATACGCCAATGGGTACATCCCATTCTCCAACAGCCCCTAAGTCTGGCCACATATGCAGCATTTAACTTCTTACATCATAAATGGGCAAGATATTAATTAGTGGGAACAAAATTAGGGAAGTGCCCCTCTACAAAAACCAAAAGATAATTTTCAGGCATGGCCATAATTATTGTAAGCTGGTAATCACTATCTGTAACACCTGAAGAAGGCAGGTCTCCCCCTAAATATCATACAAAAAGAGAGATGATTAGGTAGAATGAGGTGAAGGGATTTGGGTCAAAGGAACATGTCAAGTTTTTCAGGTTAATTAAGCTCATTACCCACTGGTATTAGGAAAACTGCATACAAAATACATTGTGTTGCACATGTAGGGTGTATCCAACACTTGCCCGTGGTTGTCTATAATGGACAACACTCAGTGAACTCAACTAAATAGGGCAGTCAAGGTCCAAAAGATAACATGCCACCACTGCTCCTCTGATGAACTTTCACACTGAAGGGAAATGCATTAGGAATGTGGATTTATCTAATCATTATTCACTATCCACTCCAAGCCTTCCTGCTAGAGCTGTCGCTTGCTGTGCTGTGCTTGCTGTGCATACGGATCTACTATTTGGATTGACTACATGCTGTGTCCGCTCTTCGTGACTACTTATGACTGATATCATTCTGTATACATAACGAGTGTGTGAGTATGCAGTGGAACTGTTGGATCTGAGCTATACTTTGCCGATTACATACAAGAGCCATGTATGCCTACAGCACACACAGGAACTGCACACGGAACTCAGTCCATACAGTATACCACACTCCAATTGCGTGCTGTCTCTCTACACCAACAACAGAGCCTACGTATTAGGACGCCAGTATAGAATTTTAATTACAGCTTACTTCCACTTATGGCTATTGTCCCAAGGATCGTGCGCTATTGATGCAAATCCATGCAGCGTCATTACACAGTGTTCATATACAAGACTGTATCTCACTGTGTTTATTAAGATGAGGTAAACTCTGCCTGTTGATAACTTATACGGAGCATGTATTGCTGCCAATAATACAGCCTGGAGATTAGTGGGACACTTTCTATGTGGATTTAAACTGGATATATTCCTCTTATTACGGAGAACAAAAAGGCTTTTGAGGAACCAGTGCCAATTGCAATTGTTGCTATATTTTTCAGAATTGTCACATTCAGACAAGCAGGAGTGGATTTTATGTTTCCAATTGATTCATGCTACAGATGTTTCATTTATATTAGTGTAATTGAAGCTAATAGTTCATTATTAGAAGGATCTATTCTTTGTGTGTTATTGTTTTTTATTTTGATGTTTATATTTATTTTTATTTATATTTTTTATTTATTAATTATAATAATATAAAAAAAATTTGTGTCCTTGTATATTGTTATTTGAATAAAAACATTTATGTGCAAACCAGACTTTTTAGATTGGAACATTACCAATTGGACTAGCGCAATTATATTGTTTTTTTTATTTTCTCATTTACATTGGAGGGTGCAGATCCCTCTTTTAGTTGCAGTTGTCCATTTTTGGTTCTTTGTATATCAATAATTAGATACTGTGATTCGGCGCCATCAGATTTGATCTCTTTGGTTTTTGACTTGTCTGTGGTTGTCTACAATGGACAACACTCAGTGAACTCAACTAAATAGGGCAGTCAAGGTCCAAAAGACAACATGCCACCACTGCTCCTGACACAAGCGTGTATGATGTACTTGGAATCATTTGGTTTCATCTCCATAACCATTTATGTGTTTTTTTACTAGCATTAAAAAAGCACTAATATCCCAGATTCTGCTATCTATAACAGGACATGGTCTGATCATGAGCTAGTGACGATATACAGTACATAGGAGGTCTTCAGTATGGTATATGACAATATCCCATGGCAATTGTAAACAAAGATCCCTCCTTAATCCCAAATTTAAAATTTCTGCTAGATACACTGATAAATAATACATTCTTTTTTCCACTGTTTACCCATGCTAGAGATCACTACCATGTTACTTTGTGATGCTCAGTCATAAGGCAGCTTAAGCTAAGGAAGTCAGATCTCAGAAACTATTTGAAGCCACCTGATTAGATAAGATCAATAAATCTACTGGCTCACAGGAGGATTATTTACAACTGGCTGATAGCAGCAAAGGGAGAACTGGGTGTTTTGCTTTCTGACAAGGATAAATCCTCTTTAGAGTACCTAAATAAGACAACAAGATTTTAGTGACCAGACTAGAGGGCAAAGTTCTCACAAAGCTATGTTCTATTGTACAGTCAAATCTAATACCTATAGCTGCATTCATGAACCTAACCAAATCTTTGAGGAGTTTATGTGGGAATTCATTACAAACTTTATAATAACACATGAGCCACACATTCCCCTCCCCCCTCTGCAGAACTGATCCAATTTTTTTTTTGATCCCAGTGTAACCAAGACTATACACATAGAGATTACAGTGCAGGATATCTCAGATGCTTAAAGATGAACAAAGCTGCAAAATCAGATGCCTTCATGGCCAAGGCAGTAACTAGGGGTAGGTAAGCAGTACCATTGCCAAGAGGATGGCAACTGTCTCTGCATCGTGGCACCTGGTGTATTTGGAATGAAGACTGACTGGAATGTCACTCTGCAGCCACCGACAATCCAGGCACTCAACTTCTCCCTAGTGGTGGTGGCCAAACTGCCTGGAGCTTCTCCCTGGTCCCAGCAGCCATGCCCTTTCATTGTGACACCATGAGATCACATGTTCACAGTGCAGGATTGGCACAGGGAGCATAATAGCCTGCTATGGCTCCATTCACGCCCACCTACATTAAGACATTAAATGTGCTTCTCTCTCCTCATCTTGCTGTAGTGCTCGGTAGTGTGCTTCAAAGCATTGCATTCTCAAAGCAGGCCCTCAAGGCTAGAATTGGGGTAATCCAAAAGGAGGGCATGGATACATCTAACTGTGCCCATTACAAACCCATCTCACTGTTAAACACTGTGATGAATAGTTATGCAAAGATTTGCTTGCTTTACATCTGAACATAGTTTGCTCCAACTGATCTATAATGATCTGATGGGCTTCAACTGTGGGAGACAAGCCTGTGATAATACCAGATGGGCCACCAGTATCTTCCACTCCAACCACTCCACCAGAATCTAAGATATGGTGCTTTCTCTCGATGCAGAGAAGGTACTTGACTGGATCAGTTTTATGATGCAATCTCTGGGACAATTCAGGTTTTAAGGCAATTTTTTCCAGGGGATCCAAGATTCATTCTGCCAGGTTCTTAGTAAACTGCATCCTAACAAACCTTTTTGCTATAGCAAATGGCCCTAGACAACGTTGCCTATTAGGATGGTTTTGAACATCCTAAAATCTGGGCGATGTGCCCAATCCCCCGGGTACCGTGCAGTAAAAATTATATTTTATCAACTAACTTTTTGCATGCCTCCAAATAGAAACCCTTAGTTAATTCCCACTATAACACGCCTCTGACCTCCCTTGGAATTCTCTTTGTACACAGTCATCCACTGAAGTTTTTTTTGCAATTTATAGATAATAGCTAAACAGGTAACTATCCTGAAACACAAGATTAATTGGGAAACCAACTTGAGTTGGACACAGATTTACTACAGCTTCTAAAAATGAAAAGTGGTGGTGTTGTCCATGGCAACCAATCACCCATCAAAATCTGTCTATCATTTTCCAGGATGCAATAAAGAAATGATAGCTAGAATCTCATTGGTTGCTAAAATGGTCTCTATGGGGGTTATTTACAAAGCATCGGGTTCTAAAACCCGGCGCTTCAAATCGTGTTTATGCTCAAAATTTAAAAGAGCAATGACTTCACTAGCTAAACACGGCTAGTAAAATCATTTTTCTTTTAAATTTTAGGCCAAAATTACGATCAGAAGTGCCGGATTTACCAAGCTTGGACCCAGTCACTAACACTATGTAGATGGTGTTAGCCTATAGTAGACTATGGGTTACTGTATTGGGCATTGCAGCTCTTTGCCAGAACACGTTCTTAAATTTGTGTGAAAATATTAAGTTTCAACTCACAAATGTATGAGAAAATTTTTATCACATCCACATTAAATATGCAGATTGTGATAAATATGCCCATGTATGTTCATAAGTCACGGGACAGCACGACTGGTGTAATGGTTAGCATTACTACTTCACAGCACTGAGCTCATGGGTTTGATTCCCACCACAGCTCTAACTGTGTGGAGTTTGTATATCCTCCCTGTGCAGACTTGGGTTTCCTCCCGGGTACTCTGGTTTCTTCCCACAAGCCACATATATACAGGTAGGTTTATGGCACCTGAAAAAAAATGAACTGTAGTGTATGTGTGTGTACATTTGGTAGGGAATATAGATTGTAAGCTCTACTGGGGCAGGGACTAATGTGGATATTCTCTGTAAAGCGCTGCAGATTATGTGTGCGCTATATAAATAACTGGTAATATTAAGTCAGGTTTATCAGATACAGTAACAGCGGAATAACCTAGTACTTTTTAATTCAGACATGAATCTCTTTGTAAGCCTTTTTCATACAGATAATTAAAGATTCATGTGACAGGGGACCCTTAGGCACGATGTTAAGTGTTCAGTTGTTTAGATTATGTACAGGGAACCTTCAACACTCAATCAGCCTTTGTTGAAGTGTACATTTCCTGTGAGAGTCAGTGAGTATAATAGGAGCAGATCCAGTACTATAATAAGGTAACTCAGACAGATACAGTTGTTGGCACATGTAAAGATCTTATCGTTTAAATTGACAATTTTGGACCAACTTAGCACAACACTAACATGTCTGACCTCTAAATGATATGTACTATCAAATTCAAATACTTTCAGACTTGACAGATTAGAAAACCCTAGACTGGAAGAATAGTCAATCTTGAGATGTTCTAACAGGACTTGCAGCACCTGTTTCTTCATAACATATCCATAGTTGGTGGTTGACTTATATAGCAGTGTTTTAAAATGTAGGCAGTTATTTATTTATTTATTTATTGTTTTTAAAAAAGCATTTTAATGTACTGAAGTAGTACTAGATCTAATATCCTATTAAATAAAATGTGACTTTTACACTTAATAGAAAAGTTTGAGTACACTATAATGTCAAATGTATAATGTTGGCTAATATAAGGAATGGAAAGAGTGTCATACCCAACCCCAGAAAGCAAAAGTTGTAGGAACACAAGAGGTGAACAAAGCTTTCATATGTGTCATGTACACAGGGGCAGGGGTGCCCAGAGGGGAAGGAAGGGTGTGAACGGGTACTCTTTACCCAGGCCTGTAGGAGGGGCCCGGCAGTGGCCCGGGTCCTGCAGCCCAGTAACTGTAACATGATGCGGCACTTCAGGCTGGTAGAGAGAGGAGATTGCTGCTGTCTGTGTTCTGGATTAGGGAGAGAGGCTGCTACTGCAGCATTGGAATCAGGGCCTGTTTCAGAGGCGCTCGAAAAAAGCGAGCGCTCGTTCTGAATCAGGGCGGGCGCTGTTTTTTTTTTGTTGCAGCCTCCTGGCCGCTAGCATTGCTGTGGGTGACCAGCCACAGCTATTGTGAGTGGCCAGGATGATGGTCGCGATGGTCAAGACCATCGCGACCATCAGGTTTGCGACGAGACCCTTGTGGTAGGGTCTCGTGGCCGTAAGCCCCAGAGAGCTTCTGACTCTAATAAAGCCGGAAGCGCTCTCACTGACATCACTGGTGATGTCAGTGGGGCCGCCCACAAACGGCAGGCGTTCACTTGGGAACGCCTCCATTTGTGAAGCCACCCCCCGGCCACGCCTACAAAACAGGGCGAGCTGTCAATCAACATCGCCAGCCACCCCTTTTGTAGTGAGTCCTGGAGCAAGTGCTTTTTGCACTCGCTTCGGAGCTCGCGCGTGTGCACTGGGCCACCATCGACCCGCTTGCGAGCAGGTCTGAATCAGGCCCTCAGTCCTCTCTCCCTACATGATGTGCGGGGGGAGCAATCGCAGTCGCCCCCACCAGTTCTGCCACGGGTGTCCCCCTGTGCAGCGCGTGTTGACAATATTTATTTGTACATACCCCACACATGCCACCTCCCAGTATCAGGGCCTGACGGAGCTGTTGGCAGCGCTGAACAGGGGCCAGTAACACTGGTTATGTGCCCTGGTGCTGCAGTCAGTATTGTAAGAAAAAGTTTCCGTAACGCTGTATTTTAATTATTATATATCTATCAGAAGACTGGTAAATGCTATTTTACATGGAAAACGTAAACAAAAAAAGTACTGTATGTCTATTTATATTTCCTTGGCTCATTTCAGTGATTCAAATGTGAGTCGCAATGGTACACACATGATGGGAGAAATGCAATGCGTCATGCAGGCATTGGTGAGATTCTGGAGATTCTGCCCAATGTTGGTTTTGTCTTTTAAACTTATTGGCATTTTAAAACGTCAGGCAAGCTCGCCAATATCTAACTGATGACTTTCCTTCAATATCAGTTCATTCCAGTGAAACAAAATTCCAGAAAATTTTAATTTTGACATATAATGATGCAAATCTGCATACAACACAATTATCAATTAGTTATACAATGATAATACTGCAATTTGCAATAGTATAATAGTATCTGGTCATTCCTGAGATCTAAAACAAAATTATTGACATAATCAATGCAAGAGATAGGTGTGGCACCATGTTTGTGCCCGGTAAGGGGTGCGTGGAGAGGTGCTTTGTACCCTCACTTGAATAGGATAGCGTACATAGCAGTCTGTGCACAGGCCACACAGTGACATTCGTGTGTGTGTGTGGGTGATGGAGCTGCTTCCACCAGTCACTATAGCGCTGCTGGTCACGTGGGCCCCTCTAGCGACAAGACCCCATGCAAGGCAATACAACTAGCACACCACAAATAAAACATTTTTTTTTGGAATAAGCGATTTCATCGTGGCTGTAATCTGTCTCTCCCTGGGCAGCCGGCTCCCTCCGTCAGTGGTCTGCACTCTGGTGATCTCTGCCACTCGGACACCAGCTATGTAGTACTGAGTCTGAGTCGCGCCTCCTGCACAGGAACCACCTCTAGAGACTTGTACTGAGCCAGCCCCTCTCTTCTTTTCAGTGACTGCCCTTCTGTACTGTATACTCGTCACTGAGGACAGTGCTGCAGCCTCCACCAATCACCGCATATAAGGGGTCCCTGAACAGCAGGTTAACCAGCGCTTTTGTAATGGGTATCCTCAAGTGCCCTCTTTACCAGAGCCATAACTAGACTTTTTGGTGCCCTGTGCCAGAAAGAGCATTGGCGCCCCCTCATTTTACAAAGGGACATAATGCACCCAAAAAAGGGCCATGGCCTCATGGGGAAGGGCCAGGGAAGAGATAGGGGAGACCAGGAGATGCTGGGGATAAAATAAGAGGAAGCTACAAGCGAGAATGATAATAAACAGAAATTTGACAGGTCCAAACAGCGCCCCCTGACATGTGGTGCCCTGTGCAATGGCACCGGCCGCACTACCCTAGCTATGGCCCTGCTCTTTACTGTAGGCTCTGTACTCCTCTCACTGCTCACAGCAAAAGCTCCTCTTCGGCGCATAGAACTGGAAATAATTTAGACTTACAGAGAGCAGTGCAGGGGACCTATCCCCACAGATCTCCACCCAGAGTTCCCTGACGACCGATCATGATGATCCTTAGCCCAAAACCCGCCTTGGAAAATCACCTATACAATGGCGAAAACTGCATCACAATCGGTTCAGTTCTTTTTCAATCGGTTCAGTCAAACAGGTAAAGATGTATAGAGCACAATAAAGAAAATAAGGGGGGATGTAGTGAGAAGCTCTGTAAAGAAAACATGGGAAGACACAATACAGAACATATGGGGGGGCACAATACAGAACATATAAGGGGGAGGCATGAGGAGGCTCTGGGCTAGCATAAAAGTGCACACAGGGCTTCTGAGGCATATAATGGTCCAGCATGAGGGGGCACTAGCATATAAAATATGGTTTTGACCACACCCCTGGTCGCACTTCCTGCCTGGGAATCTGAGTTTGGAAGTTGATGCAAACTTGAACACAACTTATTTGTGGATGTACTTTGCGTGTTTGCCCTCTAAGTGTGCTATAGAGCAGAGCAAGCACAAGTACAGCAGATACAGAGGCGTACGCAACTCACATCTACAATTGAAGGGGAGCAACTGGGTGCCAACAGGATCTTTGCACATGGAGATGAGCAGAATAGGGTCCCATGGGATGGTGGGGGGAAACACATTGATCATCACCGACTCCAAAATATTGCTAAGGAGCCTGGATATTGCATCCCTGACTGAAACACTGAAAATGTTATCTAAATACAAAACAAGCCTCTCACCAATGGGCAGGGCCACAGGGAGGGTATGTGTGCGGTGCCGTCGCCCAGGGTGCAGGACCATAGGGATGGCACTGTCGCTGTCCCACAGCCTCTGTATCTGGCTAGCAGGATGCCTAGTACAGCACCATGCGACCATTAGTGCTGCTTTAGTGCACTCTGCAGTGTGTACAGCCACCATGCAGCTCTACACTATCTCCTGCCAGCACCCCTGTTGATTCCCATGATGTCACAGGTTCAGGGGCTAGGAAGGCAAGCGCCCCTGCTCTGCCGCCAATGGGGAGATATGTATCAAGCCTTTGAGAGAGAGACAATCAGCTTCTTATTGTCATTTATCTGGCACAGGCTATGAAATGTCAGATGGTTGCTATGAACTTAGGAGCTCATGCAGACCCGCTCGCTTTGCTGCGCTATCTTGCAGCCATCAGGGGGTGGATATGCAAATTCCGCAGTCGCACGGCCAGGCTTAAGGATGCCCTCTATGTCTTAGAGCGCGACGGCAGAGTGATTGCACGCCGGTGTAATGAAGCCCTTTTCATTTTAAGCACACGTCATCTCCAAGAAGTGTATGATTAATCAGTAACATTGAGAGCCATCGGAGCTGCTCGCAGCCCTTGAGATAGGCCCTACCCCGCCGCAAGCACTCCGATCACTGCAGGCTGAATTACAACTAGGTGATGTGTACTATGACGCTTCCATGTTAATTATTCACGCCGAAAGAACAGCGTTTTGACGCTCAGACACGCCTGCGTTCAAACATCCATTCCCCCGTTTTCAAGGACCATCCCCTGTTACCACCGACAAACGGCACTATCTGTCACTCAAAGTAGTGCTCTGTCTGCGGGCTGCAAGCGATCACTTCCTAATAGCACAGACTTTCTCGCGCACGTGCACTGCGACCCATATGCATGGGCAGACGGGCAACAATCAACCATAGCGAGTGATCGCAGCATAGCGAGCGGGTCTGAATCGGGCCCTTAATCTCTCTTGATGGTTTGTTCTCCCCCTTGGTGCCATACAGTAGCAAGTCTAATGCCTTATATTTTTTCTCAATGACTCAGCAAGAACATATCCCAAAAGTAATCCTCTCAAGTTTCTCAACCCATACTTGCCTACCCTCCCAGGACCTGCAGGAGGCTCCCAATTTTTCGGGTAACCCCCCCGCACATCCGGGAAATTAGGCACTTCTCCTGCATTTTACCCACTTCCTAGTGAAGTGGGCATAATAGGGAAAATGTTCTCAAGGATCGGCGAGTTCGCTAGTAGAGGGCGAGGCCTAATGACATGATTCTATGATAATCACATCATTTAGGCCCGCCCCTATTAAAATATGCGGGACTCGCAGCATTTTACAGTGAGGGGCGGGGCTTAATGGTGCCGTTCATCTGGGCACGCCCCCACCAACACCCACCTGCCGGAGAGGAGAATCTGGATGTCGGCAAGTATGCCTCAACCAAATAACTGCTACAGTAAAAAAAGAGGGAACATTTTCAGCATAATATCCCTTTAATTTCCTGTCAAGAAAGTTTTGCTGCACATGGCAAAGTTCATTTATAATATTGATCTGCATACATAGCCTATATAGCGTGATGTGTACATAGAGATTAGACAATATTAGACTCAAACGAATTTCACTCCTATTTATATTTATTCTTCCCAGATCACATAAAATAAAAGAAGTACTTTGTCAAATAGAGTGGAGTTTACATACTGTGTTTGCACTGATCTGCGGTCATTTAGGGCTCATTCACACATACGCCCTGGGAAAAAGGGTAAAAACTATGAAATTAAAAGTATATTTTTCATGCAGTTTAGGGATGCATTTTTTATGCACTTTTGATACGATGCATTTTAGCTATACACTTATTTATATTTATTCTTCCCAGATCACATAAGTACTGTACTGGTAGTGCACGGTAAGAAGTGACATATTGGCTGTGCCGCATTCTAACATTTTAAATGCAGCATCAGAACACAATGGTGGGAATGAGCTCATGAGAAATCACTTATCCAGTTTTTTAATGTTATTTTAAGACCTCTGTAAATCATAATAGTGAATTAACAGCAAATAGGCATGAATGAGTCCTAAACGGAATCTATATCATTACATTAATGTGACTTGTTTATTTTAAAACATCAGCACATTAACTATAGGAAGAAACCAGGGGTGTAACTAGGTATTTGTAGGCCCCATAACAAAAGTTTGTTAAAGCCCCTATGTACCACCCTATGGTGAAAAATGTATATAACACATGTTAACTTAAACAAGAAAGATGGGCCCCCCCAGTTCTGGGCCCCATAGCAGCTGCACCCCTTGTTATGCCCATGGAAATGCAGTCTGAGGTCTCATAGCGTGCGTTGAAGTTAGCGATTTCTGAGTAAGGTCTGGGCTTGTGCAAGTGTGCGCATGGGTCCGATGTTACTCGATGTTACTGATTATTTTGCTATGTTGCTAAAGTATATGGATGTGAGTAAGGGGAAGTGGGATCCTTATGTTAGGTTGTGATCGCAATACGAATGTAATCATTTGCATATCACCGCTGATATTAGCGTATTAGCAGAATAGTGATCCATGCTGAATCAGGCCCACAGTCTCCAGGCTATTTATGCTAGGTGACAGTCACAAATATGGTGGATAAAATCCAAGGTCAGGGATACTCTGGTACTAAATCAGCATAAAATCTATGGTCGGGGAAGGAAGGACAGGTACAAAATTAAACAACAAGATAGAGGCTCAGGGTCACAAGCAAACAAACCTATTTGAACAAGCTGGGTTCATACACAGTAATTCAGTTAGACATTAGAGAAGTTCAGATACCTGAAGTACAGGACCTGTTGCTCGTGCACCAGTCAAAAGATAGAATTGTTTAAATAGAGGCCTGATAACATTATGGTCATGTGCATGGATGTGTGGAGGTGCGTCTAATCAGGAGCAAGAATAACATGCACCTCATGCTGCGTGTGAGAGCTGACAAGAGACAAAAAAAGGGGTAGATGTACTAAGTAGAGATGTGCGCTGACTCCCGTGTTTTGGTTTTGGTTTTGTGTCGGGATTCATCTTTGTGTTTTGGTTTTACAAAATCACCCTCAAGTGTTTTGGTTTTGGTTTTGAATCTGGATTTTTTTTTTAAAAAATCAAATATTTAAATATTTAAAATCTGAATTCCGAACCACAAAAAGATCAGAACACTACTTGGATTTCCCTGATCTCATTAGGAGATCAGAACTGCAACTCTAATTTACCCAGATTCACAAAATTCGGATGGATTCTGATTTCTGGAGAACCAACCACACATCTCTAGTACTAAGGGGTCTATTTACTAAGCAGTGTTAGGAGACAGAGTGAAAAGTGATAAGGTGCCAGCCAATCTGCTTCCAACTGTCATTTTTCAAACACAGCCTGTGGAGATGGCAGTTAGGGGCTGATTGGCTGGCAACTTATCACTTTTCACTCTGTCTCCCAACACTGCTTAGTAAATAGACCCCTAAACTTTGGATAGAGGAGAGAGATAAATACCGAATACCTAAGTTTCCTTTATATTCACTTATTTATTTTCTCTTGTAAAAATATGTGTTTATACTAATATCTATGGTGTCATTAATTATGTTTTATTATTGGTAGGGAGTCTCACACACAGGTGCAGACTTTATGTGAAATAAATTGTTTGGTCTAATTACACCATGAAAGTGATTGGTCGGCTTCAGTATATAATCACCTCTCTGGGGACAGGTGATTATTCCCTCTGACGAAACCTGCGCTATACTTTGGAGGAGAAACGCTAAGGGCTATGCTGTGACAGGCTTTGATTGACATATTCTTGGAGAACTGCACATCGAGAGCCACGGCTCCTGTGGAGAGAAGCACTATACACTGGACTGAATGGCGGTTGACAGCTGATCACAGGCGGTCACCTACTGCCGACCGGAGTATACTCTTAGCCTTATATTGCCTGCGGAGTCCGTTTGTATTGGGACTGACATTACATGGAGTCTTGCAAGGCATGTGCGGCACACGGTTATCATCACTAGTAAACCGGGAGATGGAAGGCTCACATAACTAAGAGATCTCTACAAGCTGACTAGCGGTAAGCTGCTCCATAAAAGAAATAGTGTGCACACTTTCTACTAGACCACCTTCCTTTATCATCACCTCGCGATAACGGAGTGTATACCTGCAATGCCCTGCGTCCTTTATTTTGGATAATATCCCAAAGAAATCTGGACTTTTGTGTCTATAAGAAACTATTGGTGACTACGTCAGTTTCTCCAATTATCAACAGCTGTCTGGCCAATACTCCATCTAAGGCCCGTATTCAATTTGAGGCAAAAAGTCCGGATACGCGATACTTTTTCGCTGATGACGTCATTTTCGCCTGTTTTGCTTTTACCCCATATTCAATTTGAAAGACAATGCAATGTACTAGGTGAAAAAGATTTGCCTGAGTAGCAGGCGGAAAAAAGTGCAGAATTGGGGTTTTGGGGTGCAACGTTGCAGGAACCCCCGTGCAGTCTTCAGACAGTCCCCCAAAGGTAAACTGTGTCGAAAAAAAAAAATACTTAAGGACACCCTAAAAAATTACTGTCCCAAGTGTTTTTTTTATTGCAGGTGCTTGCGGCAGGTGGATTTTTCACGATTTTTTCACCTTCACTTTAGCAACTTTTAAATATGCTGACCCCCATTTTCAAGTATCCCAAATTTGCTGGGATAAGTTATTTTCTGTAAAAAATACTCCTAAATACTATTCTGCATCACGTATAGAAAAACGCTATTTAGCAGCTATTGAGCCAATTTAAAAACACCAAATACCTTCAGCAAGTCAAATCGGGGGGTACCACAGTGAACCCCCATGTCAGAAAATCTTTTGGGGGTGTCAGGCTGATTTTCCCAAATCTGACAGGACTTTCCGCCTGTTAAAGTTTCGACTGGTCCCATTTTCGCTTACTTTCAAACTGAATACGGGGTAAAGCGGGCACGCGCGCGATACTTTTCCGCTTACAAAACAGGCAAAGTAGGCGAAAAGTCCGGGCCACGAAAAGTATCGCGGCTCAGCTCAAATTGAATATGGCTTTAAGTGGTAGACACCATTGGGGGTAGTTGAGATCACTGCTCCACACACCATATAATATTCACAGTGTTTGACACCTGCTGCAGAGGGATCTAGTTTATACACTGGGAGAATTATTTGCATATTTTTTTATATATATGTGGATATCAAGCTCTATTCAAAATACCATACTTTTTAGCCTGTCCTTATCAATTGTTATTATAT
Source organism: Taudactylus pleione (assembly GCA_031769625.1). NCBI lineage: Eukaryota > Metazoa > Chordata > Amphibia > Anura > Myobatrachidae > Taudactylus > Taudactylus pleione. Next base: position 2,070,638 of record JAUIMM010000405.1, on the reverse strand, counting down.
ATATATAATATATATATATATATATATATATATATATATATTATGTATTGTTTGATTTTATTTGTTTATTCAGTGTGATATTTGGATACAATAAATGTAATAATGTTTATCTTGCGCTCTTTTTGAGATTGCATTATTTAATGATTGGCTTTTAGCGCTATTCTATTTTATAAATATTCTATTCTATGTGATCTAAAACTATATAGTCTACCTTGAGGGGATTAGAATATATCCCTTGTTTTAGGAGCTGCTTTTTATTGCGATACTATTATTGACTACCCATAGGTTTTTATTAAGTGTTTTGCGCCTGAAATTAATATTTCCTTTAAAATACCGAACAATCAGCTCCTAACTGCCATGTTACAGGCTGTGTTTGAAAAATGACAGATGCTGATTGGCTGGTACTTTATCTCTATCCAATTTATGTCTATCCAAGGCTTAGTACATCTACCCCAAAGGCTGATGTCTCTGCCACGCTTTGTCTGGCTGTAGAAAAGAACAACTAGAACTTCTATATCTAAAGCTACCTACACACTATACAATTATTGGGCCAATTTGTGACTAATCGGGTGATCGGCCAGATTTATTGTATAATGTGTACAAACGATTGTTTCAGCGTTTTACCTATAAAATGGTTAGAAAACATCCAGAAACGCATTCTTTCCATTATTTGATCTGTCGGTCAAGAACGAAAATCTTGGCCTCAAATTCCTGATATGGAGCAGTGTGTGTGCAATCTCAATACTCTGCCCACTATGTACCTCATTCAGAGGCAGTCGTAGCATGCCAACCGGTCGTTCTGAAACAGGGCGGCCGCTTGCACCCTGAACGGCCGCCTCCATGTCGGTCGTTAGGCTGTGGGTTAACACCCGAATTTCTAACGACCGCTAAGGGTGATGGTCTTGACCATCGCGACCATCGGGGATTACGACGAGACCCTAAGGTAGGGTCTCGTCAACCTAAAGCCCCAGGGAGCTTCCTGCTCTGTTTGAGCAGGAAGCTCCCCACTGACATACTGATGATGTCAGTGGGGCCGCCCCCAAACGGCAAGCACTCCAACAGGAATGCCTCCATTTGGCCGGGCACGCCCCCGGCCCGCCCAGCAAACGGAGCGAGCTGTCACTCAACATCGACAGCTTGCCCCGTCTGCTACGAGACCCCTAACGACGGATCACCCATCGTTAGCCGAGTCTCGCGCATGCGCACGATGGAGCCGGCTCTGTTGTGCGCATGCACACTGGAGCAACATCGACCCGGTTGCGAGCTCGTAGAGCTAACGACCGGATCTGAATAAGCTCCAATGTTCGCCTGTCACTATGTCATCCTCCTTGTGGGTGGACATATGCAAAATCAGTGTGGTGTGGTGAAAAATCGCTAACTTCTATGGAAAATTGCATAATGTGTAGCACAGATATTGGGGCTTTCAATTTTCCCGAAAAATCGTCCCATTTCTTGTCCCGATCAAAAAAAATCTGACAGTGTGTAGCTACTGTAGCTTAAGGTTGCAGACATGAAGGCCCAGTACTGTTTAAATGAATCCCACATGTCAGCATCATGGAGCAAGAAGTCCAAAGAACCAGAGATCACAGGGAGGGGCTTTGCTGGTAGTCCATCTTTTGCACCATATATCTTCTACCTTATGCCCTTTTTAATGCTTTGGAGTGCTTGAGGTGAGGGACAAAACTAGGGGATATGCAGGTGGTGCTGTCACCCTGGAGGCAGTACTATTACTGACCAGGTTTCACCTGTGTTTGGTTATAATAAGGTGCCTGGAATAGCACACTGCAACCTGGAGAGCTGTGCGAAAGTTTCCTTGTCCCTGCCCCCTCTGTATGAAGTCATATGTACACGGGGACGGGGAGGGGCAGCTTCGGCCCAGGGCACATCAGTGCCATGCTATGGCACTGCTTTAGGTACTGAGTAATGAGCTGGGTTTTATGATCATTTGTGAGCAGGAATCAAAGTAAGATTTTAAAGGTCCCTCTCTGACTACTTAAAATGCATGAAGGTATAGTGATAATTAATATGTACTGTAACTCACCATGTGCAGCAATAATATTCAGCACTAGGATATAGGAAAAAACCAGTACTGACGCCTTCCTTCACATCCTGCCATTCTTTACACATAAATAGCTTCTGAACGTTTTGTTTTTGTTGTACAGCCTATTATTCTGTACAGGAGCAGCACTGGTACTGTGCCAGCCTATGTCACATGAAGGAGAAAGTGAATGACTTGTTTGTTTTACTGTCCATTTTGAGATATTTAAGGATGATAAAAGCAGCAGACAAATGAGGATAATGACCTATTGACTATAGCAGCTGGCACAATCATAGGCTTGTTTTTGACAGTATAAACTTTACCCTGTTACTTATATGCATCATATTAAAGTTAGGAATTAAATTATAAACATTTTCATTTTTGATGTGTAACATTTTTCAGAGTTGTTATACATTACTGTCTGCGGGGAGATAAAGTGGAGACGTTTCCCATAGCAACATACAGTATCAGCTTCTGGCTATCCTTTATCTAGCACAGTCTATACAATGACAGAAGCTGTTTTGTTGCTATGGGCAACTTCTCCACTTTTCTCTATCTAAGGTTTAATACAATACATTTCCCCCTAAGAGCTTCCTAGTAAAAGCAGTACCCCAATCTTCTGGCTAGGCAGGTATAACATTCCCATTAACAAAACAGTTCTCTGAGCCACAGATTTCAATGGCCCAATGGAAAATGGCAGATTAAATGAACTGCGTGATTTCACATGGTAGTACATTTACGGGAAGCGGTTAAATTGCCGGCAGATGGGATGCCGACGCCGCCAGGAAGCCGACGCTGCGTTCCCGAAGGGATCAAGATACAGACGTCGGCACCCCGAACCCTGGCAACCGAAAGAAAGTATGTTAGCGTTAGCCCGAGGATGCAACCCCCAGGGGTGGGTTAGGGGAGGGTTAGGGTCAGGCATCTGGGAGAGGGGGTTAGGGTTAGGCACCACCGAGGGAAGATTAGGGTTAGGCACACCCCGGGAGGATTAGGTTTAGGGTGCGGGAAGGGGGGTTTAGGGTTAGGCACCACCGGGGGGGGGGGTGTTAGTGTTAGGCACCACTGGAGGGTTAGGGTTAGGGGGGGTGAGGTGGAGGGTTAGGGTACTTACTGGCCTCTGGGCCTGATTCAGAGCCGCTCGCAAGCGGCCGCTCGTTCGCTCCAAGCAATGTTCGCACAACTGCGCATGCGTATGGGTTGTAATACGCATGCGCGAACCAGTCATTGCGGTCGGAAATTGTGTGCTCGCAAAATAGCGAATGCCTGCTAATTTGAGTGACAGAATGAGGCGTTTGTGGGTGGTAACAGGGGAAGGTGCTTGAAAACGGGGAGTGGAGATCCGAACGCAGGCGTGACAAACGGTCAAAACGGGCGTTTTAAGGGTGTGCATAATTAACAAGCAGCGTCATTGACCACGTCACTTGGTTGTCTTTTAGCCTGAACTGCTCGCATGATTGCGGTAGGAAAATGCTACCACAAGCACTGCGAGCAGTTCATAACGCCTTTCGATGTACTCGATTAATCTAATAAATAGCGGAGATGACGTAGGATGCGAGCGGCCAGGGGGCATTTTTTTTAATATAGCGAGCGCATGTTTCGTTCTCTCGTTCAGACATAGAGGCGTCAACAGACTGCAAAGAGCGAGCGCTCTATTTAAATAGCCGGCCCCTTTTTCTGAACGAGCGAGCGCAAATAGCGTCTGGCTCTGAATCAGGCCTCCTGTCTGGATTTTGAAGATCGGGATGCCGATGTCGATCTTCTGACCGCCGGCATCCCGTCCAGCGGTATATCATACCGATTCCTACATTTACAGACAGTATATTCACACAATTGCCCTATTCAGTGCTGCAGCTTTAGTCTTGACACCGCTTCAGTATGAGATGGGGAGGTTGAGGCAGAGCCTGCTGTAATTCGCCAGAGGAGATTAAAGAACATTTAAAAGAAAAATTCAAAACTCCTGCTCCACATTGTTGTCAGAAAGTGACTTACTTGAGCAACTGGTTATTGTGTTAAAAATAGAGAATATTAATGGGTTTATCCTGGGGGGTATTACACTAATATAATTCCACACTGCTTATTATACATATCAAAGGCCCTTCCTAGCACTGACGTATTCTGCCCTCTATTACATTACAGATTGATCCCACTGACAGGTGTCATGACCAGTTGAGGAGTACACATTTCAATTAAGTTTATTATATCATTCCACAGTTATAACACATATGGTTGCTTTCCAGAGTTGAATACATGGGTTATACTGATACTTTGAAAGGACAGGATATTAATACATAATTACTTTTTAATGCTATTAAAATATATTACTACAAACAACTTGTTTGCTAAGGAAATAGTGAGTATTACACTTTATTATTGGGATTTATAAATGTTTATGTCTTGGTGGGGAAAATTTATGTGACTCCCAGTAATACTTCTAAAATAAAATGATAGCGAGACCATTGGCTGATTGTGTATTCTTCATACAAGCAAAATGTAAATGTTTAGATCACAGCACAGACTTAAAATAGTAAGTAGGAGCATAAAATAGTAAGCTCATTAGGTCAAATTACAATAATACATTTAACAACTAAATTTATTTTATAACATACTTAGGGCCTGATTCAGACCCGCTCGCGAGTGCAGGACGCTCGCAAGCGGGTCGATGGTGCCCTACTGCGCATGCGCACGACAGAGGGAGCTCCGTCGTGCGCATGCGCGAGACCCGGCTAGCGATGGGGTAGCCGTCGCCCCGGGTCTCGCACTAAAGGGGGCGTGCTGTCGATGTTGATTGATAGCACGCCCCCTTTGGTGGGCGTGCCGGGGCGTGGCTGCCAGACGGAGGCGTTCCCGTGGGAACGCCTACCGTCTGAAGCCGGCCCCACTGACATCAGTAGTGATGTCAATGGGAGTGATTTTGGCTCTGATAGAGCCAAAATCACTCCAAGGCTTGCGGCAGTGAGACCCTACCGCAGGGTCTCCGTCGCAAGCCCGACCATCATCATGGACGCTCGCTATAGCTGTGGGTGGTCACCCACAGCTATGCGAGCATCCAAGAGGCCGCTCCATTTTCATGTAGGAGGGCCCTGATTCAGAGTGAGCGCTCTGGTCAGAGCGTCGGGCTCTGAATCAGGCCCTTAGTGCGGGATGTACTAACCTTGTGGTGTACATCCCGCCAGTCACCGCAAAATAACTAATCGCATATGTACTAACATATGTGATTAGTATCACAAATGACAGCATTTGCGATAAGAGCTGCCTTTGCGAAGCAGCCGACGCCAGGTGAGGGGGTCTCCATGGGTCTTCGCCCCCTCTGAGCCCCAGGAGCTTCCTGCTGGTGACCTGTGCAGGAAGTCCTGCGCTCCTCCCAGTGGCAAACGCAGGATTTCTAGAGGGGGGTTTCCAAATGCTTGGTTTTAAAGAAAGTGTGGCCAGTTCACGAAAAGGGCATAATCAGCACTTAACCAGCTATAATATAAGGCATACGAAGTACAGTTTACAGTAGTGTACAGTATGTAATAATTCTGACGTATGCAGGACCAGGACCAGCAATAACAGTAAGTCATTAGATGCGGCAGTAGAGCCATCCTGTCTGAGCTGAATGTTTTTATTTCAGATGTGGGCTCAATTGCAGATCATTTGAGCAAGTTCGGGAATCTGGAGGGGCAGAAAAAGAACCTAGCACTGTCCTGGACATATATCTACAGATTGGTCTTATGTACTGGATAGTGTATTATTATACAGTATTAATAATTGATCCTTTAGATGGTTTATATCAGTGCACCCCTAACAGTGCATGTTTACCAGATCTCCTAGTTGGTGCACAAGTATATTCATTACGGACTGACATATTTTAAAAGATCAACAGGTCGAGCTAATAATTTCACTTCTGACACTGAGGGCAGACTTTTGTATTATATGCTATTTCAATTGTGGGTATCATGATGTGGGCTAGGGAGGGGGGTTTCCAGGCAACTGGAACCCCCCCCCCTGCGCTTGCCTATGCCTCCTCCTCCTCCCTGCTCCCGGAAGAAGATTAGGAGGAGAAGGAGGTGGAGGACCCAGGAGGAGCATGGGCCGGCAACCAGGAGACTGAGGTGAGTGGGGGCTAGTGCTGGGCGACAGCGGGGCGGTGAGGCGACAGTGAAGCGTCGGGAGCATGATGCGGTTAGAAGCCCATAGGCTTCTATAGGATAACACCAGGTTTTTCTGGCGTTACCCTCCGCACCGAAAATAGGGCGGCCGGGGCTTAGTACCTATGAGAATGCGGTAAAAACTCCGAAAACAGGGTTTGTACTGCATTTTTCCATTAGTACATCCCACCATACCGAATTGTTACCACATATTGCAAATAAAAGCTCTGAAAGGATCATGTAATAGGCCCATTCATCACTAGTGGCACTATGTCTCTGCAGCATATTCATCAAGCTTTGAAAAATGAAAGATTTTGGAGTTTGATTGCGGGAACTGATGCCAACTTCAGATGGAATAAGTTAGCAAAGACCCGCCCCATCCTATAGGAAGAAGTTACAGAGTACAAAGAGGGATGTATTTGGGTCCCTCATCCTTCTCCAGCCCTTTCTGTGCACATACGTGAACTCAGGGTCTGCTTCAGCAAGGATCGCTGCTGCAATTGCGCACGCGGGTTTGCTGTAAAACTATGCTAATGCTTGCAATTGCAAAGCACTTGCAAGGACAACATGCAGACGCCAACTTTGCCTCTCTCATATCTGTTATAATTTGCAAACCTCCTCAAACATCGGAAACATAGTGTACCATCGACCCCTCATGCAGAATTACAGCAGCCCTGACCTTACCTCTAAATTGTTAACCTCATTGCACGCAGTAAGTACTCAAGCTGCGTATGCAATCGCAGAGGCTAATTTATGAGCCCTGATCTCAACATCATCGAGTCTGTCTGGGATTACTTGAAGAGACAGAAGGATTTGAGCAAGCCTACATACACAGAAGATCTCTGGTTAGTTCTACAAGATGTTTGGAACAACCTCCCTGACGAGTTCCTTCAAAAACTGTGTGCAAGTGTACCTAGAAGAAATGATGCTGTATTGAAGGCAAAAGGTGGTAACACCAAATATTGATTTGATTTTAGATTTCTCTTCTGTTCATTCACTTTGCATTTTGTTAATTGATAAAAATAAACATTTACACTTCTATTTTTTAAAGCATTCTAACTTTGCAGCATTTTTTCCACACCCGCCTAAAACGTCCGCACTGTATATATATATATATATATATATATATAGTGACACAGTTAGGTTAGGGGGTCCCTCTCCTGGGTAGAGGACTCCTTCCTTACACACACACACAGCAGCAGGGAAGCAGCACACCAGTCTGGATGCAAGTACAAGCTGGTCAGCGCCAGTCTTTATTGTACAATGTCAGAAATAACATAAAGAAAACATAAACATAAATCCTAGCCCTGTCGGGGCACTAACTTCACAGGTAGTTCCCTCACTACCAGAACCTGGCAGGGCCTAATATCCTCGCCAGCAACAAAGGCACAGCACAACACTCACAGTTAGGTTTTCAAGTGTCTCTGAGCAAACTCCCTGTCTGCTCTCCCAGGTGAGACAATCAGCCCTCAACACACTAGGCTTATATTGGCCACTCTCAGGTGGAAACCCTAACAAGCCTGTTACCAGGCTAAGAGAACCAAAACCTGGAGTGGCCGTGGGTGGAGCCCTCCCTCTCCTCTCACCCACAACCCCCAGGTCCCAAACCGGCTTTTCAAAAAGCCGAGACTCAAGCCTGCTACACTGCAGACTTTCTCCTGGAGGTTTAAAACACATAAGACAGGAATCTGGGACAAATGTACCTGCCACAGACCACTTTACCAATGATCCTATCACATATCCCCCCCCTTTGTTTCGACCTGTGGGGCGGAACAACTGAAGCCCCCAAACAATGAACGCGTGACAATGCGTCAGCATTGGCCAGCTGGCTTCCTGGCCTGTGTTCCACTGAAAATTTAAAAGTTTGTAACGCCAAGAACAATCTCCTAATTCTCGCATTACTGTCTTTATTTTCGGACATCCACTTCAAAGGGGCATGGTCAGTGATCAATTTGAACTTTCTTCCAACCAAGTAGTACCTGAGAGCCTCTAACGCCCACTTTATAGCCAGCGCCTCCTTCTCCACTGTGGCATAGTTTCTCTCATGTACATTCAACTTTCTGCTTAGATAGAAAATAGGGTGTTCCTCACCCTCCTTGTTCTGGGACAGGACCGCTCCTATACCTACTTCTGATGCATCGGTTTGTACTATGAATTCCCTGTCAAAATTAGGAGTCATCAGGACTGGTTGGGAACACAACGCTACTTTCAACTCCTGAAAAGCTTTCTCCGCCTCAGGACTCCATTCTACCATGACTTTTTGTTTGCCTTTGGTCAGGTCAGTCAGTGGGACTGCCATGGTGGCAAAGTTGGGTATAAACCTCCTGTAGTACCCCATAATTCCCAAGAAGGCTCTCACCTGCTTCTTATTCAGAGGCTGTGGCCATTTTTGTATGGCATCAACTTTATTGAGCTGAGGCTTTATCAGGCCTCTGCCAATGGTGTATCCCAGATATTTTACTTCCTCCATGCCTAGACAACACTTTTTTGGGTTGGCTGTCAAACCTGCCTTATAGATGGAGTCCAAAACTGCTTTTACCCTGGGTAAGTGAGACTGCCATTCAGGACTATGAATGACCACGTCATCCAGATAAGCAGCCGCATACTGTCTATGGGGCCTTAGAATCCTGTCCATCATTCTTTGGAAGGTAGCAGGTGCCCCATGTAGCCCGAAGGGCAACATCTTGTACTGAAACAAGCCCTCTGGCGCTGAAAAAGCTGTCTTTTGTTTGGCGCTCTCGGTTAACGGTACTTGCCAATACCCTTTGGTTAGGTCAACAGTGGTTAAATACCTTGCCGTCCCTAGTCTCTCAATCAATTCATCCACTCTTGGCATCGGGTAGGCATCGAATTTTGAAACACAGTTCAACTTTCGGAAGTCATTGCAGAAACGCACACTCCCGTCGGGCTTTGGAATCAACACAATGGGACTTGACCATTCACTATGTGATTCTTCAATAACCCCTAACTCTAGCATATTTTTAATTTCTTTCGACACCGATTCACTTTGTGCTTCTGGCAACCTATAGGGCTTTAGATTAACTTTAACCCCTGGGTCAGTGATGATGTCATGTTTAATGACCGAGGTTTTCCCAGGTACGTCAGAGAACAGCACCCTATTTCTGATCAGAAACTCCTTGACCTCTTGTTGTTGAATTGCCTACAGGGTTTTTGCCACTGTCACTTCGGGAACTAAGGGCCCTGGATTTACTGGAGGGGCTCGGACGGCCGACAGTGCCGTTCTGTCTTTCCAGGGCTTTAACAGATTTATATGGTATATCTGTTCCGGCTTCCTTTTCCCCGGCTGGTAAACTTTGTAATTGACCTGCCCCACTCTTTCTAAGATTTCAAAGGGCCCTTGCCATTTAGCCAAAAGTTTATTTTCCACAGTGGGAACCAATACTAACACTCTGTCCCCAGGAGCAAAGCTGCGTAACCGAGCATTGCGGTTGTATACCCTCTGCTGTGCCTGTTGAGCCTGTTCCAGGTGCTCTCTCACTATCGGCACTACCGCAGCAATTCTCTCCTGCATTTGAGAAACATACTCAATCACGGTTTTGTAAGGACTAGACTGCCCCTCCCATGTCTCTTTGGCAATGTCTAGTAACCCCCTTGGGTGTCTCCCATACAACAAGTCGAAGGGTGAAAACCCGGTGGAGGACTGGGGAACTTCTCTTATGGCCAACAATAAATACGGCAATAAGTAATCCCAATCCCTACCATCCTTGTTGACCACTTTCCTAAGTATGTGTTTTAACGTCTTGTTAAACCTCTCGACCAGCCCATCGGTTTGGGGGTGATAAACCGAAGTTCTTAACTGTTCAATTTTGAACAGGCGACATAACTCTTTCAAGACTTTTGACATAAACGGTGTACCCTGGTCAGTTAGTATCTCCTTGGGTATACCCAGCCTGCTAAAGACATGAACTAGCTCTCTGGCAATGGTCTTGGTTGACGTATTGCGCAACGGGATCGCTTCCGGGTACCTGGTAGCGTAATCCATTATGACCAGAATATACTGGTGTCCCCTGGCAGACTTCATTAAGGGTCCAACCAAATCCATCGCTATTCTTTCAAACGGCACCTCTATAATAGGCAATGGAACTAGTGGACCCTTAAAATGTGGCCTGGGAGCATGATACTGACACTCAGGGCAGGATGCGCAAAAGTCAGACACCTCTTTATGAAGCCCGGGCCAGAAAAACCTCTGCATTATTCGCTCAGTGGTTTTCTCTACCCCTAGATGGCCTGCCGTTATATGACCATGGGCCAGATCCAACACTGTTCTTCTGTAGGCTTTGGGAACTATTAGTTGTTCCACAATATCTTCCCCCTTCTTAGTCACCTGATATAACAAATCCTGACACATTGCCATGTGGGGATAGGACAAAGTACTATCAGGGTCTACGGGTTTACCATCAACTACTTTTACATTCTCCCTGGCTTTTACCAAAGTAGGGTCATTCAACTGCTCCACGGCAAAGACCTCTCTTCTGACCTCTAAATCAGGCAGACGATCACTTGGCCCAACAACACTTCCCACCTCAATGGGAGGCACATCAGTTGGCGGGCCACCGTCACGTTCCGCATTCTCTAGTTCACCAACCATAGTAGAAAAAGGGAATAACTCTGACTCAGAAGAAACTCCCTCCTCCACTACATTGACAACCTTCTCAAATGGATCGGGGTTGTTCACCTCTGGAACAAAATGGCTTTCCCACAACTTCCAGAAGTGAGCAAAGTCTCTCCCCAATATTGCATCGTACACCAGACCATGCACCAAACCCACAGAAACTATAGCAGAGCCACATGGTGTCTCGATGTTCACCTCGGCCATAACATAATATCGAGTATCCCCATGTATGCAGGTCACACCAACAGTTTTCCCTGTATGCCTCAAGGGGTTCACCAGCTCAGCTTTTATAAGTGTCACCAAGCTACCAGAGTCTAACAGTGCCTCTACTCGGTTGCCATCTACAGTGAGTACACACATGTGCTTATCAGTCTCAGCCTGCCGGTCAGCCGTACAGGCTGTCTGTGCAAAGAAAGACCCCCTGCGGTAGACATGAGCAGTATCACATTGCATAGGTTCAGTTGTAAGTGAACAATTAGCGGCAATATGGCCGAAGCCACCACATCAGAAACACTGAGTCATATTAATGTCTAGTTGTTTACGGGGCAAGAACCTTCCTGGCCTGGCAGGCCTGTCTCCAGGTTCTACACCCTCAGTCTTGGGTACATTCCACCGCCCAGCACCCTTCTCCCCTGGAACAGTCTTACCAGTGTCTGTGGGAGTTTGCTGGTGCGCCATCGGGGCTAGGTGGGGCATACTCATCAGCTCCTCAGCCACCACGTACCTCTCCACCAGCTCGACCAACTGGTCTGCGGACTTAGGGTCTGCATGGCTCGCCCACTTGTGCAGAGTCACAGGTAATGATCGCAGGTACCGGTCCATCACGACCCTTTCCACGATCTGTGGTCCCGTCATCGTCTCGGGCTGTAGCCATTTTGAGGACAGATGGACGAGGTCATGCATCTGTGAACGTGGAGGCTTGTCCCTATGGAACTCCCAGCGGTGGACCCGTTGGGCACGAACAAAGGTGGTGACTCCCAAGCGAGTTAGGATCTACTGTTTTAGTTTTTTATAGTCCTTGGCATCAGCCAGGCATAAGTCGAAATATGCTTTTTGTGGCTCCCTAGACAAAAAAGGTGCCACCAGACTTGCCCACTGCTCCTTGGGCCAACTCTCCCTTTCGGCCGTTCTTTCAAATGTGGCGAGATAGGCCTCCACATCATCGCCCGAAGTCATCTTTTGAAGGAAGTGACTGGCTCGTATTGAGTGAGTGGGGGTGGGAGGACCAGTAGCAACATCTCTGGGCCGGGCGACCAGGTGCTGTACCACCTCTCTTATGGCCTGGCTGTTTTCCGCTAAGGCCTGGCGGGTTTCCTCAATGGAGACCTGTTGAAGTCTGTTAGTCTCCTGCTGAGCTGCTGTAGCTTCCTGCTGAGCCCTGGTAGATTCCTGCTGAGCTGCTGTAGCTTGGAGCAAGGCCTTAATAATGTCCTCCATTTTGTCCTGGGGTGTAGGTTGGAAGCTGAACCTTGCCTCTCTGAGCATTGGCTGATGCCTCCTCTATGGGACTCCAAGGACACAGTGTTATTTCCACACTCACAAATTGGGTGTCTGTCCCTTTAATTTTTACATGGAAAGTTTTCCTCTTGCTGCAACTTTAGTGTGTGTGGTTGCCCGCATTCTCCACCATATTGTGACACAGTTAGGTTAGGGGGTCCCTCTCCTGGGTAGAGGACTCCTTCCTTACACACACACACAGCAGCAGGGAAGCAGCACACCAGTCTAGATGCAAGTACAAGCTAGTCGGCGCCAGTCTTTATTGTACAATGTCAGGAATAACATAAAGAAAACATAAACATAAATCCTAGCCCTGTCGGGGCACTAACTTCACAGGTAGTTCCCTCACTACCAGAACCTGGCAGGGCCTAATACCCTCGCCAGCAACAAAGGCACAGCACAACACTCACAGTTAGGTTTTCAAGTGTCTCTGAGCAAACTCCCTGTCTGCTCTCCCAGGTGAGACAATCAGCCCTCAACACACTAGGCTTATATTGGCCACTCTCAGGTGGAAACCCTAACAAGCCTGTTACCAGGCTAAGAGAACCAAAACCTGGAGTGGCCGTGGGTGGAGCCCTCCCTCTCCTCTCACCCACAACCCCCAGGTCCCAAACCGGCTTTTCAAAAAGCCGAGACTCAAGCCTGCTACACTGCAGACTTTCTCCTGGAGGTTTAAAACACATAAGACAGGAATCTGGGACAAATGTACCTGCCACAGACCACTTTACCAATGATCCTATCACAATATATATATATATATATATATATATATATGGGAAAGAATAGAGATGGAACAGGTGCCTAATAGTGTATAGCCAATGTGTGTCCCAGGCAAAACATCTGTAATCTGTAATGCTGTGAAGTTGATCACCGCTGGATCAACTTCACAGCAGCTCATGTGGATACAGGAGATACACCACAATGCTTAGCATGTTTTGTAAAACATACATTTATGGAACAGCACTCAATAAAACAAGATAAAAACCTACAATAAAGATAGATGAGAGGTGCTAATCTGTGCTTCCAGTGGCCCTGATTCAGAGCCGGACGCTCTGACAGAGCACTCACTCTGAATCAGGGCCGTCCTTCTTCATTTTTAGAGCGGCCTCCTGGCTGCTCGTATAGCTGTGGGTGACCACCCACAGCTATAGCGAGAGGCCAGGAAGATGGTCAAGACCATCGCGACCATCGGACTTGCGACAAGACCCTTGTGGTAGGGTATCGTTGCCGCAAGCCCTGGAGTGCTTTTGGCACTATCAGAGCCAAGAGCACTCCCACTGACATCACTTGTGAAGTCAGTGGGGCCGGCCCCAGACGGTAGGCATTCCCATGGGAATGCCTCCGTCTGGGCAGCCATGCCCCCGGCACGCCCACCAAAGGGTGTGCGCTGTCACTCACCATCGACAGCACGCCCCCTTTGTAGCGAGACTCATAGCGACGGCTTGCCCATCGCTATCCGGGTCTCGCGCATGCGCACGACGGAGCCGGGTCTGTCGTGCACATGTGCTGTGGGCCGACATCGACCCGCTTGCGAGCGCTCAGCGCTCGCGAGCGGGTCTGAATTAGGCCCTGTGTCTCTATGGCCAGAACATGGGAAGTCCTTAGGATCTGGTTGATTGATACATATGTAGCCAGAGAGAGCCAGTAAGTAATTCCAATGACCTGACAGTGGTGACAAGGCAAAGAGAAGGAGGATGTATCTGTCCTATCCTGGGATTGAGCTGATCTAATCCAAGCGAGAATTTAATGACAGTTGGTATGACCTCTGACCTCTGCCACCAGTGTCAGAGCTGCACAGGAGAGAGAGAGGGGGAGCAGTGACAGAGAGAGACAGTGGCGGAGAGAGAAGGGGAGGTGGGAAGGAAATATTGGGGTGGGGTAGGCAGAGAAAAGGGGGGCGTGAAGAAGAGAGATTGAGAAAATATATCAATAAAAGCCAGGCAACGCCGAGAATACAGCTAGTATACACATACATACGTACATACATATACAATACATAACCAACCATAACAGTGTATAAATACAGTTTTCACCACTGGGTCAGTAGCGGGTAGTCACAATTTTATTAGCTAGAGAAGGACTTACAGTATGCACCGTATGCAGGCATTGTGGACAGGGAGTGAGTGCCCAGCATAGTGCGGCTGAGTGAGACTGGGCATGTGGTAACATACACAGCACAAGGTACAGCTAGACCTGAGCTGTGGGCAGGGAGGGATCCATGGAGGATGGCTCTCAGGCGCTACAAGAAAAAGGGAACCAAAGCAGTACTGTATGTGATACCTACTTATCAATACAAAGATTTGAAATCAAATTTGTAAACAATTAAAACAAAGGGACAATTTATTGGCCTTATACAATTGTTGTTAATTAATCTATTAAATCAATTTCTGTTGTCTGCTACCGGTTTTCAAGAATCTGGTATCCAACTTTTTAAATAGCAAAATACACAAGTGTATGCTGGATGTTGCATGCCACTTTTGTCCTATAAGGGAAGTTATTTACATTAACACACAAAAAGGTTTATGTACTGTTGCTAATAAATTCTTCACTATTTTCCGCCTCTCTGTCGCTTTGTGTGGCCATTCGCAGGGGGGATACAAGGAGAGGAGCTGGGGAAGAGCTACAGTATACTGTACATGCATGGTAATAACATATCACCACTCCCCCCACCCTCCTCTGCTCAGCACAATCCTCCTGCACAATGCTTCTGCACAATGCTCCTGCACAATGCTTCTGCACAATCCTTCTGCACAATCCTCCTGCACAATGCTTCTGCACAATCCTCCTGCACAATGGTTCTGCACAATCCTCCTGTACAATCCTCCTGCACAATCCTCCTGCACAATCCTCCTGCACAATCCTCCTGCACAATCCTTCTGCACAATCCTCCTGCACAATCCTTCTGCACAATCCTCCTGCACAATCCTCCTGCACAATGCTTCTGCACAATCCTCCTGCACAATGCTTCTGCACAATGCTCCTGCACCACATCAGAGGAAATAGAGGCCAGCTCTGCTCCAAGCCTGGAATGTAGGTAAGAGCTAACCCTTCCACATGGCACAGCTCTGCTCCAAATACAGAGCACTGAGTTATCTGAATTCCTACTCTCCAGAAAACCTTTTACTGTTGAATTGCCAAGAAGTAGACAGTGCAGTGAAGTGCGTTTTCCACTTCTGCTTCACAAAAGGATTAAAAAACAAAACTGACATATTTGTGACTATTGCTAAAAACCAGAGCCGAAACTAAACTTTTTGGTGCCCTGGCGCTCCCCCCCACCCGCCCTCCATTTTTAAATAGGGATATAAGATAGTGCGCCTGAAAAAGGGCCATGGCTTCAAGGGAAGGGCCAGGGAAAAGATAGGGGTATATTCCTGGGGCAGCCAGGAGATGCTGGGGATAAAATAAGAGGAAGAGGAAGTGAGAATGAGAATAAACAGAAAAATGTACAGGCCTGAACAGCGCCCCCTGCCCTGCGGTGCCCTGTCCCATGGCACAGGTCGCACTGCCCTAGTTATTACAGCCCTGCTAAATGCATCATTCAGTAGGCAAAGAGCTTACACTTTTATTGCAGTCCTAAATAAAACAAGAACCCCTCTGTACACAATGAAAGCAGTGAATGCAGCAATGTCCCTGGAATTGTTGAGCACATTTTTGCTCAGGAATTTGTCACTGATTTGTCAGATGCCATTTTTCAGCTGCTGCAGCAAGTGGCTCTAAGAATAGATGTGAAGTCAAAGTACTTTTTCCGCCAACTGTGCTGTCAATTCCTTCAAATATCATGACATCAACCCTGAATTATATTTAAAGGTGAGCTAAACAAAAGACATCTAAATAAAGACTTGATTGCAGGATGATTATTATTTCACTGTGCTCGGTAAGAGTAAAGGTAATAAGTAATATATCCTGTACAGTGTCATATACTTATGTGCATACATATACGCTATCACCCAAAACATTAAAATACTGTATCCATTTTGTGACTGATGTATAATAGTAATGCTTAATTCACTACTTTTATATACAGCTTATTATAACTTTACACACTGTACGTAGACTTTTTTGGGTCCAATTTAGTTTACAATCTAGACAACATTATTTTTCCATGGACACAAGATCATGGCATCCGCGTTATACATTTGACTGTTACATTTCACATATTTTGATGGAGGAATTTGGGCTAAAGTATTTCCAATCTTACCCCCACCACATGTCACAGCAGAATAAAATGACCATGGTTATCCGAACTCTGGGCCTGATTCAGAGCCGGACGCTCTGACAAGAGCGCTCGCTCTGAATCAGGCCCCTCCTACCTAAAATTGGAGCGGCCTCCTGGCCGCTCGCATAGCTGTGGGTGGCTTCCTCTGTGCGTCCATAATCGCAGTGCAATCGCAGCACAGTGCATCTTTTACGCATGCGCACTAGTGGAAAATCGTCCGATCTGCGTACGCTGCTGAATCAGGCCCGGCCCTTTATCCGCAGTTTCGCTCATCTCTAGCCACAAGGAGATTACAGTATATTGGGATTCAAACTTGGTTTCCAAGAAGTTTCTCTGTCTCTATTTTATATGTTCCTCTCCCTTACAACTTCAGCCTTCCCCAGCTACCGGTAGTTTATGAGGTAAGTATACTAAAGGTGTGCAGGGTGTGCAGTGTGCACCGCACATCTATTATACATTCGCCACTGGTGCGTTAATCTGTTTGCTTATTTGCTAAATTTATTTGAAACTGCAAGCCTGCATCATGGGGTTGTGTAACACTATAACAAAAGAATTATGTCGGAAAGCAAAAACATCACATCAAAGTTCAACCTACTATAAAAGATCCAGGGGCGGATTGACACTTTTCCCCATAGGCAGCCATCCACCTTACAATGGTCATGCCATCTGAAGAATTATTTTTTACTGGTTTTTCCTCCAACACTTTTTGGCTGTCTAGAGCCCTGGGTCAAGGTTAGGGTGGCTTATTGGTTTGGACCCTGGACTATAGGAGGCCGATCAGGCTATTACTGTGTTTCCTGGGGGTTGGTTGGCCCCTCTCCTGGGACCAGCCGCATTACTGTATGTCCAGTGAAACTACCCTTTCCAAGTCCCTGCCCTCCTCTCCTCATTCTTGCTACAACCTTCCCCTCCTCTCCTCACATGCGGCAGCTGCTGAGACCACATGAGAAGCTGACAAAGGAATATGCCCATCACAGCACGTAAGAATTGGTAACAGCAATTGAGTTAATTAATTTGAAGGAATAAAGAAAGAAGACTCACTATGAGTTTAGGACAGTAATAATGATGTAAACTAAGGCACATATTTACTAAAGTGAGAGTTTTTAGAAGTGGAGATGTTGCCAATAGCAACCAGTCAGATTCTACTTAATATTTAACCAGCACCTTCTAGAAGATAATAGCTAGAGCAGTGGTTCCAAAACTGTGCGCAGCGGCACCCAGAAGTGCCTCAGGACACTTGCAGGGGTGCCTCAGGTTGCTGGTCCAGCACCAAATCAAATTCTTTATGGTCAATGTAATGTAAATATGTGCACAGACGGAAGCACAAACCTGTCCACCACCACATAACTGAACCTAATGATGACAGGTAAGCACAATTTACTTCACTTTACTACTTCACTACATTTTTTCTGAATTTCTCAAAAACAAACTTTTGGCAATGGGGTGCCATGAAAACAATACTGGGCACTAGGGCGCCGTGATTCAAAAAAGTTTGGGAACCACTGAGCTAGAGTCTGATTGGTTGCTATGGGCAACATCTCCACTTCTCAAAACTCCCACTTTTGTAAATTTACCCCTAAGACTTTTGGGAGTGTTTCTCAAGAAAAGGGCTTTTATAGTGAAGTCAGGGGTGTATCTATAATGGGTGCAGGGTGTTCGGGGAACACGGGCTCCTGGTTCCAGGGGGGCCCCACACCGCACACCCTGCACCCATAATATTACTTACCTCTCCGGAGTCCCACGTCGGCGCGGGCGTCTGGCGATCTAAAACAACTGGAAAATGGCCGCGGTGGCCATTTTCCCGTCGTTTGTGCATGCGCAGTACAGGGAAAATGGCCACTGCGGCCATTTTCCCGGTGACCTGTGCAGACACTATAGACTCTGGGCAAACTCTAGTGTCCAGAGTTTATAACTCCAGCGCTGGCCGGGCACAGCTCAATGCGCTGCTGGGCGGAGAGGAGGGGGCCCGTGTCGGAGAATGCACACGGGCCCCCTCCTCTCTAGAAATGCCCCTCAGTGGAGTTTGTGTTTTTCCCTTTCATGTACTATGGGGGAGATGTGCTAAGCTCTGGAAAGTGATAAAGTGGAGAGTGATAAACTGCCAGCCACTCAGCTCCTAACTGACAAGTTACAGGCTGTCTTTGAAAAATGACAGTTAGAAGTTGATTGGTTGGCAGTTTATCACTCTCAATTTTATCACTTTCCAGAGCTTAGTACATCTCCCCCTATATGTTCTAGCATGCAATACATAACTCAGACCCCTAAAAGGCAAATACATCTATTTGAATGAATCATTTTTATTGCCCATTTATGCAAACAAGTGCGGCCACATTACAGTCTCCTTATATGCACACTATACATATGACACATACACATATCAATTAATCCAACCCCCCCCTAATTTAGCAGGAACTATGACAGAGCTCATATGTCATTCAGCAGTAATACTGTTCACATCATCCACTATATTGCTGGACAGTCCAGACTGTGACTGCTCTACATGTCTGTTCTAGAATTAATGTCTCAATAAAAATAGGTTACACTGTAATCAAGAGCCTCAATGTTACATCACCAGCACAAGTTACTGTAATCCTAGACATGCATCATTCCCCCTCATTCTCCCTACCCCCCAATTTGCAGCTGTCAGAATGTGTGGGGGCTGAAATTACATGCTATTCTTCCTTCATGGCAATTTACACAGCATAACACTGCTGGAAATGTACCAGCATCCCACTTTTCCAAACACTTACTTGTTATTAGAAGCATTGATGAGGTTGGATTCAATGACAAACTGTTACTTTACCTATGGTTAAAATATCACATAAATATATATATTTTTTAAAGAGCAGCTACACATATACTTCTAGTTACATCATTTTGTTGTCACCCTAAAGGTGGATTTAGGGGTCAGGCCACCCTAAGGCACAACAGTTAAACCCCCCCCCCCCACCCCCCCCACAATACCACACGCTACTTCAAACTGCCTGCAGCCTCCGTGTTCACAGGCAGTTAAGCAGCAGCAGTGACAGGCGACTCTGCATAGACATAATGATAGGGATGGCCATCGACCATTCCTGATTCATAATCATCGATGATTTATGGCCGATGTTGAATCCTTTTGGCATCGATGGGGAGAACCAGATGGTCTCCCTCCATCAATGTCTAAACGTAATCGTGTTTTTTTTTTTTTTTAACAAGGTGCTAGGACACGGGGCATAGCGCCGCCCCCAGCACCTGCAAAGCCCCATCCGCAGGTTCTGATTGGCCCATAGGCCAGTCAGTCAAAAAACAAGGATTTCATCAGTTGTTGAAACCATCGCTGGTCATCCATTGAATAGTTTGTTATCATCAATAGCTACTTGCTATTTTGTCATCGATGGTAACCATCGATGGTTTCCACACTGATGGCCATCCCTACATCATAATAGTGTAACTGTCGGTTTAGGCTCCACCCCCATCGTGACATTTGGGGCCAGATGATCCTGAAGTTTCCCAGCAGACTGCAGTTAGGCAGGTAGTCCCAACCTCTCCCGCACCTTCTTTACGCAAATTGCCTCCCAAGCCTCACCCACTGGTGCATCATGCGTTACCGATATGGGGGAAGGGGGGGGGCGACCTGCTATGTTGCCCCAGAAGCTGGCTCCACTAGGCACATACCTCATCACCACTGAGTCTCCCCAATCACTTTTATCACCAGAAGCTTCTTCTGTCACAATGTGTAAGTACTAAGAAGATGACAAAATATGCGCTGTATGGCGTGACATCAGTAGTGACATGGGGTAACCATGAACTGATACAAAGAAGATGGCGCGATGATGGAAATAAGAGGGACAATTCTGCATCACATTTGAAAAACATAGGACATTTGCAATTTGAGAATGTTAAATTGCACCTGTCTTCTACACACAACAGAAGTGCTCAGGGTTGTCTCTCTATAAAACAGCCTCCTGCACTGTCTCCGGTACCTACGTCACCACACATTGGGCCTGATTCAGAGATGAACGTAATGTAGATGTTCACAGAGTTCAGCATTTTTTTTTTTTAAATCCCTAAGAACTCCTATGGCGCAGACATTACACAGAGTGTACGCACAGAGGTGCTGATGTGATGGAGATACACGGTAACACAGGGGCGTTTCTAGAGAGGAGGGGCCCGTATGCAGTCTCTGACATGGGCCCCCTCTGCCATTTTCCAGTCGTTTTACAGCGATGGACCCCCACGCCAGCGTGGGACTCCGGAGAGGTAAGTAATATTATGGGTGCAGGGTATGCGGTGCGGGGCCCCCCTGGACCCAGGGGCCCGTGTTCCCTGCACACCCTGCACCCATTATAGATATGCCCCTGTGGTAACAGCAATGTCTTGGAAAAGTGTTAAGCGTTCCTAGGTGGTGACTAGGAGATGGCTAAACAGATGAACAGAGATGGTCCGTCTTATGGGCGTGTTATGGGAGTGTAACAAGAGTGTTGCTAAAGTGTTTGTAGACACAGACGCTTAATATTCACATTGGAGGCCATACTCATATGGAAAATCTACACCTGCTGGAGCAAGTTTTCGATGGAATGACCGATGGTGGCATTTAAAGACACATCAGGTGGTATTACAGTATCTACAGACACTGTGGGCGCCTCAGCCCGAGCACACTCATATGCATGTATGTATATGTACACAAGGGAATTACTTTGTAGCTGCATTTGCATAATTTTGCAGACAGGCGGCCTATTGGTTGTAAGAAGGTTCTCAGGGATAAAACACTCAATTGCTGGGCCCCATTGGAAAAATGAGGGGTCCCCTAATTATGTGAATTACTGCCACCTCTCTGCACACCTAATGCACTTCTAGTGTGCAGAAACATCTCACAAGTGCAGAGGATAGGCGAGCACCCTGATGGGTGCCACACGGTCCATCCAAACGGGGCTATAAAAACCCCAGGTGTTTTAGTACGTTTCCTTTGCATTCTGTAAATAACCTCCATTGGGTATACAATAATTATAGACGCTATTATGGGCAAAGGGGATGCTTAAGGAGGGCCGAGGTACATACATTGTTGTTAACAGCATATTATTAAAAACTAAGCAAAGTTCTCTTGGTGAAGAGATAAATTTATATACCAGCGTAATAAATTTAAATAAAGATGGAAATTCATTGGTTATCATTCCTCTGACAGTGTCCGACTTGGGCATGAATGACCCACCGAGGTTATGTAGCAGTAGGGGCCCATGCTTAAGGGGTGTGACCAGCCACCAGTCCATGGTTATTCTCCACCAAGTAATTGAACATCTAATAAAATAGCAATGTATTTATAGAGTGCACAACCTGTTAGGGAGGGGAAGGGGCCCTTAGGCTGTTAGGGAGGGGATGTGGCCTACCAGGGATTTCCCCTGTCACCCTGTGGCCATTCCGGCACTGTCCTCTGGCAGGTTTAAAATATCATATTATAAACATATTGGTATAAATTTCTACATTAAAAACATGTTTCCATTACTTCCCAATATACACTAGGAAAAATCATCTTAGTTTATAAACTGCCACAAGGGAGGAACCAAAACATATATGTATCTCATTGGTGGTACTACTACTATTTAGAGTAGGGGTTCCCAACCACGGTCCTCAAGGCACACTAACAGTCCAGGTTTTAGGGATAGCCATACTTGAGCACAAGTGACTTAATTAGTGCCTCAGTTATTTTGATTTAACCATCTGTGCTCAAGCATGGATATCACTAAAACCATGACTGTTAATGTGCCTTGAGGACCGAGGTTGGGAATCACTGATTTAGAGTTTGAGCTCCTTTGAGAGGATCTGTTTATTATACTCTTATGTAGTCAATAGCTGTTTTCCATAGGATTTCAACAATGTTTTAAACTATGGGCATATTAAGACGGGGGCACCTCGGCTCAACCTTTTGGAGCTAGATCCAGATGTTTAATGTCCTTTTTAGATTATGTTATCTTTTGTAATTGTAACCTTTAGGATACGTTAAAGTAAATATTTTCCCCATCCGCCAGTACTCACACGTGCATAGCCAATAAGCCTGGTCCGAACCTGGAAAGTGATAGCATTAATTAGCTACAATATCAGTTTACTTTTCTCTATTTGCTAGAACGATTGCTTAGCTGACCCTGAGTCCTGGCAAGGGGCTTCTGTCTAATTGCCATGACAAAAACATTTCTTATTGCCACAATATGTGACAATAAGGCATGAAAGCTATTGTGGCAAATTCCCGCTTTTCATAAATCAGCCCCTTAAAGTGTCTATAATCACTTATCATTCTATGTTGTGTGTACACTCATAATGATTAGGATTTTATTCTGCCTGTAGCAAGAGATGGACAAGTCATATAGATATTAATACCTTCTGCAGTAACTGGCTAGAAAGAGGCAAAAGGACACTTTGTACTGTATAAGGGGCTTCTTGGCTGGAAAGCAGATTTTCTTAGTGTGAATATGAATGGTGGCATTTAGCTGTAAAATAATTTAGGGCTGGAAACCAATCACTTCACCTTGAGAACTGAGTGTTGTTTGTGCCACATGATTGTGGAATGTAATACGTGTTAATACTGGCATTTCAATGGAGTCACCCATCATCTGATGCATGGGCATATTTTCTTTGTTGGTCACTAATACCCCTTTTCCACCTAAATTCCGGGTCTGACCCAGAGTTGGAACAAAGTTCCTATCTGGATCAGACCCGGAATTTTGCCGGCGCCGACTCGGGATATTCCCGAGTCAGCGCCGCTCACACCGGAGTCGGGTCTGCATAGACCCGGCTTTTCTGGAGTGAATGTGCTCGCTTGGAGATGATGTCATCTCCAAGCGCCACTGAAGCCGGACCAATCGGCCGGCTAGCAGCGCACTCCAGGTCATCGTGACCCGGAGTGCGCTGTTCTCATAGCAGGGTTTCACGGGCTACGCCCGTGTTAAACCCTTCTAGTTATCTGGGTTGGATTGCCGGGTCACTCGAACCGGCGATCCAACCCTCTCCCCTTTTACACCAGGGAGCTGCCTGGGTCAACCCTGCAAATACCCGGGTTTTAGCTCCGGTGTAAAAGGAGTATAAGTCATCTTCATTAATAGGTAAAGAAGCCTATGTGGGATTTTGTAATACGTACATGAAAATACATTTAGATTTCAGCTCTTTTGAAAATCTCATTCTGTGTGCAGCACAGCCAATGCGATATGTCGGTGAACACCAGCGTTCACCGACATCGCGGGTATACACTGCCCAACGGGCAGCAGATACATTGGCCGATCAATTGATTGGCCAATGTCTCTGTCAGTGTGTACCCAGCTTAAGATCTGATGTCCTGTTAATGTGAATGTTTTGTATTTATGTACAGTTTATGCGGCACTGAGTACATTTTGTGCGCATTGTAAATAAAAGCTAATAATAAGAGGGGAATTCAATTAGAGGTAAAAAGTCGGAAAGTTTTCACCTGTCTGACTTTTCACCTCATTCGCCTGTTTCAGAGGCGAATTCATTCTATGCGCGTCCCCGCTTTTCGCATAATTCAATTGCAAACCAGGCGAAAACGGAAATAGGCGAATGCGGAACAGGAGAAATGTACTGTAAGAATTGTACCCCAGAAAAAGATGCACTAGCATAGGGAATCAATATAGATGTGCCCTAATAAAACTATTTTGGGTACTTAAGTTGTGTAAATTGCTTGCTATTAATGTCTTTGTAAAAATGGTGAAGAATGGCATAAAGCAGTATTTTTTTGTGAAAATAAGTAGTCCTGTCAAATTTGGGGAACTTGAAAATGGGTGCTAGCATGTTTTTATGTCTCTAAAGTGAACTTTTTAAAAACATAAAAAATCCACCTGCTGCATGCACCTGCAATCCCAAAAACACCTGACCCATCCTTGGGGACCCCTAAGAAATCTATTTCACTACTTTTTATGTTTATCCCCCCACTTTTTAAATTTTCAGCCCAAAAATGACATGTCTTTATAGGGGTGTTCTTAGGTTTTTGGTTTTATTTGCAGTTTTGTCCTTTGCGGGGCTGTCACAAGGGTTCTGAGTCGTTTCCCCTCGTTTGCACCCCAAAATAAAGATTTTGCATTTCTTTTCACCTGCTATTGATTGGAGAATCTTTTTTGCCAAATTCAATGCATCGAGTTTCTGCATAGGCAAAATTGTCGTGGAATTTAATTAGGCGAAAAGATTTTAGACAAAATTTTCGCAAAAAAAAACAGGGGAAAAAGGCTTTTCTCCTCTAATTGAATTCCCCTCTAAGAGGTGGTACACACAGCCACTTTCATACAACCACATCAAGTACTTGCCTACTTCTCACACCTATCGGGAGATGTGGTGAATGGGCAAGCATGAAAAGAAAAAGCAGGCTTCAGTGTAGTTACTTCATTACATCACCCGCAGTGCCCCCTAAACTGCAGAATGACTGACATGCTGCGGTCGTTTATGGGCAGGGAAGGGGCGACGATGGGCAGCGTTTGTGGGATTGCTGAGGCCAGTGTCTGCATCTGCCAATGCAGATTTACTAAGCCTGGCTACAGAGATGAGACAGCCATTCTGAGTAGCCTTAGGCTCATTCAGATGGCCTAAGGCTACTCGCAATACGGACTGGAGCAATTTTTCAAGCTACTAAAAGCTTAGCTTTCAGAGCCTGGTCCCAATGACTAACGCCATCTTTACACTGGGCTACAACTTCACATTTTTTTCCTGTCCACTCATGCTTGTGTGGCACAATGGCCACTCATGGGCACAAGCTCAGCCAGGTACCTACCCAGTCATTAAATAAAATACATTCCAAATTGCTGAGATATGCTGCGAAAAGGCACAGTGGTCATTTTGGGGGTTATACGGAAAGAATAATAAACAGACCCTTTATGCTTATCTCCCTTTTAGAAATATCAGACGGGATGTACTAAGCATTGCATCTGCGTTACGGTACATCCCTCCTGTTTTCGGGCACATACAGTGGTTCATCACCTCGGTATGTACCAAGAATATCGCAAAGGACACCTCTCCCGAAAAGACCTGTCCATTGCGATGGCTCCAGACATAGGGACTTCCAGGTTCAACACCCAGAAGTCCCTCTGGCATTCTTCTGCGAATGCGCAGAAGGACGCATGCCCCGGGGAGGGATGTGAGAGATCCGATCGGATCCTTCCCAAGGGGGAGCATCCCGATAAGAAGCCCATAGGCTATTGGGTAACGCCAGGACAAAGCACATTACATTTGTGGAATGTGAAAAAATCCCCGAAACCTGCATTTTCTGGGTTTTACCGCATTTTCGCCTTTAGTACATCCCGTCCATATTGTTAAATTATGCATGGGTCTTGCAGTTATTTACAAAATGACATGTATAACATTGTATATACCCCATCTTGATTGTCCTCTTAAGCTCAGGGTGGTTCCTCTGCTAAAAATGTATGGTTAATATTTGGGCAAATGAAATTGTAGGTGTGGCTGAGAGGAATACAGGATGGCTTAAGCGGGTGATATTTATGGCCCAGATGTCTCTCTTTTACAAATGGGAATATTAGGAGCTATGACAAATTTCCTCCAAAAGATTTACAAGGTAAAGGGTGACATTGGGTACGTTAGGCTAATTTCCCTTTAAAAAGAACGATAATTGGAGGTGATGCTTAAGGTAATAGACGTTTTTCCAAATACAGCTGATGAAATAAATCTTTTCATATGTGTCTGTGAGAACAGAGTAGAGATTAATATTCCTTCTCTTTTTCAGAGTACTTTCTAATTTAGAGAATTAATTAATTGTACCAAACTGTTAGTAGAATAAACATATATGCCATAACACCGCATATTAAATGTATATACTCCTGTGTGTTAGTGTTATTCATTTTATTTGAATACGTGACCTGCCAGGTTACAAGTTTCCAACTTTCATTTCTAAGAAGCATAAGAGAATTTAGAGTCCATTTAGAGTTCATCTGTGTACATTGTTACTGTGGTTTGATTTAGCTTGGTACTAGACATGTATAAGGTTGTCAGGGCTGGAACTCGGTGAAGGGAAATGCTAGCAAGAATATCAGAAGTTGATCATTATTTCCATAGGATAAATGTGTATAATCAGCCTAGCATAATCTCATCAAGGAAAGGTTCTTGTGGAAAGCTTAAGTAACATCTGCTTCCTGCCTGCTTACATGGAAAGAGAGCTTGCATGAGATCTCTGCTGTCTCATATACTCCAGTGATGCTACCAGTGATACATCTTCCCCAACACCCCATGGTTTAAAGGGGCATTATATAGAAAACTTTATTTTTTTTAAAAAGTATGAGGCTCTGTATGGATTGGCTGAGTAAAGCATAGGTACACGTACATCACAGAGAAGCTTACTTTAATATTCTATAGTAGTAACACATAGGCATGCTACTATTTTCATGTTGTTTTGAAGACTAGCTGTATGTACAATAAGTTCTATCCTATGCTTTTTACAGATGGTGTTATGGTTAGCATTATTGCCGCACAGTACTAAGGTTGTGGGTTCAATTCCCACTATAGCCCTAACTGTGTGGATTTTTTATATTCTCCCTGTGCTTGCATGGGTGCACGCTGGTATTCTCCCACACTTCAAAAATATACTGGTAGGTTAGTATGTGTGTATGTGTGTGTAGGGAATATTGTTTGTAAGCTCCACTGGGGCAGGGACTGATTGTGAATGGCCAAATAAAGCACTGCGGAATATGTGTGCGCTATATAAAGTAATTAGTAAATACATGGAATAAAGTATGCCTTAAATTAGGGATTGTGCGTCCGGCATACCCATATCTGAGCAACAGATGCCCCTACATTATTTTCTCACCCTCAGTGACAGCCTAAAGCTGCCGGCATTAGGCGCATTCACATTGAGATATAATCCAGACGGTCCCCCATTGACGGGTATAGATAACACCATCTCAAGAATAGATTTCTTTTGGTTGTTAAATTGAGACCCTTTATAGTCCCCATAGTAGGATATTAAATGATTGTTTCCAATTAAGTAATTTGTGTGATCAAGGATGTTGATTCCAGAAATTTGATGTTTACCAACAATAAACTTATTTCATGCATTTGGCATTTATGTAGTTTAAAACATGTGACATCTGGTAGATTGTATCTGTCACCAGTGCTCTGGAGAAGAAGTTATCACAACGTGTCAGAAAACATAAGCTAAGTAATCAAAGGTTGAGACAAATCACAGATAGAACACAAATGCTTGACATTCCAAGGTTTGGGCTCATGGATATTTATGGAAGGCTGTAAACGTGGACCTTGCTACTGAGCTTCACACCCATAGCAATGGCTATTTACATAGTATGGTATGTATAAAACTATAGGAGGGACTGGGAAAACACAGTAAGTGTTTACTTTCTTGCATTTCTGTTCCTCAGTTATATAAGACTCACACCATCACAATATAATATAAATTCAGACTTTCAATACTAAGCCATGTTCTTTAGTATTAGTAAAGTTCAAATACTCACACATTTATATATATATATATATATATATATATATATATATATATATGTAATTATTTATATATATATATATATATATATATATATATATATATATATAGTGTGTGTGTGTGTATATATTATACAAACACTGAATGTTTAATATATATATATATATATATATATATAACAATAAGGCACACATAAGCCCTCATTTATCAAAGAGTGATATTCTTGTTATCACTCATTACTAATCTTAAATGGTGTTTCAACCAATCAGCTCCTGTCATTTTTAAAACACATGACAATTAGGAGCTGATTAGCTGGAGCACTATTTAAGATTAGTAGCACGTGATAAAAAGAATATCACTCGTCAGAGCCGTAACTAGACTTTTTGGTGCCCTGTGCCAGAAAGAGCATTGGCGTCCCCTTCATTTTTCAAAGGGACATAATGCACCCAAAAAAGGGCCATGGCCATGGGGAAGGGCAGGGAAGAGATAGAGGAGGCCAGGAGATGCTGGGGATGAAATAAGAGGAAGCTACAAGTGAGAATGATAATAAACAGAAATTTGACAGGCTCCCCCTGACCTGTGGTGCCCTGTGCAATGGCACCGGCCGCACTACCCTAGCTACAGCCCTGTCACTCGTTGATAAATGAG
This sequence comes from Taudactylus pleione, assembly GCA_031769625.1. Lineage (NCBI taxonomy): Eukaryota > Metazoa > Chordata > Amphibia > Anura > Myobatrachidae > Taudactylus > Taudactylus pleione. The sequence goes on along the minus strand of JAUIMM010000405.1, from coordinate 2,042,042 downwards.
GCCCACAGTGTGATAATGTTATTACAATATCATCATAACTAAGAGGATCTGCGCAGATATCATATAAACATAGAACAAGAACAACAGGAGCCAGGAGGTCACTCCAACTCCAAATAGATGAGTCTTCTTGGTAGTACAACAACATCTGTCATACACAATATAGACCTGGGACAACACAAGCTGAATAAATGATTTCCTGGCCTGTATGCAGCTGGATACAGAAGATCTTGTGTTTACATTCTAATACAAGCTCTAGCAGAATAACTGCAATTGTCTTGAAATGTGCTATAGTCTATTTATTTATTTATTCTGTATTTAAAAAATAAATAAAAATACTCAACAGAAATTATAGTTTTACCCCTGACAATGTCTACACCCCTCCCTGTGGCAGAAGTCTTTTCCCAGGACAGAAATCATGGTAAGCCCCCATAGATAGAATTATGTACCAGCATCCAAGTGTAATTTCATATGCTCGCTGACAGCCGTATAGGACAAGCTACACTGCATAGAACATATTGCCATCTACATTACATCTATGCCATTGTTTTATTTAGGGCCAGTGTGTGTGGGGGGGATTTAATCTATTTATTTACAATTACAAGATAAAAGTTTTGCTTGTCCTGTGCCATGTCAGACCTGGCACAATACCATTTTTGCCCACAATTTTTCCGGCTGAATAAAGGTTTATCAGTGTCAGCAGCAGAATACATACAATACATTAAACTGTGTTCTGTGCTTTTAAAAGTTCTCTAATGCTTAACAGGTAGACATAGCTGGATAATTATGCAAGTCTGTAGTCAATTTATAACTCCTGGTACAGTGTAATTATTGGAGAAATAAAAGCAGCTTGGCCGGTAATCATTGAGTGATATGTGTTCATTGTCCTTATTATCTGGAAAACATCAAGAACTACAGTGTCCTCCTCTTTTCTAACTGTCATGGTGACATACAAGGATGGGCCTGGAATTTTCAGCTTCTCGCCAATGTTGAAAGCTGCACCTAGTTCTTCTGTCATTAAAGGTGGTGTCAAATTATGGGAAAATAACAAGTTTTTATGGGCAGAATCCACTGGAATAAATATTTTATTATTATTAAGAATTTATGAAGTTACAACAACATTTTTAGGTTTATCAATTGTAAAAAAACAAAAACAAAACATGCACTTATAAATTATAAAAGCATCCAAGAGGTAACGGGAACACTTGATACATGCTGTAAGTGCACATACATGTGTCACTTTCAGTACACGCCAATGACAACTGTATAATACCCAGCAGCTCTGTCTCCCCAGCCTTTCCCATCATCAGAACATAATGGCTCCTTCTCTAAGTCTTTATTTCTCTAAATTTGTAGTCATAAAAGTTGAATTTCAAGCATATTTTCTTTAAATGTATAAAAAGTGTCCCATAGCTGAAGAAAGTAAAAGAAAAATGAAACGAAAAAAATTACATAGACTATGGGGCAGATAAAATAGGAGAGATTTATGTGCTACTACTATAATAAGGTTTAACCAGGCAAGATAACCTATTTTGTTACTGCTTGCACCCCATAGAGGTGCAAGCAAGAATGAGCGAGGTTTCCCTGGAATGTATGTATCTTGAGGTCATGATAGAATATACCCCATATTGTTCCCTATGCTGGGCAGCATGATAATACAACTGTATGATCCATTGTTGATATTTATAAATATAGGTACCTCCATGTTATCTGTTGAGACATGGAGGCAGAGACCACCTACCAAAGGTCAAAGCAAAAAGTCAACTAATTTACATTTTAATGTCATGCTATGCAATAAAAGAGCCAACAATGGAAGGTGACAGTTTTATCATCCATAAATTTAGAAGTGAACATACAATAAATAAGAGCTTTTTATGCCCATTCCATTCATAGTTTTTTAACATATTGTGTTTTAGCATTGTATTCAAATGTAGATATTGTGTGCAGGTGGCAGTGGATATCAAGCCTGTCTAAAGGCCCCCATACATCAGCAATCTGAAAACCACAATTGAACAATTTGAAGATTTGTTGCCCAATTTTAGGATTTCCCAATCCAGCAATCTGCGCCCATACATTACAGATCTGTTTCAGTGATTTGCAGATCGATTGCAGCAATCACAGATCTGCCAATCTTGAAAGGCCCATCACTTTACTAGTAACGGTCTGCAAATCTGCTGATCATGTCCATACCATACACAAGCAATCTACAACCCCAATCCATCTGTGAAATCCAACATGTTGGACAATCTGATTAAACAATTCCAATCACTCTTTTGTTGCAATCTGCGATCTGTGAAGCCCATACATTGCAGATTTTTATACACAATCAATTGCAAATTGCAGGATTGCCACAATCGATTGCTGATGTATGGGGACCTTAAGAGGTAATTACATGAAAGGTATCTCAAGAGGGGGAAAAAATCCTTCAAGACCCCACCTAATAGCAACCAGCAATTACAGTTGTTCGAGCTAATGCAATTTAGACAATATAATATTAATAATAATAATAATAATAATAATAATCATCTGATTTGTTGCTATGGGCTACTGCACATTTACACTTTACAAATACTTCTATTTTCTTTCCTTGCTGTATCTTACCTGAGCAGCCGGAGAATTTACTAGTTGAAGAATTCAGGTAATAGGCAGGTCCGTCTCCTTCTCACACCATAAATGTGAATCACTGCAAGTCAGGCTATAGGAGTTCATTTGATCTAAACCACCAATAGGCTTCACAGATTGGATATATGTCATAAACTGTAGCAAGGTCACAGAAGACACAGATTGTGCAAGCTGTAAAGCTACAGTGACGTATTTCTAGTTTTGTGCTTAAGCTTCGGCCCAGCCCAGTTACAGGTGTTTATGCTGAATCTCTATCCTGCTCTTCTGCATTCACTGCAAACTTCAGTAGAATAAAATAAAGATTTTAGGTACCTGGATTAAGGTCTACAGGAGGCAAATACTATATATAAAGAATCATCCACTAATGTCAAAGTCATTTAGGGGTCTATTCATGGAGCCCTTTATCATTGCTAAAGTTTTTCAATGCTTCCTCCTATTCATAGAAGGGGTTACTGTGGAGAAATTTAATACCCATTTTCCACTAAAAACCCGGGTCCGATCTGGGGGTTTTCAGGCATGGCTCCAACCTAGATAAGACCCAGGTCAGACCCCATTTACACTGCACCTTCGATCTGGGTTATTCCCAGGTCAGCCCCATTCACATTGAACCAGGGTCTGTCCTTCTAAACGTGTGAGATCATTAAAAGTGGGCGGTGACTGCTCCGCAGCCACCAATCAGCTCATTTTAGGCATGACCCAGGTCGGATAAACCGGGTCCATCCTGGGTCCAACCCTGGTAGCTACCTGGCTTGGATTCCCGGGTTACATGACCCAGGTTATTTTTCAGGGACCCTTTGCCATTGAGCCGCGACCCGGGTAGACCCTGGGTTATTGCAGCAGTGGAAAAGGGGTATAAGATTTATCCAGCAATGCTCCAGCTCTGTGTCAGGATCGCTTCCCCATACAGCAGCGCTCACCCACAGCTCCTGCATCTGGCTAGCAGGGTGCCTGTATCGGCACCCTGCTGCTAGAATCTCTGCAGCAGTGCTCTGCCTGAAGCGTCCTTAGGATGCTCCAGATGGTCACAACGCTGCCCTTACAGAACCCCATTGCTGTAATCACCCGCTCTCGGCGCTGGAGGGGGCGTGGCCTGCACCGGGCACCGGGAGAGCTTGCTATAGCACTGCATAGAAGCACGGAAAGCTCATCTCTTCATTTTCCTTCTACAAATGCATTCACCATCTCAGGATGGCGTTAAAGAGCCTCCTGTGTGGAGAAAACCTGCCTTCTCCCTGCTCTCCTTGCCCCCTGCTGCTACAGCAGCCAATCAGAGAAGCCCAGGGTCGGGTAACCTCCTCCTGGCTGTCTGCTGCCATAGTGCCCTTCTCTCTATATAGTGCTTGCTGCCCCTGCTCCACTCTCCCAGTGCCCTCTGCCCCCACTCCTCCCTCACACTGCCTGCTCCCCCCCTCGCATTACCTCACACGTCACAGCAGCACTGATCTGAGGTGACCCAGCGGACGGCGCATGCACAGAAGGGGACAGCCTTGCTGACAGCAGAACAGGAGAAGACTGTATAACTGGACGCCTGGATACCAGACCGCATTGCAGGATAGATACATGAATTGCTACTTAAACAAGCTATCAAAAATAAAACTACTGTACCAGGAAAATTATGCAATATATAGTGAAAAGTAACAATTCCAAAACACAAATCTTCATGAATACACCCCACAGACTTTAAAGAGGAGAATGAAAAATAGCAGAGAGGAAAAAGTATTTGTATATTAGATTAATTGCAGTGGAAACTAATATAGAGCAAGTAAGGACAAAAGAAAACATCAACAAAGGAGCGACTACATGCCCAGAGCCAACATTAGGGCCAACGTTAGGGCCAACGTTAGGGCCAACGTTAGGGCTATATGGGCCTGGGGCTGAAAATGTTCAAGGGCCTTTACTGAGAAGGGGAGGACCTGTAACCAGTGTTGTATGGGTGTAGCCAGAGCCAAATGGGTGTGTACAGTACACTGCTTAAATTATCAGCCTGTCTCCTAGAATACATACAAATAAAAACATTATATAATTTTGTGAGAAAACTATGAAAACAATTTTAATATTTATGATTTATAGCCAACAGTGTGGACAACTAGGCAGGTGGTCATTTTCATTTCTGCCATGACGATGGGCCTATTTTTATGTGGAGGCCTGGAGCTGTAGCTCCATCTGCCCCATTGTTAGTTTGGTCCAAAACATGCCCAACTAAGAGTGACAGCCCATCCAATTAGGAGGAGAGGTACTAAACCCAACCAGAATATTAATTTGCAGATATATTAAAGCAGCTTTATTGCATGAAAATGCTCCACTAGACACCAGTATAGAGAATCTGACATCTCCAGGCAAAGGAAAGAAACAAACAGAAGTACAGTAATAGCTACAAAATAACTGCTTCTGGAAAAAGTACTCTCATGTGCCAAGAAACTGAGACTGTCGCTTCCATTCCGAGTACATGCCACCACACCCCCACATTAAATGGTATATTCCGCAAATGAAGTATTATATCTATTCAGATATATCTACAATCCATTATATCATTTTCAGTGAGTTTGAACGAGTCTTGAGAGCGGGTGCTAGAAAGATAGGCCACTCCATTTCCAAAATCACTACAAAATTTGCAACAATTTTACGATGTACTGCGACTACACAACATCAGGGAAGACAGCCAGAGCGTGACACCTCTATCACTGATGAAAAACTATGGACGTTCATGGACAGCATCAAATGGCATGCATTGTAATATCTTCCCGCATGCAACATTGAACACAGATAACAGCAAAATTTTATGCTGGGGCCATAAGCAACATCAACATTTGACCAATACAATGGTCACTTTCTTCCACGGGGTACAGGAGCCTACGGCCCACTCAGATCCCATTACTGACCGCACGGCACTGCACACCCCATGGGTGCAAGATGACTGGTCTAATGAGTCAAGGTTTTAACTGTTTCAGGCAGATGGACTACTACATACATGGAGAAAACCCTATGAGACAATGGACCCCGCATGCCTACAAGGAGGGTTGTATCTATAATGGGTGCAGGGTGTGTGGTCCACGGGGGCCCACACCGCACACCCTGCACCCATTATAGTCTTTATACTTTTGTGTCTGTTGTCTCCAGAGTGCTGCTCTGCAGCTCCAGGCCAGCGCTGCAGAGCACCAAATATCATCGCAAGCGCAATATTGATGTCCCCGGGAAATCGTCACCAGTGCCAATTTCCTGGAAACCCACACACACGCAGTAGATTCTGGCACTAAGCAACTCACAGGTCAAGGTGTGTAGTACGTGGGTGCTCCATTAAAGACAATAAAGTCCAAAATCCAGGAAAACAAGGATGGGCACTCACCAATCAGTAGAAAGTTTTTTTAATTACTCAAGGATCACATAACATAGGTATCTTTGCGGTGGTTCATCTGTCTTGACAAAGGTCCTAGCGGGACCAAAACGTCGACCTAAGTTATGTGATCCGTGAGTAATTCATAAAACTTTCTACTGATTGGTGAGTGACCATCCTTGTTTTCCTGGATTTTGGACTTTATTGTCTTTAATAGAGCACCCCGTACTACACACCTTGACATGTGAGTGCAGCCTACTGAACTGAAAAAAAATAAATATATATATATATATCCTAGAGCTCCCTATACCCTGCTGCTATGGCCGCTGATTGGCCATCTATTAGTGTAGGGGGCGGGGAGAGCAGGGAGAAGGTAGGGAGACAGCTGTCTTCCCTGCTCTTCTCCCCTCAGGCTCATTGCGCCGTCCTGAGATGGAGAAAATACATTTAGAAGCGAAGCGGAAAGAAGAGCTTTCCATGCTTCTATGAATTGCTCAGCGATCCTGACACAGAGCTGGGCACCGCTGGAGAAATCTTAGATTTCTGTGAATTGGACAATGCAGTGAAAAGCCCTGTTATCACTGATAAAGGGATTTTCACTGCTCCATGAATAGACCCTTATATTCCTTACCACATGCTCACACACATACACATTAGGGTTCATTTTTTTTGTTGGGAGCCAATTAACCTACCAGTATATATTTGGAGTGTGGGAGGAAACCGGAGTACCCAGATGAAACCCATGTAAGCACAGAGAATATACAAACTCCACACAGTTTTGGCCAGGAATTGAACTCACGACCTCAGTGTTGTGAGGCAGTAATGCTAACCGTTTTTGCATGTGTCTACAAATAATTGCAATCATGAAACTAATCTATGCTCAGCAAGGAACACTTCTCATCTGCCCAACTTCTCCCATTGCATGGAGCAATCTTCTGCACTCCTGCATACGCAGGGGCATATTTAGAGAGGAGGGGACCCATGTTCACTCACCATCCGGGGCCCCCTCCTCTCTCTCTGGTGGCCACGGCATACTGACACATTCCGAAGACTCCGGGCACTAGTCTGTGCCCGGAGTCTGCTGTGCATACGCACTATACCGTGAAAATGGCACGTAAGCCATTTTCCCAGTGATTTCCCCACGGTTTTTGCGCAGAACACTGGGAAAGTGGCCGCTACGGACACTTTCCAGGCGATCTGTGTAGCGCCTCTCTAGCCGATGTGGGACTTCGGAGGTAAGTATTTAGAAGTATGGGTGCAGCGTGTGCAGTTTGGGCCCCCCTGGACCAAGGGGCCCGTGTGCCCTGCACAACCTGCACCCATTATAGATACGCCCCTGTGCATATGTACAAATGTATGTATCTGAGCAAAAGTAACCATGTGCCACAAAACAACATCTGCGCTTTTGAGGGGTGTGACATGTGGCACTGCTGTTCAATTCCTGACAGCGGCTGCCCGACAAAGGAGGAAATCCCGATTGTCCTAAAGGTAAATATTTACTAACTTAACCTAACCCCCTAACCCTCCTTAGGGGTGCCTAACCCTAACCTCCCTTCCCCGCTGCCTAAACCTAAGTCCCCCGGGGGGGTGCCTAATCCTAACCTCCCCCCGGGGGTGCCTAACCCTAACCCTCCCTCCCCCTAGCCTAACCCTAACCTCCTGGGGAGTGCCTAACCCTAAATCCCCCCCCGGGAGCCCTAAACCTAACCCTCCCCCCCCCGCGGCTGTCCGCTGCCGCGCCCGGCATCCACTCGATCGGGATGCCGGGTGCCAGTCTCCCAACGTCAGGCAAATGACAGGCGTCTACATTTAGACGCCTGTCATTCATCTGTTGTCGGGATAATCAGTCTGGAAGCCAGCGGTCGGCATTTACACCGTTGGGTTCCAGACTACATCCCCTTTTGAGGTTTTGTTAATGAGTTTCAAATAAACAATTTGCTCAGTTATATACAGAAAAACAGGGTTTCTGCCTAGTGCCAGTTAATGAAATCACCTGTCCGATTGGTTGTTATTATTTTTTATGCAAAATTGTATACTTACCTTCTGCAGAAACCGTCAAACTATCTGGACTGAGAAACGCATCAAGGGATTTATATACAACCGACCTGCCACCTTATTATTCTATACTCCTATTGTAACAGATTTGCTGGCAATATAACAGATCTAAGAGACGAGGAGTGTGGGCCTGATTCAGAGCCGCTTGCTCTGAATCAGGGCCAGGCTTTTTTTTTTTTGGAGCGGCCTCTTGGCCACTCGCACAGCTGTGGTGACCACCCACAGCTATTGCGAGCGGCCAGGATGATGGTCACAATGGTCAAGACCATCACGACCATCGGGCTTGCGACGAGACCCTTGTGGTAGGGTCTCACCCATCGCAAGCCCCAGAGAGCTTTCGGCTCTAACAGAGCCGGAAGCTCTCCACTGACATCACTTGTGATGTTATGGGGCCGCCCCCAAACAGCAGGCATTCTCATGGGAACGCCTCCGTTTGGGCAGCCACCCCCCCGGCCCGCCAACCAAACGGGGCGAGCTGTCACTCAACATTGACAGCTCGGCCCCTTTGGTGCGAGACCCGGAGCGACGGAGTGCCCATCGCTAGCCGGGTCTCGCCTATGCGCACGACGGAGCCGGCTCCATCGTGCACATGCGCTGTGGGCCACCATCGACCTGGTTGCGAGGGCTCAGCGCTTGCGACCAGGTCTGAATCAGGCCCTAAGTGTGCTAACTTCCAGTTAATTCACTTCAAGCTTATTCGTTGAAACAGCGTGACTGGTTTCAGCGCTGCCTGCCGAGTAAAGCCGAAGAGGGAACCCCACAAGACCGGACTAGCGCACCCTTGAATTGATGGAGAGTCAAAGGACAGCTGGGTAATTATACCGGGACAGTGTTGCTCTGGTAACTACTGTATGCTGCTGGCCAATTATTTATATCAGGAATAAAGGCTCTGTTTCATTAAAGATTTTGTACACTGCTTCTAGATTCGGGCTAATTGTGCTTGCTCCAATACATGCATTAGACTTTTCACATCCAAAATGTAGCCCTATTACAAGGAACATTTTATACTGGATTATCTGTATAAAGAGGTGGATGCCGTCTTTCTATGAAAAGATTATAGCATTATCAGCAATTTATTTTATATGATCTGTTTGTATTTTATGTGTAACAAACAATTTGTTTTAACCTAACATGTGTTCCTCAACATCTTGTTAGCGCCCCCTATGATGAGATTTTTATTGAAGTTTTTATCGTTTTCGGTAATTCAGATTTATGTACTGGGAGGCTGCTGTGTTATGATTTTATATATATATATATATATATATATAGCTGCAGTGGTCTAGCACTCCTCAATCCTTCAATCAACTCACCTCCGTGCCCTCCTTAAAATGTAATAGCAGTAGCAAATAGAGGCAGCACTGGAAGAATTACTTCACAAGTTTTAATCGATTGTTGTCAACGTTTCAGGGCTTCAGCCCTTTTGTCAAGTGTCAGATTTTATATTATGTTGCTATTGCGCCTAGTAATACACTTACATTGTAAATTGTAAAATGTACAGTTAATGAAATCACCTGCTCGAATAGTCGTTACAGTTTTAATGCAAATTTGCACATTTTGTGCAATATTAGTAAATAACCCTCATTTAAAATGTCTCTTTTATGCAAGCTTCACCCTGAAGGACTGCATTGATTTTACAATGCAATTCATATTTGGCAGATATTGGATAGTAACTATCATAAAATACAGCTTAATACAGTTTGGGTTATTGCACTGAATAAATGTTGTACTATGACTAAGGAAAAAATTATCATGAACAAAACAATCTGTATACAATGGCTGACAAAAACAAACTTATGTCATGGAATGTTGCATTATGTACAAAAACAGAAGTGCATGCAAACAGTTGGGGCAATGTATGGAGAATGTTTGACAGGGCATAGACACATCTATGTAATAAAATCAACTGCTGATAAAAATTGTGTCATCACTTGGAATGTCATAACAGTTGGTAAGACCTCCGACAGGGGAGGTTCTAGAGGCGGTCAAGCAGGGCTATTGCCCGGCAGCATATGACCGATGCTACATATAGCGTTCCCGCTAGACCGATGCTACATATAGCGTTCCCAGGCAGGATGCATTCTGCCCAACTTCAAAAGGGCAGAATGCATCCTGCCCCTTTTGGCGGTGCCCTGCTAAAACAGCCTACTGGATGCCGGCCCCACCCACTGGCTGCAGTGTCCCGCAGGTGCTAAAAATAGCGGTGCAGTGGTCACCCCTGGTGAATGGATGCTGGGTGCATGCGCCCGGCCTCTATTCACTGACACACGAGAACTTGTGGGGTAGACATGTCCCCAAGAGTGATGAAAAGGGAGCGCATCTTAAAGATACACCCCCTGCCCGGCGCCGGACCTAGAGTAAACACTATACATAAGACACATGTTATGGGTGTTAGTAGAATAGGTGGTTTTAGTTATCCTGCCTGTAGGAATTAAGAGGTCAGGGATTGTTTTCAACAGCCTATCACAGTCCTTGCTTCCCAGGATTTAGCTCCTATATTTAAATGGAGGAAGCAGATTTCACTTCCTCTTTTGTGCATAGTAATTCCCACCCATCCCTGCCTAATTTTTGGTGTTTCTGTATTATACGTTGCTTTGCGGTTCATTAACTTTTACTTTTCAGTGCAAACATTTTTAGGCGGAAAAGCATTTCTTCGAAGTCGTCCAACAGGACCCTAGTGGTAGTTGTGGGGCACCTTTCTTTCGCAGGGCAAGTTGTCTCTGCCCTTATGGGGGGCCCTGGGCTTCTTCCTTGAGATTGGGCCCATTAGTACTAAGCCAAGGGATATGTAGCCTATCGTAACTCAGGTTGCGTCGGAGGCCTTCAGGTAGCCGCATTTAGTATTTTTATCGTGGGCTACAGCTTTGAAAGCAATTTTTTTTTTCTTCACCATCTTAAAAAGATTGTCTCTATGTTAATAAAATCTTTGAAGTTTTGGTTCCACTTCAGTTTGCAGTGTCTTCATTCAGTTTAGTAAGGTAATAAAATATCTGTGTAATGAGCTAATGCTTTATAGGATAGGGGGCTCCTGTTTAGTGAGCATTTTTTTTTTATGTTGTCTGCTAAAGTATGTTAAAATTGCAAGTAAAATTATTATTATTATTATTATTATTATTATTATTATTATTATTAGTATTATTATTAGTATTATTATTATCCACCATAAACAAATGTAGATTTATTAGGTAAAGCATTTTATTTTTTTATTTTAAAAAAAATAAAAATCAAAAACTATATTTATTTCACCAGATTTTTTCTTGAACATTTAAATACTGATGTATGTTCTATAGTTCCACCATTACTGGGTAAAACATAATAATAGACTTTACATACAGTGCCATCTAGTGTCTACATGTCTCTCAGACCTGAAATTGACACAAATAACAACATTTAATATTAGCAATCTTTGTGTTTTTAGAAGTGTACAGAAAACGTAGTCATTCAAATCGGTCCTTGACGAGCGGAGGTTACAATCAAACCAACTTCCCTACTACATGCGCATACAAGCACATACGAGGCATCGTCAGGGAACCTGAGTGAACAAGAGGAGAATAAATAAGCTCCACACAAATAGCATCTGGTCACAATTCTAGTGTTTTAAAAATTGTCTGATTTACAGGTATGAAGTTTTCCAGAATCACAAGTCATGCCTGGAAATTTTCACAAAAGAAAGTGTATTTCTTTGTATTTGAAATTGTACAAATAATGGTTACACACAGGTGTTTTTTTTCTGGTTGTACTCAAAGGTATGCAATATCGGTGTTTTTTAGCATAATCCTTGATTCTTATAACTATCTATCAAGACCCACTTCTTTATCAACACCACCAGCTCTCATCCTAACCCACTGCCCCATGCTTCTCGCTCACTGTCACTCCCCGCTGTGTCACCCGTGTCTGTCTGCCCATCCCCCGTAGACTGTAAGCTCTCGAGAGCAGGGTCCTTTTCCTTCATGTGCTTTGCCTTCTTTCACTTATACCATAATCTCCTCCCCACTGCCTACACCAGCACCTTCCCTTGGGTATTATGACTGCTGATGCAGCTATGTTTATTACCATATCCATTTCATGCCATGTTCTGTACTGTAAGTGACTTTGTTCTTGTTTTGTTCATACTGTTTCTGTCTATGTACCTTGTAAGTTGATGAGGACCCCTTGCGGCACCAAACAAAATAGAGGATAATAATAGTAATCACTTATGTATCATATATTGGCATCACTTGCGTATCATACATATATAAGCACTGATCATGACATGTACATTATCATAATTTGTGTATTTTACATATAAGCGCATCACTTGTAAATTGTACATATATTAATATAAAGTCTGAATATAAAATTAAATTGTCATATGCCGCAAGCTAAAATAAAGTAAATGCAGTTTATTTAAAGTTAAAAAACTATGCACTCATCATTGGAAATGCAATTCCATCATTAGATTACATATATTCTTGATAATTAGATACAATAATACACTTACTATCTATGTCAGTGGTTCCCAAACTGTGCGCCGTGGCACCCTGGGGTGCCTCGGGACACTTGCAGGGGTGCCTCAGGTTGGTGATCCAGCACCAAATCAAATTATTTATGGTCAATGTAATGTAAATATGTGGACAAACAGAAGCTCAAACCTGTCCACTACCACATAACTGACCTAAGGATGACAGGTAAGCACAATTTACTTCACTTTACTATTTTACTACAATTTTTCTGAATTTCTCAATAACAAACGTTTGGCTTAGGGGTGCTGTTACTCTAGGGCGCTACCATTCAAAAAAGTTTGGGAACCTCTGATCTATGTTGTAAAAGGTTCTTATGAATTAAGTACAGACTTGAACTTATCTAAAAATGCTTCATTCATTTTTTTCCTCTAAATTCTCTTCCTTTTGAGGAAATTGCTAATGTTAAATATTGAATAAAATATGGTATTCAGGCGATCAGACAGTTTTGTTAATTTTGTTACTTAATTCCTCCAATGTAAATTGAAGTCCATGGCAAAGTCTGTATTAAGCTGTAATTATAGTCAGCAGTGAGAGATATCTTTTACTCACTGTTAGTCCTTGCTCGGGTTGCTCTGTCTAATTTATACTTTAGGCATGCAGCATTTTCCAAATGTAATGTTTTGCATTAACGTTGAATATTCTCACCACTATTATAGGAATCAAGACTTGTTCTCAGTGTCTACAAAGTATAGTGTTCATTTATGTCCACCACAGAATACAGCCACAGCAGCTCTTAAATCTCCAGGGTGCTTGTCCTTGATGCGTTTCTCTTCTTATTTCTCAATTTCATCAGATAATACTAAAAGAATGAGGGGGTTAAGGAAAAATTATGATGATGATGAAAGGAGGTTACTGATGGAGGATTAAGTGTTATTGATTGGTGGTAGATGACAGGTTAATAATAAATGATAGGTTAATAATGAATGATGGAGGGTTAGTAATGGAGGATGAGGGTTTAGAGATTGGAGGAGAGGGGGTTAACAGCAATGGAATGCTAATAATGAAGGATGGGGGGTTAATGATTGGTGGATTAACGATCACACTTGAAAATATTCATTGGATACACATCCTCGTGATATGTGTTGTGCACACCTACGGTATGTATAAAATCTTGTATATAATATATAATATAATAAGGAATAACACACCTCCTATTGTGAATTTTTCATGGACATCAGTGACCTGAATAAAAGCCCTTAGTCTGTGACGTTTTCTTTATACAGTCAAAAATCTCTTTGTTGTCTTATAATATAAAGGTACTGTCAGGACTGTGGTGTTTTGTGTTCCTGACCGTGATGCTGGTGGCTCAGTGGTGGAACTTAGGATCTGAAGACTAGCGGGTCTGATATAGTTTCTGCACATGTGCAGACATAGATACAGATGTTAGGAAGCCAACAAACTATTACGCTGATTGAACTCAAAGGATAAGGTTGGGCTCTTTAGCCTGGCAATGACCAATACTATGAAGGAGGAACACAAGAATATTGTATTCAGGAGATAGCACAGACTGACTGGACTCTGGAGATAGCACAGACTGACTGGACTCTGGAGATAGCACAGACTGACTGGACTCTGGAGATAGTACAGGTAGACTGGACTCCAGGGACTGAGAACTAGATAGGTACAAGGAGTTGGCCAATACCCTAGCCAGGGGTGCAGAGTCTAAACACACCAGCGATCTTCTCCAGGGAACCCTGCATGGAGATTTGGATTTTGCTGCATCTGATGTGCAGGTCACGGCCCCCCGTTAGGGTCTCCCAAGTACTCTATCTAGAACTCTCCAAAAATACTGAGGCCTAAGCCCCAGATCCACGTACAAAGATTATTGGGAATTACAGCAGCAGTCCATGATAGATATCTGATGATTCCGGTTGCAGCTGATGATTGTGAAACCGATGGTTCTAGTTGTAGCTGATGGTAAATGAGAACCGGTAAAGCTGGTAATCGGATAGGTACCGATGATGTTAGGTTTGGATAGGTACCACTTAGGCTGAAAATTGGATAGGGACCGATATGCTGGTATCAGATAGGGACCAATGGTACTGGTATCGGATAGGGACTGCTGGTGCTGTTATCAGATAGGGACCGATAGATACAGTACTTCCACAACAGCAACGAGGGAGAAATCTGGAGCCTGGATACGTAGCACAGGAGTGACACGTGTTGTTCAAGGCACTGAGTACCAGTCAGTGGAATCCTTATATACCCCCTGACCAATCCTAATTGGTTAACAGGATCAGGTGTCCGCTGCAATTAATCCAGTTGGAAGAAGGATACTCCACACCACACTGAGTGGAGCAAAGGATGACATAATCGCCACTGACACAGTTACTGGAAGATCAGCGGTCAGCTGACCACAGGTGTCATGGCGTCGCCCAGGCCCGGAGATGGCGGGCATGCTTGCGGTGTTAGTGCAGCCAAAGGAAGATGGGGTACACTGCAGACCTCAGCGCAGAGCAAGAACCGGAGAGTTAGCCTGAATAGATGACCTGCGAGGCCAGCATACCAGCGTGAAGGTGAGACCTGCATCGCTGTAACGCGATTCTTGACAAGTACCAATTAAATTCTCATTGATGGCCGTGTAGCAACATTAAGTGCTCTACCTAACCATCCATTATTGCTGATTCAATGAAGACTGAATATTGTATTCAACGGTAATGTGTACAGCTGGATATCACGGTAGTCTGGCAGCACATCACATAGAATTAAATTGGCCCCATATATCCAATGTATACAACACAGACATTTTGTAAGTTGTTAAAAGAATAGCATCAAGTCAGCTGTAAAATAGTAACATGCACCTTGAAAATTAGAATGAAAAAAAAACATGCAGGAAAAGTTTTTATTAGGGGTGTGCACCGGCCACTTTTCGTGTTTTGGTTTTGGATCTGGATCTTTCTTCGTGTTTTGGATCTGGATTGGTTTTGCCAAAACCACCCTTCCGTGTTTTGGGTTCTGGGTTTTGTGTTTTGGATCTGTATTTTTTTAAAAAGAAGAATGAAAACAGCTAAAATCACAGAATGTGTTGGTTTTTCTGCTCCTATGCTATTATTAACCTCAATAACCTTAATTTCCACTCATTTCCAGTCTATTCTGAACACCTCACACCTCACAATAGTGTTTTTATGTCCAATAGGCTATGCTAAGCGACATGAGTGGGCGGCACAAACACGTGGCCCATCTAGGAGTGGCACTGCAGTGGCAGACAGGATGGCAGTTTGAAAAACTAGGCCCCAAACAGTACATAATGCAAAGAAAAAAAAGAGGTGCAAGATGGAATTGTCCTTGGGCCCTCCCACCCACCCTTATGTTGTATAAACAGGACATGCACACTTTAACAAACCAATCATTTCAGCGCCAGGGTCTGCCACACGACTGTGGCTGAAATGATTGGTTCGTTTGGGCCCCCACAAAACAAGCTGGCAATTAATCTGTCCCTGCACAAACTGGCTCTACGGAGGCAAGATGTTGTCCTCATCCACCGATTCCTCACCCTCTTCAGTGTTGTGTACATCCTCACAGACTATTAACTCGTCCCCGCTGGAATCCACCACCACAAGTCCCTCTGTACGTTCTGGAGGCTGGTCTCCCTGGAAGAGTTGGTAATTCATTTTTATGAACATCATCTTCTCCACATTTTGTGGAAGCAGCCTCCTACGCCTTTCGCTGACAAGGTTCCCGGCTGCACTAAACACTCTTTCGGAGTACACACTGGAGGGGGGGCAACTCAGGTAAAATAGAGCCAGTTTGTACAGGGGCCTCCAAATTGCCTCTTTTTCCTGCCAGTACAGGTACAGACTGTCTGACATGCCTACTTGGATGCTGTCACCGATGTAATCCTCCACCATTCTGTCAATGGTGACAGTATCATATGCAGTGACAGTAGACATGTCAGAAATTGTAGCCAGGTCCTTCAGTCCAGACCAGATGTCCAAACTTGGTCCTGCCTGCCCTGCATCACCGCCAGCGGGTTGCTTAGGATACCTAAGTTTTTTCCTGGCAGCCCCAGTTGCGGGAGAAAATAAAGAAGGAGCTGTTGACGTGTCACGTTCCGCTTCAGCTGACAGTGTTTTCACCAGCAGGTCTTTGCACCTCTGCAGGCTTGTGTCGGCCGGAAAGAGAGACACCACATAGGCTTTAAACCTAGGATTGAGCACGGTGGCCAAAATGTAGTGGTCTGATTGCAACAGATTGACCACCCTGGAATCCTGGCAAAGCGAATGAAGGGCTTCATCCACAAGTCCCACATGACGAGCGGAATCGCTCCGTCTTAGCTCCTCCTTCACTTTCTCCAGCTGCTTCTGCAAAAGCCTGATGAGGGGAATGACCTGACTCAAGCTGGCAGTGTCTGAACTGACTTCACGTGTGGCAAGTTCGAAGGGTTGGAGAACCTTGCACAACACAGAAATCATTCTCCACTGCGCTTGAGTCAGGTGCATACCCCCTCCTTTGCCTATGTCATAGGTGGATGTATAGGCTTGAATGGCCTTTTGCTGCTCCTCCATCCTCTGAAGCATATAGAGGGTTGAGTTCCACCGCGTCACAACCTCTTGCTTCAGGTGATGGCGGGGCAGGTTCAAGAGTGTTTGCTGGCGCTCCAGTCTTCGGCACGCAGTCGCTGAATGGCGAAAGTGGCCAGAAATTTTTCGGGCCACCCAAAGCGTCTCCTGCACGCCCCTGTCGCTTTTCAGAAAATTCTGCACCACCAAGTTTATTGTGTGAGCAAAACATGGGACGTGCTGGAATTTGGCCAGATGTAATGCCCGCACAATATTGGTGGCGTTGTCAGATATCACAACTCACCAGGAGAGTCTAAGTGGGGTAAGCCACTGGGCGATGATTTCCCTCAGTTTCTCTAAGAGGTTGTCGGCGGTGTGCCTCTTACTGAAACCGGTGATACACAGCGTAGCCTGCCTTGGAACGAGCTGGTGTTTCTGAGATGCTGCTGCTGATGACGCTGCTGTTGTTGCTGCGTAAGGTGATACATCTACCCAGTGGGCTGTCACAGTCATATAGTTCTTAGTCTGCCCTGTTCCACTTGTCCACATGTTCGTGGTTAAGTGGACATTGGGTACAGCCACATTTTTCAGGACACTGAGGACACTTTTTCTGACGTTTCTGTACAGTCTCGGTATCGCCTGCCTAGTGAAGTGGAATCTAGACGGGATTTAGAACCGGGGACACACTACCTCCATCAATTGTCTAAATCCCACTGCACTAATGGTGGATGCTGGACGCACGTCTAACACCAACATAGCAGTCAAGGCGCCAGTTATACATTTTGCTTCAGGATGACTGCTGTCGTACTTCATCCTCCTCGCTAAGGACTGTTGGAGGGTCAATTGTTTAGTAAAAGTAGTGGTGTTCCTACTTCCTCTCTGGGATGATGAACGACTCCCAGCAGCAGCAACAGCAGCAGCGGCAGCAGTAGGCATAGCAATGCAAGATCCTCTGGAGGAATCCCGGATAGGAGAGTCAGTCATGCCAGAGACATGGCCTGCAGGACTACTTCCAATCCTGACTAAGGAGGAAATTGATGAGGAGGGAGTTGACGGTGTGGTTTGCAGGCGCTTGGATACAACAGGACAACGGGATTTAGGTGTCCCTGGACTGCTTACGGTCTTGGCCAAAGTTTCTGAACTTGACAGTAACTTTTTATGAACACGCTGCAGGTGCCGTATAAGGGAGGATGTTCCTAGGTGGTTAACGTCCCTACCCCTACTTATTTCACCTTTACATATGGTACATATGGCAAGACAGTTGTTGTCCGGATTTGGATAGAAATATTGCCAGACCAAAGAGGTGGAATGTTTGGTCTTTTGCCCAGGCATGACCGTGATGGGCTTTTTCATCCCACGGACAATAACTGTCTCCCCCGGAGCCTGATTTAAACAAACCACATCACCATCAGAATCCTCCTCGCCAACTTCCTCCTCAGCGCTAGCTACACCAGTATCCTCATCCTGTTGTACTTCAACAGTGACATCTTCAATTTGCATATCAGCAAGTGGACTGTGGGTGCTCCTTTCAGCACTTGCAGGGGGCGTGCAAATGGTGGAAAGAGCCACCTCTTCCCGTCCAGTGCTGGGAAGGTCAGGCATCGCAACCGCCACCACACTTGGACTCTCCTTGGGGATTTGTGATATCTTCTTAGAACGCACAGTTCTTCGCTGTGCTTTTGCCAGCTTAACTCGTTTGATTTTTTAGCGGGAGGAGGGCTTCCATCGTCATATGAAGCTGAACCACTAGTCATGAACATAGGGAAAGACCTTAGCCGTTCCTTGCCACTCCATGTCATAAATGGCATATTGGCAAGTTTACGCTTCAGATGATTTAAATGTTTTTTTTTAAAGTCATTTTCCTGAACTTTGTCATTTGGGATTGTATGTGCCCTCTACTATGACATTGGGCATCGGCCTTGGCAGATGACGTTGATGGCATGTTATCGTCTATGTCATGACTAGTGGCAGCAGCTTCAGCACTAGGAGGAAGTGGTTCTTGATCTTTCCCTATTTTATTTTTATCGGAGAAAGTTTGGTCCTCCATTTATGTTATATTGATTTGATATATACGTGCGGCTAAGGTGCACACAAACACAGAAAATATTTTTTTATTTTTGCTGGAGAGTAGTGCACTTTGTGGGTTACACCACCCTTTAAGAAATGAGCCAGCCGGCTCTTTACTTATGGGACACAGGCGCACGCTTGGTGCTGCTCCTTTGTTGATGCACGTGCAGCCACAGTGCACACAATTCACAAACACAGAAAATATTTTTTTATTTTGTTTGGAGTGTACTTTGGGGGTTACAGCACCCTTTAACGGACAAGCCAGCCGGCCCTTTACTAATGGGACACAGGTGCACGCTTGGCGCTGCTCCTTTGTTGATGCACGTGCAGCCACAGTGCACACAATTCACAAACACAGAAAATATTTTTTATTTTGTTTGGAGTGCACTTTGGGGGTTACAGCACCCTTTTACGGTCAAGCCAGACGGCCCTTTACTTATGACACAGGCGCACGCTTGGCACTACTTTGTTGATGCACGTGCAGCCACAGTGCACACAAATCACAAACACAAAAAATATTTTTTTATTTTGTTTGGAGTGTACTTTGGGGGTTACAGCACCCTTTAACGGACAACCCAGCTGGCCCTTTTACTAATGGGACACAGGCGCACGCTTGGTGCTGCTCCTTTGTTGATGCACGTGCAGCCACAGTGCACACAATTCACAAACACAGAAAATATTTTTTATTTTGTTTGGAGTGCACTTTGGGGGTTACAGCACCCTTTAACGGTCAAGCCAGACGGCCCTTTACTTATGACACAGGTGCACACTTGGCACTACTTTGTTAATGCACGTGCGGCTACTGTGCACACAATTCACAAACACAGAAAAAATATTTATTTTTTTTGCACTTGGTTGGAGCACCCCTGATGGACAGAGCACCCCCTGGACAACACTACAGCACCCCTTTAGGACTGGGACACTGCACAGGACTTTGGAGTGGACACAGCCCCTATGGACAACTGACTGCACAACACAGTCCAGCCAGCCCCTATGGACTTTGTAGGAGTGGACACAGCCCCTATGGACAACAGCAGCACAGCGCAGCACAGCACAACACTACACTGCACTACACTACACTACACAGCCCAGCCAGCCCTAACTCCCACCCTCCCTCTTCACTGTCCACAGCCGAGTGAGAAAATGGCGCCGACGCGGGTACCTTATATAGTATCCAAAACCCGCGAGACCCGGAAGGCAGGATGATGACGTTTTGCCTCGATTTCAGATCCGAGTCAGGCGGGAAAAGTCGAGCCTGACTCGAATCGGCCTCGGATCGGGGGGGTTCGGATTTCAGAAATCCGAACCCGCTCACCCCTAGTTTTTATGCACATACAGGGATCTCGCAGAGTGATGACCTTTCTGTGAAGATGTCACACAGCTGACGGGTTAGTTCACACTATAATCAGTACTGTTATAAAAATGCAGGAGTAGCTGTAAGATATAGCAGTCGCCCACACTCAACCAGACTGTTTTAAACTGACCCTTTTTTACCAGTGGTCTCGGCTGTAGAAAGCTTGGCTGGTCCTGGGTACTTTTTGGGGGTGAGGACTAATCACAGGAGGCGTGGCTATGCCCCACTGAAAAAAAAAAAGTATTTACAGCACTGAACAGGGGGCCTTGTGAGCCGCTCAGCCAGGGGTAAGTCCAGGGGGGCCCATCAAAGTGATTGCTCCCCCCCATACACCCCCTTGCACAGGCAGAGGAGACTGCTCAGCGTCCCCATCCCCACTGCAGCCCAGCTGGGCTGGGGAAAGAGGCTGCTGAAAGGTAAGAGGGGCGGGCCTCCAACAAGCCCAGGCCCGGGTGAGTAATAATCACCCCCCCCCCCCAATCTCTGCAGCCCTGACATTGATTAAGTAAAAAAAACAGAAAAAAATCCCCCAATGGTTGCAAATAAGAGGTTATAGAAATATGTCTTCTGGTATGCATTTATTTTAAATGTATTATTTCTAAGGATTCCCAGCAAACACAGTTCTCTTGCTGTTCAGCGTGTGGCCTGAGGTGGAACAGTAGCGTCATGGAAAGTTAGCTGCATCATTTTATTTCATGGGACATTAACTTTAAAAAAAAAACACGTGAATGGGCTGGAAAGCTTCCATGCACTTGTAAACAGCTTTACTTCCAGACGCCTTTAGGATGAAAAGTCATCTTCTTGGGTCCTATCTACAGAAATGCTTTCCTGTTTATGCTACAGTAATGTCTACTATACTGTTGCCTAGCTTGTTGCCCCAGATTATGCCCATAGTTGCTGTAGATCCACAGTTTGAAGCAGCCTATAGTTTTATCCATCTTGTAGTTTGTTGCGCCATTCACAAACGAGTGTTACTTTTTGGGGTATTTTAATATTACTTTTGCTTCCGCAGGCTTTGTGTCTCTGCTACAGGGTCTGGCATGTAGTCACAGGTATTTGCTAGAGGGGAAAATAATTCTCCATACTGTGAGCTACAACCTGCCTCAGTCTCAGTTACAGTCTGCAACTATGTACATTAGGGGGCTGATGTATAACTGGACGGAACTGACAAGAAGAACACATGGAAACAAAAATATTCATTTTTACATAGTATTCAGGGCTGCAGGTATCTTAAGATACCAGCGAATCTCCATAATATATAAAAGATGCATGGCAGAGCAAGATAGAGATTTAATAAAGCTTGGAGAGAGATCCAATTGTGAGAGATAAAGCACCAACCAATCAGCTCCTAACTGTTATTTTTCAAACACAGCCTGTAAAGTGACAGTTAGGAGCTGAATGGTTGGTGCTTTATCTCTCACAATTTTATCTCTCAACATGCTTTGTTAAATCTCCCCCAAAGAGACAAAAATCATCATCATGAGCTATGAGCAGCGATGAGAATGACAGAGAATCAGCCTATCCTATTTATTACAGACTGGCTTTCCCACGGTAATAAATAGAAGAGATAGGCCTATTCACTATCACTGTCATCGTGGCCTCTAATGCAACAAGTCTTCGTCGCCAATGGATTGCCCATCAGCAAGCAAGAAAAGGACCCACACCCCCAGGATTTAGGTGAGCAACACAATTGCTGCAATGCAGGATGCAGGAAATAGTGCTGACATCCCCTATCTTGTGTGCACAGCACAGTCCTGATATGGCACAGCATCCGAAATTCTCTGAAAAACATAAGAGAGCAAACAGAACAGGCACTAGTACCCAAAAACGCAGACACACACCGCATGTGGGCATAAGGTTACTGGAACAAATAGGGTCCACTACTATAACCATTTACATGCTGTTACTAGAGTTGGAAAATGTTATGAAAATAATGATTTTTAATGCAAAAACGCTAAAGAGTTGAACACCTTTATTTACATAATCCTCTCCTGAACATATTCATACTATCAAGGTATTATAGACCTGATAACATAGATAAGGCTTTCCCTATATTTACTGAAGTAAAATTATACCTAATCCTTAAAATCTGTAGGATTCCATATTCCAGAAGTTCCCAAATGCGGTCCACAAGGCTCCCCAACAGCGCAGGTTTTTAGAGATATCCATGGTTGAGCTATTTGTAATCTTCAAAAGTGCCAAGACAATCCGTGGGTGTTGGTTGGATGGTGGCTGTAGAATGGGTGATGTCACCTGTGGCTACACTGTGGGAGGACTGTGCCACTAAATTATTTCTGTATTGGTGACCATGAAGATGTATTTCTGAATCTTTTTGAATTCCCCTCCCCAGGCACTGCTGCTTTATAGAGGGCTCCCTACTTACAGGGCCACATCACCAACATGGTGAAGGTTTAAGGGACAAATAAATAATAACATTTTAATTTAATACCTTTTTTTAGGGTTTCCTTATCCTTGTCTGACGCAAAAAAAAAAAAAAGATAAGAGATGTCTACTTCTCAAATAAAAGACTATGCAGTCCTTGCTTTCTGACTTTGACCCTTTGCTGAATTACTAATGATTAACTTAGTATCATCACGTGGTTTCAGCTCTTTATGAAACCTGGATTATGCTCCTAGTCTAGACTGAGAGGAAGAGAGATCACTTTGGAAAATTCATATTGTAATAATAAGATGGGTTCCCATCTCTATTGTGTAACCTTTATAATGACTTTTACTTATTTTGAACGTTGAATAGTACCTGTTTGGCAGAGAAGAGCTTAAACAGGTAAATATAATGCTAGAAAAAAATGTCACCTCCAATAAAACAGCACCCATGCACAGTGCACTGTATAAAATAAAAAACAAAACTAGGTAGCATAGGTCGCTTGCAAACTCACCCCTTATTGTATTAAAAGAAGACATCATAGAGGCAAAAAACATAGCTGTAAGGTTTTTCTTAACATTAATCATGTGTCTGTGCAATGCAGGTGTCAGGATGCTTGGGCAAGATGGTACTTGTGGTGTTCCAAGTGCTAACATGAATGCCAGCCATTTTTAGCACCCAGCCATTCTGGAACTGTAGTGCACCAGTGACAAAATTTTTTCAATCTAATTATATACATTTTTAACTCGTATACATCAGGGATTGAGTACAGTAAGAACCCTAGTGTTATTGTCACAAAGGATTGTTATACCCAGAGGTGCCCCAAAGTATATTAGTGGTCCCAATCCACCTGGGGAAGTCAGTGCTGCTGCCAACTGGCCTGGGGCTGATTGAGACCACAGTTCGAGGACCCACAACTGCAGGTCCTGGTTACCTGAAAATCAGAGGGGACCCCACATCAATATTTGCTAAGTTTGAGGTAACAAGCAATAGGCTGAAACTGCTGGTGCTATTTCAGATTTTAAATCTATCTAAATCGATCAACATCAATGTTGAGTTTTTGGGGCTAAATCACACATTTACTAAAAGACATATTTTGATTTGTTTTTTTATTTCATTTGTTTTGATATATTTAGATCTATTTGATATCGATTAAAATTGACCTTTAGTATACAGTATACACCCCTTAATTTGGAGCTTGCTTGTTGTCATCCCATTATTTAAATTCTGCTGATGAATGTATGGAGGGCTGGGAGAGATTTGTGACAAACGTCTCTAGAGACAAAGGGGCCTATTCATCATACCTAAACTTTCTCAGGATGCATGGAGTTCTACCTAATTACCTGAGGAATTCATCATTCCTCCTCTCTATAACTATCTATTCCGAAAAGCTGTCATTTATGAGATGACAGCTTTTCAGGAAATAGATAGTTTTCCCTCTACTCTAACTTATCGCAGCTGGAATCTGTGCTGCGCATGCACTGTTACATTCGTAAAACCAGCACATGCGCAGCACTACCTACAGCTGCGGTAATTTTGTGTCCCCCCCTCCGCTCACCTCCCCCCCGTTCCCGCATTTACCTTCCCGCTGCAGCACCTCGGGCTCCGGTGGCTGTGCTGTCACGTGTTCTCCCAGCAGCCCACAGTAGTTTAGAAAAAAAAAAATTTTTTTCTAAACTTTATTGTGTTCTGCTGGGAGAACACTTGTCGGACCAGCCTCTGGAGCCAGAGGACGGACCAGAGCGCTGGAGGGAGACGCCGGGGGACCTGCCCACGCTGACACAGATAAGTGTTACCTGCTATTTGCCACCTCACAGTGACATAATTTTCGGAATTTGATGAATACCATAATTTCCATATCCCCATACTAATGTACTAATGTATGGGGAGTGTGGAAATTAACGCAGGGGGCCTTAGCAAGGAGATATCAGTGATATCTCCTGTGCTAAGTGTGTTCATGAATACTAAAATAACGTTAATTAAGGAAAATGGCTTTAAAAACTTTATTTTAGTGTTGATGGATAGGCCCTAAAATATCTGGCATATCTGATGGAAAAGTTTGTAGTATATGAAATCAAATTTCTTGATTGTACCATTGGTCAGGATAGTAATAGTGGGGTTTGACATCAACTGATTTCCTTTTTTAGGTGATGTTTAAAACTGTAAAAAAACATAATAAATATATTTTCTGCAGATCTGTACACATTTTATTTGTTGTTGTCTTTGGACATTGATGCTCATTTGACAGCCTTATGAGAAAAAAACCTCCCAGCAGATCATGCATTGTATACACAAAGGTGGGCGCCCAATGGCAGCTTACAGCTAGCTCTATGTGCGTGTGTATTTTAAAAAAAAATGTTGGTATTAAAATACAGATTTTTTTTTATGTTCACATTGGCCAATTCTTATATGTGTGTGCATATGTAAATGTTAACTTAGATTTGAGCATAGGTTCTAGTCTACAGAGTATGTATTTTTGCATATAAGAAGTTATATATATATATATATATATATATATATATATATATATATGCTGGTGTTGCTCATGGGCTAAGCTGTTGTTGTAGGAGACAATGTACAGAGCAGGTAGTGAGTGTTAGGTCAGGGTCAGTGCCGCCTTCTGCTTTTTGAAGATCTCGTATGTGTCCTTAAAATAGACATTTTGAAAAAAATGTGTATCTATTTAAGTTCTGGGAGTTTGTAGTAGGGCTCCTAAGGAAAAGGGTGAAAAAATTGCCATTTCGAAATCGTAATTATAATATGTGTCTTGTTCTAACAGCCAGTCCATTGAGTATCGAAATAGAATCGCCTTAGAGTATAGGGACAAGTCTGGGAATCCTAGGCCACCATCTCTCCTGCGTAGTTTCAATTTGGTGTGTGCAATTCTTGGTTTCTTGGCTTTCCAGATAAATTTGGAACAAAGGTTATTTATATGTGTAATGTCTTTTTTAGAGATTTTTATGGGAAGAAGATGCATTATATAGGTCAGTCTCGGGAGCAAAACCAATTTAATGACCTCCACTCTCCCTAACAATGACAGTGGCAAATCCTGCCATTTTTCCAGAGATTTCTCTAATTTAGATATTGCAGGAGTGTAATTATATCTATAGAGATTCTCAGGGGACCTGAATCCCCAGGTATTTTTTTTGGTTATTGGGAATTTTTATAGAATATATTTATTTTTCATGGAGCAATTTTCGGGGCTTGCACGTAAAATTAGGAGATCTGATTTGTTTACATTCATTTTGTATCCCGAGAAGGCACCAAACTGCGATATAATATCTAGGGCTGTGGGTATTGAATGTTCTGTGTGAGACAATAGCAATAGCATATCATCGGCAATCAGTGATATGCGAAGGTCCAATTTACCAATGAGAATTCCTTGGTATAATGGGGAAGTGCGTAGTGCTGTCGCCAGGGGTTCTAGTGCCAAGGCAAAAAGTAATGGGGACAGGGGGCATCCATGTCTCTTACCTTTTTGAATAGGGAAAGGGTCAGATAAATATCCATTACATATTATTCTAGAGGTAGAATCTGAGTATAGAGTCTTGATAATATTGATAAATTTAAGGGGGAAGGAAAAGTTCTGCAAAGTTTGGACTAAGTGATCCCAGTGCACCATGTCGAAGGCCTTTCGGCATCAAGTGATAGTATGGCACGGTTGGATGTCGATCTGGAGTCCTGGACCGCCGCTAACACTCTCCTTATGTTAGTAGCTGGGTTCCTACCTTTTATGAAGCTCGTCTGATCCCGGTGTATTAACGTAGGTAGTAGCAGTTTTAGACAATCTGGTAATATTTTGGTTACATTGCCTTATAATTAATTGCCACTGGCCGGGACACTTTACAATACAAGCTGTAAGCAGGTGAAAAAAACTGCTATACTGCCATACATTGGAACTGAGGTGTTACAAAACTTCCTTAACTTTGAAATCCTTGAGGTGCAGCCAATTAGACTTTTTGACTTCTTTATTATTTAATATGCTTATCTATTTAATTGTTTATGCTTTTTATGTCTTATTATTGTTGTACTTTCTTACTAATGTTTTTTATTTATATTATTTGTATTTACCTATTTAAGTGTTTCTTGAGACCTTGATTACATAAAGATAAGATGCGCAGTATATACGTTTGTCTGTTCTGCCTTCGGCGGGCACGATGACCCAACTATATATAAAGAGGCTATCTTAGGCAAGTCACAATTTCTTCCCTTTGTGCTATCTGTATCAAAAGGGGAGTGGCCATGTCATCAATTATAACACATTCTGTGACATCACAAACAGCTGGATTCCAACGTGTGGCAGGACTCTCTCCACTCTCTCGGTCTCTTCTATTCCTATCCAGGTACTTGTGATCTTTGGAATGTATCGTCTTTGCATAGATTTTGTGGTAGAGCTGTAAGTAATATATCTAATTTGTTATTTAATAGCAATATATATGTATTAGTAACATTATATATATATATATATATATATATATATGCTGGTGTTGCTCATGGGCTAAGCTGTTGTTGTAGGAGACAATGTACAGAGCAGGTAGTGATTGTTAGGTCAGGGTCAGTGCCGCCTTCTGCTTTTTGAAGATCTCATTACGCAGGTACAGCAGGATCCGTAGGTATGTATCTGTCTGAAAGGGTGACAGAAGACATGGAGAAGATAGTGAGTGTTTTCATCAACATTTTATCCTGTTGGTCACTCTTGGAATGATGACACTGATAAAGGGGAACATCAATTTTATTTAGTTTTGTCTGTTCTTATGAGTATTTTTTTTAAAAAAAGCCTCAATAATGCAAGTTTATACAGTGCATTTTGTTTTGTCTGTTCTTATTGAGTATTTACAAAAAAAAAAAAAGTTTATACAGTACAAAAGCCCAGTTTCAATTTATGCCAATATAAATTACAGTTGCCTTATCTTTACTCAACACCTGCCCTGCTGTCTCATCTGTGGAGGCAAAACTTTTTTGTTAGTTTATGCACCCCAAATGTTATTAAAATATATTTATTTTAAATTGAAAAATAATTGATTTCATAATTTTTTAACAATTTTTCAAGGTGCCCTAAAAGTTCCCCAAAATCACCTTTTTACTATTTTTTTTTTTGCATTTTTTTAGTTTAGTTCGTTTTAGATTAAAGGAAAAAAGTTTGTTTTTTATCATTTGTTTGCATTTAAAAAAAATAAAAAAGTACAAAGCAGACATTTGACACCATTTAACAACCTACAGTAAAGGGGCATACACACTAGACGATTCGCTTCATAAGCGACATGGTCTAGTGTGTCCCAGGCAGGGGTGTGCTCAATGTCGTCAATGACATTGAGCACAAACACTGAACGATATTATGAACGATATTGTTCAGTGCCGGCCTCCCTCCCTCATTCCCGAACATGCAACGACCTGACAATATCGTCAGGTTGGCCTACATGTTCGTGTGATGAACGACAAAGACCAACGACCTGCGGGAGCGTGCATCGTTTGTCGTTATCGTTCATTGTTTCTGCATACAAACTGGACGATATAGTGAACGACTGAACAATAACTATATCGTTATCGTTCAAAATATCGTCTAGTGTGCACGAACCTTTAGAAACTCACTACTCACAATTTGCACTTAATTGGATTGACCCCTATCTGTGACATCACGAACCAAGCTGGATTCCAACGTGTGGCAGTGCTCTCTGCACTCTCTCGATCTCTCCTATTCCTATCCTATACTTGTGATCTTTGGAATTAATCGCCTTTGGGTAGATTTAGTGATAGGACTGTAAGTGTGATTTATGCATTTAATATAGTGAAATAAGTGCTAGCATGAGATTCATGGCAGTGCAGTTAGTGATGCTTATGGGCTAAGCTGTTGTACAGAGCAGTGGCAAAGAAAATGTGAGTGTTAGGTCTGGGTCAGTGCCGCCTTCTGCTTTTTGAAGATCTCATTACGTAGGTACAGCAGGATCCTTAGGTATGTATCTGTCTGAGAGGGTGACAGAAGAAATAGGAGGTCTTAAATTTATGTTTATTCATCAACATTTTATTCTGTTGGTCACTCTTGGAATGATGACACTGATAAACGGGAACATCAATTTTATTTTGTTTTTGTCTTTTCTTATTGAGTACTAGCTGGGATACCCGGCGTTGCCCGGGTTGAAGACTAGACCCTGATGTCACCTGCAGCTTTTATGTGTTTACATTGTCCTCGCCTATAACCCCATTCCATTGATCCTGAAAAGGACCCCACTATTTTCTAACATGCATTCAAATAGTGGCGTAACTACCGTGGGTGCCAGGGGTGCGGCTGCTATGGTGCCTGAGATGCCTCTGTGACCCACCACTCCCCCTGCACCCAGTCACGCACACAAGGTGGGTCAGTCCAGTCAGGGCTGTTGAGGGCTTCAGCGATATTTACTTGGTGCCAGCCCGCCAGCTGTAATCCGCTGGTGCACTGGCAGACAGTCACGGAGAGACAGCGCCACCGGTCGCAATGCAGTCAGAGCTCGCGGACCAGCAGCCAATCAGCAGTGGTGGTTCCTGTTTGGCTGCCAGTCCTCGAGCTCCGATAGGCTTGCGACCGGTGCGAGATTCAAATTGCGCCGACTCTGTCTGTCCAATCACACGGCAACCACAGCTCTATACCAAGATGGCCACCACTGTATAAAGCCGCCCACTTCCATTTGACATGCATCCACAAGTCAGCAAAAACATCGGTACCATCAGAATCATCTGCACAGTTGTGGTTGACCTGACCATATCCCAGAAACTGCTAAACTTCCTGTCGTCATCTAGACCTCTGTCAGCGTATGCTATCGCAGGGGCTTAATTATGCACGCCCCTGTAACAGCACTTAAACGCCCAGGCACGCCTGCGTTTCTCTGGACTTTGCGTGCTCACTGCGATCGCTTCCCAATCGCAGTGGCCAGCTTGCACACGCGCACTGTGTCTTATACGCATGCGCAGAATGCAAACATCGGCTGGCTGCGTACGAACGCAGCCTTGCGATCCAACCTGAATCAGGCCCTTAATTTGAACTTGCATCAAGTTTACTCAAACTGAGGTTAAAAGGATGCTTTTTGTAGCTTTCTCACAGGTTTTTGGCAGACTGCCAATTTCCACTGGAGCCAACCCCCGAACCTGTGTCCCCATGAGATGTGAGAGAAGTGCATGAAAAATTGAGGAGACCATCCTGGACCCCCCAAAATTTATAATTTTGTTAGCAGGACCATATAGAAGGCTATTTGTGGGCATTAGGAAGGTACTGTATGTTTTTAAATGGCTGATTTGTGCTTTTTAAAAAAAATAAAAAAATTAAAAGCCAACTTTTCTCGTTTAATCTGAAACGAAAAAAAAAAATTAGGAAAAAGGGTGATTTGGGGGTACTTTGAGGGCACCTTGACAAACTAAAAAAAAAAGATAATAAAAAATATATTTAAAAAAAAAAAAAATTGTAATTAAATTTGAGTTGTCTAAACTAATTAAAAAGTTGATTTTGGGGTAATTTGAGGCCAATTTTTTTATTTTATTCCAAAAAATGACATGGAATTTTTTAGACAAAGTAAGCTAATTGGAAACTTACAATTGCCTAATTAGTCATTAGAAGGGGTGTCTAAGGGGTTCAGCACAGTGTCCAGACATATTAACCTTAAAATAAAAATTCTCACCCTCAGTGAGGTACGAATGGAAAATGCAAATTCAGACTGACTGATTCAGTGCGAGTTGATAATTGGATTGCAACATGAATTCGCTATGCGAATTCAAAAAAAGAATAGCAACTCGCACCTCGCAATTCACACCTAATTGGATTGACCCCCTAGGGTCTATACGCCATACAGCGCTAGACTGAGATGCTCTGAGAGGTGTAGCACACAGTACTTTTCTTTAAATCGGCGAAACACTACTCAAAGGGCCTGACTGAGTGGTGGGCGCAGTGTCGATGTCAGAAACAAGCGGACAATATTTTAAATCTGCGCATGTATCTGAGTGACATTACACAGGCATCCCGATGGTTATTGCTGGGGATGCAGATGAAGCACAAAGGAAATTGGCATGAGAAAGTTTGCAGCCGCAGCAATTGTAGCACTTCTTACACATATTCAGACACAGAAATCCCTACGGTGCATGCATACAACTGACTGTACGCAGGATGGGACTGACGAGACTGGAGTCCTGTGCCCGGATACCGCTACTACCCCCCTGACAGGCAGTGACAGCCCCACCCCCGCTGCCGCACAATAGAGTGAGTAAACTTCTCACTCAGCCGCCCTCTCGCTCCGCCTCCTTCCTTAAATACACCGCATTGGCCGGCATGCCCTCAATAAAGTTTTCCTTTGATCACTGAAGCCGGTGCGGCGTGATCAAAGGAGCCGCGGTGGACGGGTTGTTTGGTGTCATTTGAGGAGTCTGAGGAGCTGTCCAAAGCAGACAGAAGGAAGGAGCGAGTGAGGTTAGGTAAGCGTATCACTCACTCACTGTGTGTCCTGTCTCCTAGAGTCCCCGGCCATTGATTCTGTATTCTGACAGTGGATAGAGCATGATGGGACTGGGAGAACAGGCTGTCCCTGCTCCATGGATTTCTCCCCATGCTGCCTGGCAGGCTGCAGCTATTTTTAATATGCCTCAATTTGCCAACATTTTTTTTATTGTGTATGAATAAGGTAGCGGGGTAGGGAGAGGAGCCGGGGAAGGGGGGGTTGAGAGGGGGTCCTGCCTATTTTGTCAGACCCGGGCCCCACAATTTCTGATGGCAGCACTGAGTGTACGCATGTAGAAACTTATAACAGAACAAGCGGCTAATAGCCATGGGCATTCCTGTGACTGGGAGGTGGCCGGTAGTGAACACAATAAAAGTACGTCTCTTGGGTGTATTATGGGAGTGTCAAGAGCGTGTCAGTGAAAGCAGATGCATTCTCAAAAGCAGAGCCGCAGCTGTAGAGGACATGATTAGAGAAAGTTCAGAAGGAAACACTGCGCCAGCCATAGGGCGTCGTAAGTGATCGCGATGGTGGAGCGTTTCAGTCCACCGGTGGATTTGCACTGTCTATGGACATTTAAAGTGGGTGGTCTCAGGGCTTGAAATGTCCGGCACTCTAAGTACACAAGGGGAAGGCTGACTGGCATTTCAATATTATTGCAGCCGCAAATCCAAAATAAATCACAGCTGCGGGAGCATTTGCGTCCACCTCTGAATGAGGCCCAGATATACATATCACATTGATCAGTGTAATCTAGTGCAGTGGTTTTTAAACTCGCTCCTCAAACAGGTTACGTTTTTCCAGGTCACCTAGTTGGTGCACAGGTGTAGTCATTACTCACTGACACATTTTAAAAGATCCACAGGTGAAGCTAATTATTTCACTTGTGATTCTGTGAGGAGACCTGGAAAACATGCACTGTTTGAGGTCTTGAGGACAGAGTTTGAGAACCTGCGATCTAGTGTAATCTTGCAAATTGGTTTTGTAGTTTCTAGTTACTTTATCTACGCAAATAAGATGCATATTTTGAGCAAGATATACTCCCTGTGCAGCCGAGTGGCCCTGGATCTGGCACGTTCTGAGGAGCTATTTGCCACAGATAGTGCAATACTGTATGAGGACACATCTATAGTGATCAATGTGAAAGATGCTGGATTGTGTAAGGACAGTTACATATAACTTTGGTGTTCCATTGTGACAAGAAAAGACAAAGGGGGAATAGAATGGAAAACAAATTTTACAACTGTAGCGCCCCTAATCGCCAGATGTAATACTGAGGGATTTGCAGGGTGATTTATTGAGACGCTCACCTGCGGCTTTGAAAATTCAAGCATCTGCGCACAAAGACGCAGCATCCATAACAGATCATTCGATTGTTGCAGTCCTAAATGAGTGTATGGTCCAGCAGAATGGGCATGGGAATTGAGGTGCCGGAGCCATATTCCTTGTGTACAGGCTCCCAGGGTGAGACATGCCCCTAAAATGGTCACAACATGACTGCATTCCTTGCTGCCATTACCGTTACCTCCCCAAAATGCTCCCTGACTATAACACTACAAATAGTCACTGCGACTGACTACAGCAGTGGTTCTCAAATTCAGTCCTCGGGACCCCACACAGTTCACGTTTTGCAGGTCACCCAGCAGGTGCACAGGTGTAATCATTACTCAATGACACATTTTAAAAGGTCCACAGGTGAAGCTAATTATTTCACTTGATTCAGTGTGAAGACATGGAAAACATGGACTGTTTGGGGGTCCTGAGGACCGAATTTGAGAACCTGTGGACTACAGTAATGTAACTTGACACATGTGCAGATGGCCGATGATCAATCAACTGTGAAAACATCGGCATAGATTACAACTCTTAATCAGGCCCTATATTCAGAATTGAAAAAATTGGGAGGGCAACTTTTGAAACTTTTTGATTTTCCATGGATTTAACGTCTACAACCTATGGTGCATTGCAACTTGTCCAATACATTGCTGAAAACTGGTGACATTATCCAATCCCACTCCATTACATTTCCCCAAAGGGTTCTTCTTTAGTCCTTTTGTTTTTTCGAACTGAAATTTATTTAGATTTGTTTTCTGTTTTACCAGAATCAAGAGAATCTAATGAAACATGGGGGTCAGGTCAATTTAATGCAATGTAAAATTGTATGTTCCGACCTGAGATACGGGCGATGTGCTGTACATACGTCTCCTGTACATACAGTTGATTAACTATGCATTTTCCTGTGCTCCCCTATGGGGATGCAAGGTAAAATGCAGGATTAGGGGAGATGTAGTGTGCCGTTGCCAGCGTTCACGTGTCGTCCTATCGCTACTTTGTCGGCATCATCCCTCCATCCCAATTATTAGTATCACCCCAAAGCTATGACAAATTTAGTATAGAGTTTATGGCACTAAGGGGTATATTTACTAAAGTGAGAGGTTTTAGAAGTGGAGATGTTGCCCATAGCAACCAATCAGAATTATTATATTATTAAATATTAAATAGAATGTGATTGGTTGCTATGGGCAACATCTCCATTTCTCAAAACTCTCACTTTAGTAAATATACCCCTCAGAGAGTGAAATCACTGTTGTTCAAGTTTATGTTGGAACATTGAACTTTGCTTGCCATGTAGTGCCTATGGGCAAAAGTTTATGTTCAATTCAGAAACATAACGGGGACAGCAAGGAGAAGGCAGGGAGACAGCGGTCTTCCGTGCTTTTCTCCACACAGGGAGCTCATTACGTTGTCCTGAGATGATGAATGCATTTATAGAAGCGAAACGGAAAGCTGAGCTTTCCATGCTTCTATGAATCGCTCTCCTTATACTACTGTACGGGGAAGAGATCCTGATAATTTCCCCACGGTGACCCCTTCTGTGAATAGGAGGAAGCAGTGAAGAGCCCTGGTATCACTGGTAAAGGACTTTTCACTGCTCTATGAATTGACCCATTAGTATTGTTTCTTATTGTCATGGTGGAATCGGTATGTTATACCACCAGACCTAAGCCCGGAGGATGAAATACAGACGCTGGAAGGACGGCAGATGGAGATCCTTACAGAGTAAGTATTAACCCTATCCCTACCATTCTCCCCCCCTAACCCTAACCATCCCTTAGTGATGTCTAACCATAACCTCCCCCCCTAGTGCCTAAGCCTAACCTCCTCCCAGGGTTGCCTAAACCTAATCCCCCCTACCCGCACCCTAAACCTAACCCTCCCGGGGGGGGTGCCTAGCCTAACCTCCCCCCGGGGGTGCCTGACGCTAACGCCCCCTCTTCCCCTAGCCTAACCCTAACCCTCCCGCGGGGTGCCTAACCCTAAGTCCCCCCCAGGAGTCCCTATAAACCTAACCCACGGCTAACAGCTCTCGACGCCCGGATTACCTACGTACGGTATGCTGGGTGTTGGGATTTCGCATGGGGCTAATGATAGGCGTCAGTATTTAGATGCCTATCATTTAGATGCTTACCATGCCGGGCTTTTACTGTCGGGAAGCCAGCGGTTGGCATTTCGACTGCCGGCTCCCTGACTACATCTCGTCATGGCTGTAAATGTGTGGGACATGTGCTGGACAAGATTTTATTTTTTGTCTGTTAACCAGAGGTTCCCAAACTTGGTCCTCAAGGCACCCTAATAGTTCAGGATGTAAGAATACCCATGCTTAAGCACAAGTGAATAAATTAGTAGCTCATTCATTTTTATTCAGCTATCTGTGCTGACACATGAATATCCTAAAAACCTTTACAGCTAGGGTGTCTTGAGGACTGAGGGGGCGATTCAGACCCGGACGCTAAGCTGCGCTCTCTCGCAGCCAAAAGGGGCCGAGTATGCAAATTCTACGATCGCACTGTCTGGTGTAAGGACACCCTCTATGTCTTAGAGAGCGACGGCAGAGTGAACGCACGCCGTTATAAAGACGCCCACTTTTCTTTCTTAACACACGTCATCTCCAGAAAGTGTATGATTAATCAGAACCATCGAGAGCCATCAAAGCTGCACGCAGTGCTTGAGGTAGACCCTACCCCACCGCAAGCACTGCTATCACTGCAGGCTGAAATCCAACCAAGTTACGTGTACAATGACACATCTTTGCTAATTATGCACACCCAATGCCGTTTAGACGCCTAGACACACCTGCGTTCGCACCACTCCCCCCGTTCACAAGCACCTTCCCCTGTTACCACCCACAAACGGCACTGGCACTCAAATTAGCGTCCATTCTGTGTACTACGAGCGCACAATTCCCGAGCGCAGTAGGAGACTCGCGCATGCGCATATTGATGCAAACGGGCGATTATCGGCCATAGCGTGCATCCGTAGCTTAGCGTCTGGATCTGAATCGGGCGCAGAGTTTGGGAACCACTGGTATAATCATATTGGGTCAGGTAATAACAGTCAGGCAAACGGTCAGCAGACAAACAGCCGGCACAGAAGTTATAGTCTGACTCAGACTATAACTGCTATGTTCCGGCTGTTTGTCAGCTGACCAGTTTGGTTTTGTTGTGTTTGCAGAATAATATATTAAAGTTTGCATCACTGATTCTAGCTCTCAGTGGGAGGAGTATCACAGAATGGCTGCTTCACAGGTAAAGTTGTTGGTTTAGTTGATGATTGTGTTTGCTATTCTTAGGTGTTAAAATATTTACAACAGTTATGTCAGACACAGTGTTCAGTGTCGAAAGCTGAGAAGAAAATAGTTGTCCTCTATTTGCTTGTTTACTTTAAATGCCTGGGAATTGGTGAAGAATGAACTAAGAATACCCAGAAGTAAACTCCTCCCATGCAAACACACAGTACTACAAACTACTAAGCAGAACAGGAGGCATTTTTACATAATGCTGCAGATCTGCAGCTATTTTGAAAAGTATTTTAATACCTGCTTCTCAACAGTTTGCTGAACTTCTTTATAGGGAAGCGCTTGTGATTGGTTGCAAACACTCCACTGACACTTTATAAATTATACAGACATATTAGACCGCGCCAGGTCAGGAAAAAAGTAAGACTGAATAATGTATTATTTAAATATATTGGTAAAATAAGAGGGAAGATGGCTTCTCCTAATTGCAAAGAATTTAATCATCTAAACACATTTGTTACAATAATAAAAAAAAAAACAATAATAAAAACAGTACTTAGTACTTGTTCGAAAACTATAGCTGCTGGTGCCTGATGATATAAATAATATAGTATATTAACACAGTCATTTGGTATATAATAATATAGTGCAATGTTAAGATTACCCACTAGAAGCAGTATCCAGTTATCGATGGGACTCCAGTAATTAGGATAAGTCTCCTCCAAGATATATTATTCTGGTTCTAAGGTGCTTTACCTCTTATCATGTTAAGATTGCTATATGTGCAGTTCTGTCAGGTAATTAATTGCATCGGGTCCGTGTACACTGTACAAAGAATGGACCAGTGAACAACTGAATGATATAAAAGGTCCCGAGCAGCAGCGTCGATAGTGAAGGTACATGATGCCTAGGGCTGGTTTTCCTCTGGTACGGAAACCCCATTGTCCAAGGAATTCCAGCCTTTGGCTGAACAGTTTGGGGCTGGGTGATGTTATGGCAGCAGGACCCAACACTGTGAGTCTCCCTGCTATAGCTTTCCCTGTCACGGTTGGTTCAGCCTGGTGCTGGTGTTTGGAAAATAGGCGTAACCACCCTCCATTTTCCTCCAATTTTCCAGTACCCACCCAGACTAAGAGGTACAGACTGCTTACTGATTTGGGGTGCTCTAGCATTTATACAAATAAATGTAACCCTTTTTCAGGAGTATAACCTAACAAAGCCTGCACAGATCATAGTGATCTGTGTAGTGCTTCTCCCAAACTCGCTGCCTCCAGCAGGTCTACTGTTTGAAAGGGTTTGCCATCATTTTACGGTGGAGTTTTGGTCGGTTTAAACCCAACCATTAGTAAATCTATGAATCCTTTTCTGCTCTATGTTATCTAATCGATTGTTGGTCCGATGTTCTAAAGCAGCGGTTCTCAAGCTGTGGCTCACAACAATCGCAGCTTGGGGTTTTGACTTGCATGGGGCCGTTCTGCGATAACTTGCTGAGGTCCTGTAATCAGTTTTATTGACAGATGGG
The DNA here is from genome assembly GCA_031769625.1 of Taudactylus pleione. NCBI lineage: Eukaryota > Metazoa > Chordata > Amphibia > Anura > Myobatrachidae > Taudactylus > Taudactylus pleione. The sequence continues at coordinate 2,004,685 of JAUIMM010000405.1, read as the reverse complement.
GCCCCAGAGCAAAATAGTTTGGAACCCTGGTTCTATCATCTTCTAAAGTTGGGCATTTGGTTGGTTTTGCGTTGGTTTTGCTTTAATTAAGTGTTTGGTTTGCAAAACCAATAGCAAATCATCTAACAACCCAAAACTGACCTTTAGTAAATATAACCCTTAAGGTGCGTACACACTAGGTGATATTTTGCACGATTTGCCTGATTTTGACGCATCGGAATGACAAATCGTGTAAAATATGTCCAAATCGTGAGTGTCGTACATAACATCTTCAGATCTTGCCTACAGTAGACAAGAACTGCCAATCTCGTAAACGACGCACTAGAAATCGTTAAGGATGCACAATAGATCGTTGGTCAGATTGGACACTTTTTATCACCATATCGTGTCCTGGAGCTCAGGGGAGCTGCCACGGAGAGTTCAAGGGAAAACGCTCACGATATCGCATCGTGAGCACATCGTCTAGTGTATACGCACCTACAGGTAAGGACAGGTGCCCATCCACTAGCAGATCAGGGAAAGACGGTACGATTACGACATCTTTACAAAATCGGCCAAGTTGGCCTGCCTGCATGAAAGACCATAGATATCGCTAGACAAGAGTCTCATCGGTTGCTGCGCCCACTGCCGGAGCCGGGCCGGAGTTCACTCATGAGCTCCATTTTCTGGCTCTCGCAGTGACTGATGGGAGAGACGTCATGACGTCTCTGCCATCATGCAGAGCGGGCCGGCCCGGGGGGACAGAGTAGTGGACGCCAGAGCAGGGATTAAGGTAAGTGCAAGGCAGAAGAAATACCTAGGGTGCCAAGAAACCTTGCACCGGCCCTGGTTAGAGGGATGCTCAATATGACCCCTGAAAGGAATCATGTTTCCTGCAGCCTATGGCTTTGTCATTAAGATGCCACCCATCTGCAAACACTTAAACATCAGTAAATAACCCTTATAAAAGTTCGGCATTTACACCGAAGTGGACTGAGAGGTCAGTGGGTAATTCCCTCATGCATGCCACTGTGTGTGCGATCACATCGAGCTGCAGTGACGCCGGCGGCCAGCAGGGGGCACCTCCTCGAGTGTTAATCGTGCACGGCAGCCTCGGGTGCGCGCATCGCAGTACTGTGAGAGTGACTGGGGTGTCGCACCTGGCCGTACACACCGGGACCCCGATTACTGTGCGACGACTGTGTCACCAGGACCCAGCGACTCCCAGTTCTGGAAGTGACCGGTTGTAAGTATAACTATAGGACCCGGGCTGGCACAGGCGGAGTAGCGGGCAGTGCCATGTGGGCAGTCAGTAACTTGTAGTCCTTGTGCTTCTGGCAGGGAACAGATCGCCGCCCGTGTGGCATGCCCGTCTTCTCCTCGGTGGTCCTGCTGCTGCTGTGAGCCCCCGCTATGCCGTGCTGTGGGGAGTATCAGGTAACAGGTCATGCAAGTCCCTCGTCTCTTCCAAATGGTATATGTGTCACCCACCCTCCGCGCTGGCACACACCCTCCTGCTGCCGCCTGGCACCCCGGCCTGATTGATACGGTCCACTGGCAGAGTGTAGAGGGTCAGCTAACTTGGGGCAGGGCTAAGCTAATAGTAGAGCAGTGGCAGTAGTATTTTTATGGGCAGATTATTGTGGGTTTCAGTTATTGTCTAGTGACTGACAAGTACTGGCACAGAGAAGGGCATTATTACTATTATTTTATTAGTGTTGTATTATTTTTATTGTATTGTTTTATTATAATTTAATTGCTATTTAACTTATTATCATCATTATTATTAATAATAATAGTTGTTGTTATTATTATTACTCTAAATATTTTATTATTATTTATCTTATTATGATCATTTATCTAGGTTGCATAGGTTTAAGTTTGTTTTTTTTTTTAAATATACATGTAAGTTTGATTTGTTACCATTGTAGTCAATTGGGATTCCTTTAACAACTTTCCTGGCACTAACGCATGAAATGCGACCACAGCCAGGTCCTGGCTGCCAGGAGTGCTTTACCTGACTTGGGCCCATATAATTTAATGCGGCCCGGACTTAATGCTGCCTTCGCCTGTTTTGTAGGCGTTAAAATATTGCGCGCGTGCCTGCGTATCCCCGTATTCAATTTGAAAGTAGGCGAAAACGGGACCCGGCGATACTTGGATCGGCGTTAAAAAAAAAATGGGAATTTTCGGGAAATAATCCTAGGACCCCCCCCCTAAAGATGTCCAGACATGGGAGATCACTATGGTACCCCCGTTTTTGGCTGCAAAAGAAAATCGGGTTTTTAAATAGCGGCAGGTGGTTTTTTTCCCGACTTTGAAGAAGTGATGCAGAAGAGCACTTAGCTTATTTTTTTCGTTTTTAAAAATGGTCCCATCAAATTTGGGGTACATGAAAATGGGTACTAGCATATTTTTAAGTCCCAAAACGCATTCTTTTAAAATTCTGCAAAAATGCACCTGCCACGGCTATTTGAAACCCCGACTTCCTTCAGGAGTTAAAAATGGGGTACCCATAGTCATCCCCTATGTCTACACATGTTTAGGGGGTTCCCTGGAATATTTGCCGAAAATTCCCATTGTGTTGTACCTGTAAAAAAAAAGAAGAAAAAAAAAAAAATTACATAAGGTCGTTCAAAAGCCAAACCAGCCCCAGGCTTGCCAGCCAGCAGTGGTTTCTAAAAATATGGGGAACAAAATGTGTATAGTGTTCAACCGTATTTTAGAAACCAACCAAGGCTGCAGGGACTAGTTCTGGTTTTAAATATAGGTGGAAAAAAAAATGTGGGGATCCACGCAACAGCTATCAGTATATGTGTTGCCACACATACTGATAGCTCACGAATGCCAGCTGACGGAACATGCACGGAGCTGGCACGTCCCGACAGCCAATCAGCGGCCGTGCTGACTGTAAAGTGGCCGCTGATTGGCTCTGGCTACTGACAGTTCCCACGTGGTGTGACTCGCCAATGTGGGAACGGTCAGTAGCCGGAGCCAATCAGCGGCCGCTCTACAGTCAGCGCAGCCGCTGATTGGCTCTCGGGACGTGCCAGATCCGTGCATGTTCCGTCAGCTTGCCCTGACCGATTTGGGGTGGTAATGCTTTGGACCTGAAGCCCCGGTGATTTTGTCTCCTGGCTGTGGCATTACACCCGTGTCGGTTGGGTCTGGTGCTGGTCTTAAATATAGAGGGATTCCCACGTTTTTTTTTTTCCACCTATATTTAAAACCAGAACTGGTCCCTGCAGCCTTGGGTTGGTTTCTAAAATACGGTGGAACCCTACACATTTTGTTCCCCATATTTTTAGAAACCACCACTGGCTGGCAAGCCTGGTGCTGGTTTGGCCTTTGGGGGGGACCTTATGTAATTTAAAAAAAAAAATGTACCCCGTTTTTTTACAGGTTAAACAAAACGGGAATTTTTGGGAAATATTCTAGGGACCCCCCTAAAGATGTGTAGACATAGGGGATGACAAAGAGTACCCCCATTTTTAACTCCTGAAGGAAGCCGGGGTTTGTAATAGCCGTGGCAGGTGCATAAATGCGGCTTTGAATAAGGTGATGCAGAAGAGCATTTAGAAGTTTTTTTTAGGGCAAAACAACTATGGGCATCAAATTTGGGGTACTTGAAAATGGGGTTCAGCATATTGTAAACTTGCTAAAGTGACTTAATAAAATCGTGAAAAATCCACCTGCCGCAAACACCTGCAATCAAAAAAACACTTGGGGCATACTCGGGGACCTCCCCAGAGTCAAGTTCGCTAGTTTTTAAGTTTGTACCACAACTTTTTTTTTTTTCGTCCCCTTTTCCAAAGTAAATTTTTGGGGTGTCCTTAAGTTTTTCACACAGATTACCTTTGGGGGACTGTCTGAAGGCTGCACGGGGGTTCCCGATACGTTGCACCCCAAAACCCCAATTCTGCACTTTTTACCGCCTGTCATTCATAGGCGATACTTTACCGCCTATTACATTGCATTGACTTTCCGCCTAGGCGGAAAGTCTTTGAAATTGAATACGGGGTAAAACCAAAACAGGCGATAATGACATAAATTACCGTGGATCCGGACTTAACGCCTCAAATTGAATACGGCCCTAGGTCGCATTCTTGCGTTAGTGCTGTCCTGCTGTGTCCCCCTTGGGTTGCGGCTAGATCCCCTTCAGTTAAAGGACCCTGATATAATCATTTACTATCAGCATGGACATCTATTGGGAATACTGTAGTAACCTGCACCATAAAGTACAAACAGATTACCTAGCGTTAATCAAGCAGGGGTTTCAAATATCAGTGCAGCAGTGAAAAAGAGGTAATTGTCAACCTCACTAGCAGAAACAAAAAGGTAAACAAACTGCGCTCTAATATTTATGTCGGGATAAGATAAATACAAATATATATGGATGTAGAATAAATATTTATTACACCTAAAAATGAATCACAATAAACATGGCATTTGAGAAGCAATAAGGTATAAAGCACATACACATGAATAAATATAGGAGACACCTAATCTGTCACCAAATAAAAATAACTGAGTGAAACATATATTGGGTGACACAGAGGTATCTAAGCACAGGTGGAGTTGGACTCCTGACAAATTGTATACCAATAGCCAGATACAGGTAACAACATAGAAACTTATTAGGAACAGACAATAAAACTGTATGAACCCAAAGGTTGGGTAAATGTTCAAAAAAGATGTAGATAATCATCATTTTATCTATATCTTTTTTGAACATTTACCCAACCTTTGGTTCATATTCATACAGTTTTATTGTCTATTCCTAATAAGTTTCTATGTTGTTACCTGTATCTGGCTATTGGGATACAATTTGTTAGGAGTCTGATCAACTCCACCTGTGTTTAGATACCTCTGTGTCACCCAATATATGTTTCACTCAGTTATGTTTATTTGGTGAAAGATTAGGTGTCTCCTATATTTATTCATGTGTATGTATTCATGTGTATGTGCTTTATACCTTATTGCCTCTCAAATGCCATTTTTATTGTGATTCATTTTCAGGTGTATAAAATATTTATTCTACATCCATATATATTTGTATTTATCTTATCCCAACATAAATATTAGAGCGCAGTTTGTTCACCTTTTTGTTTAACCTGCACCATGCCCAAAGTGTGGAGAGGGTTAGGTTTGGGGTGGGTGGAGGGTTAGGTTTAAGCTGCGGGGAGGGAGGGTTAGGGATAGCCTACTTATACCCCTTTTCTACTTCAGGGTCCATAGGGGGTCCACAGGGTTGACCTTGGGGTATAGGTTGGGAACCAAATCCGGGCACCACGCAGTTAAAGCTTTTAGCTCCCAGGATGCACTTGGGTCCACTCTCCCTATAACCCCACCCCCAAGCCAGAGGCACCTCAGTTTAAGTTGGTGCCCGGCCGGAGTCGGGTCACCGTTTAGTGCAGTGGGGAGCTGATTAGCAGCCCCTAAGCTTTATTTTTTCTAAAGGCCAAAGTTTTTTTTTTATTTTTACTTTGGATTCTTCAGAGCGGCAGCGTCAGACTGTCCATGGAACGTCTAAGCTGCCGCTCCGTCACCCCGCTGGCGCTGAGACGCCAGTACAGATCTGGGGATCTCAGCGGGACCCCAGAGTCTGTACTAGCCGGACTCTGCGGGCGCCCAGGACTGCTGCCGGATCCACGGGGAGCAGGTAAGGCGCGGGTCACCGCTTGCGGTGATCCACGCATTTGAAATGCAGTCCTGTGCCTCCGGTCTCTGGGGACAGACCGGAGGCGCCGGCAGTGGCGGCGGGCTCCCCATACCCCGTGTGTCCACTAGACCACCAGGGACTTAGTGTTCGGTGCAGGGAGCCGGCGTCCCGGGGGGTTAATAGCCGGCCAGGGGAGGCAGCCTTCCCTGTTACAGCGGCTCCTCCCCTCAGCTCAGCGCGCCTTTCAGTATCTATAGTCTGGCGTCGCTGAGCTGCTTCCTCCATGGGCCACGCTTCTTCTGAGGTCTCCAGCGGCCATTTTCTTGTGGTGCAGCAGAAATCTCTGGTGGTGGCAGTGAGTCCAGTCCCCCTGCGTACCTCACCATCAGGTCAGTGTATACAGCGCTGTAGCCTTCCCAGACACTGAATCTGGGTAAGTTGCATGCAGTGTAATAGTGCAGTATATTATATGACATGTTTATGTATATATGTGTATATCTGCATTGTATGTGACTTATGCTAGTGCTGACTGTCTGTACTTTATTCTCTCACCTGTCAGTGTACATCTATCCCTATTCCTTATCTGCCCTAATACAGCTGTACTTGGGGTGGTTCTGAGACCTCACATTTATATACTTGTTAATATTTGTGAGGTTTGTCACATACGGTTGCGTGCTGCACGTTGCCATATTTTGAGTGGAACTGTGTGTTGCATACGCTGAAAATGGGTTCCTGCAGCTAATTTTTAGTATCAGTCAGGACCAGTATAGCGCTGCTTGATCGCAAGGCTTGGTCAGATATGTCTGACCAGGAGATAGAGCGTTATACTGCACCCATTTTTACTATCCTGCAAGCCATGTGCTGCAGGTGTTAGTGCGGAGGATTTAACTCTTAAAGGGTTCTGTATGTGGCGTCATCGGGTGCCGGCCCCTTTCACGACCCCCTTGGGCGGTTTGTTTTCTCGGCATCCTCTTAATTGCGGATCGCCGGGCGGGCCCCATTGTTGTACCTCACTTGGGGTTACTTCACCATACTGCCCTTTTTCATCTCAGGGTATCTCGCAGTTTCTTGCACTCTTCCCCTGTGACACAGACTATCGCTCCCTGCAGGGGTTTTTCGAGTATATGAATTCTCCCTGGTGTCACAATAGTCTGTCATGCCCCTTGCAGGGATTACCACAACAGCCACCCTGGGTGGATGTCGTTTTTCTACGAAACGCAAATTGGCGTGGTTGACGCCCTGTGGTTACTTCCCAGTTGGCTCTGCCGTGAACTGGATACTGTTTTGGGATCTTTCCCTCTTACACGGGGGGAAGCCTATTTCAAGTATTATTATCCCTGCTTTAGGGCTGGTGGCAGGTCCATTCTGGTTAGAGTGAATGTTGACCTGCACCTGTATCATACACCCTCAGTATTACGTGCCTTCTGGTTCCCTGTTGCTGACTAGCGGGGGGATCGCATGGCGGGACTCTGGCTGTTGCCAGTTATGAGGTATTACAACAGTGTTTGGCCTCCTGTCTCAAATTCCCTGAGGGTCATCACGAGCCCCTCATGGGGTGGATGGGCGTGTTACTCGTCGGATTACAGACGTTACTACGCATCCCATTCCTGCGTGGTCAGATTCTTCTGATCCGTAGGTGGTAACTCTGCCTGAAATCAGTATACTCGTTTTCAGGGGTTGTTACCCATCCTACCATGGCTATAGCATGGTTGGTTAATACTATTGCATACTGAGCTGATGCATTTGTAATGTTTTTTCCCCACCAACACGTCTGGGGTTCAAATGTATTTGGTCGCTCACGTAATATATGCAGTTGTCATAGGTGGACATGCCTATATTGGATACCAGTCTCCTAACTTTCAGAGTTCCGGCTGCGACGGTATCCTCCGTAATACCCTATGGCTGCGCTCTGGGAATGCAGAGGTGCAGATACCATCTATAGGGTAGATCTTGTTAGGTCCTGACCTTGACAGTGGCAGTACAAATTTCCCGCCTTCAGCTATGCCCACTACAGGGCCTCAGACTAAGTCTATTAAGTCTTTTTGTCCTCTGGGTCAGCCTAAAGGTCTGTTTCTTCAACCGAGCAGGCCTGGACTGCCAGCCGATCCTGCTTCTGAACCTACGGATATATCGTCAGCATGACGAGACAGCCCTACCACTGGGAGATGGCGATTTTCTCAGTTCGCCCGGTACTAGTGTCTAGTTGCCGCGGCTACGTGGGTAGGAGGGTACGCCCTCTCTTTGCTCAGGCGGCCTATTTCCATGTGATGGTACGCAGGCCCTTATTCGGACCCGAACAGGGCCTTACGAATCCAGAAAGCTATACAGTTGTTGCGGTAAGCGGAGCTAATTGGGCCATCCCCACTTTCTCAGCGAGGGACTGGTTATTCTGCTTTCTTTCTGGTGCGGTGGCTGAATGGTCCTCTTTGGCCTATTCTCTGTCTCAATTCCCTGAACCAGTTCCTAAAGCTACCTGGGCTCAGGAGGCAATCCCTATGCTCCATCATACTATGTTTGGAACCTGGGGACTTTATGGTATCACTGGATATACAGGACGCGTGCCTACGGGTACTTACAGAGACCTTGCCTCAGCATGGACTGAGGTTTGCTGTATCACAGCACTTACGGTTTTTCGGGCTCTGCCTGTTGGGACTGTTCTCAGCCCCACGGGGGTTTACCAGCGTTTTGGATTTTCTGACAGTTCTTCTGTTCAGTATATCCCAATGCTCCTGTACCTGGATGGCCTCCTGCTCTTAGCAGGATCACCGGGGTACTTTACAGCCGGGTCAGGTTGACTGTGGCTTCTTCAGGGTGCAGACGTTTAATCAATGGGGAAAAAGTCCTCCCTGCATCCCTCTCTGGGTATTCTTCACCTAGGAGCCCTGCTGTATTCTCAGAATCTGAGAATTCTTCTGGCGTAAGACGGCATCTCCACTCTTCCATTAGGAGTACATGGATGTCTGCGCAGTCGACATATGTCTTTACACTCTGGGATGCATGGTCCACTATTCAGTGTCTGCCTTTGGAAGGGTGGAATGGGCTTAGTTCCATTCCAGGCCTTTCCATAATTGACTTATCTCCAGATGGAACAAGTTTTTTCTGTCTGATCACTGTTCAAACGATGATGCTCTCCCCGGAGGCAAGTCGGTCCCTTTTCGGGTGACTATGACCATCTCGTCCAGGGTATTCTTTGCTAAGGACAGTGTCTGGTTCGCATCCATTTCAGTGCAGTTGGATGTCTGTCGATTCCACCCTGTCAATTAACTTGTTGGAACTTTAGCCTGTCTTGGGCCTTCACTCTGGCATAGCCCTTGTTTCCCGGTGAACCTGAAAAAGTTCAGTCCGACAGGGTCAGAACAGTGGCTTCCTTTTTAGCAATACTGTTCGTTGGGTGGCAATGTCAGGTATGTCATACATTCGGACATTGTCTGAGGGTCTCCTCCCGACCATCTCGACAGTGTTCATTTCAGGTGCTCTCCATTGGGAAGCGGGAGTCCTCAGCCGTCACGACGTGCATCCCGGGGACTAGTCTCTTCCCCAAGAGAGGTTTCATCTCCTGGTGAGCAGGGGGGGGGCCCTCCTGAGGTGACACTCATGGCCTTCTGACTCTATCACACTATGGTGTTACAGTCCAACTCTGGGGATTCTGAAGCAACCTTCAGTGACACTTTGTCGGTGAAGTGGTTCTTCCAATTTGCGTACCTGTGTTCTCCAGTCTCCATTCTTCCTCGAGGGAAGTGTTTCAATCGAGACAGAGATGCTTTCCTGCTGGTGGTTCCTGATTGCCCCAGATGTCAGGGGTACTTGGTTTTTCGGAGTCTCTCCATCGATACTCCATTCCTGATGCTTCACTGCCCAGACCTGTTGTCTCAGGGTCCGGGGGTTTGCCTTGGACCTGGGTCGTTTGTCTTTGACTGCGTCCCTACAGTGGTCTAGCGGCTTCCCTGGCTTTGTCATCGTTGGAATGATTAGAGCACATGGATCAGCTTTTGCTGAGACCTACCACAAACTGTGGCAGCCATAATTCTTATGGTATTATACCTGTCGATACGATCCTCTGGTGTCCAGGATTTCCAGATATTCTGGCATTCCTTCCGGCTGGCTTGGGTTTCACCCTCGGCCTGGCCTTCCTGACAGTGCAGATCTCTACACTGTCAGTATGATTAAGATATGGAATTGCTCCACTCTGGTATCCAGTTCATCAGGAGTGTTTTTCTGGATTATGCTTCCATTTATCCTCCCTAGGGGCTCCTTGGGAGTTAGTAGTGGTTCTTCGTTAACTCCGGGGAAAGTTAATGGAACCGCTGGTTGTGATAGCCATTACATGGTCTATTGCTTTGGCTTTCTCTCTTTCTCTCAGGGAGTTTATATCAACCAGGTGAGTGTCAGAATTGGGAGCGTTCTCATGTGGCTCCCTCTTCTGGAGGGCATCTTGTCAGGGTGTGAGTTGCTCTCACCCTGTGTTTCTTCTTAGTGATTTTTAGGTTCCATATTATTCTGGAACTTATGGTGCGGCCATTCAGTCCCCAGTCCTCTCGGCTGGTGTGGCCTCATTGACTGTGGTCCGGCCTCTGTGGATTTATGTGATCCATTCAAGTTCCTGACGGAAATCGGACTCCTTATTGGTGGTCTGAGATTTCGGGTTTTAACAGGAAAGGATGGCCGGCCTATGGCCATATGTTGGCTGGACGGCCTCGTATGTCTTCTTCAGGGGCCTACCCATGGGTAGGCCTATCTGTTGTAGCTGCTTGTTTTTTCTCGGGCCATGTAACCCTCGTGGGTGGCTCGCTGTGGCGCCTTGGCTGTTTTGCCTTGCTAGGTGGCCACGTGGTCTTCTGTCCACACCTTTTTAAGGTTCTAGGCATTATTTTCCTTTGCCTCTCAGGATGCTTCCTTTTGGGCGGCGGATTCTCCTCTCAGCACAGGAGCGTCCCCTCCCTTGGTTGAACTGCTTTGGGACATCCCCAAGGTCAACCCTGTGGACCCTGAAGTAGAAAACAAGAGATATGGTAAGAACTTACCTTTGTTATCTCTGTTTCTACGAAGTCCATAGGGTCCACAGGGCGCCTGCCCTGACGCACCTGGCTTCAAATGGGCTGTGTGACTGGTCACCGGTTTTCCGTCTCCCATTTCTGTGAGTATGGTTATCGAGTGTTCCAGTTTTCTCTCTTTTTCTCTCCTCCTCCGGCCTTTGGCTACTTACAAACTGAGGTGCCTCTGGCTTGGGGGTGGGGTTATAGGGAGAGTGGACCCAAGTGCATCCTGGGAGCTAAAAGCTTTAACTGCGTGGTGCCCGGATTTGGTTCCCAACCTATACCCCAAGGTCAACCCTGTGGATCCTATGGACTTCGTAGAAACAGAGATAACAAAGGTAAGTTCTTACCATATCTCTTGTTTTACACCAGAGCAAAAACCTGGGTTTTTGCTGGGTCTACCCGGGTCGCAGCTCAGTGTAAAAGGGTCCCTGAAAAATAACCTGGGTCAAGTGACCCTGCAATCCAACCCAGGTAGCTACCAGGGTTGGACCCAGGATGGACCCGGGTAATGGTGCAGTGTAAACGGTGCAACCCAGGTTATCTGACCTGGATCATGCCTAAAATGAGCTGATTGGTGGTTGTGGAGCATTCACCTCCCACTTTTTATGACCTCACAGGTTTAGCAGGGCAGACCTGAGTTCAGTGTGAACAGGGCTGACCTGGGAGTAACCCAGATGAAAGGTGCAGTGTAAATTGGTCTGACCTGGGTCTGACCAGGGTTGGAACCATGTCCAAAAACCCAGGTCGGACCTGGGTTTTTGGTGGAAAAGAGGTATAACTGGTAGGTGTAAGATTGTGATTCTGAGCGCCAGGTGTCAAGCATGGATAACCTTAAAACCTGGACTGTAATGGTCAAGTTTGGGAACCTCTGACATATACGATTACTAAATACATTCTGATACAGTACACGCAATAATAAGTGCCTGTGTGCATATGGGTCAAATAGTGTTTTCACAAATATCTCACTTGTCAACAAAACACTATTTTACTCTCATTACCACAATTTATTTTCAAATTTCATTAATTTAAATAAATGTAAAATAAATAGGTAAATATATATAAAATGTAAAAATAAAAAAAAGATAATAGTAACTCTAAACTTGACCCTTTGCCCCAACTAGCAGAGCAGTGGAGTCCATTATCTTGGACCTGTACCTTCTGATTAATATACATTTCTATAAGGTTACACCAGTAGGGACACTTTTGAACTGTAGCAGGGGCTTATTTGAACTGCTGTGTTGCTTCATATTTGCTCCTAAAGTGCCACTGTTACTTGAATGTCCTGAAATGCGATGCACAGGAATGGAAAACAGGGACTTCCCTCGAGCACCTGGATAGGACATCATAGAAAAAACACCAGTGGCATTTTTAAAACCAGAAAAATAACCTTTATTTGAGGGTGCCTTCCACCTGCTTGAGCAAGCAGGATGAGTTTGTACTTCGGCACTCCTCATGTTGTTACCATATGGACAAAGTAAGGTTAATTTCACCAATGAATCTACCAGTATATCTTTGGAGTGTGTGAGGAAACAACAACCAAACACTTTGAGATCATACAAACTCTACACAGATAGGACCCTAAGTAGAATCAAGCCCATGGCATGAGCACTGTAAGACAGTAATGCTGACCATTGTGCCACCGTGTTGCTAACTGTTGTATCTGAAAATGCCACATATCCAGGACACCAGACTCACTTGTTTATTGGGCAGATGGATTTTTTAGTTCCTTCTTGGTGGGTGTTTTGAGTTAAGAGTTTCTGTGGTTTTGATTTTATTTTCCTTTAGATGCAGACAGGGGGCCTGATTAAGTTATGAGCAAATAAAAACCATATCACACTGCAAAGCGGGTCAGATGTAAAATGTGCAAAGAATCGGGAAAAGATGTGTACTGGCCTAATTACAGTATTTTCCCTGCATGCAAAAAATAAATAAATAACATAAATGCGTTTGCTCCCATTGGATTACAACCTGTTTGTTATTCCAGGAGCAATTTGCTCTTATTTTGCTCCTTTTGGATAACGTTAGGAACAATTACAAAATGTTTTACAAAGCACATCTGAATGATTCCTAAAGATGTTATAAAAACAACCAAGTAATGTAATACAGCAATGTAATGCTGCAAGCAATATTATTTTTCAGTTATACTCAGATTTTTAAAGTGAACTCGATTTGTTAAAGTGCAGCCGCCTTTTGAGGCTGAACCAGCATTTGTGGGAATGCAGTCTATTAATTCACTTTGTGCTTCAGTGAAATGTTCCTTGTAAATTGATAGGCTGAATTGTTCAACCCACAAAGATGTCCGCTTTCCCAGGCACGTTGCAGTAGTTGTGCTTGGCATGATGCCTGCTATTTCTTGCATTCTTAATTGAATTAACGATAATTGCCATATTGCTATTGTTGTTAGCGATTGCAACACAGGTATCCAGTTAGGCCATTTCTCAACTGATATATACCATATAATAGATGATTTCTTCTGCTCCCATACTAATCACTAATACCCAGGGCCGGCCCAAGCCTAAATTTTTTGGTAAGCGAATATAGATTTTGGCGCCCCTTACATGTATGATGATTGTGCGATTTAAATTTAGCTTAAATATTGGTCTGGTACTCCAGGCACACCTGATATTAATAATTGTATAGTTTGTAATAATCTAGTTCTATATGGAATAGAAACAGATGTATTGTTTTCGTTTTCAGAAGATTTCTAATAAGGCCGGGTGTAGCCTTATGGCATTATGGGTGGCAAACAGGTAAAGCTGAGAAAATGTAACTTCATGTAAATGAGCCAAGAGATGAGGATAAATGATGTAGGGTCTGGCACTACATTCAGCTCTGTAACACATAGCTACAAAATATGTGAGTCGTGGATAAAGGTGCCCCAGTTATGACCCAGGTTCAGGATAATAATGTGACAATACACAAGGGTGAATCTTTAGATGAAAAGACCAGTTTTAGAGTTTTAGATGAGATATATATATATATATATATATATATATATATATATAAAAACAAGTCATGAATACTCATAACAATATGGAAATGTCCAAATTTTGTTTAAAGTTACATAAATTAAGATCGAAATAGCCCGTCATATACAAGAAATGCATTAAAAGACATCTAAAAACAGAAGTTATTCTTATAACTACTGTAGTGGATATCAACCAGCATTAGAACACAAAACAAAACAATCTTAGCAATTCTAAAGAACTGTTGTATTCCTAGCCAGGCCCCAGAGGTATCATAAACTTTCCAACTTTATTATGATTACATTTTTCAGTGAAAGATATAGAGTAAACACTCTGGCACTTATAAAGTACTCAACCAAAAATGCAATACTTCAAATAAAAATATTGAAAGACTTTAAACTCTGTGAGCAGGCAGATTGCTCTAAATGCTTAAATACAGTTAGGTCCATATATATTTGGACATTGACTGATTGTTATTTTAGCTGTTTTCTAAAAAAAATTCAAGTGACAATTATATAATGAATATGGTTCTACAGTGCATACTATCCGTTTTAAATTGAGGGTATTCAAATCCAAAATGTTGGAAGGGTTAAGGAATTACAGCTGTTTAATATGTAGCCCCTCTTTTCAAAAGGACCAAACGTAATAATTTAATGGACAGGTGGGGGCAAGGAGGTTGTTAGGGGCAGTGCTGGGGGTAGGGAGAGGGGGCAGGATAGCAGCTGGCCAGCACTGGGGGTAGTTAGGGGGCAAGTGTAGATAGCAGCTGTGTGCACACAATGGAGCTCATTCAGAGTCGGTCGTGAGCGCTGAGCGCTCACGACCGACTCGATGTTGCCCCACAGCGCATGCGCACGACGGAGCCGGCTCCATTGTGCGCATGCGCGAAACCCGGCTAACGACGGGAGCTCCGTCGTTAGGGGTCGTAGCTGTCTATGTTGAGTGACAGCTCGTCCCGTTTGCTGGGCGGGCCTGGGGCGTGCCTGGCCAAACGGAGGCGTTCCAGTAGGAATGCTTGCCGTTTGGGGACGGCCCCACTGACATCATCAGTGATGTCAGTGGGGAGCTTCCTGCTCGATCAGAGCAGGAAGCTCCCTGGGTCTTAAGGTTTACGAGACCCTACCTTAGGGTCTCGTCGTAAGCCCCGATGGTCGCGATGGTCTTGACCATCGCGACCATCACCCTTGTCGATCGTTAGAGCTGTGGGTGTTAACCCACAGCCTAACGACCGTCATGGAGGCGGCCGTTCAGGATGCAAGCGGCCGCCCTGTTTCAGATTGACCGCTTGCATCCTACGACCGCCTCTGAATGAGGCCCAATGTTTACTGTGACAGCATGCCCACCCCATTATACAAAATGTGTCAGCATCGCCCCTTTACAGTCACAAATTGTGACAGCACCCCTCCCCTATACACCACACACACACACACAGTGGGCGGAATTCAATTCTTTTCAGCCCCTATCGCGCCCGACGGAGCTATTCTATTCTTGCTTTTGTCGGGCACGATCAGCTGCCAGCGCTACATTTCAGCTCGCAGCCCCTGGGGGATGAGAGCTGAAATGTCCGAAAAGTGACATGTTTGGGCGCCCAAACATCACTTTTCGCGATCGCGCCCAGCACTTTGGTCGGGTTTAGCTGCTTTACGCGGCTAAACCTGACCTCTATGGGCGCGATCAGCACGAAAATCTTGAACAATTGCATAGCGGCCCGCGATCTCCTGTCACTTTAGACGGGAGATGCGGGCCGCGAAAACAATTGTATTCTGCCCAATGAGTGACAGCCTACCCTCCCTACACCAGACATGTCAAACTCAAAATACCAACCAGGCCGAATATTCAAGGTCTAAGAGTGTCTGGGCCAATAAATAAAAAGTCTTATATGCAATTTTGAATGGTTGGTTATTAATAAAAACCAATGCAGTGCCCCCTGTAGTAGTGCCCCTTGTGTAATTCTCCCCTGTATTATAGACCCTTATGCAATTCCCCCCGGTATTAGAGCCCCTTATGCAATGCCCCCTGAATTTGTGCCCATTATTCAATGCCCCTTATGCAGTGCCCCGAGTAATGTCCCCAGCAGTGCCCCTTATGCAGAGCCCCCAGTAATGTCCTTAGTAGTGCCCCTTATGCAGAGCCCCCAGCATGCACCTAGTAGTGCCCCTTATGCAGATGGCCCAGAAATGTCCCTATTAGTGCCCTTTATGCAGAGCCCCCAGTAATACCCCTTATGCAGTGCCTCCAGCAATGTCCCTAGTAGTGCCTCTTATGCAGTGCCTCCAGTAATGCCCCTAGAAGTGCACCTTACGCAGTGCCCCTTATGCAGTGTCCCCAGTAATTCTCTAGCAGTGCCCCATATGCAGATGCAGAGTCCCCAGTAATGCACCTAGTAGTGTTCTTTATGCAGTGCCCCAGTAATGCCCCTTATCGAGAGCCCCCAGTAATGCCCCTTATGCAATGCCCCCAGTAATGTCCCTTATGCAGAGCCCCCAGTAATGTCCCCAGTAGTGCCCCCAGTAATTCCCCTTATGCAGAAGCCCCAGAAATGTCCCTATTAGTGCCCTTTATGTAGAGCCCCCTGTAATGCCCCTTATGCAGTGCCCCCAGTAATGTCCCTAGCAGTGCCCCTTATGCAGAGCCCCCAGAAATGTCCCTAGTATTGCCCCTTAGGCAAAGCCCCCAGTAATGTGCCCAGTAGTGCCTCTTACAGTGTCCCCAGTAACACCCCTTATGCAAAGCCCCCAGTAATGTCCCCAGTAGTGCCCCCAGTAGTGCCTCTTACAGTGCCCCCAGTAATGTCCCCAGTAGTGCCTCTTACAGTGCCCCCAGTAGTGCCTCTTACAGTGTCCCCAGTAACACCCCTTATGCAAAGCCCCCAGTAATGTCCCCAGTAGTGCCTCTTACAGTGCCCCCAGTAATGTCCCCAGTAGTGCCTCTTACAGTGTCCCCAGTAACACCCCTTATGCAAAGCCCTCAGTAGTGCCTCTTACAGTGCCCCCAGTAGTGCCTCTTACAGTGCCCCCAGTAATGTCCCCAGTAGTGCCTCTTACAGTGCCCCCAGTAGTGCCTCTCACAGTGCCCCCAGTATTGTCCCCAGTAGTGCCTCTTACAGTGCCCCCAGTAATGTCCCCAGTAGTGCCTCTTACAGTGCCCCCAGTAGTGCCTCTTACAGTGCCCCCAGTAGTGCCTCTTACAGTGCCCCCAGTAATGTACCCAGTAGTGCCTCTTACAGTGCCCCCAGTAATGTCCCCAGTAGTGCCTCTTACAGTGCCCCCACTCCAGTAATGTCCCCAGTAGTGCCTCTTACAGTGCCCCCAGTAATGTCCCCAGTAGTGCCTCTTACAGTGCCCCCAGTAATGTCCCCAGTAGTGCCTCTTACAGTGCCCCCAGTAATGTCCCCAGTAGTGCCTCTTACAGTGCCCCCAGTAACGTCCCTTATGCAGAGCTCCCAGTAATGCACCTAGTAGTGCCCCTTATGCAAAGCCACTGACAGTTTTATATCAACTTACCAGCCATGGCAGCCCTGGGCCAGGAGGGATGTGGTTGGATACTCTCCTCGAATCCCGTTGACGGCGTCTGGAGGCCCAGGCGGGCGGTTCTGCCGCTCCAGCCCACAGAACAGTGATTAAAGTAAGATGGGCGCTGGCGCTGTGGCGCCAGTGTAACTACTCCCCAGTCCGAGTCCTGACACCTATCCCAGCATGGGCAGCGGCTCCCGTCCCAGGCTTCAGCACCGCGCTCCCGAGTCCCGCCCTAGAATTCACCACCCACCGCGCTCCTGTGAAGGGAAATTTGACACTACCTTCGGCACTCAGTGAACACCGCGCTCCCGCCCTAGTGCGTGACCTGCGACCTTGCAGCGTGACGTCATGACGTCACGCTGCCGCATACTCGGCTGCCCATTAGAGCCCTCTCTGCTGCTGGCTAAATTACTAAATTAATAAATCAGCATGGTCGCGGCCGCGGCGCCCTTCAGTGTGTGGCGCCGTACGCGGCCGCGTACCATGCGTAATCATAGAACCGGCCCTGCTAATACCTCTTTTATACCAAAGTGTCGGGTCTGATCCGGGAGTTTTAACACTGTTCCAATCCGGATCAGACCTGGCCCAAACTCTTTCATATTGCGGCGCTGACCCAGGATATTCCCGAGTTGGCGCCGTTCACACCGGAGCTGGGTCTGCAGTGACCCGGCTCTTCTGGCACTGCAGTTGACGCTTTCAGATTACGTCATCTCGAAGTGCCACTGAAGCTGGCCAATCTGGCGGCAAGCCGCACCATCGTGACCTGGATCGCGCTGTTTACACTGCAGGTGGGCACGGGAATGACCCATGGCCAACCCTGCAAAATACCTGAGTTGGAACCCCAGGTCCCTGGACCCGGGTGGATCTATTTACACTGAGAAAACTGCGCATCAACCCGGGATTTTTATGTCAGTGTAAAAGGGGTATAACTTACTGGCTAAATGTAGGTAGTTCTTGTTTATCCCTGTGTGTATTGGTTCGTACACACGGTATGACTTATCAGTGATTTGAACGATATCTTTCATATCATCATATCGTTTTTGTTCATATCGTTCACTTTTTTGCAGTCACCAACCTGACAACGACCAACGATGTGCGTTCCCGCATGAACAATAACGATATCTATGGTCTTTCATGCATGCATGCCAACTTGGATGATTTTGTAAAAAGATAGATATCTATGATAGATATTTGAGTGAAGCTATCAGTGTGTACAACCAAAATCACTGGACCTGCACTACAGAAAGTTGGAGGGAAATCTATCAACGATATCTATGGTTGTTGAAGTTGTTCTGTGTATATGCAGCATATCAGAGATGAGTTTATAAACAGGATTTTCACGAGATGAGAGAGAAGCACTTGAAAAAATATGTGCACAGTACTTTTTGTAGCATGACTTTTTGTTTTGTGTTTTTTGTTGTTGTTGTTCCTCTTACAGTAGCTAGTATGTATAACATACCTTTAACATAGTTAGGTTTCCAAATGTTATTATATACTAACCTTGTTAGCTATTCTTAATTGAAATAATATTATCCATATCTTATCTTGATCAGTGGTGGCATTCCATTTGTGTGTGTGTTCATCAATATATATTTCAAAGCATATACCAGTGACCAGTGGGAGAGTTACTATGAGGGTGATTTGCGTTGTCACTAAAATGTGTACATAGCACTGTACAATTGATGTGGTAAGGGAGGAACTGGAAAAGGAAGTGTATAAATTAAGATTGGTGGCGATCTTACTGCCATATCAATGGATGTATTTATTTAGGCAGGCAGAGCAGTGATTCAATTTGCTTGTGTGGTTTTCCTAATCCGGTAGTAAGGGGAAAGCCAGCACAGATAAACAATCTGCAAGCTTCAAATATTTTTATCTTGGCAGTGCAGTGGTTAGTTCATATTTCCATGGCCTCACTCCCAATTATGCTGCAGTAAAATCCAAAAAGTGGGATACTTATAGGAATTAAAAATTGACTGAAAAGCCACATTTATGCTGTCTTGAAAGTAACCATAACTAATTTAATGAGCCATTTGCATATGTGGTAGTGGGCACTCCTGACCTTAGACGTGTGAGGCTGGCTACCTGAGTGAGAGCAAATGTCTGAGCAGGAAGAATGGCGCTCCAAGCAGGGAATCATGCATAAACTATAAGGGGGAAATTTACTAAAGTGAGAGTCTTTAGAAGTGGAGATGTTGTCCATAGCAACCAATCAGATTCTAGATATTATCTTCTAGAAGGTGCTAGATAAATGATAAGTAGAATCTGATTGGTTGCTATGGGCAACATCTCCTTTTCTAAAAACTCTCACTTTAGTAAATTTACCCCTATTAGTTTATTTGTACACACAGGGCCGGAGCAAGGTTTCCCAGCGCCCTAGGCAGAACTTCAGCCTATAGCTCCTCCTCCAAATGTGTGTTGTGTGTCAGTAAGTGTAGACAGTATATTATATACTGTCTAAAGTGCCATTACACTTACTGACACACATACACACAACATACATTGCTTGTTAATATATATATGATATATTATCAGAGACGTACTAAGAGAGGAAGAAACCCATGTGCAGCTCTATCCGGGCCCGCACCCTCCTCTCTTTGCGGTGGCCAGCAGTGCACTGAGCGCATCGCCGCAGCAGTAAACTCTGGTCACTAGTCTGTGGCGCAGCGTTTTCCCTACTGCTCATACGTAAACCGCAGAGAAAATGGCCGCGGCAACCATATTGCCATCGATTGTAACAGCGCTGATACTGCCGACGTGGGACTCCGGAGAGGTAAGTATTAAAAATATAGGTGTAGGGCATACCTCCCAACATGATCCTCTCCAGGAGGGACACAATGTTCTGGTCCTGGACTTCCCTGGTAATTTATGATTGGTGGCGGCTCCAGGGGCGGGGCTGCAGTACAGTCCAAAAGTCAAATAGGGGAGTCACACCAACTGCCAGTGAGTCCCAGCCAGTGATGTTTGGCAGCGTGTGAAATGACAGTTGGTGTGACTCCCCTATTTGAAATTTGGATTGCGCTGCAGCCCCGCCTCTTACCAGGGAAGTCCAGGACCAGAGCATTGTGTCCCTCCTGGAGAGGGTCATGTTGGGAGGTATGGTTTACGGAATTGGTTCTCAAACTCGGTCCTCAGGACCCCACACAGTTCACTTTTTGCAGGTCACCCAGCAGGTGCACAGGTGTATTCATTACTCACTGACACATTTTAAAAGATCTACAGGTGCAGCTAACTATTTCACTAGTAATTTTGTGAGGAGACCTGCAAAACATGCACTGTTTGGGGTCCTGAGGACCGAGTTTGAGAACCTGTGGTGTAGGGTGTGCGGTGTGGGCCCCCCTGGAGCTAGGGACCCGTGTGCCCCATACATCCTGCACCCATTATAGATACGCCCCTGAATATTACATACGGATTACAGTCCACTGCAGGCGCTCAGACCGGGCGGCATCCATTCCCTGCTCCTCGTCTCTGAGAGGAAGAGAAGAGGAGCAAAGGGGGAAGTACAGAGCTAACCAAGGGGGCGGGCGATTAAGCCAATGAATCACTTTCACAAACAACTGAAAGCAAGCGCTGCGGGTGGCACGTGATGTCAGCGCTAACGCTGACACAGCAGGCAACCTGACTGAACCCGCCAGGACACAGGGCAGATGCTGCAGGGGCTGGGGAGTGAGGAGCTAATGTGCCGCACTGCCACTGCACCCTGTCAGAGTGGTGGCCGCGGCTGGCTTTACACAGGGCTATTAGTAGAGCACTGTCTGTCAATACGGGCAGCGAGCAGCGCCCTCCAGTGCAACTAGGCAGCTGCCTAATGGTGGCGCTGGCCCTTTGTACAAAGGATCTATAGAGATCCAAAACGTTGCTCTTATGTGCAAATAAACTATTGTAGTTTATGCATTATATAATACCCTGTTTGGAGTGATTAGGGGGAAACCCGTTTGTGTATGATTCTATAGTTAAGATTGGATTAAAAAAAACTATTGTTTGTATATGTGTGTGTATATTCACACACATATATATATATATAGTCTTTTGTAGTAATAAGATGATGAAACTCTTCTTGTATAACTAATATGATAATATTAAAATACTACACACATACAGTACATATATTAAAACTATACATTCCATTCTATTTTTGCTTTTCAGAAGTGGGTCATATATGACAGAGGATCATGACACGTGAAATACAAATTGCCTTATATGAACAAATATATTTTTAAAGCTCTCTTTCCCTGTGTGACATTGTGTTTACATAAGCTATGCTGCAAAGTGCATATTATTACTATTACATCACCCTGAAGGGGTTAAAGTGCAGAAGACCAAATGAGGCTAAATGATTCCTACCTAAGGCAGAGGTTCCCAAATGCGTTCCTCAAGGCACCCCAACAGTTCAGGTTTTAGAGGTGTCCATGGCTGAGCACAGGTGGGTAAACCAAATTGACTGAGAGTACTAATTAAGTCACCTGTGGTCAAGCATGGGTAGTGTTCACTCTAGGTCTGGCGCCGGGCAGGGTGCTTGACCTAGAGAAAGGGCACTCTAGTGCGCACACCCGAAAAGTGGGTGTGGCCATGAGAAAAAGGGGCATGTATTTAAGCCACACCCCTTTAATCACTCTTGGGGCGTGCCCGACACTTACGGACATGCCAGGCTGCCCCCAATCTCTCCCTTTTCTGTGAATAGATGCCGGGCGCATCCCGGAGTCTGTCTCCTTGCGGCTAACACCCGCTGCTGAGAGCCAGAGAGATGGTTCAGTGTGCTCGGGGCTTTGAGCGGCTGTCAGACACTTACTCGCGCTGATGCTCTGTCCCCTTGCGGCTCACTAATTCTACTTGGTCCCGCTGGCTCTATTGATGGAGCGGTGTGGTAAATAGTATGTAGGTTTTCACTCTGATTATTATTACTATTACATTTTATTTATAGGGCGCCACAAGTGGTCCGCAGCGCCGTACATACAGTAAAGGGTACACAGAACATTACAATACAGTAACCAAAATATAAACAGAACACAAGTAACAATTAGCAACACAATTCTCCATACACAGTACAGCTCTGAAGGTGAAGGCTGTCATAGAAGTGCTAGGGAAGAAGGCTGTGAGACAGTGGGGAGGAGGACCCTGCTTCTAGGAGCTTACAATCTAGGGGAGAGGGGAAATGCACAGATGACATGAGGCGTGAGTGTGTAGAGGGGGACCTGAGTGCAGGAAGTAGGCGAGGTAGAGATGGCAGAGGTGGTAGGGACAGAGACCTGGTAACATGGTTATGTGGTGATGATGTTAGTTTATCCACAATAGAGTAGGAGCTGGCCAATTAGTAGAATTAGTTGACGTCCCATATAAGTCACAGTACTCCCAATCTTGCTGACGGAAATATTAAGTCTTCTCCTATTCCAATAAGTGGGACAGATCAGTAGTAGTTTAGGGCAGCAACACATTTTGTCCAAACCTTTGGACTTTTTCAAGCTTAATGCCCACCAACTATGGCACTAGGATCAAGCTTCCCTGCGGGGGGGTAGCCTGCCCACCAACTATGGTGACAGGTGCAAACGCTTTTTATTCGTTTTGGCACTGTCTCAAGCATAAAGATATGCAGGAGACCTTTTTTAAGACCATGAGGGTATATATACTAAGCCTTGGATGGAGATAAAGTGGACGGAGATGAAGTACCAGCCAATCAGCTCCTAACTATCACTTTTAAATCACAACCTGTGACATGGCAGTTAGGAGCTGATTGGCTGGTACTTCATCTCCGTCAACTTTATCTCCATCCAAGGCTTAGTAAATAGACGCTAAAGACATGCTCGAAAAAAGGTTTCATGCATGTCTGTATGCTTGAGACAGTGCTAAAACACTCCTAACTGCCATGTCACAGGCTGTGTTTTAAAAGTGATAGGAGCTGATTGGCTGGTACTTTATCTTCGTCAACTTTATCTACATCCAAGGCTTAGTAATACCCCTTCACACTGCCAGCAAATAACACAGGCTATAGAACGTGAATGCGCAGCAACCCGGGTTACTGTGCAGTGTGAAAGGGCCCACTTGAAATAACTCAGGTCGGGAGACCCAGCATTTCAACTCGGGTAATGAGAAGGTTTGAACATGAGCTCAAACCGGCTTTACGGTGCAATGTGAACGGGTAACCTGGGTCGAGGCGACCTGGGTCCCGTTCACTGCATAGGGAGAGCCGGCGCTTGGAAATGATCTCATCTCCAAGTGCCGGCTCGGCAGTGATGATGGTGACGCCATCGACCCGCCATTATTGCCGGGTTGGGCCAGCAGTCTGAAAGGGGTCTCAGCCGGGTCGCATCCGGGATGGATGCATGTACAAATCCCGGGTGCGACCCGACTTTTGCGATGTGAAAGAAGTAAACATAGACCCCTTTGTTTTTAAAGGCATCTATGCTATTACTCCTATACATTCGTCACTGTGGTCTTTGGGCCTGATTCAGACTTGTGAATAAAATAAAATAGAGCAAGCAACTGTGCACCTGGACAAACCATGTTGCAATACAAGGTGTGCAAATACATACTGTTTTTGCATGTAGGGTAAATACTGGCTGCTTTTGCATGCAGCTGACATATGCTGGACAGCTTTATTTTTACGCTGCAATTTAGATTTCAGTTTGAAGACACCCCTCCCTAATCTAAATCTCTCTGTTCATGTTACATCTGCCCCACCGCATGGTTTTACCAAGATGCACAGTTACTTGCTCTTTCTTGCTGTATTGTCTGAATCAGGCCCTCTGATCACAAGAGATGTTGTGTGATGCGGCTGAGTGTTTCCCACTCCTCAAATAAGAACATGATTCTTTTCGGCTCTTAAGGTCCCTAAAAGAAAACTACAACTTTCAATAAAATCAGTCATAAAACTAATATTTGTCTGAGAATTTTGTCTGTATTTGCTTTATTGTTGTGGCCCCAGAAATTGCTTTTAAAGGGTTTCTGTAAATCCCAGTAGCAGTTTTCCATACTCAACCTAAAATCTCAGCTCCATGATTGGCACAGGGGGCATTACAGTGTCACAAAAGGTGCGTGGCCATGCCTCTGGGAAGCTTCTTACTCCTCTCCAAACACCCATTAATATCCGTGCACACTCTCATCTCTGCTCTGTAGATCAATGGTGAATGCCAGGCTGCCCCCAATCTCAACATTCTGACCCAGTCCGGACATAGCTGTCCCAATCGAGATGGCGGGACAGAGCGCTGAAATCAGGACTGTCCAGCCTAAATGAGGCAATTTGGGAGGTGTGGTTTTCTAGTTTGTATCTTTTTCTAAATGCAGTTCTAGTACAGGAAATAAAACTAGAAAAAAAATCTCTTTTTTTTAAAAACAATTTAAATGTATTTTTATATGCACATAATTTGTGATTATATACGCATCTTTTATATATGCTACATAAATAATTCCTTTATTGACCTTTCACCACACCTGTTCCATTGTGACTTGCTAGAGCCCTAGTACTTACAACTGTCTGTGTGAGACATAGAAAGCCTCACTTTCTCCAGGGGCAGTGCAGTCCCCTTCAAACATCTATCATTGTTACGCTAAGTATTATGCATTGTCGACTGTTCATGCTTGTGTCTAATATATTCTCTATATATAACTAAAGTCACTTGTTTTCTTTTACCAATTTCATGTTCAGTTATATGGTTACTCTCATAATGTAAATCCTCTCTTTCAGGTGTCTGAAAATCCCCCACAGAGACAATGGCGACCTTTACTTTACAGAAAATGTACAGATATCCCGTGGCTGGTTTTATTTTTCCTTTTCTGGTCTGGCTTGGTACGTTTTTGTTTACCATATGAGAAATAGTATTTTGACCGACTGTGGTATAAATAATGACAGTGTCTAGATAGATACTCAAAAGGTCGACACCAGATGGTCGACATGGTCAAAAGGTCAACATGTACAAAAGGTTGACTGACATATACTTGACAGTGACAAATGGTCAACATATTTTTCTTTCTAATTTAAGACTAATCCTCACCCTAACACTCCCCCAAGTGCCTAAAACCTAACCCTCCCCCTAATGCCTAACCCTAACCTTCCCCTCCGGCAGCCTACCCCCAACCCTCTGCCACGTGCTTAACCCTAATACTACACTTAAAAATGGTGATAAACCATGTTGACTCATTTTTTTTGCGTCAACCATTGTTCCTGTGGACCTTTTGTACCTGTGGACCTTTTACCCTGTTGACCATTTGTCAGTCAACCTTTTACCCTGTTGAACTAGTGCCTGTCGACCATCTGGTGTCAACCTATTGAGTGTCTATTTAGACAATGTTGATCTTTTATCCGGATGCCAGTTCAATAGGTACAGGAAATATTCCTCTGGTTGCTGAAGTTCTCCGTAATTTGTGGTAGAATTAAGCTAATAACAAACTCCAACTCTTATGAGATGCGGACAGCAGCGAGATATTGTCGATCTAACTGCTAGATTTAAAGCAGCCACTTGTTTTAAGGCAAAACCAGGCTGGCATTGCCCTACAAAACAATTGCCACTTTGAATCTAGCGGCAACATCATTGACATCTCGCTGTTGCCCATATCTTTCAGGCATCACATTTGGGCCTCAGGCTATAAAATCCATGGGGGAGGAAGTCAGATTTTTGTTACTCGTCCTTTTTGGATGTAAAGTTCAACGCGTATTCAGAACCCTTGCTGAATACAAGTTTCTAATCCCTGCAGTGAAGGCAAGCTTTCAACTATGTCTGTGGCTGATGGTGTGATTGCTGCAAGGGGTGCTAATTAACTTCTGCATCTTGTGTGACATGTTTGAAAAACATGCCATGTACACTGGGTCATGTCCTGGGGAATAGGTGCTAAATTCCGCATGCTTATGCTTAGTTAAACAATATATCATGTTACCTCATTTCTATAAATACATGTCCCCTTGGTTTTTCAACACAGCCTTAGGTTAATGGTAAGAGCATGTGTTGGGAGATCGGACAATTAGGTGTATTACAAAATATGGTTAAATGGCGATACAAAAACATGTATTAAAAACGTAATTTTAAAATACCTATTAAACTTATTTTTTAAAGCTGTAACTGTAATATACTAGATGCACACACATTTGCCGAGATTTATGGAACAGAGAGGTTTGTTTGTTTTTTCTTTCTTTCAAGTCTGTGCTATTTTATCAGCTGCACAAAATGGTTGTTATCATTTTCAACAAAACAATAGTTTTTGAACATCATAATGACTACAGGTGGTTTAATTCTACCTACAGTCAGGTGCATAAATATTGGGACATTGACAGAATTTTCATATTTTGGCCTCTATTCACCACCACAATGGCTTTGAAATGAAACAAACAAGATGTGCTTTAACTGCAGACTTTCAGATTTAATTTGAGAGTAATTACATTCAAATCAGGTGAACGGTTTTTAAGGGGCCAAAAGTAATGGGACAAACTAAACTCTAAATCTAACTTTCACTTTTTAATACTTTGTTGCAATTCCTTTGCAGGCAATTACAGTCTGAAGTCTGGAACGCATAGACATCACCAGATGCTGGGTTTCATCCCTGGTGATGCTCTGCCAGGCCTCTACTGCAAATGTCTTCAGTTCCTGCTTGTTCTTGGGGCATTTTCCCTTCAGTTTTGTCTTCATCAAGTGAAATGCATGCTCAATCGGATTCAGGTCAGGGGATTGACTTGGCCATTGCATAACATTCCACTTTTTAGCCTTAAAAAACTCTTTGGTTGCTTTTGCAGTATGCTTCGGGTCATTGTCCATCTGCACTGTGAAGCGCTGTTCAATGAGTTCTGAAGCATTTAACTGAATATGAGCATATAATATTGCCTGAAACACTTCAGAATTCATTCTGCTGCTTTTGTCAGCAGTCACATCATCAATAAATACAAGGGAACCAGTTCCATTGGCAGCCATACATGCCAACGCCATGACACTACTACCACCATGCTTCACTGATGAGGTAGTATGTTTTGGATCATGAGCAGTTCCTTTCCTTCTCCATACTCTTTTCTTCCCATCACTCTGGTACAAGTTGATCATTGTCTCATCTGTCCATAGGATGTTGTTCCAGAACTGTAATGGTTTTTTTAGATGTTGTTTGGCAAATTCTAATCTGGTCTTCCTGTTTTTGTGGCTCACCAATGGTTTACATCTTGTGGTGAACCCTCTATATTCACTCTTGTGAAGTCTTCTCTTGATTGTTGACTTTGACACATGTACACCTACCTCCTGGAGAGTGTTCTTGATTTGGCCAACTGTTGTGAAGGGGTTTTTCTTCACCAGGGAAATAATTCTTCTGTCATCCACCACAGTTGTTGTTTTCCGTGGTCTTACGAGTCTTTTGGTGTTGCTGAGCTCTCCGGTGCGTTCTAGCTTTCTAAGAATGTTCCAAACAGTTGATTTGGCCACACCTAATGTTTTTGCTATCCCTCTGATTGGTTTGATTTGATTTTTCAGCCTAATGATGGCTTGCTTTACTGATAGTGACAGCTCTTTGGATCTCATATTGAGAGTCGACAGCAACTGATTCCAAATGCAAATGTCACACCTAGAATCAACTCCAGACCTTTTACCTCCTTAATTGATAATGAAATAACGATGGAATAGCCCACACCTGTCCATGAAATAGCTTTTGAGTTGATAGTCCCATTACTTTTGGCCCCTTAAAAAGTGGGAGGCACATATAGAAACCGTTGTAATTCCTACACCGTTCACCTGATTTGGATGTAATTACCCTCAAATTAAATCTGAAAGTCTGCAGTTAAAGCACATCTTGTTTGTTTCATTTCAAAGCCATTGTGGTGGTGAATAGAGGCCAAAATATGAAAATTCTGTCAATGTCCCAATATTTATGCACCTATATGCAAAATAGAGGGACAGAGATCGCTGAAGGGGGTGGGTTTACAAACAAAATACCTCTTCAAGGACTGTTTTTTTTTTTTTTGACACATTGTAGTGCTAAGACCAGGGCCGGATTCACCGCTAGGCAACCTAGGCATTTGTCTAGGGCCCAGCGGGTCCCAAGGGGCCCGTAGTCGGGCCCCTCCCAAAATCCGGCCCTGTGTATAAAGCTGCTGATGGGACCAACTGCTGCCTGGACAAGGAGAGGACACACACACGTCCGGTGACCTGCTCCTACCAATAGGGGGAGGAGGCGGAGTCACAGACCAGGGCCAGCCGGCAGCCCTACTACTAAGCAGTGTTTGTGCCTCAGTCAGGAGGCTTGGATGGATCCATGAGGGCGATGTGACGTCATCACGTCACATCGCAATTAGACTTACAATTATTGTGTACTGCTGCCAGTGACACCCACGTGAGCGGCCACGTCGGGGGAGTGGCTTTGTGCGTGGCATCCTCCGCTCTCCCCTCATCTGTGACGGGCCCGGCCGGCACCAGCCGGGGACACCCTGACCTCGCCGCGCCTCATGTGCGGCGGTGGCAGCAGCACCACTAAGTGGGCGCGGCTAGGGGGCATCACCACCAGCCCCGAGACCGGCGTCGCTGTTGGTCTGCCATCTCTCCCAGGCCCCGCCTTGCCACAGCCCCTCCCTCACCGCTTGGCCCAATGAGAGGCGCCCCGCAGGCTCTCCTCTCACGCGATTGGCAGCGGCTCGGCAGCTTTTTTCACGCGCCGGCCAGTCGCGATGTTTGTTTAGGGGTTGTTAGGGGAGAGCTAGGTGGTTTGGAGAGATGGGTCTGGGTTGAGAGGGTTCTATGATGTGAGTGGTCTGTTCTGAATGAGCAGAGGGGGTGGGGTCTGTGCTATGAGGGGAGGGGGTCTATGCTAAGAGGCAAATGGGGTCTATGCTGTTAGGGGAGCGCAGTCTAGGTGGTTTGGGGCGATGGGTCTGGGCTGAGAGGGTTCTATGGTGAGAGTGGTCTATGCTGAATGAGCAGAGGGAGGGGGTCTATGCCAAGAGGGAAATTGGGTCTATGCTGTGAGAGGATGGAGTGCCTGTGCTAAGAGGGCAGGGCTGTTACCAAGAGGGCAGAGTGATCTGTGCTGTGCAGGGGAAGGTTTGTGCTGTGAGGGGTGGGGGTTCTGTGCTGTGAGTGATGGGGGTCTGTGCTGTGAGTGCAGAGTGGTGGGGGTTCTGTGCTGTGAGTGGTGGGGATTCTGTGCTGTGACTGGTGGGGGTTCTGTGCTGTGAGTGGAGAGTGGTGGGGGTCTGTGCTGTGGGGGGGGGACTATGCTGAGAGAGTTATGTGCTGTGAGGGAAAAGGGGCACTGAGAGGTGTTTTTGCTGTGAGGAAAGAGGTGATGTGCTGAAAGGGGAGACGGGTACTTTGAGGGGAGAGGGGTGTTGTGCTGTGAGACAGGCAGTAAAGGGGGCAGGATGTGGTGCTGTGAGGTGGCCAGTAACTGGCTTTTGGCCGTATTAATTAGGCTGCGAAAAAGGGTTATCGGCAATAATTTCTCGCCGATGACGTAATTTTCGTCTGTTTCACTTATCCCCATATACAATTACAAAGACTTTTCGCAGGTGCGAAACTCTTTGTTAGAAAACAGGGATAAGTTTTCACCATGTAATACATGGTGAAAAAAAGTGCAGAATTGGGACTTAGGGGTGCAGGCTTAAAAAAAAATTGTCTGCAGCCCTGAGAGTGTCTTCTATAAGTAATCTTTGTCAAAAAAAAATGTTAAAAAAATCCTCAGGAATCCCAAGAATTTGGGAGGTAGCGGCAGGTGCATTTTTGAAGAATTTTCAAAACTCACTTTAGGGACTTAAAAATATACTTGCACCCATTTTCATTTACCCCAAATTTGATTGTTTTTTTTTTTTTCACAAAAAAAACAACAACTGCCAAGTGCTATTCTTCATCACTTCTTCACAGGCGCATTTATGCACCTGCCGCGGCTATTAAAAAACTCTGACTACCTTCAGCAGGCCAAATCGGGGGTACCCATAGTGATCCCCCATGTCAGACCATCTTTAGGGGGGAGCCAGGATGATTTCCCGATAATTCCCAGGACTTTTTGATACTTACCTTTTCGTCGGATCCTAATTGAATACGGGGATAAAGCGGGCACGCGCCCGATACTTTATCCCAGAAAAAACGGCGATGATGGCGAAAAGTCTAACCTCGGACTTTTCGCCTCAAATTGAATATGGCCCTTAGTGTGTGTGCTATGGGGGACATGAGTGAGTTGGGATGGAGGACAGTGTGCTGAGTGAATGCTGTCAGGGGGCAGTGTGATATTTAATGGACAGGCAATAAAAGCTATAGAGGGGGCAATCAGCGGGGGCCTATCTCGGAAAAGCTTTGCAAAAGCTAGGAAAAAGCAAGTGTATTATACATACATAGCCGACGTTTCAAGGCCGCAGTGGATCTTCAAGGTGCTGTAAAAGAGGCATGAATCAGGAATAAAAATGTAGTGATATGGATTGAGGGAGGGGGTCCCAAAACTGGTATCTTGCCTAGGGCCCCATGAGCTCTAAATCCAGCTCTGGCTAAGACATCCTGCATAGCTGTAACAAACGACATAGGATGTCTCTTAGAGCAGATATACGTCACATATTGACCAGACAGTTTCTTACTGATCTGGTTGTTCTATGGTCATGATAAACAGATTGCTGCATGTGTGATGGCTCTCGGCGAATCTGTGATTGCATGAGACTTTCGTCTTACTTATGCTGCTTTGCCGATTCAAAAGGTGTTTATCATTTTGTTGCTCTTATGTGTAAAGTGGAAAATATATGTGCAAATCCGATCTGCTAAGGTGATAACTCTGAAACCCACTTTGGACTAACAAACAATATATACAGACATTTCTTGTTTAGGTATTTAATACGATATCCATTTTATCTTTTGTGTAATGACAATATGAAAGGTTAATATTGCAGAAACCCCCCTCCTCGTGCGTTCATAATTCCCATCTCTTTGCCCACATCCCATCCCAACCTTTTTGCATTCGTCTCCCCATAAGCCCGACCCAAACACTGTGCTTCTGCTCACATGCCCCTGGAATATTCCACCTTTCCTGAAAATGGGGTCTGCACACTGTAAATGGCAGTGAAGCTGGGAAGTGATTGGATCATGTTTCCCCCTTTGCTAAAATATCCCATCTCTTTTTTATTTACCCAGCAGAAGTAAATTGACCCTTAGATGCAGGTAAAACATAGAATGTAACCTTGGGAAGTATACACTCATTGCTAGATGTGAGTTCATGCAACTGTTATAAACTAGTATTTCATGTTAAGTTTCTTATGTTGGCTCTACTATAAGGACACTGGGATATGAGTAGTTTTTTCCACATGATTCAGTAGGCTCTGTTTTTCCCTCCATCAGTGATACTCCTTCAACTACGTCATGTTTTATTTTTTCCATTTGGTAATCTTTGAAAATCAGCCCCATTAGTACACCCTCCTTTTAGTTCTATACATAATTCATCTGCTTTGGTTTCAAAAACAACAGAGCAGAATTCTGCACCTTGTTTAGTGAAATAAATGTAATGTATGTGTATTGGTAGTTAATTCAAGGCTATAATTGGCATTTGTGTGGTAAATAAAATAGAAGGCTTAAGG
This sequence comes from Taudactylus pleione, assembly GCA_031769625.1. Taxonomy (NCBI): domain Eukaryota; kingdom Metazoa; phylum Chordata; class Amphibia; order Anura; family Myobatrachidae; genus Taudactylus; species Taudactylus pleione. Next base: position 1,973,027 of record JAUIMM010000405.1, on the reverse strand, counting down.
CAAGATATTTCGTTTCTACTGTAGGGCGGAGGCAAAACCTGACTAATTAGGCACCAACACCTTAAAATGACATATATGGAAGGATGAATTGAGAATTAAGACATTTACTGAGATTTTGGAACCCGCCTACTTGTGGGCAAGTGTTTTCGTGTGCTGGGTTGGTTCTATGATGTGTGAGAACATGTATTTATGTATTTATGTAAAGCATATGTATTTTATAGGGTGTGTGGGGGGGGACTGTTGACTTTATGTGCAAGCGTATCAATAAGAGGATTTTTGGGTACTTACCGTTGAATCCTTTTGGGATGGGGGACACTGGACCATGGGGTTGTAGGTGGGAAGGTGTGGATTTGGCACTAACACTGAAATCTATAACTCCTCCCCTCTGCAAACCCCTGACTTCAGTACAACTTCAAAAGTTCCTGGTAAGGAGAAGCAACACTCAGTGACACTGTCACACCGAAAAATAAAATACGAAATTGACGGTCAAATACGACCCAAATCATAATTCATACTCAATACAGCTGAGCGTGAGGGAGGGAACGCAGTGTCCCCCAGCCTGACTCAGAGAAAAGGATTCAACGGTAAGTACCCAAAAATCCTCTTTTCTCTTTTGTCTGGGCTGGGGGACACTGGGACATGGGGATGTTCAAAAGCCGCCCCCAGGGGAGGGAATGCTCAGGCTGCCTGACCGGAGAACTGTATGACCCCAGAGTGTGCCGCCAGAGGCAAGAAAACTGAATGCTGGAAAATGAGTAAACATGCGGGCAGGAGACCAGAGAACTGTACAACGGACTGTGCTGCTGGTCTTGGGTCGCACTGCCCCTCAGAAAACAGTCTCCCTGGCAAAAGGTTCTGAAGCCTGGTCTGGTGGCGGTAACCCTGCTCCAGAAGAGGCATGAGTGATGCCCGAGTGGATCAAATACGCAGGGGTCTGCTGAGTAGCCGGTCAACCCCCTAACGCGCTACAAAAGCAGCCGCAGAGAACAGTGTGATGTACAGCCCAGCTAGCAAAGCCATCTCACCCTAGTCCCAGGAAGTCACCGAAGGACAAAAGATCAGAAAGACAACCTCCTGTTGGAAGAAAGGTCAAAACAAGAGTCAGCTTGTGAAAAAAAAAACTGTACAGAGCACCACACCATCCTCCTGGAAGAGGAGAAAAAAGGTGACTTGGGAATGCCAACATGAAACCATGCCAACTGAAGGCAATAGCCATAAGGAAGACCAGCTCAGAAGCAACTAACCGAAGATCAGCTGAACGCTCCACCCATGCTGCCTGTGTGAGAGCCGACAGGACCAAACTCAGAGTCCACGGCCCCACCTGCGGATGAAACAGTGTCTGAATAGACTGCATACCTAGTAACAAGGAATTGGACCTTCAGAAGAAAGGCCAAACGTCACCCGAAATAAAGTGCCTGGCCAAAGCCAGTATAATCACAAAAAGAAGTAGTCAACTGGCCTCCAAACCCCCGCGAAGGAAGGCCAAGGAATGTGAGAAGTGAAAACTTGTAATCCACCCCTACCAAAAACAGTTTCCCAATTCAGAGGAAACGAGAGATATAAGCTTTCCAACCCCTGGTCACCAAAGGCCAGATCGGGAACAGCAACGGAGGAAGGTCCCTGTGTAGAAACAATGAACCATGTAGCAGCAGGACTGGTGAAGTGGAAGACCCAATCCAGGACATACCGACTGCCTGAGAATGGCCCCACATCATGACAGTGGAGCCAGCCTGGAGCCTCCAGGATTACCTGTATACGGGAAGGCTTTACACACCTGGAGAACTGTAGGCAGCAATGGGGATGGCAGAACCGACTCGCTAGCCGAAACCTGCACGGAACAGTCAAGGCATTCTCTGCAGAACCAGCAGATACCCTGTTCACAGACAACCCTGTGAAGTCTTGAAGACATGCCCTAAGATCCTCTCGCTGAAGACCTAACCAACGAACGCCAGAGAGACCACTGCATAGCGAGACCACTGCCCTGAGAGGAAGTCCGCTGTCCTCGATCACATTACAGGCATTATTACCACTGAGAGTGTCAGCGCTCTAGGGCCCCCCCCGGATGACTTACATTTTCCACTGTGCAGTTGTTTGACCAACTGCAAACCTGCCAACCCCCAAGAGAGGCAGAAAAAAATGACTCAGTGCTTGAGCCGTTGTGGACGGCTACCCAACGGCCCTAGAGTTTTAAAGGCAACGTCACGGCCCAGGAGACTTATGTCCGTGGGTACCACAAACCCATCCAGGAGGGACCCAGGAACAGACCTAGAGGAGAATACCGGAAAACAGTCACCGAATGAGAGTGAAGAGTGCGGTCGGACCGCACCAGCAACCTAAACTGCCGAGCAACCCTTACAAGGCTGAAGACGTACCCAATGGAACTCCCACGAGTGACCATAGTCCAATGAATGGTCGCTAAGTGGAGAGTCTCATGCCCAAAAAGCAAATGCTCCACAAGAGCGACGGACAAGGCACCCACAGAATGGAGGAGACCAAGGTCAGTAAGGGTCGTGCACTGGCCACCCCAAGCGACAAAACCCTACTGGAGAGAAATGTCGAAGACCACTTCAGAGCTGAAGGCGGCTACAAAAAAACGGGAGACCCTGCAATGTCGTGAAACCAGTGACCTAGGAAGATTCGTAACTGTGACGCCAGAGTATCCGTCACAAACTGAAACCCAAAAGAGCCTAGCTGCGATACCTTCAATGCAATATGCGTGGTATCACTGCCTGTAGTCTGATGCAAACCCCAAGGAGCTTGGGCTCCACTGAACGGTAGGGCCCAGCCCAGACTGGGCAGATTCGATCAATGACTGAGGAAGAAAGACGACCTGCCCAAAACGGTGAGGGTATGCGTTCCATACACAGAGCGGGTATGAGTTGACTTCCATGCTGTGGGCTCTGAATGGAACTACCCACTCTGTGGAGCTCGAGGCATGACGATCCAAGGTCGGCCAGAAAAAAAAAAACGTCCAGCAATCGAACCAGAAAGAAACCAGAAAACTAGTTTCTGTGCCTGCGGCAGGACTGGAACAAAAACACCGGTCAAGGGGATAGGAACAATGGCTCGTTCAATACCCCCATGCCGCACCTGGGGAAGAGCGACATTGAGAAATCAAAAGCACTGCCTTGGCAGCGGACCCCAAGGTTCATGGTGGCACACTAGCCACGATGCCTAGCACCCAGATGCCTCAAGACGTCACTCAATGGTTGCTGAACTCACCATTTGCACCTGTACTGGGTATAAAAGATACCTCATGATGCACAAGGCTACCCTGGAACCAAGACTACAAAACGGTGATGGTACCAGAAAATTAGGTACCAGAAAATAAGGTAACAGAGTTTGAGGTAGAGGGAATCAAATACCCGATAAGAGAATTTATTACATGCAACTCCAGGAATGTGGTGTACCTCCTTGAGTGTGCATGTAATTTATTTTATATAGGTAAAACTAGTAGAAACCTAAAGATTAGACCAGGGGTCTTCAAACTTGGCCCTCCAGCTGCTGTGGAACTACACATCCCAACATGCACTGCCACCTTTTTGATATAACAGCATGCTAAAACTATGTGCAGTGCATGCTGGGATGTGTACTTCCACAGCATCTGGAGGGCCAAGTTTGAAGACCCCTGGATTAGACTATCTGAGCATATTTATAATATTCGTAAAGGTCTAACTACACATACTGTTTCCGCTCATTTTAAGATAAAACATAATAGCAAAGAGTGCCATATTAAACGGTTTTTAGGCATACAACAGATTCTTCCTAAATGGAAAATTAGAGACGTAGATAAGAGGCTTTCACAAGCCGAAATGAGATGGATCTACCAATTAAAAACACTTGTACCCAAGGGGTTAAATGGGGAGTTCGAACTCAAATGTTTCTTAACATAAGAAAAGTGTCTGTTGTTTAACATACTTGCTGCTATATGTGAATCTTTTTCTATATATTTCTATTTTGCTGCTATCTCTCCTTATATTGTTTGACCCATTTGTATGAGTATTTTATCATATTTAATGTTAAATATTTTATTCATGTATTCTTTGTTTTTTGTTTTTTATGTGGCATGGATTGTTATAACCCTATTATGAGGACTATGTCAGTGCCTATGCTCATGAATAATTCAATTCACTTGGAATTCCTTATCTAAGAGGATTGTAATATTATTGGATGGAACGCAGGACTTCCTGGTGCGGTGGAACGCACAGAGATGAGTTACTTCCGGTTTTAAGGAATTGAGCATATGGAGGTCTGAGTGTAACATCCGCTGTTGAATGGAACGCAGGACTTCCGGGTGCGGTGGAATGCACGCGGGTCAGTCACTTCCGGTCTCCAACGATGAACAGACGGAGGTGTCCTGGGCTATCTGCCGGCTGGTAGAAGATTAGATCAGGTGAGATAATCACCTATAGGGTATTTAAAGGAGGAACTGGGTGAGCGAAGTACGCTTCTGACGAAGGACCTCGTTATTGTCCGAAACACTTTGTGGACTGACTGCGGCACCAAACACCGTTATATGTGTATTCCATCTGCGTGGATTGTCATATTCCGGAGTGACGATCTTACTATTCTCTGGTACATCTGGGACTGATGTCTACACGTTGACGGGGACGCTGGGTGCGGTCTCACCACTTGTTTTACTACATGCTTTTTATTCATCTGCTTCTTGTAAGTGTACATCTGTTATTAAAATCATCGATTGTCAAGGCTACTGCAGTATTATTCTACTTCTTTTTTTATTCCCCCATGGTTATGACGTTGCAAGGAGGGAGATCCAACAATACCTCTTAAAAATATCAGTGGTATCCGTTTATTGGAAGTTTCAAGACCAATTTATTTTGGTGATTATTGACTATAACCTTGTGTAAAACACATTGGTGTCCTATATGTACGTGTATAGTGGGGAGCGTGCCTAACTATGCAAACGGCGTTTTATGGGAGTGCATAATTAGCTAAGTAGTGTCATGGCACATGTGACATGGGAGGTTTTTACACTGACTTGATCATAGTGCTTAAGAGAGAGTATGGTCAACCTTAAGGTCTACAAGCAGCTCCGATGGTCTCGATTAATCCTTATATGCCCAGAGATGATGTGTAATGGGAACGAGAAGGCGTGTTTTTAGTCTTACGGCCGCATCCTCCCCTCGCTCGTCCAGCTAACGATCCCATCTTAACGACGCAATTTGCGAGTGCTTCATTTGCATATCCGGACCCTTTTACCTTACGACCGTGCAGCCACAACGACCAACTCTGAATGAGGTCCACAGTCTCTAGACAAGTGATATTTGGAGTGTGTGAGAAAACCAAAATACCACAGAGAGAACATACAAACTCCACACACCCAGTACCAAAGTGGGACCCGAACCTACGGCCCAGGCGCTGTGAGGCAGGAATGCCAACCACTACACCATCTGTGCTGCCCCGTGGAAATTACCCCCCAACCGGTAGGGAATCCCAGAGCAAACTATTGTAGATTCTTTGGACAAATTCGGCAGCCGGAGTGACCATAGTAGACACCCATTATGTGAAGGCTCGCCAAGCCAGAGTCATGTGCCCCGAACGTATGAGAATAGACAGAAGGCAACCCTCCAAGGATTAGCTAGTAGATCCCTAAAAAATGTTGCATGCGTTGAGCGAAAAGTCTGTTCGCAGCGAGAACAGTGGGGTGTGCTTCCACCTGGGTACCTAAGTCGTTGGAAGCAAATGTGCAAGGAATGATGACCTCGTAATCTGGCGTCTCCTAGGCCTCCCTGATAAGACTGGAGAGAGAATCGCCAAAGGTAAAGTAGTCACTTCCCGTCGCCTACGCTTGGGAAGCCATATTCGCTAAAAAGTGGCGCACAGCAGCAATTAGTCAAAGAGGACAGTGGGTCCTCACCCTTCGAGACTGGCCGAGGCTTCGGAGATTTATACTCATGCAGAACTGCTTATGAAGCCCTGGAGGGAGGAAGACGCCTCCTAGGACAATCTCCACCTGTGCCTCGCACAGCAGAGCCTGCCAAAGTCTGTGCCTGGAGCAGAATCTACTTTGCCAGGATAACCACGGACCTGCTGAGAGCCGGAGCCTGTGCTTGCCCCACCATGGCGGACCCAGCACCTCAGATGCCTGCGTGTCACCGGGCCCTACGCAGCATGAGGCCTACTAGCAATATCCCTGCTAACCAACTCCTGATAATTAGGGTTGTGGCGGGAAGATAACCCCCACTGTGGTGAGGCAGCAATGCTAACCCTTACACCATCCGTGCCGCACCTTGTAACACAGGACAGTCGTCTGATTTACATAGTACACATTAGCATGTGACCTAATACATAGGCAGCTAATACAGTGTGACATGGGCAGTCAATATGACATAGTAACACAAGACACCTAAATTTAGTGACAGTGTACATCATAGGCCCTACAAGTATAGTGTACATATAGAGGCCCCACAGTATAGTGTACATATAAACATACCGTATATACTCGAGTATAAGCCGAGTTTTTCAGCACATTTTTTGTGCTGAAAAAGCCCCCCTCGGCTTATACTCGAGTGATGCTCCAGGACAAGGGCCGGTTCTCCCGTTACGCAGCTGAGTAAGGCGCCACATATTGGAGGGCGCCTCACTCAGCTGCGTACCAAACGGGCCGCGGTGCAGACTGTGTCTCTGTGACACAGCTGCACCGCATGTGTAGCGCTGACCGGACGGAGTTCGGTCAGCACTACACAGTGCCAAACACACAGCCGCCGGCAACGGCAGCTGTGTGTTTGTTGTAATCAGCAGCCGATGAGAGTCTGTGAGACTCTCATCGGCTGCTGCTGCTCCCACTGCGGGAGCCATCTTCCGGCTCCCGCAGTGGGTAATGGGAGAGACGTCGTCATGTGACCACCCACAGCTATTGCGAGCGGCCAGGATGATGGTCGTGATGGTCAAGACCATCGCGACCATCGGGCTTGCGACGAGACCCTTGTGGTAGGGTCTCGTGGCCGCAAACCCCAGAGAGCTTCTGGCTCTAATAGAGCCGGAAGCTCTCTCACTGACATCACTGGTGATGTCAGTGGGGCTGCCCACAAACGGCAGGTGTTCGCTTGCCTCCCCTCTCCTACAAGCCCTACACTGGCTCACTTTCGAAGCCCCCACCGAATACTCTCCTATTTAAATCTCTGACCTTATCTCCCTTCCCACTCTAACCCCCCACTTCGCTTCACAAATGAATGCTGCCTCTCCTCCCAACTGATTACTTCCTCCCATTCCCGCCTCCACTTTGCCTGTGCTGCTGCATATCTCTGGAACCCTCTCCCTATCAGACTTTCCACTGCCTTACAAAACTTCAAACAGGCTCTCAAGACCTGCTTCTTTATCAAAGCCTTCCAGCTATCATTCAGACCCACTGCTTCTTGCTCACTGTCTCTCCTCTCTGTGTCACCCCTGTGGGTCTGCCCGTCCCCTTTAGACTCTAAAGCTAGGTACACACTGGAGCGATGTTGTTACGATTTGGCCAAATCGTAACAACATCGTGCAGTGTGTATGCACGATATACGCTCTCCCGTGGTCGCATGCGTCGTAGATGTGCTGCACATCAAACCTGACGATATCGCAAGCGACCCCATTCATGTTAATGAACGACGGAATGAGTGGTCGTTCCGTTGTTTATAACATCGCTCTAATGTGTACCCGTGGTACAATATGTCGCCCCTCCCACATTTTACTTTGTGGGAGCTGAGTGATAATCTCGGTGACATTGCGCTGCCAGCTATTGAGAAGTCACTACGATGCAAAATGCATGACAAGTCCTTTGAGTGAGTCACTTCCTTCCTACCTAGTCACTACTTGGCCAACCTAGCTTAGAGTAGGCAATCAGCTATTCATGATTTTTCATGGTTCCCAAACACAGTCCTCAAGGCACCCTAACAGTCCAGGTTTTAAGGATATCCATGCTTGACCACAGGTGACTTAATTAGTGCCTCAGTCAATTTGATTTTAACCAACTGTGAGTTAGGCTGCTATTTGCTTCTAGTGCTAGACGTACGTGATGCTCACACAGATCCTAAACCATGGACCTTGTATTCTGTCTTTTTAAGAAACAGGATTTTTAACCGCGCTCTCCCTTAGGTGGTCTCTGTATGTAAGGACTATTAATTCTTATTGCTGCCTGCAAGGGGTTGTGGGCCTGATTCAGAGGCGCACGCTATTTGCGTGCGCTCGCTCTGAATCAGGGCATCCCTTTTATTTTAAACTCCGGCCTCCAGGCCGCTCGCACAGCTGTTGGTGACCACCCACAGCTTGTACGTGCGGCCTGGCGATTATCGCAACCATCGGCATTGCGAGGAGACCTTGTGGTGGGTCTCAGCACTCGCAATGCCAAGTGTACTTCCTGCTGTAATAGAACAGGAAGTCCACTACTGACATCACGAGTGATGTCAGTAGGGCCACCCTCCTTCGGGAACGCCTCAGTTTGTACAGCCACCCCCCCTCCCCGTCTACAAAACGGGGTGAGCTGTCGATCAACATCGACAGCCGCCCCGTTTTGTTGCGAGCCCCAGAGCGAGTGATTTCTCACTCGCTACAGGGCTTGCACACGCGTTGGCCCACCATCGACCCACTTGCGAGCGCAATGCAAACCCGCATAAATACAGACTTCATCCTGCTTCAAATAGGAACGTCAGGAAACAAAACCTATTTTTTGCTAAAATCTTTTTATCCACTTCAGGACTTTTAACAACTTTATACCCTGTGCACAAGGAAAAAAGTTAACTCTTTGCTTATACCACATATGGTGAACATTTCTCTTTGTGATGATTATTGTTTATTTCCATGCACTCTGATATCCGCATGTGATATATTTTAATCTCAAGATTTTAAATGTTTAGTTTTTTATGCTCATCTTCATGTGTTAAAAACAGTATGGTTTTAGAGATATTAATTCCATATGTACCTAGCATCTAATTTATTTTTAACTATTAAACAGCATTATTATACACTACACACTTCCATTTCATTACACTCATTAAGAGACACACCAGTTACATTTTTATTATTATATATACGCGCCAGCAAAAACATAACCTTCTTGTATTGTCTGTCTGTCTGTCTGTCTGTCTGTCTGTCTGTCTGTCTAATCAGATGACTGACTCATCAACACCCAGCCCAAACCCCTGGACCTAGAAACATGAAAATCGGGGAGTATATTCCTTCCATGACGTAGGGGCCCATTAAGAAGGGATTTTTTAAATATGATTCCTAAGGGGGTGAAAGGGGCTAAAATGTTTCCTCCCCCTGTGCAATGTCCTAATTGACTGACTCATCGTGGCTGCAGCACAGTTCAGAATTCAAACACCAACTGTAATCCCAAGTGCTGCCAAACATCACTGACACTGGCAGTTGGTGTGGCTCCCCTATTTGAATAGCGAGGGAAGGAGATGTGTTACTACAGAGGTGAGAGAGAGGAATGTGTTACTAAACAGGTGAGGGAGGAGAATGTCAAATGTGTTACTACAGGGTGAAGGAAGGGACTGTATTACAACACAGGCGAGGGAGAGGAATGTGTTACTACAGGGGTGAGCGGGGGTAATGTGTTACTATAGAGGCGAGGGAGGGGAATGTGTTCCTCCAGAGGTGAGGGAGGGGAATACGTTTTTACAGGTGTGAGTGAGCGCAATGTGTAACTACAGGTGTGAGGGAGGGATTGTATTTCTACACATGTGAGGGAGGGGAATATCAAATGTTACAACACTGGTGAGGAAGGAAAAGGTGTTACTACAGAGGTGAGGGAATGGAATGGAAGGTGTTAGTACACAGGTGAGGGAAGGTAATGTCTTACCTATTATTCTAGAGGTGAAGGATTAATTTGTTATTGGAGTGATGAGATGGCTTCTGGTTGGAATGGGGTATACTACATCTTACTTATTTTGGTATCTGTTGGTAAAGGCCGGGAGAGCTACCTTGTTTTGCTCATCCCTAGCTTTCTGTTACATTATAGAGAAAACTCCACATCTGTTTACTGCAGCTAAATGACTCGTCTGTGGAAGTCCATATTATCACCTACTATTCCTGGTTGTCTTTATCTGAAATACGGAAGAAATGGCCCATTACTGTTAGATTCGCATGGGGTATATTACAAAACGTGGTCTTATTTATTGATACATTGTTTCCTTTTATTAATGTCAGAAATTCAAAAGGCAGCTTTGTTACAAGTATAAACAGTGATCCCTGATGCATTTATATGAAAATACTAGCTGTTACCTGCGGCTTCGCCAGCAATGAGATCATTTCTGCCAAAAAAATTTTGTTTGAGGAGTTCTAGTTGTATTGCTTTGCATAGGGGTCCTGTCCCGGGAGTGGCCCACGTTACCAGCAGTGCTATAGGCAGCAGTGCCTTCACCCACACACCAATGTCACTATGTGCCCTGTGCACAAACTGCTATGTAGCCCTATCCTATTCAAGTGAATCCGGCCCAAGGCACCTCTCCCCCCACCCCATACCGGACACGCCCATTGTGCCACACCTATCTCTTGCATTGATAAAGTCAATACATTATGTTTTTGTTGTTGTTCAGCTTTAACTTGACGGATGGAGATGAAACAAAGTGCAGGTTATTTCTTTGAGCTTCCACTACAAAATGATGCAGTTCAAGAAAATCGGTTTAGTCGTTTTTGCGACAACTTGGAACAAACAGGCAGACACAGCGTTTTTATAATGTTAGTATAGATTATTTTTGGCTGACCACACCTTATTCTCTTCCAATGCTTTTTTGATAACATTACATTTCTTCTTCATGCCATAGGGGTGACAGTCATTACCATGGGTATAGGCTGGAGCAGGAGGAGTCCAGGCACCAACAAGTTAAAATTTTTCTCTCAGAAGCCCCGGCTCCTCCTCCCCTATATCCCACCCCCCAGCTACAGGCAGGCCAGTTTTTTTAGTTGGTGCCTTGCAGGAGCAGCACCATGTTAGAAACTGCTTTTTATTTACATTTTTGATTTTAACTACTTGTTGGCACATTGGGTAGCGCGTCAGTCTCATAATCTGAAGGTTGTGAGTTCACTCCTCACACAGGGCTTTAGGTCTCTGCATTTTATCTTTCTGGCTCTGCAGCTGGGGGTTTTCCTAGCTTCCTTGGACACCCAGGAGGCCTATTTGCACATTCTTATTCACTCATTCACCTGAGCTTCCTCAGGTGGGCGTTCCAGGAGGAACATTTCCTTTTTCAGCTTTTGCCATTTGTTCTTTACACAGCCCCTCGGGTCTTCATGAAAGTCGTGGCAGCTCATTTTCCCCACTGGGGTATCAGGATTCTGAATTACTTAGATGACCTTTTAATCCTCGCCATGTCTCTGGAAGTTCTCAGGGAACATATCCGTCTCACAGTGGATCTCCTCCAGTCCCATGAAAGGATCATCAGTTGGGAATTCCTCCTTGACTCTGTCAGTAGATGTACCCTCTGGGGGCCTTGTTGGATTCCAGGGTTCAGCGGATCTTCTTCCCACTAGAAAAGTCTGGGGCCAACAGATCATAATTCGCAAGTTCTTGTGTCATTGCTGAGGGGCAATACTCTCTTGCATGCAGATCCTGGGCTCTCTGGTCTTCGCCTTCAGCAGGGTGGATATGCTCAGTTTCACTCCCGTGCTCTTCAAATGATAGTTCTGTCCCAATGGAACTGGTCTCATCTGCAGCTGAAGACGTGGAGATTCGTTCTCTCTTGAGAAGTTGTCTCTCCCTCTTGTGGTGGCTCCAGGGTTCCCACTTGGGCAAGGGTCACCCCTTTTGGCTTCTAGAATGGGCTCTCCTCACCACCGACACAAGTCTGCACAGGTGGGGGACAGTAACCTGTCAGCAGACCTCTGGGATGGTGGATGGTTCTAGAGAGTTGGTTGCCGTTAGGGGTTCTGGAGCCTCTTGCAGTATTCAGGGCTCTTTGCCTGGCTCTGCCGCTTTTCCAGCATCGTCCTGCACAGAGCAGCAATCACAGTCAAAACACCTTCAACAAGGCGAGTTGCTTTCTCAGCTGGCTAGAGCGTCATCTTCTCGCTATGTCTGTTGTTTTCTTTCTCGGGGTTCGGAATTGGAGAGCGAACTTCATCAACCACTAGGATGTTCACGCTGGCATAGGGGCATTTCACAGATGTCTTTCAGCTCCTGGTTCTTCAATAGAGCTTGCTTGACTTTGTCTTCCCGGCACTTCCATAGGCTGCTGAGATTCTGCATTTGTACCATGATCCAGAGGCCTTGACGGGTCGTGCGTTCTTCCCCTGATCTCGTGACTCCAACAAGTTGATGTCGGAGTCCCTGGTAGTCCCTGATTAGCCACAGTGTATTGGTACGCAGATCTCTTTGGCCTCTCCGTGGACGCTCTGCTGGGTCTTCCTCAGAGGTCGATTTTCTGTCTCGGGCCTGCGCTTCCAGCCGGTTCTGAACCATCTTGCTTCAATGGGGTGGTTCTTGAGACATTCGTTCTGTGAACTTAGGGTTTTTCTAGGGCAGTCAGTCGTACTATCTTGAGTGGCCGAATGCTTTCCTCTGCAAGATTTTTTCACTGCATTGGCAAACGTACTTCTCTTGGTGTTCTGACTCTCTGGGGTTCGCTCTAGGCGGCTCTGGATTAGGGCCTCCGCCTTTCTTCTTTGCAGGTGTGGAACTGCATTTCCGGTCTTCTCCCAGAGTCAGATTGCTCTGTTGCCTGACGTACGGGCTTTTATTCAAAGAGTTCTCCTAGTACAGCCATAGTTTGTTCCTCCGATAGCAGCTTGGCACTGGTCTTTGGTGCTTCGGGCTCTTCAGTTGTCATCCTTTGAGCCTTTGCCCTTGGTGGACATATGTCAGTTTACATAAAAATCTGTCTTCCTACCGGCTATTGCGTCGATCTGGCGAATGTCAGACTTGGGCGCACTATGCTGTCGCTTCCCATTTCTGTTTTTTTCACTTGGACTGGGCCGTTGTTCGAATTCACTTTGGCTACCATCCTTGGGTAGTCTCTAGGTTTCTCATCACTCTGGAAATCAGGGTCCCTGTTTTTCAGGCATCTGATTGTTTTACAGAGAAGGCCTCTTTGGACGTTATTGGGGCCCTCCGTTCCTTGCTGCATATGACCTGGGAAATCCATAGGATGGATTAGTTTTTTGTCTTCTACACGGATGGATCTGGCTGCCTTCAGGACGGACTTTGGCCAGTTGGCTCTGTTTGACTATGCGTCATGCTTACGCTGTGGCGGACCTCTTTTCCGTCTGTGGTGATGGCTCATTCCACCAGATCGGTGGGTACTTCTTGGGCAGCTCTTCAGGGTGCCTCGGCTGAGCAACTTCATAGGGCAGCCCCGTGGTCCTCCGCCCTTACATTCCTAAGTCTCTATTTCATACCTTCGCTACCGCAATCGCAGATTTTGTCTGAAGGGTTGTCAGTGCAGGTCCGGCGCGTCCCCACTCTCTTAGTAGGATAGCTTTGGGATGTCCCATGGCAGTGGTCTCCAACCTTAATTGAGGTGGGAGCTACTTGAGAAAAGTGAGACATCTTGAAGAGCCACATTTAATATTTGAAAACTAAAATCTGACAAATAACCACATTTTTCATAGAAAAATAACAATGAATTTATTAATACAGTGATAAATATTGTTTTTCTATGAAATATTTGGATATTGGCCAGATTTTAGTCTTCAAAATAAAATGTGGAGAGCTGTCAGTGGGGAGCAGGTGGCTGCTGGATGGTTTATGCAGACGGGACAGTGGATGAACAGGCCCTACACCCCCTTTCAAAGTGCCCAACTCTACCTCTGATGCCTGAGAGATATCAGCCTGGAGCAGGGGGCTTCTTGATTGTTTGTGCAGACAGGACAGTGGATGGCCAGGTCCCACACTCTCTCCAAACAAGAGCCTGGTGTCTCATAATGCGGTCAGTGGCGAGGCTGCTAGCAGTGTCCTTCATGCACTGCCACCACACCGTGTATAATTGAGTAAATATAATAATTTAGAAAAAGTGACAGATCCTGCATTAAAATGTGAATGGGTTTATATAGTGGCCATTAGTTATTTGAATGTAACTTTTTTTTTTATACTGTTATTTCTTCCTACAGTGACGGCAGATGGAGATCATTAGGGTAAATAATAGCTGCTATGATAATAGTGTCTTCTTATTTTTGCAGATGTTCATCAGTGGTTATTCATTGATGGCCGGATCGGCAGAGAGACTCGTGTTTGGTTATGATAGTTACGGAAATGTGTGTGGGAGAAGGAACTCTCCTATATCCAATGCACCTTTTTCTGGAAAAGACATGACTAACAGAAAGTAAGTACAATAAACCTCTCTCATGTATTGTAAACCGCATGTGAGCCAATATCTTTGATATTTTGAGAAATGTGTGACAGTTTAGACTGGGGTTAGACTAACTCAGGGCCTGATTCAGAGACAGACACTATTCTGATGTTCCCGCAGTTGAGCGATGTTTTTCTAGTGCGCATGCGTAGAGAGTCCCTTCCTTACTGCACACGTCCTATGCCATTGACAATTGCGTATGGAATCGCTTACACTTGAAAACGGGCTTGTGATCCCTGGGCGTATCTGGATACTGACTAGGAGGTGACCTACAGTGATCACATAAAGGGAAATTACATGGACTTGTTAGTGGAGTGTTACAGGCGTGTCTGGGAATGCTGCTGCATTCCCAATCGCAAATATAATACTTCAATGGCCATGTTTAGTTGGATATGAGGAGAGTAGCTAGAGTAGACCCTTGGCTACCGCAATTGTCAATGGTGCGACCGTTGTTGCGTCAATGTTGATGTGTTTACAAACTCTATCACAAATACATTGTTGAGCACAATACAGTCACCGATTCATTAGTGTGATTGATTCATGTGATGAAGTCTTGTTTTTTTTTATAGTGCTTTGGTTTATGGTTTATTATTTCCACAATGGTCAACACTTACTGGTAGCAAGTATGGGAGGAGAAGAGGAATCTTATTTCCTTCACTGAAATGTAATAGTTTTACTGCAGTTAATGTATACAGATCATGTGTAATGATCATACTGACAACGTGTAAAAAGTTTTTTTGAGATTTTTCTAAATTTAATTAAAAAAAAAAACTAAGAAATCACATGTACATAAGTATTCACAGCCTTTGCTCAATACTTTGTTGATGCACCTTTGACTAAACGCGTTGGATTCTCCTCTTACCTTTCATGAGCTTACTATCGCTATATCGGATAAGCCTTACAGTCTTATTTTATTACATTTGATGTTTTTTTATAATTTATGCATATTTATTTATAATTTGTGTGTCTAAAAAAACATCATGTTCAGTACTTGATTACTGACTGGTAACTCTATCTTGTGTGCTTTTAAATTGTCTTAAATAAGTTATCTTTACAACATTTTAATATTTTATGGTCCATGGTTCACATAATCCCTACTTTTATTTATGGAATATTACTATTGTATACCAAATACTGGAGGCTAACAATTGCTTTTTATTTTTGCACTATGCACTCTATGGGGGGTGGGGGCACAACGGTGGAGGGGTGGCTACTACTGGGGGCACCATTATTGGGAGGACCTCTACTGGGGGGGGCTACTACTGGGGGCACTTAATCGGGAGGGGGAACCTCTCCTGGGGACTACTACTTGGGGGGGAACTACCACTGGGGGCATTATAAATGGGGCCTACTACTAGAGGCACTGCATAAGAGGGACCACAACTGCATACTGGGGGTACTGTATAAGGGGTACTACTGGGGTTAAGGTGCATATGAATAGGAATGTTCAGTGTGAAAATAAAGGGGTGTGTCATGTTGACATGCCCCATTTCATTTTTAAGTGACAACGCGCACATCGGGGGGTGGGGGGGGCTCCGTTTTCAAATTTGCCCTGGGCTCCAAATACCCTAGTTACGTCACTGACCAGGGGGGATTACTTCTGGGGGCACTACCGGGGGGGATTACTTGTGGGGGCACTACCAGAGGGGGATTACTTGTGGGGGCACTACCGGGGGGGATTACTTCTGGGGGCACTACCAGAGGGGGATTACTTGTGGGGGCACTACCAGGGGGGGATTACTTCTGGGAGCACTACCAGGGGGGGACTACTTCTGAAGGCACTACCAGGGGGGAATTACTACTGGGGGCACTACCAGGGAGAATTACTTCTGGGGGCACTACCAGGGGGGATTACTACTGGGGGCACTACTAGGGGGAATTACTTCTGGGGGCACTACCAGGGAGAATTACTTCTGGGGGCACTACCAGGGGGGATTACTTCTGGGGGCACTACCAGGGGGGATTACTACTGGGGGCACTACCAGCTGCTGCATTTCCCATCCTAGGCTTATACTCGAGTCAATAAGTTTTCCCAGTTTTTTGGGGTAAAATTAGGTACCTTGGCTTATATTCGGGTCGATTTAAACTCGAGTATATACGGCATATATATATATATATATATGTATTTATATACAGTATATATTTGGTACTACATATAATGCCCAGCGATGACCCCCCACACACACTTTCTCACTTTCTCTGCCTATGACCTCTCTCTCTCTCTCTCTCTCTCTCTCTCACCCCCCTTACTCTCTTCCCCACTCCAATACTTTCTTCCCATCTCTTCTCCCTCTCCCACTGTCTCTCTCAATCAAAGCCCCCGCACTCTCCCCTGTACATCTCTGATTCAGGTGGAGGGGTCAGAGGTCAGACCAACTGTCACTACATGCCAATGTGATTACCTACTTTTTATCAGCAACCGATGTTATAATATAGTTTGTTCGGAGGGTGCAAAAGGAATTCCTTTGAAAGCAGTGACTAACACTTCATCTATGATAACTTCTGACTATATGTAAAAGGCAAATGGTTTTGCTAAAAAAGCTTTGTCGGATGAAACTAGAATAGACTAAATAAATGAAAATAAGATTACAATAAAATAACCATCATATTTTTTTTTCTCAGACATGTTTTCTTTTTGAATTCATGCAACTTAGAGTTCAAAGACCTCAAAGTCAATTCCCTCGCTTTGTGTGTATCAAGCTGTCCTCAGGAGCAGCTAACGTCACTGCAAGACTTGGAGCTGTTTGCAAAGAATAACGGTATGTTTGTAAAATTCTGGTTTAAATAATTCATGCTTTCTGTAAATGCAACCAGCGGGCACTGAGGAGAGGGTAGGCATCTCCGGGGGTGTGGCCATGGTTCCCTCTGTACGGTGACGAGCAGCTTCTATTGCGGGCTGGGCCCTCCATATCGTGTGGCAACACCCCCACTTATAACTATTACTAATGCCCATTGCATTTGTTGATGGCTCACCAGGCAATCGGGGATACTGAAATAGGGGTGAGGTGAATACAGAGTACCCAGGCCTCTCTAGGGGCATGGGAGTGTATGGAAGGAATCATGCCCATGTCTTCCTAACCACGCAACTTCTACTAATGGCCCCCAACTGGGTGTAACCATGCCCTTTGCACCAGGGCATGGCTAAGCTAACAATTCTATGAGCATTGCGTTGGCCCTTCCCCCTCTTTATAGACCCACAATCTGCCCATTCCATAGGAAGTGGGTGGAATGTGGGAGGCTCACCTGCTCTTCTAGGAGTTTGTGGGACTAATGATGAGGAGAGGCATTCCTGACACCTTATAGCTATCAGCCACATCTCCCCTCCAGTCACTCTCCCGGAGGGGAGAAAGTATGAGGATTAATGAAAAAGTAACTAATACCCCTTTTACGCCAGAGCAAAAACCTGTGTTTTTGCTGGGTCTACCCGGGTTGCAGCATCAGTGCAAAAAGGGTCCCTGAAAAATAACCCAGGTCAAGTGACCTGGGAATCCACTCCAGGTAACTACCAATGTTGGACCCAGCATGGACCCGGGTAATGGTGCAGTGTAAACGGCGCGACCCAGGTTATCCGACCCAGGTCATACCTAAAATGAGCTGATTGGTGGTTGTGGAGCAGTCACCTCCCACTTTTTATGACATCACAGGTTTAGTAGGGCAGATCTGGGTTCAGTGTGAACAGGGCTGACCTAGGAGTAACCCAGATCGAATATGCAGTGTAAATGGGGTTTGACCTGTGTTGGAACCATGTCCAAAAACCCAGGTCGGACCTGGGTTTTTGGTGGAAAAGAGGTATAAAATCATTTGGAATTACGATCTATGGGCTAAATCTACTAAATGGCGGTTTTGCTGGAGGCTTGAAACTCCTGCACATCGCCTGCGGTTTTCAACTCCAAACCACTGAATTTACTGTTTAGCAGTTTTGTTGGTGTTCTAAAAATTGCCAGAAAAACCACCAAAAACCATCAGTTTTCCAAAAGCCACGCTTACTAAATTACCCCATGCATCCCCCTGAAGAGTATTTTCCCAGCAACTGGCCTGTATGCTGAATTTAGCACTGCAAAATTAGATGGAGATCATTAGAAGGGTATAAAGGTAATGGCTGCAGATGTTGTTACATTTTATTTGCATAAAAGTGGTTTAATTGTTTTGTATATAACCTAATAATATTCAGTTTAATCTATGCTTCTCTAAATTTAGCTGTTCAAGATGGCCATTATTAAACGCACAGGCGATAAAAAAAAATAAAAATTTTTTTTGCCCTTGTCCAATGTGTAAATCACATTGAAATGACCTTTTATAATGAAATATTATGGTTAGGGTAGATTATTTAGTGAAGGATGATTGATATCTATAATATCTACTGTACTTGTAATAAAAATTATTTCTTCAGTTCAGATTAGTCAATTTGTCAACTGTGTTTTTACATTTCTGTATGGGAGTTTATAATATATATAATATAAACTCCCAATGCCAATCCAGAGAGAGGGAGTTTATCATTTCCTTACTGTAGCCAAATAAATGACAGACTCGGCATAGAGTATTAATTGCTTTATCCTCTCCTATGTTCCAGGCTCACAGCTCTGTGTATATAAGATGAACTACACAGAGTACACAAACCATCCGAAGGCATCAGAATGGTGTCCTGTGCTTCCGGTGCCGCCGAGGTAGGTGTTTCTCATTACTCTGATGCCATAATACAGAAAATAACCACAAAACTCTTGAAAGCACATTTTTCATCTCACACTAATGATGCAGCCATTTTGTCAGCCGAACCCATATTCGTGACAATTCTGTTACTTGCTTTAGCCATCTCCTTGTATTTAAGGTAATAAGTAGGGGTCCACTTCCCTTTCATTCCCTATCCCCACCCTGAACCCTTCCTGCTACTTGTAGGGCTAGAATGCACCTCAGCTCTCAGTGCACTTTGAAAGAAATGTGATGCCACAAAGATCTTTGCAGCACCACTCCCTATATATGTGTGTGTACAAACCCCCATAGGTGCAGCACTCACGACTCTCTTAGATCACAACAAAATTGGCAAATTCGTTTTTTGCGATGATTGTTGTGATTTAAGAGAGCCATGAGTGCCGCACCTATGGGGGTTTTATATGTAGTGCATGGTGGAGCAAAGCTCAAACACCTCATACCTCCATGGATATGAGTGAGCAGCACATGTCCACCACATATGACTTCAGATAATTTTTTGATTGTTGTCTCATTTGGATGGTTTGTTCCCCGTTTTTTCATGATTCTTGTATGACTTTAATAAAACACTTTTTGTATTTATTCAGTGTGCTGGTTGTACTCCATATCAATACGCCAGTATAGTGGATGGAGCCACTCTACGTTGGTTACTCATGAAAGTCCCAATCCTCAAAACATTAGGAAAACAATCGAGGTCTCATTAGTGCTGAGTGTTAAGAATAGGTCCATGTACATGTTGAATATTATTTGTTTAGTTAGAATGACAATGCTGCAATTAAAAATTAATTAAGAACAGTTAATCTTTGCTCTTTTCCTAACCTCCTGTGCAGTCACTAAGTACAGCATCTATTACTCACTGCTTATTCACAATGGAGCCAGTAGTTTTGTAACAGTATCCATGAATGCAGCCTCTCAACCTACGATTGAAGGTGAAGGCTGAATATTAACTTAAGCTACAAAATGGCTGCATCCATGGCGTGGAAGGGTCAGCTACATTTTAGGTTCCTAAAAGAAAAACTTATTATTCCTTTATTATAAATTTACAATTCTTGTCTCTTTTGTTATACAGCAAATCATTCCCACTCTTCAACCGCTGCATTCCTCAAAATCCTGACTGTTACAACCGTTTTGCATCAGTATTGATAGATGTGGTTAATGAAATAGATTTCTTTCATCGGATCCTTAGTGGCATTATGGCTGGCAGAGACAATGTCATAGGATTGAGCATACTTGCAGTAGGTATGAAGGCATCAAATATTTCCTTGTTTTCACTAAACATCTTTTCATGTTTTTTGCAGAAATGGCAGCAGGTACAGAAAAACAATCTAAAGCTACAAGCATTAAGTAAAAGTAGGGAATCCTGGCAGTAACCGCCTTAGTTATGGAGCATATTATGGATATTAGTTACGGAGGATATTTTGGAGATAATGAGTCCGTAATTTGAGGATATTTGTCATAAGGAGTTCTGCTAAATATGGTGGAACAACCACATTGGGCAAAAAAACTTTTCCATTGTAACAGCAGCCGTTAATCTCCTCCACCAAGAAGTGTAGGGCAACACAGTTCACACATTGCACGTCCATAGGACCTAAAGAGTAGTATTGTGGCGAATATGTCCTATCCAATGCAAGTGGTTTATCAGTTGATCTTGTTATACGTTGTTTAAGATCTTTCAACCATGTACTCTGGGCGACCTGTAAGGTTTCCACCATGTCGATGTCCTCAAGGCTGACCTCTAGGCATGTTTGGTGTAAACAATGCGAGGTAAAGTGAATAATTAAATAACACAAAAGTGAATGATTGAGGTCCCTGCAAGACGTGCTGATATATGTGGCTGCAAATAACTCTCACAGTTTCCAGATCACCCAGCAGGTCACATGTTCCAGGTCACCCAGCAGGTGCATAGGGAGAGTTCAGTAACTGACACAGTTTTTGGACCACCCAGCAGGTGCACAGGGAGAGTTCACCAACTGTCACATTTTTTAGAGCACACTGGTGATGCATTGTAAATGGCGGGCGGACATTTTGCCACATAACTCCGAAACGAAGCAACTAATTACAACGCCAATATTTTTGTGCAAATCTATGGACGAAGATCTATAATTTGGTATATGCCCTGCTCAGACAACGGCAACATAGAAATATGTCACTCATAAAAGTCGTCATTCTGCTATGAATATATAGATATCCTGTAATAAGACCGTAGTGATGAAGACAGTTCCAAATGTCAAACAGCCATATGACACCACACTTAAATTAAAGTGGATGCTCTTGTATAGAAAATATATACCATAATTGGAAGTAGACTCAAGTAAATGCTGCCCCTGAAGACTCTTATGTGCCCTTCTGTAATACTAGAATTTTCGACCCATCTTTTGCCAGGTCTCTAGCTATTGTTCCTGGCATTGCAGGGTTGTTTTTTTCTGTTCCCCTACCTTCACATCTTTCTCCCCCTCTTCCTCCCATCTCTCTCTCTCACTCACCCTCTTCCTCCCATCTCTCTCTCACACACCCTCTTCCTCCCATCTCTCTCACACACCCTCTTCCTCCCATCTCTCTCACACACCCTCTTCCTCCCATCTCTCTCACACACCCTCTTCCTCCCATCTCTCTCCCCCTCTTCCTCCCATCTCTCTCACACACCCTCTTCCTCCCATCTCTCTCACACACACCCTCGTCCTCTCCTCTCTCTCTCTCTCTCACACCCTCTTCCTCCCATCTCTCTCTCACACACACCCTCGTCCTCTCCTCTCTCTCTCTCTCTCTCTCTCTCACACCCTCTTCCTCCCATCTCTCTCTCACACACCCTCTTCCTCCTTTCTCTTTGCCTCTGAATAATATATAAATGTGCATTACACATATTTATACCATGTATAAAAAAGGACATATTAATAACGAAAAACGTTTAAGACCCTTCTCCTGGCAGGCGCGGGATGTGCTAATTTGCGGGACCTCTAGCAGGGAAGGGGGTTTCAAGAAGTTCCGCTCTTTCTGGACGCTTGAGTGTGTGTGTGGGGAGGCAGTTCAGGACCTGCTTTGGTTTTGGGGGGTTGATTCTTGTAATCTCCGGTAGATAGGGGTGTATCTATAATGGGTGCAGGGTGTGCGGTGCACACGGGCCCCTGAGTCCAGGGGGCCCCCCATTTTCCCAGCGTTCTGTGCATGCGCAGTAGGAAAATCGCCGGGAAAATGGTGCAGCAGCGCAGTATACTCTGTGCACAGACTAGTGCCTAGAGGTTACTAAACCTGTCAGTACGCCGCAGCCGCCAGAGAGAGAGGAGGGGGCCTCGGACGGTGAGTGAACACGGGTCCCCTCCTCACTAAATACGCCCTTGCCGGTAGAACAATAATACTCCACACTATGGGAGTAGTGAAAACTACGACATCTCCCAATTTGGAACTGACTGCGCATGTGTCTAAATCGCAAAACATGTTGTGGGCATGTGCTACACAATTTTTCTGAAGTTGCAAGTTGGTGCATTTGTGACGTATTTTGTACGAATGAAAATTAAAGTGAAATTCTGTGTTTCTGGGTAGCGAGTACCAAGACGCATATAGCGCCCGTTTCTGATGGGAGTGCCGTGGCCATGAATGTAAACGAATCTGAGCCATGGGTACGAGGAAGGGAAGCCTGTTTCTGATGGATCTCTAGAACCTAGCATGGAGCTGGTGCAAGTGCTGATGCTAATGATGATGGTTACGTCTGCGGACGCTAGAACAGCGGGCAGGATAGGCTTGCACTTTCAGGTGCACGGTTATGCAATTTACTTTGGGAGATTATTGCATTAGCATAAGAAATTAAGGGCCTGATTCAGCAAGGAATGTAGATGCACGCAATCGGTCGATGTTTGCGTTTGCAGAGGCTACGCAGACCCAGAGCAAAGTAATTGACAGGAAGTGCTGTTTGTGAGTGGAGGAGGTGGGTGAGGTGGGGGGAGTGGTCGGGCGAACACAGGCGTGCCAGTGCGTTTCAGCGCTGTTGCAGGTGCGTGTATAAATTATCCACTGCGTGGCCATAAACAGCCATAGCACTGATAGCGTGCGTGGCTGTTAGCAATTTCTGATTAAGGTCAGGGCTTGTGCAAGTGTGCTTTTGAGTCCAATGTTACTCGATGTTACCGATTGTTTCGCTATGTTCCCCTAGCATACGGATGTGAGTAAGGGGAAGTGGGTGTCCTTATGTCAGGCTGCGTTCACAATGTGAATGCAAACGTTTAAATAGCACCGCTGATATTAGCAACTGCGGTGCGTGCGTATAAGCAGATTGCGTTCCGTAGTGAATCAGGCCCTAAGTACAATGCCCGGCCATGGGGAACAGCAGCCACAGAGGCATCTGACTCAGCCCTTATATGCGGAATATTGGGAGATGATCTACGCAGTATCGCTTGTCTGATTAAGGGAAGTTTTTTCTTTTACTTAAAGACATATATCAATGTAAGGTTTTCTATTCAAGTGCTAGAGTTAATTATTAGATGTTAATATAGCTGACACTATGGAATTCATAGCAATAATTCCTTCATTAACTACCTATTATCTTATTAGCTGTACTAGCGTAAGTAAATATCACTGCCTCTAATCTAGATTGAGACCTGCTATCATTTAATAGGCCAGTGAAATACAATTGAATGCTACTTAGGGGTTTATTTATCAAGCAGTGGAAAGTGTTGAGGAGTGAACCAGTGGAGAAGTTGCCCATAGCAACCAATCAGCTTTGAAGTAGCATTTATCAAGTACAGTCTATAAAATAATAGGTAGGAGCTGATTGGTTGCTATGGGCAACTTCTCCACTGGACCACTTCTCCACACTTTTCACTTCTTGATAAATAGACCCCTTAGCTATTTACTTTACATTATTTAAAACTCACCTATGTACACTTTAGTAAATCAAAGTATGACTTTTGCCATTTGGCTGCGTGTAAAATGTATTCTTCTACTAATCAGGGTTACTGTTATGTACTACACTAATACCAGCCTTTCTTTTCTCCCATCAGGTCTATCAGTAATGATGGTCATATTATTTCGCTACATTAGCACCCTCCTGATTCATATCTTTATAACCCTACTCACATTTGGGTTACTATGTAAGTATATGCTTTTACATTCTAACTCTTGCATCCTCTTCAATATAGTGATGTGTTATTGTATATTAATTGGTTTATTTCCATTCAACTTTGGAATTATGCAAACGAAAGAAGAAAATAATACTATATGGAGTTACTTTTACGGTTGTTTTCATTTGTTTTTGTTTTTAAGACATATATGTAAAAACTCATTGGGAAGTTTGGTCATGTGTAAAGGTGTGGTAGTTACAGTAGAGAGAGGTAGTTTTACTGTTGGTCTGACAACCACAAAGATACATTACACTAACACACCTTCAAGAAATACAATCAGGTTATTGGTGGAGTAATTGGGTTTTTGCTTTCCATACAAAAAGTATTGTCTTTCAGTGTTATAATATCAGTGCTATACAGTGAATTATATTACTATGCAATCGGACACAACATGTCCACAGTTGCTCTGCTTTGCTCTCAAACATTTGTCTTAAGCTCAAGTCTGGAATACAGGAAGGTTCTCATACTCTTGTTCACCATAGAAATGTGGGTGTACGCTAAGTTCATCCTGCATAGTTTTCTGTTAAGCGAAATAATGGTGGTTATACAGATGTGTCGTCATACACTATTGCCGCAGTCAAGCCAAACAGCTCTTCTCGCGCTCCAGGTCCCGTGCGGCTCAGCTTGCATGGAGCGTCTTTTATGCTCAAATGTGTAATTTAATCGCAATGTGATGCAACAAAACTATTTTGTTTGACTGCACTGATTCATTTGATATGTGACACTTGTACATCTGTGTGCGACTGAGTCTAAATCTGTATACAATGTGCTACGCTGCAGTGTCCGCGGCTTTTTTCACTCCAAGTTCTGTTGTGCTTCGTATGCACTTATTTAAAGCTAATTCCTGTGCGGTCAAAGTCGCAATCTGGCGTCTCTGGTACAGATGAATGGTGTTTTATGCGTCTGTGGTGTGAATAAAGATGCAAATTTAAAGAAAAATTTGCTAGGCTACACCGCTTGGCGTGGCTCACTCTTGCTATATGTCCCGCTCTCATGGCGTATTGAGGCTAGGTGTATGAGGGCGCATCTCTATTCATTAATCCTTCAGAGAAATTTTTCCACCTGTGACACATGCAGGGCTGTGCGAGCGATACCATAGCACAGAGCTCTGTCGCTGCATATGGTCCCTGCGTCTGCTTATCAGGGTGCCTGAAACGGCATCCTGCAGCCTGTATAGCTTTTACAGTACCTCCCAGAGCATCCTTTGAACACTCCAGGCATGCACCTTGCAGCCTGTACAGGCCTCTGGTGCGCCGTGAGAAAGCTAGTGCTAGTGGCCCCACCCCCCGAGGCGACATCATGACAGCATGCACTCAGGAGGCGGGGCCGGCACAGGGCGCATTACCGCCCTGTTATGGCTCTGGATAAATGAACTCTTTCAGAGGGACTATGGAACACCCCTCCAGGTTTTGTATGAATCTGCATATTCTGCACACCTATAGGCTTTGTATGACTGCACATTCCAGAGTTCTTGGTAACACTATTGCATAAAGCATTACTGTAACAGACCTTTACAACTCCTGTGCCACGGAGACTCTCCCTCTCACTACTCTTTACTAATGCTCTATATTTTTTATGTTAATTCAAATATTGGTTGTGTTTAATCAGGTGTGATCAGACATTTGGCTCACAGGGAATACTGGGAATTATAGTCCCATAGCAGCTGGAGTGCCACACACTTCTTACCTCTATGTAAGACATGCTGGGGTTTGTAGTTCCACAACAGCTGGAGAGCCAGACATTGTTTACCTCTGTTTGTTGCTAGGGTGGCTGTAAGAGCCACACATTGCTTAGCTTTGCTGTAAGGGAGACAGGGGTTGAATCAGCAATGAATCAGCAGGGGACGGAATTGCAAAGCCGCACACAAGCAGCTTAGTAGTTCCGCCCTTGCAAAAATTCAAATGCACCAGTGATGTCAGTGGGAGAGCTTCCGGCTCTATTAGAGCAAGAAGCTCTCTGGGGCTTGCGGCCACAAGACCCTACCACAAGGGTCTCGTTTCAAGCCCGATGGTCGCGATGGTCTTGACCATCGCGACCATCATCCTGACCACTCGCAAAAGCTGTGGGTGGTAACCCACAGCTATGCGAGTGGCCATGAGGCCGCAACAAAAAAAAACAAGCGGCCGCCCTGATTCAGAGCGAGCGCTCACTTTTTGCGAGCGGCTCTGAATCAGGCCCTGTGTGCGATCACGCAGGACCCGCATCCACATGCGCATAATGGGTCCTATGCACGCCCAAATTCCCGGTATTCGGGATTCTGAATTCAGCATTGCACTTAATCTTTAAGACCCAAGTTATAATTAATCAGTTTCTTATGATTTATTCATACAGTTGTCTCCGGAGTACTGTGGTGGCTGTATTACGATCATATTAATGACGTTAGTTATGAGCTGGAAACTGAAAAGGAAAATGCAAAGTTTTTACTTGGATTCTCAATCATTTCAACGTTACTATCTGTAAGTACCTTCTTGTATTGGCTGCTAGAGGGTAATAATTATTTGTGGTTCCTCTCACTATTGTCTTCCCAATATTACACACTTATTATCTGAATTTGCATTGACTCTGTGTGACCGCTCTGGCAAACATTCTTTGTTTCAGTTCCAGTTAGAATTGTACAAGGTAACGGTAATTATTAGGATTATGGGGAGGCTTAGGGGTTAGGCACTAGGGGGAGAGTTAGGGTTAAACTGCTCACACACAGCGATTTGGCTGATTTCGACGAATCCTGAGGACAAATCGTGTAAAATATGGCCAAATCGTGAATTTTCACTCATGATCACGATGCCGATGCGCGTCCCTGCTGGTCGACATCGCATCTTCAGATCTGCCATGCTATAGGGCAGATTTGCCAATCTGGAACACAATGCACTGGATGCACAATAGATCTTAACTCAGATTGGACAATTTTTACTCTAAATCGTGTGTAGGACAGCCGGGAGCTGCCGAGGGAGAGTTCAGGGGAAATCGCACACATCGTGGGATCGTGTGCAGATCGCTATGTGTGTGGGCATCTTTGGACTGCGAAGGGTGGAGGATTAGAGTTAGGCTGTGGGAAAGGTGAGTTATGGGGAGGTTTAGGATACTAACCTAATCCTGTCGGTATTCTGATAGTCGGGATGTCGCTGTCGGTATTCTGATCGCCAGCATTCCGACAATTGGGAGCCCGTCCCCAACACTGTTATCCTGTTCTGGACAGCCACGGCCTATTCCTTTGCGTGAAAGTTTCCATTGGTCCTAATACTTATATCCCTTGATTAAAGGGAGTTTCAAGTGCAGACAACAAAGAATCATTTCTGTAATGCCAATTTTCATTTCATATAAGCGATTCTGGGCTTTTCTGTATGCTGTATCACCAGCTACAGATGTGTCCACATACATCTATCCTCCACGCACTACAAGTTGCGCCACACATAACGCGGAAGCTCTATGTGCTTCGTTAGCGCCAAGCATCTTTTTTGTGCCCCTTTTTTACCTTCAAATGCATCTTATTCACACAGTGATGCAAATATCTTGCACAAGCAGCTTCTGCTGATTAAAATGATATGCAGCATGCCTATGTTCTGTGTACGACTTTGGGTGTATCTGCATGTGAAATGCTGCGTTACAGTGTCAGTGGCTGTAACACTGTAACGTAGCGTTTCGCATGCAGATACACCCGCAGATGCACAGCGAACATAGGCATGCTGCATATACAGTCAGGTGCATAAATATTGGGACATTGACAGAATTTTCATATTTTGGCCTCTATTCACCACCACAATGGCTTTGAAATGAAACAAACAAGATGTGCTTTAACTGCAGACTTTCAGATTTAATTTGAGCGTAATTACATCCAAATCGGGTGAACGGTGTAGGAATTACAACAGTTTCTATATGTGCCTCCCACTTTTTAAGGGGCCAAATGTAATGGGACGATCAACTCAAAAGCTATTTCATGGACAGGTGTGGGCTATTCCCTCGTTATTTCATTATCAATTAAGCAGGTAAAGGGTCTGGAGTTGACATTTGCATTTGGAATCAGTTGCTGTCGACTCTCAATATGAGATCCAAAGAGCCGTCACTATCAGTGAAGCAAGCCATCATTAGGCTGAAAAATCAAAACAAACCCACCAGAGAGATAGCAAAAATATTAGGTGTGGCCAAATCAACTGTTTGGAACATTCTTAAAAAGAAAGAACGCATCGGAGAGCTCAGCAACACCAAAAGACCCGGAAGACTACGGAAAACAACTGCGGTGGATGACAGAAGAATTATTTCCCTGGTGAAGAAAAACCCCCTCACAACAGTTGGCCAAATCAAGAGCGCTCTCCAGGAGGTAGGTGTATATGTGTCAAAGTCAACAATCAAGAGAAGACTTCACAAGAGTGAATATAGAGGGTTCACCACAAGATGTAAACCATTGGTGAGCCACAAAAACAGGAAGACCAGATTAGAGTTTGCCAAACAACATCTAAAAAAGCCATTACAGTTCTGGAACAACATCCTATGGACAGATGAGACAAAGAAAAACTTGTACCAGAGTGATGGGAAGAGAAGAGTATGGAGAAGGAAAGGAACTGCTCATGATCCAAAACATACCACCTCATCAGTGAAGCATGATGGTGGTAGTGTCATGGCGTGGGCATGTATGGCTGCCAGTGGAACTGGTTCCCTTGTATTTATTGATGATGT
Organism: Taudactylus pleione; assembly: GCA_031769625.1. Taxonomy (NCBI): domain Eukaryota; kingdom Metazoa; phylum Chordata; class Amphibia; order Anura; family Myobatrachidae; genus Taudactylus; species Taudactylus pleione. Next base: position 1,944,259 of record JAUIMM010000405.1, on the reverse strand, counting down.
GACTGCTGACAAAAGCAGCAGAATGAATTCTGAAGTGTTTCGGGCAATATTATTTGCTCATATTCAGTCAAATGCTTCAGAACTCATTGGACAGCGCTTCACAGTGCAGATGGACAATGACCCGAAGCATACTGCAAAAGCAACCAAAGAGTTTTTTAAGGCTAAAAAGTGGAATATTATGCAATGGCCAAGTCAATCTCTGGAACTGAATCCGATTGAGCATGCATTTCACTTGATGAAGACAAAACTGAAGGGAAAATGTCCCAAGAACAAGCAGGAACTGAAGACATTTGCAGTAGATGCCTGGCAGAGCATCACCAGGGATGAAACCCAGCGTCTGGTGATGTCTATGCGTTCCAGACTTCAGGCTGTAATTGCCTGCAAAGTATTTGCAACAAAGTATTAAAAAGTGAAAGTTAGATTTAGGATTGTTTAGTTTGTCCCATTACTTTTGGCCCCTTAAAAAGTGGGAGCCACATATAGAAACTGTTGTATTTCCTACACCGTTCACCTGATTTGGATGTAATTACCCTCAAATTAAATCTGAAAGTCTGCAGTTAAAGCACATCTTGTTTGTTTCATTTCAAAGCCATTGTGGTGGTGAATAGAGGCCAAAATATGAAAATTCTGTCAATGTCTCAATATTTATGCACCTGACTGTAATTTTAATCAGCAGAAGGTACTTGTGCTAACTATCGATGTGTGAATAAGACGCATTTGAAGGTAAAAAGTCGCACAAAAAGACGCTCTGTGCTACCGAGTCACGCCACGGCATGGCGCGATTAGAAGGGCTGTTTAACGCGCAAGGAGGCTACAGTAGATGTATGAGGACACATCTGCAATTCTTTTTCATACTTGAATAACATGGAATTTTAGTTGCAAACTACGGTTATGAGATATCATTTCCTTCAATACACCATACTTACCAGTAAAGAGAGATCTGCACAAACAGAAAGAAACCCCATGTAGTAGATGAGTAGATCTCCAAATTAATATTTGTAACTAGCTGGGATGCCCCGCGTTGCCCTGGTTGAAGAATGGATCTTGAAGTATATCTGCAGCCTTCAATTTTTACAATGCAGACCAACATTGGAGACCATGGCATATGAAAATGTGCTTGGAGGAAATTAGTGTCAGTGCAGGTGCAGTGAGACAGTTGATCCTCCGACTCACTGCTCTTCCTGCCCCCACTGGTTTATATCAGCCTGTGCCTTCACATCAGTGCAGTTTTAGGCACTGGAAGACATCCTGAGTAAACTTGCTTAAACCAAAATTTCAAATCAGAGTCTCCACATCCTACTTGTTGGGCACCATGTAGACCTCTATGGCCCTGACGAACTTCAAACATAGCCAAAAACCTAATCCTGGTCAAACTATACCCCCATGCCAAATTTGGAGCTAGGTACAAAACTCTGGCCCAGTGGCGTAACTGCGCCCCCCGTGGTGGATTGGGGGTGTCGGGGACCATTGCTTCGCCACTGCCACTGTGAAAGCTGGCCTCTGAGGTGATCAGAGGCTAAGGAAGCCTCCGATCGCTTCAGAGGCCAGCGTTCCCAGTGATGCAGTGCGCTGGTGACATCATGAGGTCACCAGCGACGTGAGGAGCCTGCGCGGCCGCGCCTGCTGAATCAATTTAAATCCAGTCAGTACGGCAACGGGAGCAACAGCCCGGAGTGACGGCCGCATGGAGTCAGGTAAGTACTGGGATCAGGTAAGTACTGGGAAGTACAATACTTTAAGGGGCACAACTACAGGGGGCACGGCGTATGAGCACAACTACAGGGGGCATGGCATATGGGCACAACTACAGGGGACACTGCATATGGGCTCAACTACATGGGGCACTGTATATGGGCACAACTACATGGGGCACTGCATATGGGCTCAACTACTGGGGGCACTGTATATGGGCTCAACTACAGGGGCAATGCATATGGGCTGAACTACAGGGGTCACTGCATATGGGCACAACTACAGGGGGTACTGCATATGGGCTCAACTACAGGGGGCACTGTATAAGGGGTACTAACTTGATACACGCAATTTACAGGTTATAAGCCATGTTCCCAATAATCTGGTTCTACACGGACATAGAAACTGTGCAACCTATGTTGAGCTGAGGTGACAGACTGGCAGGGAAGGAGAGGTGGGATGGTGAAGTAGATCTTTTAGGGTGGGGTGTAATGGGCATTACTATATGGCACAATATGCTATTAGGGGTATTCCTAAAGGTACAGGTCAATAAAAAATCTTTATATGGGAAGAGTATACCAAAAATATATGCATAAAAAACACAGAAAAAATATATAAATATAAATAAAAATAAATAATAAAATTGAATTTAAAACCCAGGTGGGGATAAATTACACATGAATAGAAATAATAAATGAACGATTGACTAAGAACCACCTGGTGATAGTGTAATAAAAATTACTTATATAACAATGGCTTTCTGAATAAGCTTAATAGATAAACCTGTCACCCCAATTGTACATCTGCTGTTAAAAGCAATTTAATTGCCAGATCTTTGATTAGATGCAACTATGTTGCCAGTCAAATAGCAATATGATGCTGAAGTAAAGATTCTCCCGTAGGTTTTCAATAAACGCTGACAGCTGTATTCACAAGTTGCATTGGTTGCCACCAGTGATGTAGGGGTTTGATCAAGGTACAAACCTAGTGCACAGGTAAATAGTAGAAATGGGATTTAGGCAAGATCCCTAAGCACCGCTAATATAGTCCCTTTGAAGAGACATATCCTGATCACCTAGTTTGCAAAGCTGAACCCCATATGGGATATTTTCTTCTGCACCGCAATCTGACTGGAGTCTCCGGATACACGCTGCAGGAATCCATGTCCCACTGACGAACACAAGAGCCCTGACAGACACTGACACGCGGCCATGAGTGCACTCTGAAAGGCCATACTCCAGATAGCAGGACGCTGTGGAAGACGTTATTAATTGCATTCGACAGTTTAATTTCACACTTATCTATTTTATCTAATTTAGAATTTACAATACCCCAATATTGAGGTCTTCAGGGATAGCGCTCCTATTTTGTGTTTTTTTCTGTTGTACAAGAGGGTCAGCTCCTCTATCGGTAGTGGCAGTCATCTGAGACCTTACCTATTGTCACGTTTATTTTATCTGGGTCCCTATTATCATCATTGTTATTAAGAACATTATTATCTTTATTCAACTCCATCCTTGACAGTATAGCGCCCTGATTTTGTGTTTTTCTTTTGTATTCCTAAAGGTGGCATAATGTGTTATAAAGGGCATAATGTGTAAGGGACATTACTGTGTGGCATAATCTGTTGTAAGGAGCATTACAGTGTGGCATCATGTGTTATAGGGGCATTACGGTGTGGCATAATTTGTTATAAGGGCATTACTGTGTGTTATAAGTGGCATTACTCTGTTTCATAATGTGTAAGAGGCATTACTGTGTGGCATAATGTGTTGTAAGAAGCATTACGGTGTGGCATAATGTGTTATAGGGGCATTAAGGTGTGGCATAATTTGTTATAAGGGGATTACTGTGTGTCATTATGTGTTATACGTGGAATTATTGTGGCATAATGTGTAAGAGGCATTACTGTGTGGCATAATGTGTTGTAAGGGTCATTACAGTGTGGTATAATGTGTTATAGGGGCATTGAGGTGTGGCATAATTTGTTATAAGAGCATTACGGTGTGGCCTAATGTGTTATAAAGGGCATTACTTAGTGTGTCATAATGTGTAAGGGACATTACTGTATCATGAAACCACACACCTTAAATGTCGTCTTTGGGTGTGTTTGTTTTATGGGCAGGGGGAGCAAAATTTATAGTTACGCCACTGCTCTGGCCCTGCATAAAGGACACACACACACTTTCTCGCTTATTATATACATATCACACACAGTGAACACTGTATTTTCATTGTTCTTGTTCTACATAAGCCAAAAAGATCCTCTTTCCACATAAAAAGATAATAAAACATTACATGTAAATAAATCCTGTACCCAAACTACAACCAATCTATACCACAGAGACGGGTGTAAATCTGGGATCAGCCTCAGCCAGACCTAGATCGGATAAACATTACATTGAAGGCTCATGCACACACTGTGTTGCCTTTGAATTAGGGGTGAGCGGGTTCGGATTTCTGAAATCCGAACCCCCCGATCCGAGGCCGATCCGAGTCAGGCTCATCTTTTCCCGCCTGACTCGGATCTGAAATCGAGGCAAAACGTCATCATCCCGCCTTCCGGGTCTCGCGGGTTTTGGATCCTATATAAGGTACCCGCGTCAGCGCCATTTTCTCACTCGGCTGTGGACAGTGAAGAGGGAGGGTGGGAGTTAGGGCTGGCTGGGCTGTGTAGTGTAGTGCAGTGTAGTGTTGTGCTGTGCTGTGCTGCTGTTGTCCATAAGGGCTGTGTCCACTCCTCCAAAGTCCATAGGGGCTGGCTGTGTTGTGCTGTGCTGCTGTTGTCCATAGGGGCTGTGTCCACTCCTCCAAAGTCCATAGGGACTGGCTGTGTTGTGCTGCTGTTGTCCATAGGGGCTGTGTCCACTCCTCCAAAGTCCATAGGGGCTGGCTGTGTTGTGCTGTGCTGCTGTTGTCCATAGGGGCTGTGTCCACTCCTCCAAAGTCCATAGGGACTGGCTGTGCTGTGCTGCTGTTGTCCATAGGGGCTGTGTCCACTCCTCCAAAGTCCATAGGGGCTGGCTGTGTTGTGCTGTGCTGCTGTTGTCCATAGGGGCTGTGTCCACTCCTCCAAAGTCCATAGGGACTGGCTGTGCTGTGCTGCTGTTGTCCATAGGGGCTGTGTCCACTCCTCCAAAGTCCATAGGGACTGGCTGTGTTGTGCTGTGCTGCTGTTGTCCATAGGGGCTGTGTCCACTCCTCCAAAGTCCATAGGGACTGGCTGTGTTGTGCTGTGCTGCTGTTGTCCATAGGGGCTGTGTCCACGCCTCCAAAGTCCATAGGGGCTGGCTGGACTGTGTTGTGCAGTCAGTTGTCCATAGGGGCTGTGTCCACTCCAAAGTCCTGTGCAGAGTCCCAGTCCTAAAGGGGTGCTGTAGTGTTGTCCAGGGGGTGCTCTGTCCATCAGGGGTGCTCCCCCCAAGTGCAAAAATTTTTTTAATATTTTCTGTGTTTGTGAATTGTGTGCGCAGTAGCCGCATGTGCATCAACAAAGTAGTGCCAAGCGTGCGCCTGTTGTATAAGTAAAGGGCCGGCTGGCTTGACCGTTAAAGGGTGCTGTAACCCCCAAAGTACACTCCAAACAAAATAAAAAAATATTTTCTGTGTTTGTGAATTGTGTGCGCAGTAGCCGCACGTGCATCAACAAAGTAGTGCCAAGCGTGCGGCTGTGTCATAAGTAAAGGGCCGGCTGGCTTGTCCGTTAAAGGGTGCTGTAACCCCCAAAGTACACTCCAAACAAAATAAAAAAATATTTTCTGTGTTTGTGAATTGTGTGCGCAGTAGCCGCACGTGCATCAACAAAGTAGTGCCAAGCGTGCGCCTCTGTCCCATAAATAAAGGGCCGGCTGGATTGACCGCTAAAGGGTGCTGTAACCCCCAAAGGGCACTCCAAACAAATTTAAAAAAAATATTTTTTTGTGTTTGTGAATTGTGTGCGCAGTAGCCGCACGTGCATCAACAAAGTAGTGCCAAGCGTGCGCCTGTGTCCCATAAATAAAGAGCCGGCTGGATTGACCGCTAAAGGGTGCTGTAACCCCCAAAGGGCACTCCAAACAAAATAAAAAAAAAATTTCTGTGTTTGTGAATTGTGTTCACTGTGGCTGCACGTGCATCAACGAAGGAGCAGCGCCAAGCGTGCGCCTGTGTCCCATAAGTAAAAGGCCGGCTGGCTTGTCCGTTAAAGGGTGCTGTGACCCCCAAAGGGCACTCCAAACAAAATAAAAAAATGTTTTCTGTGTTTGTGAATTGTGTGGGCTGTAGCTGCACGTGCATCAACAAAGGAGCAGCGCCAAGCGTGCGCCTGTGTCCCATAAGTAAAGGGCCGGCTGGCTCATTTCTTAAAGGGTGGTGTAACCCACAAAGTGCACTAGTCTCCAACAAAAATAAAAAATTATTTTCTGTGTTTGTGTGCGCCTTAGCCGCACGTATATATCAATATAACATAAATGGAGGACCAAACTTTCTCCGATAAAAATAAAATAGGGAAAGATCAAGAACCACTTCCTCCTAGTGCTGAAGCTGCTGCCACTAGTCATGACATAGATAATAACATGCCATCAACGTCGTCTGTGCCACATACAATCCCAAATGACAAAGTTCAGGAAAATGACCTTGCATAGGAGCAGAAAAACCCACAAATTCTGTGATTTAAGCTGTTTTTATGCTTTTTTTAAAAAAAATACAGATCCAAAACACAAAACCCAGAGCCCAAAACACGGAAGGGTGGTTTTGGCAATACCAATCCAGATCCAAAACACGAAGAAAGATCCAGATCCAAAACCAAAACACAAAACACGAAAAGTGGCCGGTGCACACCCCTACTTTGAATTACATGCAATTCCGAATGCGCACGTGTTGCCGGCTGCATATGCGTCTTATTATTATTATTATTATTGTTTATTTATATGGCGCCACAAGTGTTCCGCAGCGCCTTACAAAGTACATAACCAAAACAGTGACTTACAGTAAAATACAATACAATGAAGGACAAGGACAATATACATTGATACATTGGCGGCCATAACACCCAATTAAGCAACAGAGCATAAGCACCAAGTGTTAGGTGGCCTAGTGGTGAGTAAGAAGTAGATGAAAATAAAGTAAGGAGAAGCACAAGAGGGTAGAGGGCCCTGCTCACAAGAGCTTACATTCTCAAGGGGATGGTCAGACAGATGGGCATGATACCGATGGGGAGGACAAGGAGGAGGGAGCATGTATTAGCAAGTTAGGATGAGAGCTAGAAAGCATTGAGGAAGTAGTGGATCTTGAGAGCCCGTTTGAAGGATTGTAGAGAGGTGGAGAATCTGATAGGGAGAAAGGTGGGGAGCAGCACGGGTAAAGTCTTGGAGGCGGGAGTGGGAGTAATCAGTTGGCATGAGAGGCGGCGTGTATTTGTTGAACGAAGAGGGCGGACAGGAGAGTGAAGGGAGATGAGGTCAGAGAAGTAAATGGGAGAGGAGTGTGTGAGGGCTTTGTAAGAGAGTGTGAGAACCTTGAATTGGGTTCTAAAGGGGAAGGGGAGCCAGTGGAGAGCTTGTAGGAGAGGGGAGGCAGATATCTTAACATACATATGAGCGATTCTAAGTCGGCCACATCTTCCCCAGTTCCCACATAAGGCTACATGGGTATTACTGGGTCGCAACAGGGCAATCACAAGTAGGAGCATCCTGTGGGCGCGTACACAGAGTTGCGTCCCATTTTGAGCAGTACATAAGCATCGATCTGCCTGATTTCAGACAGATCTCCTGCACCAAAGATGGTGCTGGCTCACATCCTAATAGTGATGAAGGCTGCTTTGTGAGTGGTAGGTTGGGGGCGAAGCTGTCACATAAATGCGTTTGACTCAAGATACCAACGGATATACGCATGTGACTTTCGGTTGCACGAAGTGTCCAGAACTGCGACCGCATTGTGTGCAAATCAGAATCATGCCCTTGCTTTGTGTATCATGTGTGGCACATGGTAGAAGCAGCTGGAATACTTTATAGTAGAGTATAGAGATCATCAGGGGCAGATTGGCCATTGACCTCACAGGGAGTTCTCCGGTGGGCCGGACAGTTTTTGGGCCACTGTAAACAATTTATTTTTCCTAATTTTTTATGTGACCCAACCTACCCAATGAGAGTCGGCCATGGCATATTAATGGCTTAAAACGACATGATTTTTTCATGGTGGATAACCCCCCCCCCAGGGACCAGCCACCTATGACTGTGCTTCACAGACCAGTCCACCCCTTCCTGATCCACTACTCTCCCTCCCTTGATTACCTGCTATTTGCGTCATGGGTGCTGGAAAGTAGAGATGTGAAGTGAGCAGCACAGGCAGCGTCTCAAAGCCGGGGTCACACATATACACTGACTGCCTGTCGATCTATTCTGTGGATCCTGGGATTGGTGGCTGCAGCCCCTCCTGGTCGCTGTGGCAGAGGACACCAAGCAATGCCTGCTGCTGCATGAATTCCAGAGTGTGCATGCACCTGGGGGGGCTGCTATCTGGGGCGCTGCTGGGAGTTTACCTCCCCTGGTTGTCTGTGAGGGCTGCAGCATCTTTCATTACATTGTATAACAGGCCCCTGGAAGTACACCAGGGTATATAGCCAGGCAGACTGGAAGTATGGTAGGGTATAGGCTGGCGGTTTATGTGTTCCCCTCTCTGCTCTTACAGGACCTGGTCAAACTTTGAGGCTCTGGAGCTGGGTGCCCTCTACTCCTGGTAATCCAACTCATGTAGTGTCTGCAAACGTGTGAACAAGTTGTGACTCTTGTTGTTAGTGTAGCTGGGGACAGCCCCATGGGTACTCACTGGTGCGAGGGTACCTATACTGTCTTCCTCCCCCTGAGCAATCATTGCTAAAGGTGGTACCTACACTGGGGCCAGCCCCTTGGGCACTCACTGCTGAAGGTGTACATACACTGGGCCCAACACACTGGCATACCTCCCAACATGACCCTCTCCAGGAGGGACACAATGCTCTGGTCCTGGACTTCCCTGGTAATTTATGATTGGTGGAGGCTCCAGGGGTGGGGCTGCAGTACAGTCCAAAATTCAAATAGGGGAATCACACCAACTGCCAGTGAGTCCCAGCCAGTGATGTTTGGCAGTGTGTGACATGACAGTTGGTGTGGCTCCTCCCCTATTTGAATTTTGAACTGCGCTGCAGCCCCGCCTCTTACCAGGGAAGTCCAGGACCAGAGTATTGTGTCCCTCCTGGAGAGGGGTCATGTTGGGAGGTATGCACTGGACTAACTGCTGAGAGGGTACCTACACTGCGGTTAGCACTCTGGGCACTCACTGCTGATAGGACACCTATACTGGGGGCAGCCATGAGCACTCACTGCTGAGAGGGCACCTACACTGGGACCAGCCACCTGAACACTCACTGCTGAGGGGGTTACTATACTAGGGTTAGGCCCCTGTACACTCACTGCTGAGGGCAGGGTGGATTGGACATAGCTTTTCTAGTAATTCCCATTGTACTATTTTGTATATACTGTAAATAATATTTTTACGTTGCCCAGTGGTGTAGCTTCCCTATGTGCAGCCATTCAAATAGACTACATAACTGCACTTACTGTGTACTGTGCAAATGTCTCTGCCACCCAGCTGAAATTCCACCACTTGTCCTACCCCCTTTGAAGAATAAGCAGCCTTGCTTCTCCTAACCATGGCTGACAGGCAGGGTTGCATTAAGGGCTACATGGGCCTAGGCCTGTAAATGTACAATGGCCTATATTGAGAAGGGGAGAATCTGTGACCAGTGCTGTGTGGGTGTGAACAGTGCTGTGTGGGTGTGACCAGTGCTGTGTGGGTGTGGCCAGTGCTGTGTGAGTGTGACCAGTGCTGTGTGTCTGTACATTATGGCAGTCACTGGGATGCTGTATGGTGATGATGGGATATAGCCTTTGCCGTATGGTGGTAGCTGTCTGTGCTGTATTGTCACGAGGATGCTCAATTTAATGTGTGATAGTCCCTGGAATGATCTATGTACTTTATAGAAGTAACCAAGCTGGTGGTAGTGATTGAGATGCTCTTTGTACTGTAAGGTGTTTACTGGGATCGCAAGCAAGACCCATGGGGGGGCCCAATTTCCAAAGCCCCCCACCACGGACAAATTTTTATAATATCTACCTACTTAGCTGACATGCAAAATTAAATAAATTGTAATTAGCATATAGCAAGCATTATAAACAGAAAAAAAAAAATATATATATATATATATATATTGTGACACAGTTAGGTTAGGGAGTCCCTCTCCTGGGTAGAGGACTCCTTCCTTACACACACCCACAGCAGCAGGGAAGCAGCACACCAGTCTGGATGCAAGTACAAGCTGGTCGGCGCCAGTCTTTATTGTACAATGTCAGAAACATAAAGAAAACATAAATATAAATCCTAGCCCTGTCGGGGCACTAACTTCACAGGTAGTTCCCTCACTACCAGAACCTGGCAGGGCCTAATGCCCTCACCAGCAACCAAGGCACAGCACAACACTTACAGATAGGTTTTCCAATTGTCTCTGAGCAAACTCCCTGTCTGCTCTCCCAGGTGAGACAATCAGCCCTCAACACACTAGGCTTATATTGGCCACTCTCAGGTGGAAAACTAACAAGCCTGATACTAGGCTGCGAGAACCAAAACCTGGAGTGGCCGTGGGTGGAGCCCTCCTTCTCCTCTCACCCACAACCCCCAGGTCCCAAACCGGCTTTTCAAAAAGCCGAAACTCAAGCCTGCTACACTGCAGACTTTCTCCTGGGGATTTTAAACACATAGGACAGGAATCTGGGATAAATGTCCCTGCCACAGACCACTTTACCAGTGATCCTATCACATATCCCCCCCCCTTTGTTTCGACCTATGGGTCGGAACAACTGAAGCCCCCAAACAATGAATGCGTGACAACGCGTCTGCATTAAACAACAGGCCCACTGGCCTGTGTTCCACTGAAAATGTAAAAGTTTGTAACGCCAAGAACCATCTCGTAATTCTCGCATTACTGTCCTTATTTCCGGACATCCACTTCAAAGGGCATGGTCAGTGATCAATTTGAACTTTCTTCCAACCAAGTAGTACCTGAGAGCCTCTAATGCCCACTTTATGGCCAACGCCTCCTTCTCCACTGTGGCATCGGGTAGGCATCGAATTTTGAAACACTGTTCAACTTTCGGAAGTCATTGCAGAAACGCACACTCCCGTCGGGCTTTGGAATCAACACAATGGGACTTAACCATTCACTATGTGATTCTTCAATAACCCCTAACTCTAGCATATTTTTAATTTCTTTCGACACCGATTCTCTTTGTGCTACTGGTAACCTATAGGGCTTTAGATTTACTGGAGGGGCTCGGTCGGCCGACAGTACCGCTCTATCTTTCCAGGGCTTTAACAGATTTTTATGGTATATCTGTTCCGGCTTTCTTTTCCCCGGCTGGTAAACTTTGTAATTGACCTGTCCCACTCTTTCTAAGATTTCAAAGGGCCCTTGCCATTTAGCCAAAAGTTTATTTTCCACAGTGGGAACCAACACTAACACTCTGTCCCCAGGAGCAAAGCTGCGTGACCGAGCATTGCGGTTGTATGCCCTCTGCCGTGCCTGTTGAGCCGGTTCCAGGTGCCCTCTTACTACCGGCACCTCTATAATAGGCAATGGAACTAGTGGACCCTTAGAACGTGGCCTGGGAGCATGATACTGACACTCAGGGCAGGATGCGCAAAAGTCAGATACCTCTTTATGAAGCCCGGGCCAGAAAAACCTCTGCATTATTCGCTCAGTGGCTTTCAATACCGCTAGATGGCCTGCCGTTATATGACCATGGGCCAGATCCAACACTGTTCTTCTGTAGGCTTTGGGAACTATTAGTTGTTCCACAATATCTTCCCCCTTCTTAGTCACCTGATATAACAAATCCTGACACATTACCATGTGGGGATAGGACAAAGGACTATCAGGGTCTACGGGTTTACCATCAACTACTTTTACATTCTCCCTGGCTTTTACCAAAGTAGGGTCATTCAACTGCTCCACGGCAAAGACCTCTCTTCTGACCTCTAAATCAGGCAGACGATCAACTGGCCCAACAACACTTCCCACCTCAATGGGAGGCACATCAGTTGGTGGGCCACCGTCACGCTCCGCATTCTCTAGTTCGCCAACCATAGTAGAAAAAGGGAATAACTCTGACTCAGAAGAAACTCCCTCCTCCACTACATCGACAACCCTCTCAAATGGACCGGGGTTGTTCACTTCTGGAACAAAACGGCTTTCCCACAACTTCCAGAAGTGAGCAAAGTCTCTCCCCAATATTGCATCGCACATCAGTCCATGCACCAAACCCACAGAAACTATAGCAGAGCCACATGGTGTCTCGATGTTCACCTCGGCCGTAACATAATATCGACTATCCCCATGTATGCAGGTCACACCAACAGTTTTCCCTGTATGCCTCAAGGGGTTCACCAGCTCAGCTTTTATAAGTGTCACCAAGCTACCAGAGTCTAACAGTGCCTCTACTCGGTTGCCATCTACAGTGAGTACACACATGTGCTTATCAGTCTCAGCCTGCTGGTCAGTCGTACAGGCTGTCTGTGCAAAGAAAGACCCCCTGCGGTAGACATGAGCAGTATCACATTGCATAGGTTCAGTTGTAAGTGAACAATTAGCGGCAATATGGCCGAAGTCACCACACCGGAAACACTGAATCATATTAATGTCTAGTCGTTTACGGGGCAAGAACCTTCCTGGCCTGGCAGGCCTGTCTCCAGGTTCTACACCCTCAGTCTTAGGTACATTCCACCGCCCAGCACCCTTCTCCCCTGGAACAGTCCTACCAGTGTCTGTGGGAGTTCGCCGGTGCGCCATCGGGGCTTGGTGGGGCATACTCCTCAGCTCCTCAGCCGCCACATACCTCTCCACTAGCTCGACCAACTGGTCCGCGGTCTTAGGGTCTGCATGGCTCACCCACTTGCTCAGAGTCGCGAGTAATGATCGCAGGTACCGGTCCATCACGACCCTTTCCACGATCTGTGGTCCCATCAGCGTCTCGGGCTGTAGCCATTTTGAGGACAGATGGACGAGGTCATGCATCTGTGAACGTGGAGGCTTGTCCATATGGAACTCCCAACGGTGGACCCGTTGGGCACGAACAAAGGTGGTGACAGCGAGTTAGGATCTCCTGTTTTAGTTTTTTATAGTCCTTGGCATCAGCCAGGCATAAGTCGAAATATGCTTTTTGTGGCTCCCCAGACAAAAAAGGTGCCACCAGACTTGCCCACTGCTTCTGGGGCCAACTCTCCCTTTCGGCCGTTCTTTCAAATGCGGCGAGATAGGCCTCCACATCATCGCCCGAAGTCATCTTTTGGATAAAAGTGACTGGCTCGTATGGAGTGAGTGGGGGTGGGAGGACCAGTATTAACATCTCTGGGCCGGGCGACCAGGTGCTGTACCACCTCTTTTATGGCCTGGCTGTTTTCCGCTAAGGCCTGGCGGGTTTCCTCGATGGCGACCTGTTGTTGCCTCTGGGCTGTCTCCAAGGCCAACAGTTGCACCCTGGTGGATTCCTGCTGAGCTGCTGTAGCTTCCTGCTGAGCCCTGGTAGATTCCTGCTGAGCTGCTGTAGCTTGGAGCAAGGCCTTAATAATGTCCTCCATTTTGTCCTGGGGTGTAGGTTGGAAGCTGAACCTTGCCTCTCTGAGCATTGGCTGACGCCTCCTCTATGGGACTCCAAGGACACAGTGTTATTTCCACACTCACAAATTGGGTGTCTGTCCCTTTAATTTTTAAACGGAAAGTTTTCCTCTCGCTGCAACTTTAGTGTGTGTGGGTGCCCGCATTCTCCACCATATTGTGACACAGTTAGGTTAGGGGGTCCCTCTCCTGGGTAGAGGACTCCTTCCTTACACACACCCACAGCAGCAGGGAAGCAGCACACCAGTCTGGATGCAAGTACAAGCTGGTAGGCGCCAGTCTTTATTGTACAATGTCAGAAACATAAAGAAAACATAAATATAAATCCTAGCCCTGTCGGGGCACTAACTTCACAGGTAGTTCCCTCACTACCAGAACCTGACAGGGCCTAATGCCCTCACCAGCAACCAAGGCACAGCACAACACTTACAGATAGGTTTTCCAAGTGTCTCTGAGCAAACTCCCTGTCTGCTCTCCCAGGTGAGACAATCAGCCCTCAACACACTAGGCTTATATTGGCCACTCTCAGGTGGAAAACTAACAAGCCTGATACCAGGCTGCGAGAACCAAAACCTGGAGTGGCCGTGGGTGGAGCCCTCCCTCTCCTCTCACCCACAACCCCCAGGTCCCAAACCGGCTTTTCAAAAAGCCGAAACTCAAGCCTGCTACACTGCAGACTTTCTCCTGGGGATTTTAAACACATAGGACAGGAATCTGGGATAAATGTCCCTGCCACAGACCACTTTACCAGTGATCCTATCACAATATATATATATATTTATATATATATATTAGGGATGTGCAGGCTCGGATAGGTTCGAGTTTGCACGTTGAGTTCGGATTTTTTTGGAGGGAAAAATCCGAACTCAACGTGCAAACTCGAACCTTTCCGAGCCTGCACATCCCTAATATATATATATATATGTATATATAAAGTCAGGTGCATAAATATTGGGACATTGACAGAATTTTCATATTTTGGCCTCTATTCACCACCACAATGCTTTGAAATGAAAGAAACAAGATGTGCTTTAACTGCAGACTTTCAGATTTAATTTGAGGGTAATTACATCCAAATCAGGTGAACGGTGTAGGAATTACAACGGTTTCTATATGTGCCTCCCACTTTTTAAGGGGCCAAAAGTAATGGGACAAACTAAACAATCCTAAATCTAACTTTCACTTTTTAATACTTTGTTGCAAATCCTTTGCAGGCAATTACAGCCTGAAGTCTGGAACGCATAGACATCACCAGACGCTGGGTTTCATCCCTGGTGATGCTCTGCCAGGCCTCTACTGCAAATGTCTTCAGTTCCTGCTTGTTCTTGGGGCATTTTCCCTTCAGTTTTGTCTTCATCAAGTGAAATGCATGCTCAATTAGATTCAGGTCAGGGGATTGACTTGGCCATTGCATAACATTCCACTTTTTAGCCTTAAAAAACTCTTTGGTTGCTTTTGCAGTATGCTTCGGGTCATTGTCCATCTGCACTGTGAAGTGCAAATTAGTTCTGAAGCATTTGACTGAATATGAGCATATAATATTGCCCGAAACACTTCAGAATTCATTCTGCAGCTTTTGTCAGCAGTCACATCATCAATAAATACAAGGGAACCAGTTCCATTGGCAGCCATACATGCCCACGCCATGACACTACCACCACCATGCTTCACTGATGAGGTGGTATGCTTTGGATCATGAGCAGTTCCTTTCCTTCTCCATACTCTTCTCTTCCCATCACTCTGGTACAAGTCGATCTTTGTCTCATCTGTCCATAGGATGTTTTTCAAGAACTGTAATGGCTTTTTTAGATGTTGTTTGGCAAACTCTAAACTGGTCTTCCTGTTTTTGTGGCTCACCAATGGTTTACATCTTGTGGTGAACCCTCTATATTCACTCTTGTGAAGTTTTCTCTTGATTGTTGACTTTGACACATATACACCTACCTCCTGGAGAGTGTTCTTGATTTGGCCAACTGTTGTGAAGGGGTTTTTCTTCACCAGGGAAATAATTCTTCAGTCATCCACCACAGTTGTTTTCCGTGGTCTTCCGGGTCTTTTGGTGTTGCTGAGCTCTCCGGGGCATTCTTTCTTTTTAAGAATGTTCCAAACAGTTGATTTGGCCACACCTAATGTTTTTGCTATCTCTCTGATGGGTTTGTTTTGATTTCTCAGCCTAATGATGGCTTGCTTCACTGATAGTGACAGCTCTTTGGATCTCATATTGAGAGTCGATAGCAACTGATTCCAAATGCAAATGACACATCTAGAATCAACTCCAGACCTTTTACCTGCTTAATTGATAATGAAATAATGAGGGAATAGCCCACACCTGTCGATGAAATAGCTTTTGAGTTGATAGTCCCATTACTTTTGGCCCCTTAAAAAGTGGGAGGCACATATAGAAACCGTTGTAATTCCTACACCGTTCAGATGATTTATATGTAATTACCCTCAAATTAAATCTGAAAGTCTGCAGTTAAAGCACATCTTGCTGGTTTCATTTCAAAGCCATTGTGGTGGTGAATAGAGGCCAAAATATGAAAATTCTGTCAATGTCCCAATATTTATGCACCTGACTGTATATATATATAATATATATATATATATATAATATATATATATATATATATATATATATATTCTCCTTAAACCTAAATATTTCTGAAACAAAATGGTATATAAGAAGGCAACGTTTCACTAATAAATCAGTTAATGAAGAGAGATGGAGGCAGAGACGACTGGGCCAGTGGCAGCAGTTGCCCTGCAGCAACACTCATAGGTCGCCTGGGCCCCATAGCAGCCCCATTCTCTGTACCTACTGTCTGAGATTTGCTGCAAAATTGGACAAGTGTGTAGGCATATACTGGATGTTGAATCTGTGTCCAGGTCTCCATTAGGATTGTGTTAAAAGTCTGGCCTGGAGTTGAATCCTCCACTTAGACAAGTGTGCAGGGCCGGCCCGCCCGTTACGCGTAGAGCGCTAGCCGGCAGAGGGCGCCGTGAAGCCGCCGGCCGCAATTCAGTTCCCGGCGCGGCCACACATACTGACTGCCGGTCGGGAATAGGTTTGCTGATGCTGACCGGGAGAACATTGACTGCCTGGTAACTCTGCAGCACTGCCTCCTTTGGCTGCGCAACGTGGCGTGATGACGTCACGCCGGCACAGCACCCCCGCCCACTCGCTTGCCTGCTTAATTATGCGCTTCACAAATGATGGAGGAGTTACATACAAATGCTCCAGCCTCATCGTAGGACGCCCACATGGTGAGCAGTGAATACCACCTGTCAGGCTGCCTTTCACTGGCCTGGAGCAGCCTTGGGGGAGGTAGGAGAGAGATGGGGGGATGGGGTGCATTTGATTACTTAGTTCAGTGTTTTTATGAAAGGATAATGTGTAGTAATATATATATATATATATATATATATACACACACTCCCAACAGCTTTTTTTTCCCCAATTAATATGTTAATGTCCGGTCTTTTAAATATATACTGTGTGTGTATGTGTCTCTCTCTTTCTCTTCTATATATACATGTTTAGTGGAAAACAAACTATTGGTGTATGCGTATGTATGTATAATAGTGGTGGTGGACTGATACACTTGATGCTGTGTTCCCCCACCAGGAGTTAGAGGACTGCACGGCACTACAGGACTTTGAAGCATATAAAATTATTTATTTTCCAAGTCCTGTAGTGCCGTGCAGTGCTCTAACCCCTGGTGGATGAACACACCATCAAGTGTATCAGTCCAACAACATATATATATATATATATATATATATATTATATATATTTTTTTGTTATTATTATTAAAGTGGACATATTGCTATGTATTTCAGAAATACTTCACTTCAAATAGAGGTTTTCTATGAGGTCAGTTTATATATTAACTATTTATATAGCGCATGCATATTCCACAGCGCGTTTCAGGGAATATTTGGCCATTCGCATCAGTACCTTCCCCAGTGGAGCCTTACCACATGCACACTCTAGGACCAAACAGCACTTTTCGCACTGCGGTCAGGACTTTAGTCGGGTTTAGCCGCTTTGTGCGGCTAAACCCGATGCTTTTGGGTGTCTCTGAGGGGAGCCCATCATCTCCGCGAGTGCTAGGCACATTTCCAGAGTGAAGAAACAGTGGTTTGAGGAAAGGCCATGCCCACCATGTCCTGAGTTCAAATGATTAAATGTATGGCTCATAGATGCAGCTTTTCCCACGAGACCACGCCCCTTCCTTTTTTCAGGCTCATGTCTTCTGTACGCCCATAGTCCACCATGGGGCGCCAAAATCTATCTTCGCTTACCAAAAAAATAAGGCTCGGGCCGGCCCTGCAAGTGTGTATCCATCTTAAGTCATGCAGTGTCATATCAGATAAATAATTTGCTTTATCCATTGTGTCTAAATTAAAATCACAGGTAAAATGGAGGGAGGGGTAAGGGTGACAGACCAAAATTTATTATAAAGTCCTTACCTTAAGATGTTATTCAGATTCTTTTTCTAAAAAATTTGCTGTTCAGGACCTTATTGGGAGATATAATCCAAAGTTCATATCAGTTGTCGTTATCCAAAGTCGCCTACATAAAAAAGGAACTACTCAGAGAGTATCAATGTAGGACAAAATGTCACCACAAAATGGCTGCCAGTAGCTAGGCATCCTTTATATAGGGCTGTGACCTGCATTGTGACATCACAATGCATGCAGGCAGCAGCTAGTGATAGCTGTAGCTTGGATCATCTCTGGGCCCAGATACCCTGCAGCAGCACTGGTGAGAATAGAAAAGATGGGGCTCAGGAGATTGCGTTTTACACAGTGCAGGGAGAGGGTACCTGTAGTAGTGCACTCTCTGCACCTACTATAGCTACGCCATTGGCTGGGATGCTGTTTGTGCTGTATGACAGACACAAAGCTACTCTCTGTATTATATGGCTGTTTGCTAGCACAACTTATGATTGTTTTGGGGGGCCAAATTTGGATGAGGCCACTCATAATTTTTTCCAGGGCCACTTTAAGTTTCCACTCCGCCCCTGGAGATCATTAATCTGTATGGTAAGCATGTCCTCGGTGCCCATTAGTGTGCATTAGTTATGCCAGGTGAACCCGCAGCATTGTAGATATGGGAAGATGGATCTGTTCTTTTAAGGTACAAAACATGTTCCCTCACTAAAGGGTTAACATTTCAGTTCTACTTTATTACTTATGCATTATGACTAAAGATCAAATAATGAATATTAGAGAACTTAAGAGGTTCAAACTCGGCATTTCGCCAATCTGAAGTTATCCCCGTATTCACTTGCAAAAGTTTTCACCTATGAATACAAACTTCCAGAAATCACCCAGCACCCCTTGGACAGTCCCTCAAAGGTAAACTGTGTCAAAAAAATATTTTTTTACACAAGAAAGTACTTTTGTTTTGGGGGAAAAAAAAAAAAAGTTTGGGAACAAACTTTAAAACTAGCAAAATGGACTTTGGTGTCCCAAAGTATGCACAGGTGTTTTTTGATTGCAGGTTGTTGCTGCAGGTGGATTTTTCAAGTTTTTTAAAAGTTCACATTAGCCACTTTAAAAATATGCTTGCACCCATTTTCAAGTACCCCAAATTTGATGGGACTACGTATTTTTTCAAAATACACTTGCTAAATGCTAAAAAGAGATCCATTAATAAACACCTCATCCTCCTATTTTTATAGAAAAAAAAAAAGATCTGTAAATTTATGAGATGTTTTCTGTTCCCTCTGAAAAACAATAATATTAATTTTGAGCCTGTAGTTTGTTCTGAATATATACTTCACATGTTCAACATACATCCCTATAGTAATTGCTGTGTTTTTGTTTTGTTTATTGTTTTTTCAGATTGTGCTTTTGATTTCAATATTTTTTCTGAGGAAAAGGATACAAATGACAATTCAGCTCTTCCAGGTAGCAAGTACCTTTATCAGCCACATCCCCTGCCTGCTACTGCAGCCGGTCTGGACCTTCCTCATTCTCCTCTTGTACTGGATACTCTGGGTGGCTGTGCTTCTGAGTATGGGGACCTCAGGTGAGTCCATAACCATGTCCCATGACATAAGCCTGAGGATATTGGTCTTCTGCTTCCATAGCTGTCTGCTGATGACCACATGTACAATAGAGCATGATTTTCTTTTTAATGCAAGAGGTGTTTCTCTACAGTGATTACTGATTTATGATGTCATAACTGCCCATCACTAAACTCAGAAAACAATGGATTTATATGAAATTGTAATGTTAATGTTTAAAAAAATATAAAACTGTGTGTACAGATGTGTCCTTGCTCATCTAGGGGTCTATTTATCAAGCAGTGAAAAGCATGATGAAATGGACCAGTGGATAAGTTGCCCATAGTAACCAATCATCTCCTACCTATTATTTTATAGACTACTTGATAACTGCTACTTCAAAGCTTTGGTTGCTATGGACAACTTGTCCGCTGGTTCACTTCTCCACACTTTTCACTGCTTGATAAATAGACCCTCTAGCCTTAATACACCATGCAGCGTGATATATACCTGGCGTGAGTGAGCTGCCAGGTCCCTTGCAACTCTGCTAACGTCCAGCATCTTTTTTTGCCAAAAAGGCGTCTAAGTCGTGATGCGACTAGGACGCACCAGGAGACTGTGCTGATTAATTTGATATGTGACACTTGTATATCTGTGTGCAACTGAGACTGTAAACGGAACGTTGCGTGGAAAGGAGCTGCATAATAGTACTTGGCATGCTGATTGAGAGACTAAGTCGCACACAGATATATAAGTGTCACATATCAAATTAATTAGCACAGTTTCCTGGTGCGTCCTAGTTGCACCACATAAGACTTATACACATTTTCGGCAAAAAAAAGATGCTAAAAAGGCATTCAGTTCTAGCAGAGTCTCACGGGACCAGCCGCACTAAGAGGGACTGTTTGGTGCGACCGCGGCATAGACCAGTGAGGACACAACTGTACGTGTGCACTGTATCATGACAATCTGCTCTTCCTTTTACTTTTTGTTGTATTCAAGTTGAATAATCTGTGGATGGTGAGGGAGGGTTATCTAACTTTCTAAAGAGAACAAGTGGAGGTGTTACCTGTAGCAACCAATCAGCTTCTAGCTATCATTTTTAAAACACTATTTATTCATCAGACAAATACATACTGTATGTAGCATATCAAATATAAAAAATAGCAGAATAGACCATACACATATGAACATTTAGGGTATTGTGAAAGAATACAAATAAAACAGTGTGAATGGCCAAGTCCACACACATTACAGTATACATTACAGTGTACAAACAACATTAAAGTATACAAACAAATTGAATAGATATAAATGCGCAAAATAGACACAAAAAATAAATAATAACAGTAATAATATGAGGAGACACCGTGTAGACGGTAGGCGTAAGTACACACGGTGGGACCTGATATACAATGTCCAATTATTTGTCCTTGTAGCAGATAGCAATAGACATCTTTGAGATAGACTAAGTGGAAGCATCTAGTTAACAGTAAAAGAACCATTTCAGTTTTTTGTATATGAGACTGCATAACACTGTCCAGTTTGTCAATATACAAACCCCATTTTTTATAAAAACGGGTAACCCCATCTTCAATATCAGGCAATGTGACACATCTCTAGCTATCATTTTATAGCATATTCTACATAAATGGTACCTATAATCTGATTGGTTAATATGGGCAATATATCCACTTGTCCTCTTCAGAAGGTTTGGTAGATGTCCTCTGTGAACAGTGGCCCTCGCTCTGAATCAGGGCCGTCCCTCCTACTTTTTGGAGCGGCCTCCTGGCCGCTCGCATAGCTTTGGGTGACCACCCACAGCTATAGCGAGCGGCCAAAATGATGGTCGCGATGGTCAAGACCATTGCGACCATCGGGCTTGCGACGAGACCCTTGCAGTAGGGTCTCGCTGCCGCAAGCCCCGGAGTGCTTTTGGTTCTATCAGAGCCAAAAACACTCCCACTTACATCACTAGTGATGTCAGTGGGGCCGGCCCCAGATGGTAGGCGTTCCCATGGGAACGCCTCTGTCTGGGCAGCCACGCCCCCGGCACGCCCACCAAAGGGGGCGTGCTGTCAATCACCATCGACAGCACGCCCCCTTTGGTGCGAGACCTATAACGACGGCTTGGCCGTCGTTATTCAGGTCTCGTGCACGCGCACTTGGGCAACATCGACCCGCTTGCAAGCGCTCAGCGCTCGCGAGCGGGTCTGAATCAGGCCCAGTATCTCTCCCTGAAAGAGAAGATACAGAATGAGTTTAAAATATTGATTTTGCAGTAAGGGGTATATACTGTATACAGTGTCGGGCTGGGCTGGGGGACAGGGTGCCATGTGCCCCCCGGGCCGCAGCGCCATGCGGGCCGCGGGCAGTCTGTGTCTCTGTGACACAGGCTGCACCGCGTGTGTAGCGCTGACCGGCTCCGGCAGCTGTGTGTTTGTTTTGATTAGCAGCCAATGAGAGTCTTGACAGACTCTCATTAGCTGCTGCTGCTGCGCCCACTGCAGGAGCTGCTCCATCTTCCGGCTCCCGCAGTGGGTAATGGGAGAGGCGTCATGACGTCATTACGTCTCTCCCATAATGCAGAGCGGCCCGGCCCGGGAGGACAGACGGAGGAGCGGATGGTGGCGTCGGGAGTGGGGATTCAGGTAAGTGGTTTTTTTTTGTCTTTTTTTATTACATGTGTCTACTGGGGGGGGCTGGCACTACAAGGGGGAGACCACTACTGGGGGCACTACAAAGGGGGGACTACTACTGGGGGCACTACAAGGGGGGGGGACTACTACTACTGGGGCACTACAAGGGGGGACTACTACTACTGGGGGCACTACAAGAGGAGCTGCTACTACTGGGGGCACTACATGGGGGGGACTACTACTACTGGGGACACTAAGGGGGGGACTACTGCTGGGGGCACTTCAAAGGGGGGACCTCTACTACTGGGGGCACTACAAGGGGGGGACTACTACTACTGGGAGCACTACAAGGGGGGGACTACTACTACTGGGGGCACTACAAGGGGGGGACTACTACTAGGGGCACTACAAGGGGAGGGGACTACTACTAGGGGCACTGCAAAGGGGGGCAGGGGACTACTACTAGGGGCACTACATAGGGGGGAGGGGACTACCACTGGGGGCACTGCATCGAGGGGCCACTGCTGGGGCTATATAAAGGGCAATACTGGGTGTACTGCATAGGGGAGAGACTACAACTGGGGCCACTATTTAAGGGGCACTGCAAAAGGGTTATCACTATTGGGGGCACTGCATGGGGAGTGGACTGCTACTGGGGGAACTATATAAGGCGCACTGTATAGGGGGCACCTCTATTGGGGGCACTATATAAGGGGCTTACTACTGGGGGCACTGCACAGGGGGGACCACTACTGGGGGCACTATATAAGGGGCTTACTACTGGGGACACGGGGGACCACTACTGGGGGCACTGTATAAGGGGCACTCCATAGGGGGGATGACTACTGGGGGCACTACTGGAGGCCTGCATAAGGGGGTCCTCCTGGGGCACAGGGGGGCACTGCATATGGGCACTACGACAGGGGCTGCCCCTAATCTTTATTTTTACTTGACATTAATTCCATATGGACCCGCCTCCTCCTTGGAACACTTGAGGGGGGGTGGGGCGCTGTAGCACGCACGTTCTTCGAGCACCCTGGCCACACGCTACTCCTCTGCCAGGGCCGCCTGCATGCATTTGCCCCCCAGGCTAAAAGTTGCCCGCCAGCCCCTGTATGTGTATGGTGTTGTTGGTACTTTATGGTGATACCACCTAAATGCCCTGGGCAAGCACCTCTACCTTCCAGCACCCTCTCTTGGATAAAGCGGCATTTGAGGGTCAGTGCAGCAGTCTATGTAATTTGATGGCATTGGATATTAGTGGATTCACCAAGTGGTATGGCATGCAAGTGCAGTTTACAAGTTTGCCTATAATATTGCAGCAATGTAATTTTGTACCACTAGATGTCCATATAGACACATTATTTCTTCAGGGAAAGCTAGTTTGATCCAGTATTTGGGCAGATATGTCTGGGAAAACAGGCCCTATTATTCTACTTTCACTGTAGCCTCAATTCAAAAGACAAAACCAATCTTGTTCCCTGTCATTTGTCCCTTTAAGGGTCTTTAATCCTTAAATACTGTAGTAAATTTATGAATGCATTCTATTATATTTTTATTATGTGATTGTCACTTAAAAATGCAATTTGTCATTTAAATCCCATGAAAGAATGATGCATGATACTTTTTCTTCAAACATAAATCACTGTTTATTATACGAAGATGCCTGTTGATGTTTATTTTTTCTTTCTTTGTTTCTTTACTCTTACTAATAATTTACATGTTACATAACAAATACTGTACATGTACAGTAACTGGCAGGGTTAGGACCACTCCTATTGTCAGCATTATTCTTTGCAGCACAAACCCCCCCACTTTGCCTTTCGCTTCCAGCATGAATATCGAGGGCAGTGCTCTGACTCCGATATGGTAACCAGCTTATTACTGTTGTCTACAGTTCCAGTTATCCCAGATTATCCCACAGAGAAAGTTTTTACAAAGTAGAAAATTATTATTGTTCTGTTTTAATTCAAATATTTAGGGAGAGATAAATTACGTTTCCCAAAGCTGCCCGTGGTTCTCTACAGGAAATTGGATATATGTAACTTTTATTGTAAAAATGTGTTTGTATCCACTATAGATGTGTCATAAGACTTATTTTACCCTATATCCTTTTCCTTCTAGGCAGTGCCCAGATCTCATCAGGTGGAGAAGTGGAATATAAGCCTCTGGCTGGCATTCGCTACATGTGGTGGTACCATTTATTTGGCCTTATATGGACGAGTGAATTCTTTCTTGCATGCCAGCATATCGTAATTTCAGGAGCAACTGTTACCTGGTATTTTCACCGGTAAGTTCATAAAGACTTAGGAAACTACTATTAGATGAGTCAAATTGATCCTTTATAGTTGCTTATTTTTGTACAAGTTGGATGTTAGTACCTCATTTCATAAAGGGCCTCTGATCATGTATTTACTCTTGACCAGATCATCACATAACTCATGTCACAAACTGTCTTTTTGGTATTTCCACCTGGATGTCCCCGCACCTTCTTAAACTTATCATGTTTAAGACTTATGGTGCATACACACTGTATGATCAGTCAGCGATAACGATATCGCTGACTAATCATCCTGCAACTTCCCGGTGTACTGGATGATCGTTGTTGTTCATCCAAAACACTATCAACGACAGGCCAGCATCGCGGGTCCCTACGTAACCTGGTCGATATCAGCCAGGTTGGCATGCATGCACAGGCGACAGTCGACATCGTTATCGACCATATGTGCCCGCGCATTGCTGGTCGTGGGGCACCAAAAAGTGGACGATAACGATATGGTCGATATCGTTATTGTGCATTTTTATCGTACCGTGTGTACACAACTTTAGCTGATCATCTTTACTCCCATCCCAGTCCCTCTTCTCCAATCATTTCCTTACCAATCAACAACCACACCATCCCCTCTAGTCTGCAATCTGCTGTCTTGGGGTTATCCTCAACTCCGACCTTCCTTCAGACCACACAGTTAGTCCCTCTCACAGTCTTGTCATTTCAACCTTTTGTAAAGCTCTAAGATCAGACCCTCTCTCACCTTAGGGCCAACATAGACCCTCTTCCACTCTCTGGTCATCTCCAGACTGGACTACAACTTACTCTGGGCTCCATGGCTCTCACCTCTTTCCAATCCAATCTGTCCTCAATTCTTTTGCTCATCTCATCCTCCTCCCCAAACTAATGGCTTTTGCCTCCCCTTTCTATCAGGTCTTCACTGGCTCCACTGTACATTCAGAATCCAATTTAAACTCCTCACACTCCCCCCATAAAGTAATTCGCTAAGTCAATGACTGCTGCCTAGCCTACCAACTGATTACCTCCTCCCACTCCTACCTCCAAGATTTTGCCCGTGCTGCACCTCACCACTGGAACTTTCTCCCTCCCCCAATTAGACACTCAACTTTTCTCCAATGCTTCAAAGAGCTCTCAAAACTCACTTCTTTATAAAAGCTTTCCAGCTCTAA
This sequence comes from Taudactylus pleione, assembly GCA_031769625.1. NCBI lineage: Eukaryota > Metazoa > Chordata > Amphibia > Anura > Myobatrachidae > Taudactylus > Taudactylus pleione. The sequence continues at coordinate 1,918,769 of JAUIMM010000405.1, read as the reverse complement.
TCCTAACTTATCCATCCATGCTGCACCCTTACTGTCTCTCCTCTCTGTCACCTCCGCCTGTCTGCCGCTCCCCTCTAGACTGTAACTTCTCACGAGCAGGGTCCTCTTCCCTCTTGTGCTCCTTCCATGCCCACATTGACATTAAACCTTTATGCCCAACAGACAGCGCTACCTCTGTGGGCTCTGTGACTCCATATGAAACAATGTTTATATTCGTTTGTGTCCCATGTTCAGCAATCTTGTACTGTGTCTTTTTCTAATTTTTCCCTCTTATTTTGTTTGCACTATTTATGCTTATGTACTTTATAAAACTCTGTAGAACCGCTGTGTCGCCGTAAAAATAATAAATAATAATAATGCTTGATGTCGTACCTCATATTGGGGGAGATGTACTAAGCTCTGGAAAGTGATAAATTGGAAAGTTATAAACTACCACAGCCACTCAGCTCCTAACTGTCATGTTACAGGCTGTGTTTGAAAAATAACAGTTAGGAGCTGATTGGTTGTTAGTTTATCACTCTCCAATTTATCACTTTATAGAGCTTAGTACATCTGCCCCAATGGGTGCTAACATACTGACTCAGCAATCAAGTACAGGATAATAATAATAGGCTATATAATATTTTGTAGGAGGAAATAAATCTCTGTTCGATGTAAATGTCATTATTATGTGTCTTTCCTCATGTTACAGAGATAAGAAGGCAGTTAAGCTCCCGATCCTCAACTCCATGTCCCTTCTGTTTTGGTACCATCTTGGAACTGCGGTTGTAGGGTCTTTTTTGCTGCCACTTGTGAAAATTCCAAACATCATTCTAATGTATCTTTCTCAGTTGCTAAATAAAAGGGTAAGTCATTATAGATTACATTCATGTTTTATCTATGAGGAACTTTTACATTTGTGATTTGACTTAATATAAATTTCAACAGTAAGGTCTTCTTTACAGTTTAAAACTCGGAGAGTCCTATATAAGCTAGGTTTTGGCTGGCAATTGGTTAGGGTGCACAGTACATTTTGTTATAATGTACAGTATGTCTAACATATCTATGCTGAAAGGGAAGGTGGAGCAGGTGGAGATCAGAGGGAGTTCTGTGATACTAACATTTCATCTGAAGGAAATATATAGAAGATCTATGGTAATGTAATGGGCATACTAATTATGTATTACATACATAATATTACTACCTGGAAGGTCCACTATGTGGATAACTTTCCCTATTCATATCAATAAACTAGACTTATTTAGTGGCTCCTTGCAACTGCAGGTCACAGACATTTGCTTAAAGTATTTATTTCATCTCTTCATTTATTTTATTTAACTTTAAACTAGTTGCCTAATGAGTAATGTAGCATGTCTGGTTAGTAGCTTCATTTCTTGGTGATATGATATAATTAAAGCTTAGTTTTATACTATAAGTGTTTATTTATATTTCCATGTATTTTTCTGTATTCTATTTCTTATGCTACTGTTGTATATATTCTCTTATGTTACTTTGTGCTTTCTCTTTTGTGTTTTGTAAAACACAAAAGAGGAGACACATAAATATGTTAAAATAAATAAATGAACACACAGGGGTAAATGTAATAGCCTGCTCGACACACAGTGGCGTAAGTTTATCCCAAAAGCCCAGAGGCAAGTTATAATTTGTTGCAAGTCACAGCCGCTGACACTGTAATGTAGCAATTTGCATGCAGACAGGCTATAGATAGATGAAGGCAGCAGCTGATGGTCTAACATGGAGCTCTCCACCAGTGTGTGGTGGCTTCCCAGGTGCCTGGAAGGGGTGTCAGTTATTGGGCGGTCGTGACGGTATACTCCAGGTATATAATTACAGCCCTAAGTGGGGTGAATTTGTTATGGACAATTGAGGAGGTGCCCCCTGCAAGTGAGTAGTCTTTGGCTCTGTGCTAGAGTCTCCTAGGTATGCGCAGGTCTCCGGGAAAAAGGCACAGCAGCCATTTTCCCAATGATTTTTCTACTGTGCAAAGTGGCTGCCATGCTAATTGTATGGTGATTTGTGCAGCGCTTCTGCTGCAGGAACTCGTAGAGGTAAGTTTTGAAGAACATGGTTGCACGGTATGCATTGTTGGCCCTTGTACCAATCATCCTGCACTCATTATTGATATGCCACCACTGGCTGTTTCATTAAAAAGTCCTTACTCTATAATTATTAATTATGAAGACCCAGCAGAAGAAATGGCAAGTAAATGATGAAACTAAACTATATTATTCATATATTGTAAAGATTGAAGTATAAAACAAGTATGCTGTAAGTGATCATTTAAAGACACTTGCACAGTACCTCTGTACTGCATTATGCGCTGTACTGCCTCTATGCAGAATACCTCTGTACTGCATTATGCGCTGTACTGCCTCTATGCAGAATACCTCTCATGCATGTTGTGCTATACTGCCTCTATGCAGGAGGACTATCATGCATGTTGTGCTGTACTGCCTCTATGCAGAATACCTCTCATGCATGTTGTGCTGTACTGCCTCTATGCAGAATACCTCTCATGCATGTTGTGCTATACTGCCTCTTTGCAGAATACGTTTTATGCGTTTTGTGCTATACTGCATTTATGCAGAATATCTATGCAGAATAACTATCATGCATGTTGTGCTGTACTGCCTCTATGCAGAATACCTGTCATGCATGTTGTGCTGTACTGCCTCTATGCCGAATACCTATCATGTATGTTGTGCTATACTGCCTCTATGCAGTAGGACTATCATGCATGTTGTGCTGTACTGCCTCTATGCAGAATACGTTTTATGCGTTTTGTGCTATACTGCATCTATGCAGAATATCTATGCAGAATAACTATCATGCATGTTGTGCTGTACTGCCTCTATGCAGAATACCTATCATGCATGTTGTGCTGTACTGCCTCTATGCAGGAGGACTATCATGCATGTTGTGCTGTACTGCCTCTATGCAGAAGACTCATCATGCATGTTGTACTGTACTGCCTCTATGCAGAAGACCCATCATGCATGTTGTGCTGTACTGCCTCTATGCAGAAGATCTATCATGCATGTTGTGCTGTACTGCCTCTATGCAGAATACCTATCATGCATGTTGTGCTGTACTGCCTCTATGCAGGAGGACTATCATGCATGTTGTGCTGTACTGCCTCTATGCAGAAGACTCATCATGCATGTTGTACTGTACTGCCTCTATGCAGAAGACCCATCATGCATGTTGTGCTGTACTGCCTCTATGCAGAAGATCTATCATGCATGTTGTGCTGTACTGCCTCTACGCAGAAGACCCATCATGCATGTTGTGCTGTACTGTCTCTATGCAGAAGACCTATCATGCATGTTGTGCTGTACTGCCTCTACGCAGAAGACCCATCATGCATGTTGTGCTGTACTGCCTCTATGCAGAATACTTATTATGTGTGTTGTGCTATCCTGCATCTATGCAGAAGACCTATCATGCATGTTGTGCTGTACTGCCTCTATGCAGAATATGTATTATGCGTTTTGTGCTGTACTGCCTCTATGCAGAATACGTATTATGCATTTTGTGCTGTACTGCATCTATGCAGAATATGTATTTTGTGTTTTGTGCTGTGCTACTTCTATGCAGAATACATATTATGCATTTTGTGCCTTGCTGCTTCTATGCAGAAAATGTATTATGTGTTTTGTGCTGTACTGTATCTATGGAGACTATCTATTGTGCATGTTGTGCTGTACTGCCTCTACGCAGAAGACCTATAATGCATGTTGTGCTGTACTGCCTCTATGCAGAATATGTATTTTGTGTTTTGTGCTGTACTGCATCTATGGAGAATATCTATTGTGCATGTTGTGCTGTACTGCCTCTATGCAGAAGACCTATCATGCATGTTGTGCTGTACTTTTTCTATGCAGAAGACCTATCATGCATACTGTGCTCTACTGCCTCTATGCAGACACTAGTTGTGCTGTTATAGCCCCTCTATGCATTCATCCATGTTGGGACTGAGTTTGTGCTATTAGCTGCAGTAGAACTTCTGATGTACGTGGTCTCCTCAGTCTCCAGATGTCATGTATTAGTGTATACATAAATCCTGTGTACTGTGGAAGCCGGCCCATTTCAGGGCTGCTTGTACTAACGAGTGACCAGATTTTTCGGAAGCCAAGGCAGAAACCAGTGTTATTTTTAGCCGCTGTTAGTAAGATGGAGCTTCCTTTGAGACTTAGGGTAGTCTTGACTAAAGTTCTAATATCATTATAGGCTACAAGAAATTGAGTTAATTTCATTTTAGCTGCTATAGGATAGTAATCTGTGTGATGTCCAACAAGAGCAACAACACAAAGATAATTCTTTTTTTTTTTTTACCTCCAGAACTGCTGGATAAGCACGTCTTTTATTATTTACTATTTACTGTTACAAGTAGTATATATAGGAAATGTTACTGTCGAAGACTAGTAGTTCATCTACTTCTTTCCCCCTCTTCATCTGAATTACTTGGCTTGGCTTTACTTTACTATTTGTGCCAGATCTACATAGACGATTCCAGTCCAAGTAATAAAACAATCGCTCTTTTGTTCATCCAATATTTTCTTGGCTTCGGTAGCTGTGGCCTCGGTAGTTACTAACCGTGTATAAAAATGCTGTTTCCTGCATGAACCCAATAAAAATACCTGGTCACATTTTCCATCGGGATTATATTTACATTCAGTTGCCAGCGTTTTGTTTATTATCTGGCCCTTTTGCATTTTGTCAGTTGCACTGCGCACACACCCATAATACACGTGGATTCCACTTCATAATGATCCTAGAGAAATGTCTCTTTTTATAATTTTTTTTGTAGTTTAGAGATAGTACAAAGGTGAGACCCCTGGCAAACCCCCGCTGACCTTTTCCCTGGTGTGGTGTCATGGGAAAATCCGCCAGGCTCTTGTATATGGAACGGAAAATCTGATTCTAGTGATGAATCTGTACTCTGCCAATGATGCTTGCTGGTTTGGCACAGTGCATTTGTGGCATGGTCTATCCCAATTAGTTCAGTTTTGTTTTCTGTTATAAAAGGCACGTTTAAGGTACAGCTGAGGTGGCTGAGAAGATACAATGTGCAGCAGTGCGAAATGTAAGTGCCTTTATATTCCTCTTGGGCTTTACTGTAGTGACGTACTGAGGGGTAAATTTACTAAGATGGGAGTTCTATTAAGAAGTGATGTTGCCCATAGCAACCAATCAGATTCTACTTCTCATTTATCTAGCACCTTCTAGAAGATAATACCTGGAATGTGATTGGTTCCTATGGGCAACATCACTTCTTAATAGAACTCCCATCTTAGTATATTTACACCTGAGAGTCTACTCGGGTTTGTGCAAACAAGGCACCCTATGTTCCTGATGTGGAAATGCATCCTAATATATATTTTTTTGATTGGTGATTTTTACTTCATGGTTCTAAATAATATAAATGTGGCATAAGGTGCTACAGGGAAATTGAACGAAACAATACAGTTTGTGTTATACCTTTTGATAAGTATGTAGTCACGTCAATCAAGTTTTCCGTTCAATTGAATGACATCTTGTTTATGTCAGTCTAGCTCTTTCTTTGTCATATTATGCAATTCCAGTTACAGCAATCAGTTCTTAGAAATATACATGGAAATGTATGGAATCTTTACACAGGAAATCTTTTTAATTGTGAAGTTTGCCATATGGGTTTACAAAATGGCAATAAGTAACCCACAAAGCAAGTTGACAGAAAACATACTGACGGACAAGTGTGTCATGATAAATATATCACGACTACCTGTGGTAACCTGTATTACTATCAGGGATTAACAATGGGGCAGATGGGACTACAGCTCCAGGCCTCCACATAAAATTAGGTCCATCATCATGACAGCATGATTAACAGCTGCCACACATCAATATTGGGAGACAAGGCACATAAGCAGCATAGTCCATCATATAATGGTGATTAAATATTCATCAGAGTAGTCTCCTTCACAGCCAGCTTAATGGCCGTTACGGTGTATATAACTAATATCTTTGTATTGTTTTGGGATATATATATATATATATTCCATAGACCCATTAAACAAAAGGGACGGCACTCAGAGGATTTAAGATGAATCAATAATCCGTTTAAATATCCATACTTATAATCAACGTTTCGGTGCACAGGATTAATACAAAGAATCAAAACAGTAAAACACCTACAAAAAACCTTTGGTGCTGATGAGGGAACACAGACTAGCACAGTTGGAAGACCACATAGCAACAGGGATTGGGGAATATATAGCAGCATGGAGGCATATAGGGGAAGAAAGTGTACATGCATAGACAGAGTATAATAGTTTTAAAAATAAGGGAGCTGAACATGTATTCTAAATGAGATAAATGTATGGAGTGAGAAGGATGTTGGAAGCCAGTGAGATTGTAGTGGTGATTCGAATGGGAAGATTGTGGGCACTGAGTGGGTTGTGGGAACCACATAACTGCTCAAACCTCAGTTGCATAGACTGCATGTGTGTATTCCAATGAGCACACAATTCTGTGAATTAGCAGCTCCACCATTTTGTGAGTGACAGCAATCTCATTCTGTGAGAGTGCTGAATCTGCAGTTAACCACAGGGTGTGATGCATACCGTATCTGTATTGCGCAAGGAACACGTCCATTAAGGCGTCAGCCTTAATGATTGTAATTTCATTGCTTTTTTTAGTTTGAGTGGCACAAATTCAGTAGGTTTTGTGAAATTTCAGATCATGTATAAGAAGCCTTAATGGGACATGTAACCCACAGCCTAGCGAGCGGCCAGGATGTCGGATCATTTTTTAGATGCGGCCACCCTCATTCAGAGCGAGCGCTCGCATTTTGCGAGCGGCTCTGAATGAGCTCCTTAGTCCAATGTATATAATACTCAGATGCATGATTGAATTATTGCTAAAAGGCATTGCAGGGTTATTGATACACAAGGACACCTCTGCATAAGCAGCATCCACAGTCATAAGTATTTTTCTTTAATGTCCGTTTTGACAGTAGTTGATATTAATCTGTGAATTATATTTCGTCTTTCAAATTTATTAATAAAAGTTAAGTTTTAAGATTGTCACCAGAATCCTGAAGATAATTGCGAGAAAATTAGAGTGCCCTTATAAGAATGCTTTTCATTCCTCTTTGTGCTGTATTTTATTTATTCTTTGGAGCACCTCCCCTCACAGAATTGGTAAATAACATTTACTTGATAAATAACAAGAGGGGAATATATTTAAGATTCCTGTGCGGATAATTCTTGGTTGTGCAACATGACGATAACGTCAGGTTCAGCATGTTTGCAGAGAACAGCGAAGGGGGCCCTGCCCATGTGGGATATAACCAGGAGGGTGAAATGAAAAAGAGATAAAGTGAGAGGTCAGAGCGTTAGCGTAATATGTTATGAGGATAGCACATAGGGTACCCAGGCTTTAAGGTATTTGGGGTAAATTTACTAAGGTGAGAGTTTTTAGAAGTGGAAATGTTGCCCATAGCAACCAATCAGATTCTACTTAACATTTAACTAGCACCTTCTAGAAGATAATAGCTAGAATCTGGTTGCTATGGGCAACATCTCCACTTCTAAAAACTCTCACCTTAGCCCACATTGGCATACATTACATTTTGTATGTTAATAAATCACTAATTTATTTGAGTCATTGTTCACAGGCCAGGGCTTTAGGATAGAGCAAAGGCTCACTTACAATTCTTAGCAAGATATAAAAGTTTGTTTATTATTATTAATCATAATAAAAATAATAACTAATGATTTTTATATAGCACTTATATAGCACTTTTCTCCCAATAGGACTTAAAGCCCCCATACACGGGGTGATAAAGCAGGCAATCCGACTGATTGGGGTGATTTGCCTGCTATATCGCACCGTGTATGGCCTTGATGTCGGGCCAAGTGCGCTCCGGTGGGGTCGTATATCGCACCCCCTGACCTTTTTGCAGAACCATAACATCAGGGGATGCGATGTGCGATCCCATGGAATGCTGTGCAGGTGAGAGAGGGGGAGCCGGCATATCGGGCGGTTGGCCACCCGATCGTACCATGTTTGCGGACCGCCTGATATGTCAGACGACTGATCCTCTGTCAACTCGCACGGTGCCCACTATGGGCCTGATTCAGAGCCGTTCGCTATTTGCGCTCGCTCGTTCAAAAACAAGGGGTGGCTATTCAAATGATCAGTTCGCAAATTGCAGTCTGTTCACACCTCTAAGTTTGAATGAGCGAGCAAAACATACGCTCGTTTATTTGTTAAAAACGCCCCCTGGCCGCACGCACCATACGTCATGTCCGCTATTTATTAGATTAATCGAGTACATCGACCAGCGTATGAACTGCTCGCTATTCTTGTGGTTGGTTTTTGCTACCACAAACTTGCGAGCAGTTCTGGCTATTAAATAACCCAGTGACGTGGTCAATGACGCTGCTGTATTAATTATGCACACCCATAATATGCCCGTTTTGACCTTTAAGCACGCCTGCGTTCGGATCTCCACTCCCCATTTTCAAGCACCTTCCCCTGTTACCACCCACATACGCCTCATTCTGTCACTCAAAATAGCAGGCATTCGCTATATTGCGAGCACATGAATTTCGGCCGCACTGACTGGTTCGCGCATGCGTATAACGATCCGTACGCATGCGCAGATGTGCGAACATCGCTCGGAACGAGCGTACTGCCGCTAGCGAGTGGCTCTGAATGAGGGCCTATGACGCTAACAATGCGTGTGACTTTCTCCATCGGTCCTACATGCAGGGCCGATGGGAGATGTCGGTAGTGAGGGCCATGCTGAATGCAGCATGGCCCCTGCCATTGCTGCCCGCACACTTGCCGATGCCGGCTCCCCCGCCGGGTACCGACGCTGCAAATGTCGGGCTGGGTACACATCGTCTAGTGTGTATCCAGCCTCAAAGTGCTTCACATTTGCGTTTAAAAAAACACAAAATAAGCTTAGAAAAGAGAACTAAGCATTTGGGTTGTATGTTATTAGGAACTAAAGGGACATTAAGAAAATGCTTGAGTCAACAGGTGCATCTTGAGTCTGTTTTTGAATGGTGTGGAGGCTTCTCGAACTGTGCAGGGAAGCGAGTTCCCTAAAGTAGACCCCTAAATGCATTAGGGAGATTCTAGGTACTGCTAGTAATCCTTCATCTGCAGATCGAAGTAAGCGAGCAGTAAGGAGTCAGAAGAGGCTTCAGGTACCTTGTGCCCTGGTTATATAGGGCTTTGAAACTCAGTAAGAAAATCTTGAACCAGATTCACCATCTTACAGGCAGCCAGTGAATGAAGTAGAAATGGGTGTTATGTGGCAGGAACAGGGCTGGTTGGTTAATAGCCTGGCATGTGCATTTTGCATCATCTGCAATTCTTTTGCTGGGAGCGAGGGCATTGCAGTAGTCTAAGCATGATGATGCAAATGCATGTATGACTACAGGCAGATCATCTGAGGGAATTAAGTAGCTATGTTTCTCAAAGCAGAATTCAAGGTAATGGGAGTAGGGGAAAGGGTTCAAGTGCACAAGAGATCAAATTAGTGGTAATTCCTATATTTTTCTGGAAAAATAGGTTCAGGAACTAGGGGTGGAGCTATCAAAATAAATATATATATATATATATAGTAGACTGAAGGCTTCAGTCTACTTTACTTGTTGGATCCTCGCTGTGGGATACCTAGGATGGTACCGGACATCTTTATAATTTTTTGAGGGAGTGCTGCTCACCTGCAATATGTGTGTGTGTGTGTATATCTATATATATATATATATATATATATATATATTATATGTCCACACAAAACAGTCTGGCACTCTGCTGGTCCCTCAAGACCTCTACCTTGCTCCGGGTGCCCTCCTCCGGGAGAGGGTGTCCCCAATGCGTAGGTATCAAGAAATGGTGGCACTCCGGAGACTTTCAAAAATTAGTGGAACAACATTGTGTTTAATATTGATGTTTCATTGATGTTTCAGGGTACGGCAATCCCTTCCTCAGAATACACAATCAATCAATTGATTGTGTATTTTGAGGAAAGGGTTGCCGTACCCCGAAACATCAATATTAAATACAGTGTTGTTCCACTGATTTTTTTAAATCTCCCGAGTGCCGCCATTTATTGATACCTATATATTTATATATATATATATATATATATATATAGTATTGAGAGAAGAAGGCACTCAGAAGGTACTTTAAAATAAAACTTATCTTATGGAAAATACATTTTGGCCCAAGACATGTCATAGTTAATGAGACGTCTGCTGAATAATATAAAAAATTGCACTGCCTATTCCATAGTATATATGTTAATGCTGTAGGTTCAATCACGATTGGATAATGTTTTTAAATCTAATTAGTGAAAGGTGCTCCCAGGAGAAAAACATATGTATACAAAAGGAAGGACGGGACAATACTCCCTATTGGGGCTCACTTTTAATAATGGAAGAAAATATAACTTTTGTTAGACAATATTAAAAATAATACATCTAACACTGATATAAACACACATGAGCAAAACATTTAATAATAATTATAACCATATAATATTTTTTTGTCTTCAATTGATAGCCACTTTATATACAGTGCCTTGCAAAAGTACTCACCCCCCTTTACATTTTTCATGTTTTGTTGCCTCACAACCTGGAATTAAAATGTATTGTTTGAAGGTGTACATCATTTCATTCACAGAACATGCCTACAACTTTGAAGTTGTTTTTTTTTTGTATTGTGAATCCAACAACATTTAGGACAACATAACAGAAAACTTCAGCGTGCATAACTATTCACCCCCCTACCACCTTTCACGGCAATTACAGCTGCAAGTCGCTTTGGATAAGTCTCTATGAGCTTGCCACATCTTGCCCCTGGGATTTTTGCCCATTCCTCCAGGCAACACTGCTCCAGCTCCTTCATGTTGGATGGTTTCCACTTGTGAACAGCAATCTGCAAGTCTGACCACAGATTCTCAATTGGATTGAGATCTGGGCTTTGACTAGGCCATTCCAACACATTTAAAGTTTCCCCTTAAACCACTCAAGTGTTGCTTTAGCAGTATGCTTCGGGTCATTGTCCTGCTGGAAGGTGAACCTCCGTCCCAGTCTCAAATCACAGGCAGATTGAAACAGGTTTTGCTCAAGAATATCCCTGTATTTAGCACCATCCATCTTTCCCTTGACTCGAAACAGTTTCCCAGTCCCTGCTGCTGAAAGACATCCCCACAGCATGATGCTGCCACCACTGTTGGGATGGTGTTCTTGCGGTGATGGGATGTGTTGGGTTTGCGCCAGACAGCGTGTTCCTTGGTGGCCGAAAAGTTCAATTTTAGTCTCATCTGACCAGAGCACCTTCCTCCATATATTTGGGGAGTAGCCCACATGCCTTTTGGCAAACTCAAATCTTATCTTCTCATTTTTATCACTAAGTAATGGCTTTTTTCTGGCCACTCTTCCATAAGCCCAGCTCTATGGAGTGTACGGCTTATTGTGGTCACATGCACAGATACACCAGTCTCTGCTGTGGAACTCTGCAGCTCCTTCTGGGTCAGTGGTGTAACTACTGCCCCCGCAGCCCCCGCGGTGGCTTGGAGGCGCCGGGTAGCTTGGGAGCGACGGGGGCAGTACAGGGGGCACTGCATATGGGCACAACTACAGGGGGCACTACTTTAATGGGCACAATTACAGGTGACCCTGCATAATGGGCACTACAACAGGGGGCATTGTATAAGGGGCACTATTACAGGGGGCATTGCATAAGGGGAACTAGTATAGGGGGCATTGCATATGGAGCATAACTACAGGGGACACTACTTTAATGGGCACAACCACAGGGGGCCCTGCATAATGGGCACTACTACAGGGGGCATTGCATAAGGGGCACTATTACAGGGGGCATTGCGTAAGGGGCACTAGTATAGGGGGCATTGCATTTTGGGGCACAACTACAGGGGGCACTGTATAAGGGGCACTAATTTGATACACGCAGTTTACAGGTTATAAACTATGTTCCCAATAATCTGGTTCTACATGGACATAAAACTGTGCAACCTGTCTTGAGCTGAGGTGACAGACTGGCAAGAGCAGAGAGGAGGGTTGGTGAAGTAGATCTGTCAGGGTGGGATGTAATGGGCATTACTGTTTGGCATAATGTGTATTTGGCATTACTGTGTGCACAATGTGCTATTAGGGGCATTACTGTGTGGCATAATGTGTAAGGGGCATTACTGTGTGGCATAATGTGATGTATTTGGCATTACTGTATGGCATAATGTGTTGTATGTGGCATTACAGTGTGGCATAATGTGAAGTAGGAGCATTACAGCATGGCATAAATTTGTTATAAGGGCATTACTGTATGTCATTATGTGTTATACGTGGCATTATTGTGTGGCATGTGTAAGGGGCATTTGCTGTGTGCATAATGTGTTGTAAGGGGCATTCCAGTGTGGCACACTGTGTTATAAGTGGCATTACTTAGCATGTCATAATGTGTAAGGCACGTTACTGTATGATGCAACCACACACCTTAAACGTCGTCTTTGGGTGTGTTTGATCTTTGGCCGGGGGGTGGAGGGGGAGGGGGCGCCTGAAACTTTTTTGGCATGGGGGAGCAAAATTTATAGTTACGCCACTGTTCAGGGTTACCTTTGGTCTCTGTGCTGCCTCTCTGATTAATACTGTCCTTGCCCGGTCTGTGAGGTTTAGTGGGCAGCCCTCTCTTGGCAGGTTTGTTGTGGTACCATGTTCTTTCCATTTGATGATAATGGATTTGATGGTGCTCTGGGGGATCATCAAAGATTTGGATATTTTTTTATTTATAGATTCTTTTTTATATATATTTTTCTCATTTCACTTCACCAAATTAGACCATTTTGTGCAGATCCATCACATAAAATTCAGATTAAAAAAATAAATAAAATGACAGGTTGTAATGTAACAAAAAAAGGTAAAACGCCAAGGGGTGTGAATACTTTTGCAAGTCACTGTATGCTTATACATTTGTTTATAATTTTTATATTATTCATACTTATATTCCTAGATAATACAATAACAAAATATATATATATATACAATGAAATTAGCTCCAAACAGTAGAGGGTTCTGGTATGACCTAATTACTATTTACTATTGAAACAGATGAATTGAATTAATAGTGCTATGTCTGTGCTCCAGGTCCTCTGCAGACATGTCTCCTCTCCAGTGGCGGCAGTGGGCACTGTGCGGGAGACATGCCCCATGTTCTGAACTTTAATAGATTACAGTAGTAAGAAGTAGCAGTTTGTGTTAAAAAGTGTTACATAAGCAAAAAGTAGCAGTTATACCCCTTTCACACCTAAATATCGGGTTCGTTTCAGTTAATGAATACTGTTTTAAGCCGTATCATAGCTGCATGACCCCCTTTCACCACGCATTGGACCCGGGTTGTCCCCTTTCACACTGCACCCGTGTCTGCCCTGTGCAACTAATAGAATCATTAAAAGTGGGCGTTACAGCCTTACAAAGATGAGTCATGAAAAGCGGGTGCTTTCAATCTGCAAATGAGCAGCTTCTAAACATAACCTGGGTAGAATAACCTAGGTTACCCCTTTACCACCGCAGCATATCCGGGTTGGTGCCGGGAATTACCCTGGTCATGACCAGGGTCGAGGACGTGGGACACACAACTTGGATTGACCCTTTCACACCAAGCCAGGACCCAGGTTGCCCCGGTAATATCCTGGGTCTGAGGCTCAGTGCAGTTATCTTGCACCCACGAGTAAGTGCAACTGTATGCCACACTTACAGTACCTTCAGACTCGCAGATTTTTGTTCACAGTCGAAATTAGCGAGTCCAAGCTGCAAGGGGGGTGAGTTCCAATGATGTTGCTGGCATTTACACGCCATTGCAATAGAAACTCACCCTCCTAGCGTGTGGGTGCAAGATAATTGAATTCCCCCCTAATGTATTAAATTAGTCTACTTAATGTTCTGAAGAAGTTTAGTTATGCTAACCCAGTGTGCCCCATGTTCTGAACGTGATCCTATAAGGTCAGGAAACCTCAATTCACTAGGTAAGATGGACAATGCAGGCAAATGAGGATATTATGTAATGATGGGTGTGATATCTGGGCAATGGGACAGGTTTCTCAAGGTTAAATCGTAATTTTTAAGCTGAACTAAAATCTTGCTGAAACCCCTCAGTACTAGGCCTGAAGTCAAACAGAATTCTGTTTTTGTGACATCCTTAATATATATATTTCCCAGAATAGATATAATTATTAAATTGTACAGGTGTAAAAAAGTAAAGCTAATTATTGCACAGCACATAACTGGATTTCAAACTAAATGAATTTTAGGGATGTTATTTTCTGTCCTATGAAAATATTCAGAGAGTAATGAATTTTTGTTGTTGTTGTGTTTTATTTTAATTGAAAATTGCAGGAAATTATGGAGCACATAATTAGATTATCTATAATGGTGAAGTGAATCTGTGCAGAAATCTTAGAAGTACAGTAACCCTTTCTGCAGAGCTACAAATAAATAAACATACCGTATATACTCGAGTATAAGCCGAGTTATTCAGCACATTTTTTGTGCTGAAAAAGCCCCCCTCGGCTTATACTCGAGTGAAGTGTGTAGCACAAACACACAGCCGCCGGAGCCAGCAGCTGTGTGTTTATTGTAATCAGCAGCCGATGAGAGTCTGTCAGACTCTCATCGGCTGCTGCTGCTCCCACTGCAGGAGCCTTCTTCCGGCTCCCACAGTGGGTAATGGGAGAGACGTCATAAGTAATGACGTCTCTCCCATGCAATTCGGCCGGAGGAGCTGTTAGCGGCGGGACCAGGAGCGGGGGTTTCAGGTAAGTGATTTATTTTTTATTTTTATTACATCTCTCTCTACTGGGGGGGGGGCTACTGGGGGCACTACCAGCGAGGAATTACTACAGGGGGCACTAAAAGGGGGGATTACCACTGGGTGTACTACCAGGAGGGGATCACCACTGGGGGAACTACCAGGGGGGGATTACTACTGGGGGCACTAAAAGGGGGGATTACCACTGGGGGCACTACCAGGGGGGATTACTACTGGGGACACAACCAGGGGGGATTACTACTGGGGACACAACCAGGGGGAATTACTACTGGGGGCACTACCAGCTGCTGCATTTCCCACCCTAGGCTTATACTCGAGTCAATAAGTTTTCCCAGTTTTTTTAGGTAAAAGTAGGTACCTCGGCTTATATTCGGGTCGACTTATACTCGAGTATATACGGTAAGTAAGATTTATCCAAACAGCAAAAGAAAGACAAGTAGCAGTTCTTTGTGACTTGCTATCCATATTTAAAAAAAAATTAAATGAATAGGCCCCTGTATGTTTATTTTGAAAATACTGATCTAATTTGCAGCTAATAAAATTCCCCAAATAGTATATGGCGGCATATGAGACTATTTCATACAGCCTTCTGATGCCCCTTTTCTCGTGACCAATAGTTCTTGACCTCACTCTACAGCAGAGGGCCTGTACTCGATGTCAATATTTACGCAGTGAGGACTTATTCGCAAAGTGATTGACAGGCAGGGACCTTTTTGGGACAGTTACGGTGAGTGGCTGCAAAACCCAGGCATGTGACCGTTTTTATGGCATCTCACCCTACAACTGCGATCCCATATGCATAAATCATGGCATCAGTGTCTTCCATGGTTACTCAGATGGTCAAATATCGAGGGATCTTTGACAACCGCTGCTTGTTGTACGCACTTGCTGGGATCTGTGAAGCCGCCAATGGGCATCTCAATACATTTCCAGGCGGTTACAGCATTAGCATATATTTGCATAGCAGCTATGTACGGGATCGCTACTGCAAATGCATTAGCGTACATCTCTGAATCAAGCCCACAGTTCATAGTGGAAAACCTGCTCACAATGAAACCATGATACACAGTCTCTAGCTGTGATGTTAGTTGTGGGTCTGGGAAAGATGGCAGGTTTGTAAAATGAAAAGCTGGACATGGACTATATTTAGCTTGTTCCCTCATATTACCCAGTTTCTTTAAAAAACAAAAAAATAACCTGATGTAGATGATAACATAGGCTGCATCCACATGTGGGGCACCACCAGCATCTTTGCCATCAGTGTGAAAAGTTTGAAGGATAGCCACTACCTGTACGCAATATTTTGGTAACGCAATAATAGCTAATGTGACCCAACACATAGCTTCTTCAGGTTTGTGTTTGATCTGACAAAAGAAGGCAGAAGACAGTAAGAGATTTTGAGGTGCGATTGGTCACAAAACCGGGACTTAGTCACTCTTACCCTGTCCAGGTGAGCCATTCTGTCCCAGTGCACTGGTAATCCATTCCCTGAGGTTCATGGGCGCAGTCAAGTCTTCTCTGATTAGGTGAGCACCAGTACACAGTCTGTACCTGTCTCACTCCAGTTCAAGCACGCGGTTCCACTCCGGCTGGTTATTGCACTCTCCGGTCCCACTCTGGTTCAAGTCTCCAGTTCCACTCCACTTACCCTGCTTTTACCTCCGGTCCCAGTCTGATTCAAGTCTTCTGTTCTACTCTGGCTACTCTGCTGTTACCTCCGGTCTCAGGGCCTAATTCAGACCCGCTTGTGAGCGCTCGCAAGCGGGTCGATGTTGGCCTAGTGCGCATGCGCACGACGGTGGCAGCTCCGTCGTGCGCATGCGCGAGACCCTGATAGCGATGGGCAAGCTGTCGCTATGGGTCTCGCTACAAAGGGGGCGTGCTGTCGATGGTGAGTGACAGCACGCCCCCTTTAGTGGACGTGCCGGGGGCGTGGCTGGCCAGACGGAGGCGTTCCCATGGGAACGCCTACCATCTGGGGCCGCCCCCGCTGACATCACAAGTGATGTCAGTGGGAATGCTTTCGGCTCTGATAGAGCCAAAAGCACTCCAGGGCTTGCGGCAACGAGACCCTACCACAAGGGTCTCATCGCAAGCCCGATGGTCGCGATGGTCTTGTCCATCGCGACCATCTTCCTGCCCGCTCGCTATAGCTGTGGGTGGTCACCCACAGCTATACGAGTGGCCAGGAGGCTGCTCTAAAAATTCAGAAGGACGGCCCTGATTCAGAGCGAGCGCTCTGTCAGAGCGTCCGGCTCTGAATCAGGGCCTCAGTCCAGTTCAAGTCTCCGGCTCAACTCCGTCTACTTTGCTGTTACCTTCGGTTCCATTCTGGTTCAAGTCTCCGGTTCAACGTCTGCATTCTCCGGTTCTTACCGAGTTCATGTAACGTCCAAGTCTGTGAGATTCTATGGTTCCAGCCTGTTGTATTCTGCAGTCTCTTGGGCATTAAAAAGTTCCTAGTGCTTCCAGTTCCAAGTCTTCTGCCACATTGACCTCATCTATTAGCAAATCTCCATTGCTCATTATAGGTTCAAGTGGACTTTATGCTCACTGTACTTCAGTTTACTTTTGTCCTGCATTATATTGCTTATATTCAGCATTACAGCTCCTGACCTACTCTCGGGACTCACCACTCACTATACCATGTGTACCTCTATCGATTGTGGTTTTGTGGTTTTTCCTCTCCTAGAGTGTTGGGGTACACGTTGAGTTTCTGCTATAGTATCCATTCCTGTTTTTGGGGACTGGGTGCTGGATCTAGGCTCCTCCTTGAGTATTTAGGCTTCAGTTACCCTATTCTAATAATTGGTCTGAAACATCGGTTACAGGTGGGCTACCGATTACCTGAATTACTCGCTGTCCTGCCCCCTGAGTACTCCAGACGTTGCTTTTGCTAATTGTCATTGAGCATGGGTGAAATCACTGCAGTATAAAGCACTGACAGGCGGACCAATCACGTAATGTACTGTACAGTGGCCCTGATTCAGAGCCGGACGCTCTGACAGAGCGCTCGCTCTGAATCAGGGCCGTCCCTCCTTCATTTTGGAGCGGCCTCCTGGCCGCTCGCATAGCTGTGGGTGACCACCCACAGCTATAGCGAGCTGCCAAAATGATGGTCACGATGGTCAAGACCATCGCGACCATCGGGCTTGCGACGAGACCCTGCGGTAGGGTCTCGCTTCCGCAAGCCCAGGAGTGCTTTTGGCTCTATCAGAGCCAAAAGCACTCCCACTGACATCACTAGTGATGTCAGTAGGGCCGGCCCCAGATGGTAGGCGTTCCCATAGGAACGCCTCCGTCTGGGCAGCCACGCCCCCGGCACGCCCACCAAAGGGGGCGTGCTGTCAATCACCATCGACAGCATGCCCCCTTTGGTGCGAGACTCATAACGACGGCTTGGCCGTCGTTATTCGGGTCTCGCGCATGCGTACGACGGAGCAGCCTCATCGGCAACATCGACCCGCTTCCAAGTGCTCAGTGCTCGCGAGCGGGTCTGAATCAGGCCCAGTGTCAATAGATCCGCTGCTCGTGAAAGATGATGCTATAAACGCGCAGATGTAACGTATGGCAATCCACTGGAGCAGCAAAGCACAAAGAGGTTATCCTGCGTAAAAGTCTCAATCTTGACAGCGAATATGTCGCACGTGCAGTTTTTAGTAAAATGAGATGTTCTCATGCTGTACATTTCAGTGCATAGACTTTGTTCTAATTATTTATTGAATGTCAATAGTTCATTCTAAAGTTAACATTTTAAAAATATAGTGTATATAATATTGATAAAATCAAATTCATAATTATTCTTCAAAACCCCCTGTCCTCAACAGGAATCGAACTGGTTAAGGTCATACTAAGCATTCAACATGCAACCACAGAAGCCAACTCTTCAGGTGCTGCACACCTCCCTTTCTGATGCAAGCAATAAAATAATGTAACATAAGCTGTTAGAGGATATGTCAGCATTTAACTAGAGTTCAAGTCTCATCATGACAATATCTCATTTTATTAAAGACTGCCTTGCGACCTGTTAGCAGCCACGTTTGCGACTTTTACACAAAAAAAACCCTGTGCACAGCTGAAATGGTGATTAGCCATAATATACATATGTGGCTGCATCCACTAGCAATACGCCTGTCAGGGTTTGCTATACTGTAGTGCGATCTCCATCCGCTGCTATTGTATTGAGGGCCTGATTCAGAGCCGGACGCTCTGACAGAGCGCTCGCTCTGAATCAGGGCCGGCCCTCTGGTTTTGCAGAACGGCCTCCTGGCCGCTCGCATAGACCATCGCGACCATCGGGCTTGCGACGAGACCCAAACAGAGCCGAAAGCACTCCCACTGACATCACCTGTGATGTCAGTTGGGCTGGCCCCAGACGGTAGGCGTTCCGAAGGGAACACAACCGTCTGGGCAGCCACGCCCCCGGCCCGCCCACCAAAGGGGGCGTGCTGTCACTCAACATGGACAGCACGCCCCCTTTGTACGAGGTCCGGAGTGACGGTTTGCCCGTCGCTATCCGGGTCTCGCGCATGCGCACAACGGAGCTGGCTCCGTCGTGCGCATGTGCACTGGGACACCGTCGACCCGCTTGCGAGCGCAAAGCGCTCGCGAGCGGGTCTGAATCAGGCCCTGAGTTCCATAGTTCTCATCAATGGAGCACTGACCACCTAGCTGTGAAGCTGTGTATTGCACGCCATGGATTCAGTCGCGTCTCCCTGCACCCTTCCATGGTATTTTATAACACAACTAAGACGCCTGTATGGCACAACCTGAGCAACAGCAGTTGGAGGACACATCTGTAACTAAAGTATTTGGTAGTTGTTGAAATATACTAATAAAGCAAGAACATTTAACATCAGTGTATGACACACTGATCGCGAAATATGCGCTATAGCGCATTTTTACACCATACAGGAAGTGAGGTCACGAATCCCTCACTTGCATGTTCTCGCCGCCGAGCAGCCAATCACTGCCGGCGGTGCGTCTTCCTCCAATCACCGCCGAGGAGATGCTGCTGGCGGTGACTGGCTGCTGCAGCGCACACACAGCGGCCACAGCAGCCAATAACCGCCGGCGTCTCCTCGTCCTTTAATCACCGCTGGCAGCATTCAACCACCAATCACAGTCGGCGGCATCTCATCATTTAATCGCCACCGGCTGTGTGCACTGTGTTCCACTTGACCTCCGCGCTTCTCCCGGTTTGCCGGATCCTGCTTCCTCCTAACTAGTGAATAGATCCCCTTCAGTAGAAGTATCCTGACATCATTCTTCATCCGTGTGACTGCAGTATTGCTGTATCTGGCAGCAGGTAAATGGTATTAATATTTATTATAGCACAGGAGCAGAGACTGGTGTCATAATGTAATTTTTATACAGGGGAGCATTCTCTAGTGCTCTGTAGTGCCCTGTTTGATTATAAGAGGAGACTAACTTGTGTCCTATTATAATAATAATAGAGCAAACTATTGTCCCCCTTCTGCTCTCCTGTGTAGTCTCCTTCTCCCACCCCTGTGTCCACTGCTCCCCTCTCCCCTTCTGCTCTACTGTGTACTCTGCCCTCTCACCCTCTTCCCCTTTCCCCATTTCTGTACTCCTTCTGCTCTCCTGTGTACTCACCCTCTCCATTGTGCCCCCTGTTCCCCTTTCCCCATGTCTGTACCCCTTCTGCTCTCCTGTGCCCCCTCTTATCTTCTCTCCATGTCTGTACCCCTTCTGCTCTCCTGTGCCCCTCTTACCTTCTCTCCATGTCTGTACCCCTTTTGCTCTCCTGTGTACTCTCCACCTCCATTGTGCCCCCTGTTCCCATGACTGTACTCTTTCTGCTCTCCTGTGTTCTCTCCAGCTCCATTGTGCCCCCTGTTTCACTCTCCCCATGTTTGTACCCCTTCTGCTCTCCTGTGCCCCCTCTTACCCTCTCTCCATGTCTGTACCCATTCTGCTCTCTTGTGTGCTCTCTCCTCCCACCTGTGCCCCATGTTCCCTTCTCCCCGTGTCATGCAAATATGCGCTATAGCGAGTTTTTGCGCACTACAGGCAGTGAGGCATAAATTGTGATAGGACCCAGAAACTGTGGATTTAGACCCCAATTTTTTAAAGTGAGGGATCCCTGGGACACACATTTTTTTTCATTCATCGCGATCACTCTGACGAGAATTGTATTGAGGTTCTAAGTAACTTTTTAATAGAAAGTCTATTGAGAATGGCATGCGGTCAATATCCCAACCGCTGGAATTCTGTTACCATAGCAGGTAAAAGGAAATCATTATTTGAAAGTACGGTACTTACCATATGTAACAATATCTAACGGTGGTAATGTGTCTCCCCTGCTACCTAGTCACCCAAAATATAGAGCTGGGTAAGCTGTCAAACCAACAGTAGCGGCGGCAACGATAGTAGCCATATTTGCACTATTAGGTTACAGCCAACAATGTAGGCCTGTTAGAAACCCCAAAACTCATTGAATAGAAGATAGAAGAAGGAGTATCCTTTGTGTCTTTAGAGTTCTCTAAGAAGAGAATTATTATGCCACAGTTCATGCAGTGTATTTTAGAAAAGAAACTATAATGAGAATAATTACTGTAAAGGTGTGAAGTGAATCATCTTAATAATAGCTGTCAAGTTCAATGACATAACCCCAACTCATCGTGTGTCAGTCTTCATTGTATTATTGGGTGTATTGATATAAAAGTTCTGTAATGTACGGAGAATCTAAATAATATAAAGCTTTGAAGCAAGGAAGGAGTATTTTGTATATTATGTGCCACTAGATAGGAAGGCCAGTCATCTTCCTCAATAGAAGAGAGGTTGAGAGGGTTCCTTAAGATTTTCTGTCCAACCATCCAACTAGTTGATTGGTTGGAATGAAGATCTGGTAATGTATGAAAGCAAATGACAATCAGCAATTTGCTCCCAAATGCCGGAAAATGGACAAAAACTGTTGTTTGAACAAATTGTTTAGATCAAACATTTAACAAACTTGTCTGACGCCATTTTCATCTGTTTTCTGGCATTTAGGAGCAAATTGCTGATCATCAGTTACTCCCATATGTTACCAGATTTTCATTCCAACCAATCAACTAGTTGGATGGTTGGACAGAAAATCTTTACAAGACAGGGTGAGGCTATGCAGTCATCTGTATCTGAAGAATAGAGTGTAGCAGAACATGATAAGGGAGATCAGCCAGTAAAGAATAACAAAAAGAGTCTGGAAAAGGTGAGGGCTTCTGTTATGCTGACTGCACATTATGATGTTACATTTGAAATCGACCAGTTGACCTGTATCGCAGGTCAAAAAACGTATGCAAGATCCAGTAATAATATTTTCGAAACTGGCATGTTTGTACAGTAAATGCAGCTGGAAGATGACCACGGTCTGGTCAGCTGTATGTGGTATGAGCAGGAGGGACACATTTTGGCAGCATTTATTAAAAATAAATAATTAAAAAATAAAAAGGCCAAAATAAACGGCAAGTTTTTTAAATGGCGGCTATTGCAATGTTGACATATTGTCCAGAACCAGTCCCCTCTATGATTACAATAGCACATAATTTGTGACTTGCACTTGAATAAAGAGTCAGCACTATTATTGAATTTCTCATATCGTAAATGACAGTGCTATTTCCTGTTTGGCGAGATCACAGAGGTTATTGCTCTGCAGATTCTTGCAGCTGTTCAACCAGTTGTTTTCCTTCCAGAGAAACAAGTTCTGCTTGGTGGGAAAAGACATTCCGTTCATTAATCTTTGCTTTAAAAACAGTTCCACTATCACAGGAAAGGGTGTGATAAAAATGCTCTGGTCAATGTGCTATGAAGACTTTTGTGTCTTGTCTCTTTGTAAAATGGTGCAAATAAACACAATTATGTTTTTGTTTGTTTTCAGGACAATGTGTGCACCAGGTGTACGTCCACGTGCTGTTTCTGCTGTTTTTGGTGCCATGAAAAGTGGATGAGAAGCCTGAACCAGGTACAGTATGTGTTTTTGTTGCTTTGTGTGTGATATTCTCCATTTATTTTTATTTTTTTTAAATCAACTGTTTTTGAAAAATATAAAATCTGTGATTCAATTCCTTTGTTTACTTGAAAGCTGATGGCAGCTGAAATAATGACGTTTTAATACTAAATATCTGTCCTAGAACTTGACTGCTCTCATAGTTGGATAATTTCCAGATACAGGACCTCATTCAGAGTCAGTCGCGAGCGCCGATGCGCTCGTAACCGACTCGATGGTTTGGCCTGCGCACGCGCAGCGGCCGCACTGCGCGTGCGCATGCCCCAGAGCGACAGAGAAACTCTCTCGCTCCGGAGCTCGCTATCAAAGGGGCGGTTGTCGATGTCTTCATCGACAGCTGCCCCCGTTTGGTAGGCGGGCCGGGGGGGTAGTTTCCAAAATGGAGGCGTTCCTTTACGAACGCCTACCGTTTTGTGGGCTCCCGCACTGACATCATCATTGATGTCAGTGGAGAGATTCCTGCTCCATCAGAGCAGAAAGCTTCCTGGGGCTTACGAGTGCCCAGACCCAACCTTAGGGTCTGGTCGTAAGCCCCGATGATCACCATCGCGACCATCAACCTGGTCGGTCGTTAAGCTGTGGGTGGTAACCCTCAGCTTAACGATCGACAAGGAGGCGGCCGTTCAGGATGCAAGCGGCCGCCCTGATTCATCTAACGACCGCCTCTGAATGAGGTCCACATTGCCAGGTTTTAAAGATTTGTCCCTTTAAAATAAATGTCCCTATTTTTCAAGTGTACAATAGAATGTCTAATTTTCTGCTTGCTAGATACAATTATTACCATATGTTTTTACTCTCTAGGGATTCTAAATGAATACTTATTGTAGAGACGATTTTACAATTGTAAATGCATTACAGTCAAGTTCGTTAAACGTGAAGCATAATTCTCCGTTCCTCCGAGACCATATTTGATGAAGTTATGAACAGAGCACTGATGCATCATATACAACAGCATACATTAACTCAGCACTAACGTTAATGCTCTGATTTACACCGAAGTGCAGAAATTAGATGTCGTATTGTAGGACTAGATTATTTAATATTAATGGGTGACAAGGGCTCATTTACAGGGGCCTTCCCTGCTTTGCAGGAGGCCACACAGCCTATTCCTCTCTGCAGGAAGCCTTGCATTCCCCTCTCCCTCTGAGGTCCCCGAGGTCGATTCTCGTGCCTGTACTTATTATAGGACAATGTTTGGCTCTTCTGCTGGAAAGAGGATTTGTGGGAACATTTCAACCAATATTATAAGAAATTTCAAACACACAAAAGTGATGCATGGAATAAGATGATGTAATGTAATGCATAGTGGGGCTAAACTAGAAGGAAGCATCAATGGGGCTAAACCAGAAATGTTAAAACGAATGTAGGGGCTGACCCAGCACA
Organism: Taudactylus pleione; assembly: GCA_031769625.1. Classification (NCBI taxonomy): domain Eukaryota; kingdom Metazoa; phylum Chordata; class Amphibia; order Anura; family Myobatrachidae; genus Taudactylus; species Taudactylus pleione. The sequence continues at coordinate 1,894,531 of JAUIMM010000405.1, read as the reverse complement.
TTTTCCATACCTGTAAAACAAGGTGCAAATTACTATTACACGGGATGTTTCCAAAAGAGAGTGAAGTGTGCACTTAATATGTATTAGTATTAATAACCCACAAACAATTATTGACTGTTATTATTAGTATCCTTTACTTATCTGGCGCCACAAGAGTTCCACAGAGCCTTACATTATGTTTATTGTGTTTATGCTATGTGATAGGTCTTTCTGCCATTAGTGATTGAGGGAGAATGGATACGCCGTGTCAGTGGGGTACAGTTAAGCATAACCTTTTTCCAGTCATACATATAAGGGGAAAGTGACCCTGCATATTGGGGACCCCTTCCCTGGGATCACCATTGTGGCATCAGCAGCAAACATAATGACTTTAGGCTTCCATAGTTGTGCCTGCTCCTCACAGTGCTTTCCCGTCATTTTCTTTTAATGACTCTCTAAAGTACTAAAAGTGGAAAGGCCCTTTAAGTTTACTTTCCGAACGTGTATCACGCACCAGTGTACTTGGTAATACCTTCACCCTGGCCCCATGCTGTGTACAAACAGTATAACACAAAATGTGAATGCATCCATAATAGCAAAGGCAATCCAGTCATCATGTATTTACTCCTGGCACGTAGGCCAATTGTCATACATAGGGTAGTGATAAGACCATATGCTGTAAACCATAGCAACCAGGGTCAGAAGTATGGGAGACAATGGAGGCGCCTGCCGCCGGGCGCCAGCACTGAAGGGGCACCTCCTCCATCACCCACAATATATTCACCCCACTTAGAGCTGTAAATATGGGGGATTGGGGGGCACTAAAAGATAACTTGCCTCTGGGCACCTGGGATGAATTTACGCCACTGATAGCAACCAATCATGTATTAGTTTTCAGTCGTATTACCGTTCAAGATTTTTAAAGCAGACATTAGATTGGTTACAATAAGTTTATACCATGCTATTAAATATGCTCCTGTGTGAGGGGTATGCCGCAGAATTTGGTTTCCTATCAGTAGCTGTCACTAGAAAGCTACTGAAATCTGATGAAGCAATCACTACAAATAATAATTACACTATACAAAATATGCATATATTGTTTTTTTATTATATTATTAATATTTACTGCACTCAACTTTCACATACATTTTCTTTTCATTATTTTGTATTTCAAATATCTGTTTTATGGAATAGCCTAAATTCTCATTCCACTACAATGAAGGCTTATTTTTTCCTGTTGTGTAAATCCTCCCATCAGCTATCGATTGTGGCGATTATGCGTCTTGCAGATGATTGTGTAAAAGAATCTGCACTCTATGGAGTTTACAGATCACAGATCCAACCAAAAAGTGATTGGAATTGGTATATCAGGTTGTCCAGCATTTTGGATTTCACAGATGGATTGTGGCTATAGATTGCTAGTGTATGGTAACAATCACGCGATACTCCCCATCTTGGTGTATTGTGTTGTGGAGGAAAATAGAAAGTATCATGCAAGCATGTGATTGTCAGGGTTACCCCTCAGGCTTAGGACAGCATAGCCATAATTTCTATCCTCATTACCTTACAAGCTGAGTCAACAACGATAAATTGCTGTGGGTTCTTTTTGTTTTTGTTTACTTTTTATAATTAGCTGGTATAAATTAGAGAAGAATTTTAATGATTTTAGGTTTGTTTTGGACAGCCAATAAGCGCCCATTGTTCTCACCTTAAAACGATCTGTACTTGCCGAGCCCACTTTTTAAGAGTGTTCCAGGACATAATATGTAACATAGTAACTGAAAGCAAACATTAAGAAACAGGTTCTATAAACTATAAATATTATGTTAATAAGATGCTCACTTTAAATAGTGCCGATAACAGCTCACAATTGCTGGAAAAAAAATAATAGACACGATATATAGAATGTTATACTATTGAAAAACTCACTGCACTCTTTTTAAAAAAAAAAAAATTCCAAAACAATTTTTTATTTTTATTTTATATATTCACAAGTGCAAACATACATGTATATGTATATCTATACAAACATACAGATATATTACATAAATCCATATACACATAGATACAGAGCTGCAATCTGTGTAAGCAAATACAATTCAAGTGCAACATCAAACACATACATTTTGTCTGTAGGATATAGCAAGTCAAAAATTATTGTTAAACATAAGCACAGAGATAAAATATATAATTAAAATAGAACCATAATAACAGAAAAAAAAACAAATTATATATGTATAAAATAAAATAAACACATACACCCCCCTCCCACACCCCCCCCGAACCCTGGTGCAGCTTGTTCCCTTTCCATTGATCGGATACTCCTACACTGGAGGAAAAAATGTTGTTCCTTTACAGAAGACAAAGAATCTTATCCCCTGACCCGTAAATATAAGATTTTAAGATCTAAATATACATCACTCCAAATTACGAAGCAGAGACCAATTCGTAGTCTCAAATAATCTCATTATATGAGTTCTAACATCAGAATCCAGGGAGTTGATATATATATACCCCATTTAGCGTAAAAGCAAACCACCCCCTTCTCAACATCAGGTATAGTTGCTCTTCTATCAAAATAAAATATTTGTAGTAGGGATGTGCAGGCTCGGTTCTACTCGGTTCCGTTCGTTTTTTTTTACCGAATCTTATTGGGTATCAGCTGTCATGACTTTTGGATAGAAAATAAGATTCGGTAACAAAAACAGAACGGAACCGAGTAGAACCGAGCCTGCACATCCCTAATTTGTAGCAATATGTTTTTAACTGCTTGAAGAGATGGTGCTGTGGAAACTGTCCAGTTACGGAAGATAGCTTTCTTCGCCACAGTTACCACTATCGTAAGAAAGGGCAATAATTCAATGTTACGACCTTGCAGGTCCCAATTTATAAATTTAGCGCATAACATAGCCAAAGGGTCCTTCCTAAGATGTAAGGCGCATATATTGTTTAGGTAATACCATAATTTTATCCCAAAATTTTCTAATTTTCCCACATTCCCACATATTATGGAAGAAAGTAGCTCGTGAAAATTTACACTTCGGGCAGCAGCCTGACTCCTCCTCCACAACATGCCTCCTCTGACTCTGGCACATATATGCCCTATGAATGGTCCTAATATGCACTTCCTGCCAAATAGCTGAATGGAGAACTCTTAAAGTCTTCTCAGTATGCTTTAATAAAACATTGGGGGAGTCTACTTGTGGTATTTCTGAGGACCAATTTTGGGTGCAACTCTCCCATAGAGCCTCAGCTGTCGCGGGAAGCAAGTAGGGGTATAACAACGTGTCTTGTAATACCCAGTATTGGATAACTTAAATAAGGGCTGTAAAATATCATCATCTTCCTCCCTCAACATAGGAGGGGGTAAAGATTGTATAAAGTGACGAAGTTGCAGAAACATTAAAAAGTCTCTATTAGTAAGAAAAAATGTAGACTTTAAATCTTGAAAAGAATACATTTGGCCCCCTGGATCAAACACATCGCGAATGGCAGTGATACCCCTCACCCTCCATGCCAGGTATTCAGCATATTCCAGGCCAGGAATAAACATAGGATTACCCCAGAACGTATTATACTGAGATACAGTGTGGCGCCTTTATTTGTAACCAAACTAGGTAAGTGTCAAAAAATAGAATATTATTTTTCATCAATGGTGGGAGATGTGATTTGGGAGTATGAAGTAGAGCAGACAATGAATAGGGAGAAGCTATTTCTGCCTCCAGGAATTTATGGGTATATGTTTCACAACCCGTCAACCAATCGCGTATATATCGAAAAAATAATGCATTAGTGAATGCAGAGACATGTGGAACAGCTAACCCACCATCAGATTTCCCCAAATGCATCTTAGCTCTAGATATACGTGGTTTCCCACCCCTCCATAAAAACGTAAAAAATAGGCGAGTAATTTGAGTAATATCAAAATGGGTTAATCGTATTGGCAACATTTGTATAGGATAGGCAAGTTTAGGAAATATGACAGATTTCAACAATGCAACTCTGCCCAGAAGAGATAATGGAAGGTGTCGCCAAATGTCTAATAGTTTAGTTATGTCAGCTATCACTGGGGTGAAATTAACCGTATACAATTTAGAGATATTAGCTGGGATATAGATTCCAAGATACTTAATAGCTTGCTGAGCCAGTCGGAAATGATCCAAGTATATAGCAGAAAGAGACAATGGCTGGGACCCTGAATCATGCATATAAGGGACCTCTGATTTATGTAGGTTAATCTTATACCCAGCAAAAGAACCAAATCGTGACAGTAATTCCAAAATAGCAGGAACAGAGTTTGTGAGATCTGACACAAACAAGAGCATGTCATCCGCAAAGAGACACATCTTTAGCATTACGTTCCCAATAGAAATCTCCCTAAATCCCTCATGCTGGCGAAGGGCTATCGCAAGAGGCTCCAGGGCCAGTGCAAATAACAGGGGTGAGAGAGGACAACCTTGTCGAGTGCCTTTCTGAACTTCAAAAGGGGTAGACAAGTAACCATTTGTAGAAACCTGCGTGAGTGGTTCACGATACAAAGTTTGTAATATTGACACAAATTCATCAGGGAATCCAAATCTCTTCAATGTTTCAAACAGGTGGTCCCAAGTGACAAGGTCAAAAGCCTTTTCGGCATCCATAGAAATTATAGCCTGAGACCTAGGACCACCTGAGAAACCAAGAGCCTGTACGGCTGCCAGCACTTTCCGAATATTAACTACCAAATGGCGACCCATGATAAATCCTGTCTGGTCATTGGAAATAATAGTAGGTAAAATGTATTTCAAACGATCCGACAAGACTTTAGTTAACAATTTGTAGTCGACATCCAGCAGTGATATTGGGCGATATGATCCCGGATCCTCCGGATCTCGATTGGGTTTGGGCAGAACTCTGACAACTGCAGAGTTAAAATATAAGGGTAATCTGCGCTCTTTCAAGATGGAATTGAAGACCAAACACAATGTGTCACTTACTCTATTAGCTAACAATTTGTAGAATTCCCCGGAAAGACCGTCCGGCCCCGGGGCCTTAAGAGGCTTCAATCCCACAATAGTCTTAATAATTTCTTCCTTAGTAATAGGGGCAAGCAAGGACTCAGCCTGTTCTTCAGAAATACGAGGAGTGGAAATATCTGTCCAAAAAGTAGCTTTTTGGAGTTCATCAATAGGACCTTGTGAGTAAAGAGAGGCATAGAAGTCTCTAAAAGCTTCATTTATATCTTTCCCTTTATAAATTAGAGTACCATCCGGCTTTTTCAAAGCAGACACTACAGTGGAAGAGCGTGTGGACCTCACTAAATTAGACAAAAGTCGACCCGACTTGTTCCCATGCTTTCAAAATTGAAAATTAGTAGAGAAGGTATGTCGAGTCGACTGTTGTGCCAACACCTCTTCAAACTGAATCTTTGCCTGTATATAAGCGTCTTTATTACTAGGAGATGGGAAATTTTACATAAGCGGCAGTTAATCTTTCCTGGGATTGCTGATATAAAGCTGAAATATCTTTCCTAAATTTGGAAACATAAGAAATAATTTCTCCACGCAAATCAGACTTTGCCATCTGCCAAAACAATAAAGGGTCAGAAACATGTTCCCGGTTATCATGAACATATTCCTGCCACTTCGCTTCTATCATATTCCGGAATTTTATAGAGGAAGAAAGGTATGATGGGAAGCGCCACTGGCGACAAGATCCCACATCTACTGATGTTGCAATAGTGCACCATATAAGTGCATGATCAGATAACATATATAAAAATTTGGTCGGCAGAATATAGTCGATACGGGACAAGGTACCATGTGCTGCGGACATGCACGTGAAGTCCCTATCAGTAGGATGATGCATTCTCCAACTATCCACTAAACCCAATTGAGAAATAAAAAATTGTAAACCTAATTTCGGAGGAGTGGGAATCCGTTTAGGGTTATGAAATTTATCCATATCAGGTAGTACCATTAGATTAAAATCCCCTCCCACTAATAACTGCGAATCAGTGAATGGATATAGCTTTGCCAACAATCCCCGGAAGAAAACTTTAGAATAAACTGTGGGAGCATAAATGTTACAAAGCACCAGAGTCTCAGACAAAATAGATAAATTGCTAATAACATATCGGCCTTCAGGGTCGACTATATTAGATTGAACCTGGGGAGATAAATCTTTCCTGACTAGTATTGCTACCCCTCTGGCCTTGGAATTGTAAGAGGCATGCGCCACCAATGTAAAACCCAGTGAAGACAATTTAACAACCTCGCTATTCGTCAGGTGCGTCCCCTGCAGTAATGCTATATCTATTTGCATTTTTTTAAGATACAAAAGTATTTTCTTCCGTTTCACAGGAGAATTAATTCCCCCCACATTCCAGGAACACAATTTAAGTTCCGACATAATTAAAATTAGACAGGAAATAAATCTGAAAAATTATACATATTTCACATCTAATAGTGAGCAGAAATAGACCATACACTGCACCAGGGCCCTCAACACAAACACAAAACAATTGGGAAATAAAAAAACTAAGAAAACTAAACACAGACAAAAAAGGAAAAAAGAAAATAAAAAGCACAGAAATAGAAAGCATGTAATTGAAAAAGAGAAACATCGTCAACATCTAGTGGACATAGGGCCTGATTCAGAGCCGCTCGTAAGCGGCCGCTTGTTCGCTCCGAGCGATGTTCGCACAACTGCGCATGCGTATGGGTCGTAATGCGCATGCACCAACCAGTCATTGCGGTCGGAAATCGAGCGCTCGCAAAACAGCGCGTGCCTGCTAATTTGAGTGACAGGATGAGGCGTTTGTGGGTGGTAACAGGGGAAGGTGCTTGAAAACGGGGAGTGGTGATCCAAACGCAGGTGTGCCAAACGGTCAAAACGGGCGTTTTAAGGGTGTGCATAATTAACAAAGCAGCGTCATCGACCACGTCACTTGGTTGTTTCTTAGCCTGAACTGTTTGCATGATTGCGGTAGGAAAATCCAACCACAAGCACTGCGAGCAGTTCAGACGCCTTTTGATGTACTCAAACATGTGACTGACTGGAAGCACCATTTAGGGTGGGTGACCGGGGGGGTTGTCGGCCAAACACAGGCGTGCCAGTCCATTTGATTGCCGTAGCATGGGCGTACATAAATTAGCCACTTCGACGGCATACGCAGCTTGAGTACTCACTGTCTGCGATGAGGTTAGCAATTTCTGAGTATGGTCAGACCTGTTGTAATTATGTGTGAGGGGCCGATGTTATTCGATGTTCCCGATGTATACGCAGGACTGCAAGGTATTACGGATGTGGGATAGCGGTAATGGGCGTCTCTATTGCATTCATTAGCATATTTTCGCAGCAGATCTGCATGCATAATCACAGCCGCGATCGCAATAGCAATCCATAATGAATCAGGCCCTAAGTACTGAACCCACCCTCCCTGCTACTGCTATTGAAATATGAGAACTTCTCTTAACTCTAAGTGACTGTCTTCACACTTTGGCCTGCGGTGTGAAAACCTGCAGTTGACGCTATAATTCTACATCTCGACCTTCTGTACATGGCTGGGACTGTTATCCAGGGTTGCTGAGACATGTGGCGGGCTCAGGTGATAGAAGAGGTGTGGCCAAACACAGGGGTGTGGCCACACCAACTCGTTAAAACCTTGACTGAAAACACTATACTTTGCTGTGGTGTGCGCCTAGAAGGGGGTATTCCATGGTTGGCCTGGGCTTCCCAGACGGGCCTGTGCCTGGGTAATAAGTACCTACCTCACTCCCCTCTTGACACCCCTGCTGCTCTCCAACTAAACGCAGGATTACACATGACAAATTGTAGTCCGAAGCTGCAGCTTGATGTGCTTCTATTCTACAGTGAGAAGACAGCTGCTAGCTCTGCACCAGATGATGCCTCAGTTGGCCTTATCACTATTTCACAGTACACTGCCCACAGGCAAAACACACTATAGTTAATATTTGGACCTAGTTGGGTTTGTACTTTATCTATTGGATATTTGTTTCCCCAATTGAGCTGGAATAGCCATGTGGAGCTCTATATTTGTAAACTGCTGATTGAGATGTTATTTTGTATGTCTTTGCTAACTGCGGTGGAATACATTTTTGTCAATAGGTTTTGTTAGAAATATTATGACAAATGTCATTAATATGAAGACAGATGAAACACTGGAGCTAATAAGCAGAGTCAATATTTCAAGCTATCAGCGTGTATGAAGACAGTGTTAATATGTCACTGATTGCACTGTAGTTGCCTGAGCATGTACCATGAACCGTGTTCAGCCAGCTCAATTAGTTAAATGGGCCGTAAGCTTCATTTCAGTAATACTCCATAAACTCGAACTGTGGTTGCATTTATAATACTTAGCTACTTTACGTTGAGAGCACTGGAGATTTATTTGTTATAGGTGTATAATAGTATAGAATAAATATCATTGTCAGTGTTAAGTTCCTTAAAGGGTTATGTTCTGTTTTGTTTTGTATCCTGGTGATCCTACCCCTTGTACTTTGGGAAAAAAAAATTAATTCTGTTCTACAGAATCTAAAAAAACAAAAGTGCACAGATTACTATTACTGTACTATTAGAAGGTCATTCAAAAATATCACTACTCACGACTTTAATATTTGGCAAGGGTCACCCCAAATAAAGCCAGAAGTGTTAAGTGATATCTGTACAGCCATTGGTTGTTTCTCAAGTTTATGTTACCATAGCTACTATTTTTTTTCCCTGTGACTCATATTGTTACAGTAGGGTCTTTAAACTGCGTTGAATTCAGCTGTCACACAAAGGCATGATTATTCCCAGCCAGCAAGCTGGGTCCAAAGAAGAAAAAACTCCACTAGGAAACTGTTGGCTCTCTGCCCGAGAGCCATCAGCATTTCCTAAACTTCTGACATTTAATCAGTTGTAATGTCAAGCACACAATGGTGTCTTGCTAAACTGTACTTCTGTTCAGTACATGAAAATAATGAGAGGGTTTAAGAATCAAGTGTGGAATGCTAGTGAACTCTCTGATCAATACTTGGCAGTGTAATGTCCCAACCCGCCCCTCTTTCAAGATGTATAAGCTACTTATTATATAGCTGCCATCATTAAAGGAACATTGCATTGAAAATATAAACTAGAGAAACCATATGTTAATTATGTGGGAAATTTGTTGCCTCATAAAATATCTAGACTACTGGGAGATGATGCATTCTCAGGCCAGCGGAGATTGTAAACTGTTTTTGGCCTCTTGTGCAATGGAGCTTGCTTTAGGGTATGTATGCATGGCCGATTTTACATATGCCTGCTCTGCGCTCTCACACATGCATCCCAAGAATTTAGATAGAGGAAGAAATAAGAATCTCTATTGATCTGATAGTTTTGTGCCATTGCTGCAGATGTGTCGGCTGCACATTTATGCTGCAAATCTCCCATTCTGCCACATCCCAATGGCGCTCTATTGTATATAGATCTGGTGACTGGAGGCCATTGGAGTAATCTGATCTCATTGTCTTATACATGGAACCAGTTTGAGATGGCGTGTGTTTAGTGGTATGGCTGGGTATCCTCCTGGAAGTAGTTATAGGAGGATGCTGACCATGCTATAATAGAATGTGCATGGTCAGCAACAGTACTCAGGCTGCTGGTATTTAAACAATGCTAGATTGATATGAAGAGGTTTAAGAAAACACTCCAGTCAGTCACTTAGATCCCACTTCCTGTCGCATATCGGTGTTTGGTCTGAACAACAACTGAACCTCTTTACCTTGTCTGCATTCTTCTATGAATTCCCCTGTTGCCACATGATTACGTATTTGCATTAATGACCAGATGTATACAATAAAGTGACCACTCAGGGCTGAATACAATTAGCCGTAAATTTGCTCCCATGTTAATAATCCCGTGTACTTTGCATGTTAAAGTTACTGATTGTATCAGAATAAGCTGCACGATTCAATTCCAAATGTGAATTTTTAATCATCTCGCAGGTGTTGCACATTATTCCTGCACTGTGCGTTCTATGCGAAGTGCATGAAAAAGTGATGTAACCATCACGAACCCAAAGAAAGACGTAAATAAATAGCTAGTGGCCATAAGGAAAGTATGGGAAGCTATTATTGCCCATAAGCTCACAGGCTTCAATATTACAACTTTATTTACAAATAAAAAATAGAAAGTATTAAATGCACAATTGTAGATGTGGAAAAATTACCTCTGATCATCGCAGGATGAGTAATCGAAAGAAACATTATTTGTAGGACAGTTATACTAGTTAAACAACAAGAGCATGAAAAGAAACCAACATACATAAATGTACTGTATACCTTGGTGAAAGTGACTATTAACAATGGTAGGATAGACAGAGGAATGCTGGTGATGCAGATGGAGTCATGGCTGGATCAACGTGTTTTTTGTTTTTTTCATTCTGGTTATTTTTGACCAGACATGTCTAGAAGTAATTATATTATATATGCCTTCAGCAGTATGAAGTAGCTTATTTCTCTTTCACTAGCTGATGATTGAGATATTATTACAATTGCTGATTGATGTATGGTATCTATATTATATGTTTGTATTTATATAAAAGGGTATACATGGGCGAGTAGAAGATGGAACACAATAAGGTGCTCAGACTCTAGTCAAACACACCGTAACAATGAATTTAAAAACTCTTGTGTGATACCGACCAAGTTAAAAAAAAAAAAAAAAAACTCAATCAGTGGAGGCAGACACAAGTAATGTAGACTCATTTCATTAGAACCAGTGACCGCAAATCAGAATTGTAAAATTATTTTTGTGATCACCGCAGGATGTTTACTTGTGGTAATGGAGTCAGATCTCTTTTTTTGTGCTATCCAATGCCAATCTCTGCATTGACAATGTAAAAGCAATATATGTCATCTGATGTATTACAGATTACTAACAATCACCAACACCTTAATATGCATTAATTGATAACTAAATCACTCATACACTAGATAATTCTTCCCTTTGAGCTCTTAGGAATGATGATAAACTAGGCTTTGTAAGCATTATGTCTATTGCCTTATTAAACTGTCGGTCAAGGCTGCTGTTTTGAAAACGTGCTCTTTAGTAAAGCTAACCCTATGAGGGGAATTCAATTAGAGGCGAAAAGCCATATTCGCCTGTTTTTTTGTGAAAAATGCACCTAAAATTTTTTTTGCCAAATTCAATTCCAGGACAATTTTGCCTAATTGGAAACAATTCTCCAAAAATGATTCTCCAATCAGTAGCTGGTGAAAAGAAATGCAAAATCTTTATTTTGGGGTGCAAACGTGGGGAAACAACTCAGACCCCTTGGGACAGCCCCCCAAAGGACAAATACGCAAAAAAACAGAAACTAAAACCTAAGAACACCCCAAAAAAGACATGTCATTTTTGGGGTGAAAATTTAAAAAGTGGGGGGATAAACATTAAAAGTAGCAAAATAGACTTTTGGGGGTTCCCAAGTATGGGTCAGGTATTTTTGGGATTGCAGGTGCATGCAGCAGGTGGATTTTTCACGTTTTTTAAAAGTTCACTTTAGAGACATAAAAACATGCTTGCACCCATTTTCAAGTACCCCAAATTTGACAGGACTACTTATTTTCACCCAAAAATACAGCTTTATGCCATTCTTCACCAGTTTTACAAAGACGCTAATAGCAAGCAATTTACACAACTTAAGTACGCAAAATAGTTTTATTAGGGCTATTAGTACACATCTATATTGACTCCCTATGTTAATGTATCTTTTTCTGGGGTACAGACTGATTTCCCCAATTCTCTCAGTACTTTTCACCTGTTCCGCATTCGCCTATTTCCGTTTTCGCCTGTTTTGCAATTGAATTAGGCGAAAAGCAGGGACGAGCACGGAATAAATTCGCCTCTGAAACAGGCGAATAAAGCGAACAGTAGGACAGGCGAAAAACGTCGCCTCTAATTGAATATGGCTCTAAGGGCGGTATCCTATTAGCCGGGGCAATTTGCAGCGGCTAATTACCGCTGATGGGGCTATCCAATGAGCCCAGATGCTGGCACTTAACAGGGGAACTTATTCCCCGATAAGTAAGTATGCGGCTTTTTGCAGATGCTATGTATTTTCAGGCGAGAAGCGGTAATTTTCTACACGAAAAAAGCAGACTGTAATTGGACAGCATGATAATGACCATTGGGCTTTTATCGTGATAAAAGCATATTTTTTCTGTGCGCCAAATTACCATGGGTAATAGGCTACCTCCTTTAATCTTGATTGAGATGAGTGTGTAAAGCTACACATAAACAATAAAATCTGGTTGTGGGTGTTTGGCTGATCACTAGGCAGTTGCACATAGGACATTTAAACAATATGTATCTATGTACATAACCACTACAGTCATTTAGTGATTAAATTATGTATGCACTCAAAATAATGGGATAACAATGCATTTATTTACCAACTTGAACATTAATTTACAAAAACAGGACTTAAATTTCCATTGATGCACTTGTTGAATAACTCACTTAACCTTAGGTGTTGGTGATGACATCATTATTATTTTTTTGTTGCTATGATGGTATTGATGATGATTGTGATAAGGACAGGAAGAATAAGAATGAATTATCTTGGTGCACTCTAGGATATTTATTACAGTAGTAATATACCAATTGTTTATCCTATAGAATTTAAAATGTAACCTTTATTATTGGTATAATAAAAAACATTAAAGATGTCTCGAATGTTAGTTTACCTTGATGAATCCAAAGGGCGAAAAGCGCATTGGGACTTAATCTGCCATTTGTGTGTGCGCAAGCTAACGAGAAAAGCCTAATGTGTTGTAATGTTGTTAAGTGCCTGAAAATAACATAGCCACAATATCTCAGCGGCGATCTAATAGAACATTCATATCAGCGCTGTGTTATCAGACAGCGTGTCTCGCTGGAATCCCACAGAATTACTTAACTATCTGGCATAATACACCCGTGATACCCGCTGTCAAGTACCTGCACATAACACAGCCGCAATATACTAGCGGCGATCTAACAGAGTACTCAGTATTAACATTGTATCATTAGACAGCGTGTTTTGCTGGAAGTCCATAGAATCAGTCTCAATAAACCAGTATTAAAACACCTGTGATGCGAGATACCTATTCTCCGTGCCTGTTTACCATGGAATAGCATTAACATTAGAGTGAGACTAAATTCAGACAGAGGGGGATCTGCATAATGTACAGATTTAACATCACCAATACCAATGGATAGATTATATCCTCTGCATAAACCGTGTATATATAAAGGGATACTGTTTATATTCACTGGGCAGCAATGAGCCCATAAATAAATGTGAATATAAACAACACAGATCCTTATAAGAAATTTAATACATGCACCTCCAGCTGAATTGTTTGAATTAGCACTATCCTTAATAGGTACTAGGGCCTGATTCAGAGCCGGACGCTATTTGCGCTCGCTCGTTCAGAAAAAGGGTCTGGCTATTTAAATTGAGCGCTCGCTCTTTGCGGTCTGTTGACGCCTCTATGTATGAGCGAGCGAACGAAACATGCGCTCGCTATTTTGTAAAGACGCCCCCTCGCCGCTCGCATCATACGTCATCTCCGCTATTTATTAGATTAATTGAGTACATCGAAAGGCGTCTGAACTGCTCGCAGTGCTTGTGGTTGGATTTTCCTACCGCAATCATGCAAACAGTTCAGGCTAAGAAACAACCAAGTGACGTGGTCGATGACGCTGCTTTGTTAATTATGCACACCCTTAAAACGCCCGTTTTGACCGTTTGGCACGCCTGCGTTCGGATCTCCACTCCCCGATTTCAAGCACCTTCCCCTGTTACCACCCACAAACGCCTCATCCTGTCACTCAAATTAGCAGGCATTCGCTATTTTGCGAACACACGTTTTCCGACCGCACTGACTGTTTGGCGCATGCGTATTACGACCCATACGCATGCGCAGATGTTCGAACATCGCTCGGAGCGAACAAGTGGCCACTTACGAGCGGCTCTGAATCAGGCCCTAAGTCAGCATCCTTATCAGTGTGATCACAGCATATCCACTAGATAGATATATTTTGGATGAATGTATTATGAAATAGACAACACACTGAATTGATTTGCTACTTTTCAGACAACATTAATACTGAAGGTACATACACACACAACGATTTTTTGAACGGTTATCGTTAATAATATCGTTCACTCGTTGAAAAAATCGTTCACTTTCTAAGTTAAAACGATTAACGATTATCGTTCATGCGCGCTCACATTTGTAGTTTGTAGTTCAGTCAGACTGACCAACTCAACGATTTTCATTAAGGGAATATGCAAAAATCGTTTGTAGTTCCAAAAAATCTTTCATTACATTTAGTAAATGAACGATTTTAGTAAACGATTTTCGTTCATTTTTCCCTTGAAAAAATGAACGAAAATCGTTTACTAAAATCGTTCATTTACTAAATCGTTGTGTGTGTATGCAGCTTAAGTATTAATATCATCTTTAAAAACTGATACGATTAATACTGTTTGATAAAATTGATACCTAATAAACCATGGATTTATCTAACTAAACACTAGTCTATAATAATAAATACACTATAGGCTATTTCTCTTTGGAACATATATGGCCAATATAAGGCATCTATAATATAATAAGCACACACACGGCAAATAAGAATTAAATTGTTTAATAATTTTTTAATTCACTTTTCAACATACTTCTTTTCACTTTCTAATTAATATCTTTACTTTTAATATTTTGCCATTAACATTCGAGACATCTTTAATGTTTTTTATTATACCAATAATATAGGTTACATTTTAAATTCTATAGGATAAACAATGGTATATTACTACTGTGATAAATATCCTAGAGTGCACCAAGATAATTCTTTTTCTTCTTGTTTTTGAGATTATGTTTAATGAGTTTGGTAGCACCACATCCCTAAAAATAAATATCTCGTCAATGAACATATAAGAAATATACAGAATAATTTGACAAATATTTGTCTATTTAAGGGACAGGAATCACTACTATTATTTCTGTGCAGAATTTAGGATTTTTTCTGAAGCCTGTGATAAGGACAGGTCAGATTCTGAGTTTATTATACATAGTAAGATCCATCAGTTTGGATGGCTAATGCTGGGTACACACTGGCCAATATATCGTGCCCCCATCGACCAGTGTGTACAGATGATATGTCTGTGAACAACGTCGTTCACAGACCTATCGTATTGGCTGTGCTGCACAGCCAATGAACAGATATGCCTGCAGACATATCTGTCCATCAGCAAGTGTGTACGGGCGACAAGCCGATTGCCCGTACACAGGGGTGCAGGGATGCGGGGGAGCCGCGAGCAGGTACTACTTACCCAGGTCCAGCACAGCTCCCCATCCACATCAGCCCAGCACATGCTGCTGTGTGCTGGGCTGCACTGGGAGACTGTCCGAGGCTGCTAAAGCAGCAGCCCGAGCAGTCTCCTATGCCAAAAGGGGGGAGCGATCATGCTGATCGTGCCCCCCATTGGCTGTGCGCCGGGCTGAGGGGCACACAGCGCCCCCCTCCCCAGCGCCGCAAATTTTTTTCTCTGAAGGGGCGAGGCAACGCCTTCCGCGATTAGGCCACGCCCCCTACCCAACCCCCGGTCGCTGGGTCCTGCTGCAGCATGGTCGTTCAGTGTGTATGAACGACCATCATCTGCAGATATATCTGTCAGGTGTGTACCCACCTTAAGCTCCACCATCTTGTGTTATATTCGGATCTGATTTTATTAAATAAGTTTCCCATTTAACATATAACTGATTTCTCTATATCCGCTAATGCTGCTCATCAGTCATATGTAAAATTAGGTTCTCTTCTAATTTTGCTAATATATATGTGTGTGTGTGGGGGGGGGGGTTTGCACCTATTTTCCCATTATGTTTTCCCTCGCAATGCTAAAGATAACAATAAGAAAAAATATAAAATCAGAAAAATATAATTCTTCAAGACTATGTAATAATAAATGTTATGGTTTTAAACAGATATCATGGAACGGGTATGTAATGCCGGCTGTCTGGATGCCTACTGTCACAATAACAACAACGGCATCCAGATGGTTGGTATCCCGACAGGGGTTGGTAAATATACTTTCCCTCCCCCTAACCCTCCCTTGTAGCCTAACCTTCCCCACCCCGCACCCTACCTCTAACCCTCCCCCGTTAGTGTCTAAGCCAGTAGTTCCCAAACTTTTGTGAATCACGCGCCCTAGAGTATCAGCATTTTTTTCACGGCACCCCTGGACCAAAAGTTTCTCATTGAGAAATTTAGAAAAAATTAAATGAAGTAAATTGTGCTTATATGTTACCCTTAGGTACAGTTATGTGGTGGTTGACAGGGCTACGCTTATTTTTGGCCACATATTGTTTGATTGACAGTCATTAGCACTGGTTTTGCCTATCACACTAACTAAAAATAATTTTATTTGGTACGGGACAACCAACCCCAGGCACCCCTGCAAGTGCCCTGAGGCACCCCAGGGTGCCACGGCATAGAGTTTGGGAACCACTGGCCTAAGCCTAATTCTCCCCCCATTGTGCCTAAACCTGACCCTCCCCCCTTAGTGCCTAACCCTAACCCCCCCAGTGGTGCCTAACCCTAACCCTCCCCCCTAGGGGTGCCTAACCCCCCCAACGTAACCCTAACCCTGCTATGCTACCTAAACCTAACCCTCCCCCCGTGGCTAATGGTTAGGGCGCCCTGGACTTACCTCGTTCGGGATGGTGTCCTTTTGGATTCCGGCGTTGGGAATAAAATATATGCGTCAGTATTTTAACGCATATCTTAAGTCCCTTGACGGGCTTCCCCCATTGGTATGTAGACCGGCGGCATCACGGCTGCCGGTCTCATAACTACATCCCGTTATCACCATCTCTGGAGTTGAAAATTAAAGCCCCAATTTTTCCCTTTGAAAGCCTCATTAACTTAATAGTGTTATGTATTATCTATTTTCCATCTTCAAATGGGTATTTTGAAGTAATCCAGCTGATCATACTTTTATTATATTTTTGGTATACCCGAGAAGTGTCGGTAGTGTTAATCTCCGGGAAGTCACACCACTGTGCTTTCACTGTACAACACCATTCTCCCAGGCCCTCAGCCTTTTCCATGTCTCTGTATAGTAAATATGTGGCATATTTGCTATAGAGATATATTTAAAATTGTCCCTGGACTGGTCTATCAGGTTTCAGTATATCTGATTAAGTTACTAGAGGAGAAGGCAACAGGACATATAAGTACATAAAGAAAATTAAGAGTGTGAAATGTTATATTCTACTTTTAGTTGAGTAAATGTAAAGATGATTTGGCCTCGTTCAGAAAACAAATTCTGAACCATTTCCAATACTAAGATTTTTATTTGCCCACAAGTTGTTGCCGAACACTCCAGAGACCGTGCAAATAGCATAGGTGAAATGGTGCAGCCTTGATGAAGTGCCCTTCTAAATCTCAAACTCTATGTACCTATTAGCCACCACTAATTTTGTTATAAGCTTAGAACACAAAGTCCATACTAACTTCATCAAGACAATTTTGCTCACAATGGTGTAGCTAAACTCTCCAGAAAGTATGTAGTGTAAACCCCGGTTGTCCAGATGGCGGCTCTCAGAATGCCGGTGCCAGAATCCTGACACCAGTCAGCATCCCGGCGCTGGCATCCCGACGGTAAGTATTGGGGTTAGGGGGAGGGTTAGGCACTAGGGGCAAGGTTAAGGTTTGGCTGCGGGGGGGGAGGGTTAGGGTTAGGCACTAGGGTTAAGTTTAGGCTGCGGGGAGGGATGGTTAGGTTTAGGGATAGGGTAAGGATACTTACCAACAGGTTGTAGGTATCCTAACCCCGTCGGGGTGCCTGCGTCGAAATTCAGACCGACGGGATCCCGAACTCCGGCATCCCATACCCAAACCCTCCGGAGTCAGTGCAACCAGTGTACTGTAGGTGAAATGAGGCAACTTTGCACGGTAACCTTCTGAATCTCAAACAGTTGTGATATGTATCCATTGGCCACCACTTTTCTTATAGACATGGAATATAAAGTGTAAAATATATAGAGCCAGCAAGCCACATTTAGGTAATGTTTTTCATAGATAATCCCAGACAGTGGACTGGTGATTGTATTTTTCAATAAAGACTTCATCTCTGATAGAATTCTGACTATTGGCCGTTTTTTTTACTACTGTATTTATATGTGCACATGAGGCTGCTATTATAGGCTGAATATTGCTACTACATTTTTTACTGAATGTTATTAAGTGTGTTCTAAATGTATCTTTTTATTGAATTTGCAGATGAATTGATACTGTGAGAAATAAATTGTTTACTTTTAACAGCTTTTGGGAATCCTTATGCTGGGCATACACGGCAAGATAAAATGCCTGTCAGACCGACAGACATTTTATCTGGCCGGCTGCCAGCCGCAGATGTCGCCGGCATACACTGTGAGAGAAATCTCACAGTGTATAGCCCAACATCTGCGCTCCGCCCCCGGGGGAGGAGACATTTCCCTGTTCCTTCCGTAGGAAGGAACACAGGAAATGTCTGTCTGTATGCCGAGCTGGACATACACTGGCCGATGCGGCCGACAGTTACCGGGTAAATATCGCATCGGACGGGCATGCTGGACAATCCAGCATGCCCGACCGAGCAATATTTAACCCTCGGTCGCCTCCCCCCACGCTACAATTATCGCGGCGATCCGCCGATATCGGGCGGATCGTCCCGATAATTGCAGCGTGTATGGCCAACATTAGTGTGTTTACACCGGGCTCCCGACTATAGATAGACAGTAATTAGATAGACAATGTCTAGATAGACACCAGATGTTAAACAGTTAATAGCTAGACAAGGATAAAAGTTCGACACAGAAAAATGTCAGACACACTAAAGTTAGACATGTAAAAAGTTAGACAGGTACAGAAGGTCGACAGTCAAAAGTTCGACATGAAAATGATCCACACAAAAATGGTCGACACATTTTTTTTTTTAGGGTTAGGCACTTACTGGAGGGTTAGGGTTAGGAACTTACCCCCACGGTTAGGGTTAGGCACTTGCCCAGACGGTTAGGGTTAGGCACCAGGAGGGAGGGTTAGGGTTAGGCACTTACCCCCACGGTTAGGGTTAGTCACTTACCCAGACGGTTAGGGTTAGGCACCAGGAGGGAGGGTTAGCGTTAGGCACCAAGGGGAGGGTTAGGGTTAGGGTAAAAAAAAAATAATAATTTGTCGATCATTTTTGTGTCAATCATTCTCATGTAGAACTTTTGACCCTGTCGACCTTTTGTACCTGTCGAACTTTTTACATGTCTAACTTTAGTGTGTCTGACTTTTGTCTGTGTTGAACTTTTTTCCCTGTCTAACTATTGACTGTCTAACATCTGGCGTCTATCTAGACATTGTCTAACTAATTACTGTCTATCTCGTATACCACACCCGTTTACACCTGCATAGACACATTTTTTTCTATATTTCTGCTAATGAGGGTTTAGACAGAATCCCTCACGTGTCAGCTGCAAGTATTCATACAGGGCAGCCTTTATCTATAAAGCGCACCAATTGCTTTATTTCTTTATTATGTATTATTTTACCTGAATTAGTTTTAGAGAACTGCACTTTTTAGCAAATTGAGGTAGTTTTATGCCAAATTTCTTTCTAAATCTACAGAAGTGATATTACCAGTGAGACATTTATTTTTGACGAATGTGATCTAACTTGTTGTTTGTTTGATATGTACACTGCTGATACTAGGGGGTGTGAAATGTATAAGAGTCTACTTGATTATGAGATTCCTCTTCTAATTACATCATCAGTATGTTGTTGATTTTCATTATAATCGTTCCTGCAGGATTCCATGGAAAATGTGTGAACCAGATAAGTGTGAAGGAAAACGTCATGGGCAAAATGTCAATTTCAACGTGTGCCTGAAACTAAAGTAACTCATGATATAAAATTTCAATGGGCTCTTTGGGCACGATTCTATTCAACGCGATGTAAATAGCGCCGGGAGATAGTTCCCGGAGCTATTCAATTCATCGCTATGTTAGGTCGGGGAAGGTTCGTTCTCGCGCCTTAAACAGGGTGTTTAGGCGCGATAACTGGCATTCCCCGACCTAACTTCCCGGCGCGAGGCTGTTTTCCAGGCGCGAAGGGCAGAAAACAGCCTCGCGCCGGGACTTTTGTCGGATTTCTTCTCTCATCCCCGGAGGGATGAGAGAAGATATCATTAGTCGTACTTGGCAGCGCGGTGTATTGAATAGCTCCGGGAGCTCACTCCCGGAGCTCTTTACATCGTGTTGAATAGAATCGTGCCCTTTATGTGACCTTCCAGTCCTGAAGAGAGGACAGGTCTAACTCATCTGGGTGCCTGTATGTCTACCAAGTGTAAATCATTTTACATATGATACTCCAATAGGAGGTTATGTTTAGACTAAAAAGGTTGATTAGGTGACTTGTCAAGTCTGTTCAAGTCAACAACATAAATGAATACACCTAACATTAGGGAATGTATGTGTGTGTTTGTTGGGGGGTGTGAAGGCCTTCCTTATTTGGCATGCAAAAGTTAACAAGGACTTCACATCTGAGGAAGGAAGCCAATACGTATTATTGATAAACCCCCAACATTGTTCTCATGATTCCGATTATGGGGCCAAGGTTCCTTTAGCTTATCTTGCTGTTATAAGTAAATAGACCAAGGGGGACATTTATAAAAGCTTGAAGAGAGACAAAAGGACTAACCAATCAGCTTTTAACTGTCATTTTTACGGCTGTGTTTGAAAAATGACAGGAGCTGATTGGTTGGCACTTTATCTCTCTCCACATTCTTTCTCTCCAAGGTTTGATACATCTCCCCTTATCCCATGCTAGCACGGCTGAGAGACACCATATTTCAACCAATTGTTTCCAGGACTTCTCTAACAGCTTAAGCTGGTCATACATGGTGCGATATGCACCGTGTGACACGACGGATCTGACGTCCAACATATCGTGCGGTCCCCACACAGGGTGTGATGGGGTGGCCGCCTGCCCGATATGCCAGCACCCCCCTCCCCCACCCGCATAGCGCTGCATGGGATCGCACATCGCATCCCCTGATCGACTGAACCTGCAGTAAGATGAGGGGGTGCGATGTACGACCCCACGGGTGCGCGCTGTGTCCAAAATCATGCCCATACACGGTGCGATATAGCAGCCAAATTGTACCGGTCCGTCGGATTGGCTGCTTCATCGCACCGTGTATGGGGTACTTTAGGATTCTATTCCATAGCAGTAGATTTATTTTATTTTTTTTAAACATTTTTATTGTCATTCAAAGTGTTGAACATCACAAATACAATCAAGGATGAACATGGCTATACAGAGTTGGTTAGATATATCAAATCACACTGAAAAAAATTGTTTCTGGACCTCTCAGAGCAGAATACAATCAACTATCATAAATCAGTATAAAATGGTCACAGTGGATCATTTGGAATATTTTGTAATATGGACATATTATCTTAAAATAAATACTTATCCATTAACCAACATATTGAAAAAACAAACAATACATTTGAACAAAAATAAAGAAATTACACAGAAAAAATGTATAAAAAGATTTCGTTCAGAGCTATGTACCACCCTGTTCGAATATTAATAAAAAGAAAAAGGATGGGTTACCTACGTCCCTCTCCTCCCTCCCTCGCCAGACACACTAAAAAAATAAAAATAAAAAACTCCTCAATAATAAATCAAGGTCAGGCATCTAATCTATTTGGAGGATCAACTGCCACACATTGCGTCAAGTACCATGATGAGTTTTGTAATGTTCTATGGAGCTGGAGACGAAGAGTACCCGAAAGAGTATCCACATAGCTCTCCCACATACCAAAAAATCTTTCTATCTTAGTTTCTTTTTCCATTATTACTACTACCCAGCTCATCCTGAAGATATGGTGTAATTTTGCCTTAAAAAGAGCTATAGGAGGTGGCTGCAGATCTATCCATGTATGTAGGATTGTTTTACAGGCTGCTGCACTTATAGCTAATAATAAACGTTTTCCTCCTGCAGACATACGAGTATTATCAGGAAGAATGCCAAATATCGCCCATTCAGGTGTTAGTGGAACGAAATTAACTAACTGTGTGATAGCAGTAGATTTTATTTATTGTGCATGATATAAATGTAGAAGGCTCCAAACTAGGTGGTATCTGGCAGTATCCAAGCTCTGCAGCCAGCGATATAAAGTATAGCATTACATTACCAAACCACTGTAGCAAATCATTTAATATTAGAAATATGACTTTTAAAGGGTAATAAGGTTAAAGGCGAAGAAGAAAAGAAAACTGTTTAATTTACCATTAAACACAATTTCAGTAGTATATACTGATGGAGCTTGTGATTATATAGCAGGTTAGCTACTTGTACAGTTGCATGCAAACACGGGAAGAAGAATATATGTTCCAAATGGTGGTCAACCTTATATATATGGCTTGGACATGTAAATCAATATACAGATGTGTCCTTATACATCTTTGGTGCAAGTAGTGCTAAAAAGCCCCTCTCAGCGCGGCAGGTCCCGCGAGACTCTGCTAGTGCCGGGCGTCTTTTATGCCGATAATGCGTCTTAATTGTGATGCGACTAGGAGGCAATCAGCAGATTGTGCTGATTAATTTGATATGTAACACTTGTATATCTGTGTGTGACTGACTGTGTCTGAGTCTGTATACGAAGTGTTACAATGTAGCGGCCGCAGCTTTTTTCATTCCAAGTTCGATTGTGCATCATTTACAGACTCCGGTGCACACGGATATACAAGTGTCACATATCAAATTAATCAGCACAGTCTGATGGTGCGTCCTAGTCACCCCACATTGCGACTTAGATGCATCTTCGGCAAAGCTCACTCATGCCAAGCAAGTCGCACTGTGTGACATATTGAAGCTAGATGTATGAGGACACGGCGTTAACATTTTATATGGTACGTTGTTGGTAGTTTTTCCTGCCAAATATGGTGTTACAATGCTAAATCTTGTCGTCTTTAAGGTGAAATAACGGTAGCTTAAGTGAGACGCTTACTGTCTTGACATACAAGACTGGGAAGCTGTCTTAATACAGAAATACGCATGCGGAGAGAGATCTATTGTACAATTTAATACAGCCATTTGAATGGTCAAAATGATAAGTTTGGTATCACCAGACACTAGAATTTAATTTAATTTATTTTTAAATATTGTGCTAGTCCTAGTGCCAGTGTGAAACAAAGACTCTGTCTCACCAAGGTACAAAATGTTTATGTTGAGTAAGTATGTTTGATCAAGGGGGCGTGGCCACGGAGAGCATGCTATAGCACGTACATAGCTGAGCTCTCCGGACCAATACATCCTGCTCGTCCATCCTGATTGCTCCCCCGGGACTGAAAACCGGCGTGGGGCCAGCGTAAGGTGCGGTGACGGCGGTGAGCGGTGATTAGGAGGGCAGGTCGGCTGACTTACCAGGCAAGGAGCTGCGGCAGTGAGACGGGGCCGGATCACGTGCACCGCCGACGCCATCTTCCCCTGACGGAGCGGTGCCTGCGCGGCGGCTCCTCAGCGTCGGGAGGGAGCGCATTCATCCAGGCAGCCAGCGGCAGAGTGGTGACTCATCCTGCGGCCTCCCAGCGTGGCAGATGGTGAGAATTCTCCTCACAGTGTGTGTGCTCAGCTCGGCTCTCTATACTACAGGGCTGTGTGTGATATAGCTGCAGGGTGACTCATGCGGCTCCAGTTTACAGTTTTGCACCCTGTCTCCTGGTGGAAATTACAATTTTAAACATAGTGCCTGTGTGTGCCTCATATAAAGAATATTATAAAGCAGGAGGAGGTGGTACATTTATTTACTCCTGTATAATACAGTGTTCTGCCATATTCTACAATAAATAGCTCCTCCCATTTATATTCATGATGGGGAAGAATTCAGCTGCTGCAGCTAAACTGGAAAAGTTCTCCAGAGTACCTCCTGCTCAGTCCACTTCTGCTGCACAGGGAGACAAATCCCCTCCTACATCCCCTGCAGAATCAGCAACCTCAGTTGAGTCGTCTGACGCTGCGCTTCAACGTGTTCTTGAGGCGGTGACGGCTTGTGAGACTAGGCTGTCAGAGAAGATCGGAAAAGTACAATCTGACCTCTCAATTATACACCATGACCTACAGTGTGTGCGTGAGAGAGTTGGTGAGGTGGAGACTCGCACTTCTACTTTGGAGGATAAAATAACTCCTTTAAGCGTCCGTGTTGACTCTATGGATTCCCAGCTTAATTCCATACAGAAGAAAATGTCCGACATGGAGGGACGTCTAAGGCGTA
Source organism: Taudactylus pleione (assembly GCA_031769625.1). Taxonomy (NCBI): domain Eukaryota; kingdom Metazoa; phylum Chordata; class Amphibia; order Anura; family Myobatrachidae; genus Taudactylus; species Taudactylus pleione. The sequence goes on along the minus strand of JAUIMM010000405.1, from coordinate 1,870,229 downwards.
ATAATGTCCGTTTCGTGGGGTTGCCAGAGAAGGAGGTGGGAATCAATCCTGAAAAATTCCTGGAAAAATTTGTTGTCTGATACATTCGGATCTACCTCTTTCTCATCTTATTTTACAATTGAGAGAGCTCATCGGGTGCCATTTAGACCCCTGCCGCCTGGGGCGCCGCCACGTACTCTAATTGCGAAATTCTTACATTTCCGCGATCGAGACTCTGTTCTTCAACTGGCCCGTACTAACGGCCCTCTACAATGGAACGGGACTCGTATCTCCGTATTTCCGTATTTCGCTGTGGAAGTACAAAAAGATAGGGCCCAATTTCTTCTGATTAAAAGGCGGTTACGTGATCTTAATATTTCCTAAGCCATGATATACCCATCCAAGCTTCGTGTCATTGCTGATGGTGAGACCAAGTTCTTCTCGACTCCGAGGGAAGCGGCACTGTGGCTGGACCGCCGCAGACCAGCCAGGGAAGCACTGGGTAATGATTGATATCTTGGTATCTTTTTTTTGAGTTTCACCAATTATATGTAGTTACAAGACTATTGTATAATGTACTCTCGCTGCAGTGTCTATGGTTCATGCTATAGCAATGTTGATACTAGGTTGACAACTCGTTATATTTACATAAGGGCCTGTTGCTGCTAACAGCATAACTCCACAGATTTATCCACATTTAGGTAATATGTTTCCGTGTTTATACTAGTCTGTCCCATACGGGTAAATTGATATGTGTTTTCCTTTTTTTGTTTTCTGCTGGCTAGACGTCGGTTGATATATATTATTTTATATTTAAGACGTGTTAATATTCCCGGGGGAAAACTCCGTGTTTGGAGGCTTTTATGTGTTTTGTTCTTTAGCCATTATATTCTTTGCTCCATCTATTGTTTGATAAGTAAGCTAATATACTCTGTATTGCTTAGTTTAGTTTTGTAGTGTGGGATAGGGGTGTTCAGGTCCAAGGTATGCCTAGGTTGGGTCTGGTATACAGGGTCAGGGGGTGTTATAGGGGATGGGCCCATGCTAGTTGTATGGGATAGTTTGTTTATATATTTTTTTCTTTCAATTGCAGTGGTCTCTTTCTGTTTTGCGTGGTGCCACATACTCAGTCTTCATATGGTTTTATGCATGTTTAAATATGTTTGTAACTATCTGAATGTCAGCTTTGCACAATATTAATGTTCTCACCTGGAACGTGAGGGGCTTGAACGACAAGGTTAAGAGGTCGCTGGTGTTTAGACAGGTTAAAAAATACGCTTCAGATATAATTTGTCAAACGGAGACTCATTTGATGGGTGGGAAATTGTTGTCGTTAAAGAAGCCATGGATTGGATGGACGTATCACTCCTCACATACTTCTGCGTCACGAGGTGTGTCTATTCTAATGCAGAAATCTGTCCAGTTCCTTTTGGAAAAGGTGCAGTGTGATGCATGGGGTAGATACGTGTTCTTAAAATGTAAAATTAATTCTATATCCTTATTATTATTGGCGATATATATCCCACCACCGTACTCACATGATGTTCTCAAAAAGGTCGCCCAATTTTTGGTTTAATTCCCGGGAACACCTGCTCTATGCGTGGGGAACTTCAATAACATATTATACCCTCTGTTAGATAGACATACACTGTCTGCTCCAGCTACACAGGGGAGGGGAACAGGTTTCTCGAATATGGTTGGAGGAATGGGCCTAGTTGATGCCTGGAGGGTGAGGTATCCCTCTGTGAGACAATATTCCTGCTTCTCATACACACATTCAACATTTTCCAGGATTGATTTGGCTTTAGCTACACCAGATTTGCTGCCTAGAATTCACAATTTAATATATGAGACCACTCCCCATTAACAATTAGTCTGGACTTGGAGAGTCAGAGGGGCCAATAATTTTGGAAATGTAATCAGTTTTGGCTGTCACGTATGGGCACTGGAGCAGAGCTGGAGCCGGAGTGGAAAGAATTTCTTGAATTAAATAGTGGTACTGCATCTGTTTCGGTTTTGTGGGACGCCTTTAAGTAATTTCTCCGAGGCTCTCTTATTCGAAGAGTTGCTGGCTTGAAGTTTTCCTATAAAAAAGTTGAAATAGATTTGGAGGCTTCATGTACATCCTTGGAGTTAGCCTATATTGCTGACAGCTCAGAATTAAATAAAAAAGCATGGTGGGATGCCCAAAAATTGTGGAAGGATTGTTTGATGGACAAGGCCCAATATAAATTACTTTTTAATTCACACTTGCAAAACGCATCAGGTGATAGACCCGGTTCTTATCTAGCTAACTTGGCCCGAACTGAACAAAAGTCACCCAATACAGTGATAAAATTAGTTGGGTCAGATAACGTTGAATATGTGCGCACCCCAGATATTGTGGAGGAATTCGTTAAATATTACTCTGACCTTTACAGGTCTAGGTTGGTCCATTCCCAACAGGAGGTGCGTGAATTTCTGTCTGCTGTGTCACTCCCGATACTCTCCCCGGAGGCAAGGGACTCTCTTGACTCCCCATTGACATTAGAGGAAGTAGAGATGGCCCTAAAATCGTTCCCAAATGGTAAAGCCCCTGGCTTAGATGGGCTCCCCCTGGAGTTATACAAAAAACATAACAAAACATTTGTACCTCAACTATTGGAGCTTTTTAATCAAATTTACGTAAACAATATGTTGCCAAAGTCTATGTCGGAGGCATTGATAGTTGTCTTACCTAAATCAGGCAAAGATCTTACCAGGACTGAATCATACAGACCCATTTCTCTCCTCACTACAGATGTAAAAATCCTTGCAAAAATATTAGGTTCCAGGATTAACCGGGTCATAACCCAATTGTTTCACCCTGATCAGACAGGCTTTATGCCCGGTAAGTCCACGGCAATAAATTTACGGCGGTTATTTACACACTTACAGATAAAACGTGGGGACTCACAAACCTCTAGTATCGTTTCACTGGATGCCGCTAAGGCGTTCGATTCGATTGAATGGGTATTTCTCTGGGAGACTATGGAACGTTTTGGTATTGGCTCTGGTTTTATTAAGTGGGTAAAGCTTATTTCCACATCCTTTTCTTTGTATACCGGAACAAGGCAGGGATGTCCCCTGTCACCCATCCTGTTCGCTATGGCCATTGAGCCCTTGGCTTGCATGATTAGAACTCACGCTGACATACATGGGTTTAAGCTAGGAACAAGGGAAGATAAAATTGCGCTGTAAGCGGATGACATACTACTTTTTGTCACGCACTTTGATACCTCTATGCCTAAGGCTTTAGAGGTTATTGACTTATTTGGGAAATATTCTGGCTTATTAATTAACTGAGATAAATCATGTATCCTTCCATTCAGGGGGTCCTGCCCTGATGTTCCTGTTATAAATCTTCCTTTAAAATGGGTGAATTCATTCAAATATTTAGGAATATGGATCTCTAATACCCCTCAACAATATTTGTCACTGAATTTACTGCCGCAAATTGCTTATCTTAAGTCTCGAGTCCCAATTTGGAGTAAACTGCCACTAACTTTAACGGGAAGAGTGAACCTTGTTAAAATGGTTCTCCAACCTAAAATCCTGTACATTCTATGTCATTCCCCGGTGTACATCCCTCAGAAATTTTTTAAACAGATTGATGGTCTTTTATCCTCTCTACTATGGGCCAACAAAAGAGTCAGGATCAAATTAGATACTTTAACTAGGCCTCGTGATTCTGGTGGCTTGGCATTACCCTTTTTTAAATTGTATTATTTTGCTGCACAATTGGCACATGTATGGGAATGGATTAATAACAAAACTGATAATTCCCTGCCCTCCCTTGTCCTGATTCACTATAAGACAGGCCTATCTCCATTGCGATTATTGCTGAGTGATAATATACATATAGTTAATATCCCCTTAATTAGGCAGGCTATCACTATCTGGAGACTGGTTTCACATCTATTACAAGCAGAGGGCATAGATCCAGATACTCCTCTCGCCCATGCTAATTGTCTCAGAGAGCTCTCTGCTCTTCCGGTCGGTGAGGCCTGGGGTCAATGGGGTATAGTGTCTATTGGGCAGATATTTCAGGCAGAAATGCTAAAGTCCTTTCACCAGTTGCGTCTGGAGTTTGACGTCCCCAACCATTTCTTCTTTAGATACCTCCAGCTAAGACATGCTATCAATGCTCAGTTCTCTGAAGTTCCTCTATCTTTGCAGGAGTCTCCCATTAAAACTTTATTGCAGTCTGCTGGTTATGGCCGCTTAATATCTGGGATTTACTCTAACTTGTTGAGCAAGCACCATAAGTCTGAGTTATTATCTTTAAAACTGCAATGGGAAAACGATGTTGGAGTAATGGAGGAGGATGATTGGAGAGCAGCTCTTGCTAGCTCTCGTTTTGCTACCACGTCCGTTAGATACCAGCAGATACAATACTTTATAATACACAGAGTATATATGACACCAGCCCGATTAATGAGAATAGGGGGCAGGTCGGACTCGAAATGTCCTAAATGAGGGGAACTTTTGGCATTTAATATGGTCTTGTCCTCTGGTGAATACCTTTTGGCAGGGGGTACTTCGTGTTATTATTTCTACGGGTATACCTCAAGATATCCTTACCCCTACAACATGCATTTTGGCTGTGATTGATGCTACACAATCGATAAGCACGCCATACGATACATTACTAATCTCTGTACGCTTGCTAAAGTATGTATAGCAAGGGAGTGGATGGCAACTTCTGAGCCAAACCTGGGAACATGGTTATCCTTGGTTGGGGCGGTTGCTGCACATGAAAAGTATGTTTATACCGCCAGAAATGCAGTGCAGAAATACTATGCTACCTGGGAAAGATGGCTCGATTCCCCACATAGTTGTTCAAGGACGACTGTGCCTAACCTGCTCACTGCTTAGTTCCAGGGAGTTACGTTACCAAACTATGCAAATATTGCTGTGTGAAGAGGCATCGCCATATACCTATATGCATGCTTGCCAACTCTCCCTCATTGTCAGGGAGACTCCCTGAAATAGCAGCAATCTCCCTGTCTCCCTGAAGAGTCTACCAATCTCCCTCATTTCACCTTACCCCCATTATGACACTGTTATATAAAAGAAAAAACAGAGATATATACATTCAAATGGGTATAATTTCCCTGCATTGGCTATAAGACACAATGATTCCTATGGTTACATGTATTTTCTGAGAAGTATCAGTGTGTTTGCATCAACAAGTAGATCTTACTAACTGCTTTGGGGCTCATTTACATGTGGATGTAAATCAATTTTATGACAGGCCTCTCAGATGTAACAGTACACGCCCACTTTACCGCCACGCTCATAGGTGTTGCTTTCACAATCTCCCTGAAATGCTTTTTCAAAAGTAGGCAAGTATGCCTATATGTCGAATTATATATTCTCTGTTCGCAATTCATGTGAAGGAAGGAACATAATTCATTTGTTAATTAAATGCTATAAAGTGAGACCACACACAATTATTTTTCTTTTTGTTGTTTTTCTTTTTGTTTTATGTACTTAGGCCCTCATTCAGAGCCGTACGCTCTGAGCAGAGCGCACGCTCTGAATGAGGGCCGGCCTCCATGAAAATGGTCACCACCCACAGGCTATACGAGCGTGCATTTTGATGGCCGCGATGGTCGAGACTATCGCTACCATCGAAATTGCGAGCCGGAGCCTGCGGTTGAGGTTTTCAACCGCAAGCTCCGGAGTGATTTTGGCTCTATCAGAGCCAAAATCACTCCCACTGACATCACTAGTGATGTCAGTGGGCCGGCTTTTGACGGGAGGCGTTCCCGTGGGAACGCCCCCGTCAGGGAGGCACGCCCCCGGCACGCCTACCAAAGGGGGCGTGCTGTCAATCAACATTGACAGCACGCCCCCTTTGATCGGACACAACGAGCGAAGGACTTTCCTTCGCTCGTCGCGTCTGGCGCATGCGCACGACGGAGCTCCCTCCGTTGTGCGCATGCTCAGTCCAGAACATCGACCCACTTGTGAGCGGACAGCCGCTCGCGAGTGGGTCTGAATCAGGCCCTTAGTTTTTATTGTATTATGTACAAAGTTTTCATAATGTAAATTTATTATGCATATAAAACTCAATAAAAAATTATTGGATTAAAAAAAAAAAAGTATGTTTGATCAACATTAGATCCAATAAAAGTTACATTTTAAACGACATAGTGTGCCCCCAAACAAGAGTCTTCTTTCCTCTTTTTTCTATAATTATTTTAAATCCAGCCAATCTTGGACATTTATTCTGATTTAACTGCCTATAAAAAATACTTGAATTAATTTACATTACTACTAAACAGCAAAGGATCATTGTTATCTATCATTTATCTGGCCATAAATAATAATAGTTGGCAGGAGCATTACTAGGTATTTGAAAGCCCCGTAGCAAAAGTTTGTAAGGGCCCCTATGTACCACCCAGTGGGGAAAAATGTATATAACACATATAACTTTGACAAGGAAGCAAGGAAGATGGGCCCCCCTCAGCTCTGGGCCTCATAGCAGCTGCACTCCTTGCACCTATAGTAGTTACGCCCATTATAGGTGGTATGTTCCATATACTAGATAGTGGTATAGGTTTGCTGTAGGTAGCACTGTAGTGTTCAAGGAGCCTTTTTTGTGGAATTAACTAGATATGAACAAATAGCCATGTTTGATAATATACTTTCTATAAAGACAAATTTGGTAGATATTCATGTATTTGAATCTGCATATTATAGTGAATATTAAGCACGCTGTTCTATTCAACTTCATTGGAACTTACCGTTGCATCCTTTGTGATAATTGTGTAGGGAATAGGTGTTTATAAGATACAAACCACTCCAGACTCACTTGTTTTCAGAGGTTTTCATGAGTCAGCCAAAAGTGTAAGATACATGTTTGGCCTTTAAACTGTGAGGATTCGCCTCATTACTAACTACAGACTACAGGTGGAAGTGCACCATCACTACTGACAACTACACAGTGTCTTACTTGTTGCAATCAGCACTTTGCTAAAGGTCAATTCAGGGCTAAGAGACCATGTATGTATGCAGCCTTTATACTGTATGGTGATCACTTCCAATCTCTGCAGGAGCCAAGTTAGAACTTAGTTTCGCGACCAGTTTGTGAGTCTTGTTTTATATGACTTTGGAAGTGTCCCTCACAAATCTATATTCTCCAACCCATTAACTTCTGCTTCTTCCCTCTCCACTCGTCCTCTCAAGCGGCTTGGCTGGTTGTTGTGTGTCTCCAATAGCTCCTCCAGCTATTTGGTTCTCTCCTGGGAGTGACGTACACACACATTACTTGCAAATTCATTGGGAATCCCCATGTATAACATACGTTATGGTCTCTCAGAGACCCCAACATGGGCTTAAGTCATCTGCACTGCTAAATGGTATGCTTAATAGGTATTGGAAGATTATACAAGCATAAGCTATGCCACCAAGTAGACTGGCTTCCCTCACTTATAGTGGAAATAATAGATGGTATATTTTGTACTTGGCCTGTTGTCTCTTTAGGCTTAAGCATTTTGTGGGCGGTATAAAATATAAACACTAAAGTAATTGAGAGTTGTGATTGTCGCAGTTAACCAATATCTCTTGTAAATTCAGTTTTGAAACTTACTCTTTTATTAGTAGCATCCTAAAGGTTTGGATATTCTGTCAGTGAATCTGTTGTTCCTCCCATAGATACTCTGTGACGTCTATGGTGTCTTCTATGTTGAAGTTTTGTTGCTATACGGTCAGTGTCTGCCTTCATCTCCTACATTTTAAATCTGACTGTGTATTCTGGTTTCCAACATCTGGAAATCAGATTTAGTTGGAAATAGTTTCTGTGTACCAGTACTTAGATCATTTCACTTCATTCCTGGAAGAATACTTAAGTATAGCATTGAGCTTCAGAAGTTGAACCCGGTTGCAGAGATACACTATATCATTAGAAGGCAGTAAGAAACCATAATACATATAAATGAACCTTGGTCCTGATTCATATTTGTATGATATGCCGATATTTACACAGTTGGCCGATGTTTTTATTACATCGCATGATTCTAAATTACACGGTGCATGCGTCCCGGTGCCCCTGCGATGTCGCTAGCAGAAAGGATTTAGACACAGAGTGATTGACAGTTAGGGACAGTTTGTGGGTGTTAAAAGAGGGGTGGTTTAATAAACGTGGCCGTGTCAACAGTTTTATAGGCCTGTCAGATCCAGTGACTGCATCTTTGCACACAGTATCACTGGGGCTGGCATCTTAGGGGTCTATTTACTAAGCTGTGTTAGGAGACATAGTGAAATTAGATAAGGTACCAGCCAATCAGCTCCTAACTGCCATCTCACAGGCTGTGTTTGAAAAATGACAGTTGGGAGCTGATTGGCTGGTACCTTATCACTTTTCACTCTGTTTCCTAACACTGCTTAGTAAATAGACCCCTTAGTTCCATTGTCCATCCTGAGTAGCCATAGGGTTGCTGAGAAAGCCGATAATCACCTGATACACTTTTGCTGAAACAGATTGTCAAGGGTTAAAAACAATCACCCAATTATCCAATGGTTTCCATCTTGATACTATATATATGATTCAACTACCAAAAGAGAGCATTCCAGCTTGAAAAAGGCTACAGTAGTAGCCGAAACGCGTTTCTGCTCTCCAAACCAGCTACTGGAGCTACTCCCCATTTAAGACCACGCGCTGCTGATACACTGACAGCCATCCTGTATTTTCCTCCTGTGAGACCTGTTCACATCGCCAAGCCACTGCTGAGACAAAGGCGAGCTCCTCCTGCCCACAGCGTTCACCACAGATGGGAAATACCACCATTCAACTATTGGTTGGAGGTCCGGCGGACGTCAGTACAGAGATGGAGACTGACGCCGACCACAGAGTGACAGTGTGCTGCAGCGCACCCAGCCCTGCCGGACGCCAATTATCTGGCCCATCTCGCTGAACCACGCTGAGCCACTCCAAGTTCAGTTTTTTCCAGGGACTGTACGGATACATCCACAGGTATACCTCTGGTTCTCAATACACTTAAGTACCCAGCAGAACATTGTGTGCCTTTTAATTGCCTATAAGGGAACTCTCTTGTACATTCCATACATAGGCTTACTTTTGGATCATATGCTCAGCCTTTATATCCACGTCTAAGATATGCTATATTGCCGGTGACTTTGATACAACTGGCCGGAACCATTTTAACGGGCTTTACTATCCTATTTATGGGAAGAGCTACCAATTAGCTATAGGCTTTACTATTGCCTCTATACTATTTAACCCTTGCTAGAGTACCAAATGAGGTCTTTTTAGCTACTATTTTTTGGGTATGTCTGTGGTATAGCTACTACTTCTAGTAGACTAGGAGATTGAGATACAAATCATTGGAGCCTGATCAACTCCTCATATTTGTATTGTTCAAGTTTCCTTGCTCTGCCACATTTAATACGAGCTAATTAGCAGAGGTTAATGTGATTTGTTTCCTATGTGCATTTTTCATGTGTTTTGGATAATTCTTTATCCTTTTTAAGATATTAAACTTTTTTTATTTACACATATGTGTTGTTCCTAAGTTGCAGCATAAATATCAGAGCACAGTTTTTTCCATTATTGTTTATGCTTGTGAGGTTGGCAATCACCTCTTTCATCACTGCTGCACTGATATTTGACTCTCTGGCTAATTAGTGCTGAGGTTTTTTTGTGTACATACAATTAATATAATTAGAAAACTCAAACTGTATTATTTTAGTAATTACACCCCTTTTTTTACTGTACATACATGTTATGTTTTTGAATGAGGAGCAAGGTGAAATAAAGCATCCACATCATTTCTATTAATCATTTCTTCATATTTTACCTTCCATTTGAAGAGATAAAATATATACTTTATTATGTAAACACTGTGCTCCTGCTAATGTTGAGAAATGTAAACCATTTTCAGCTCTGTTACCTAATGCATTTATTCCTGATAGCAAAAATAATTTTCTTTGTGTACAGTAGGGATGGGCATTTCACAGCCTCTCATTCCATACATTCTGTGTGTTTCATTTTAAACATAACTTTGCAAAGACATATTGCCTAAACAAACTCCTTAGCATTGCGCAAATTGAATTATAATCTTTTCATTGCATATCACCAATTACTGCGTTGTTTTTTTCAAAGAATTTAGTATGTTTCTATGAAATGTCAAGGAATGACATGCAATTTCTAGTTACTTTACTACATTTTATCAGGGCCTGGTTAAGGCTTGTGTCGGCCCTGGGGCAACTAAGTTGTGGGGGCCCCCACCAAGCCATACGGAGCCTACTCCCCCCACCAACCACACGGAGTCTACCCCCCACGTATGTGTTAAACACGCGCACACATATATATAATATATATGTAGCAAACATAGTTCATTATATATAATATATAACACACATATACAGTACACATATAAACACATACAAACACACTAACATATACATACACATATACACAGTCAGGTGCATAAATATTGGGACATTGACAGAATTTTCATATTTTGGCCTCTATTCACCACCACAGTGGCTTTGAAATGAAACAAACAAGATGTGCTTTAACTGCAGACTTTCAGATTTAATTTGAGGGTAATTACATCCAAATCAGGTGAACGGTGTAGGAATTACAACAGTTTCTATATGTGCCTCCCACTCTTTAAGGGGCCAAAAGTAATGGAACTATCAACTCAAAAGCTATTTCATGGACAGGTGTGGGCTATTCCCTTGTTATTTAATTATCAATTAAGCATGTAAAAGGTCTGGAATTGATTCTAGGTGTGACATTTGCATTTGGAATCAATTGCTGTCGACTCACAATATGAGATCCAAAGAGCTGTCACTATCAGTGAAGCAAGCCATCATTAGGCTGAAAAATCAAAACAAACCCATCAGAGAGATAGCAAAAACATTAGGTGTGGCCAAATCAACTGTTTGGAACATTCTTAAAAAGAAAGAACGCGCCGGAGAGCTCAGCAACACCAGAAGAACCGGAAGACCACAGAAAATAACTGTGGTGGATGACGGAATAATTATTTCCCTGGTGAAGAAAAACCCCTTCACAACAGTTGGCCAAATCAAGAACACTCTCCAGGAGGTAGGTGTATATGTGTCAAAGTCAACAATCAAGAGAAGACTTCACAAGAGTGAATATAGAGGTTCACCACAAGATGTAAACCATTTGTGAGCCACAAAAACAGGAAGACCAGATTAGAGTTTGCCAAACAACATCTAAAAAAGCCATTACAGTTCTGGAACTTATGGACAGATGAGACAAAGATCAACTTGTACCAGAGTGATGGGAAGAGAAGAGTATGGAGAAGGAAAGGAACTGCTCATGATCCAAAACATACCACCTCATCATGGTGGTGGTAGTGTCATGGCGTGGGCATGTATGGCTGCCAATGGAACTGGTTCCCTTGTATTTATTGATGTGACTGCTGACAAAAGCTGCAGAATGAATTCTGAAGTGTTTCGGGCAATATTATATGCTCATATTCAGTCAAATGCTTCAGAACTCATTGGATGGCGCTTCACAGTGCAGATGGACAATGACCCGAAGCATACTGCAAAAGCAACCAAAGAGTTTTTTAAGGCTAAAAAGTGGAATGTTATGCAATGGCCAAGTCAATCCCCTGACCTGAATCTGATTGAGCATGCATTTCACTTGATGAAGACAAAACTGAAGGGAAAATGCCCCAAGAACAAGCAGGAACTGAAGACATTTGCAGTAGAGGCCTAGAGTAGCATCACCAGGGATGAAACCCAGCGTCTGGTGATGTCTATGCGTTCCAGACTTCAGGCTGTAATTGCCTGCAAAGGATTTGCAACAAAGTATTAAAAAGTGAAAGTTAGATTTAGGATTGTTTAGTTTGTCCCATTACTTTTGGCCCCTTAAAAAGTGGGAGGCACATATAGAAAGCGTTGTAATTCCTACACCGTTCACCTGATTTGGATGTAATTACCCTCAAATCAAATCTGAAAGTCTGCAGTTAAAGCACAGCTTGTTTGTTTCATTTCAAAGCCATTGTGGTGGTGAATAGAGGCCAAAATATGAAAATTCTGTCAATGTCCCAATATTTATGCACCTGACTGTACACACTAACACATACACAGTATACACACACTAGCACATACACATATATACACACAAACACATATATACACAATAAAACATTACACAGACACTTACATTTGTATGCAGCAGCTGCAGGTTGCTAATGGGGGCGGCCACCTCACATCATTAGTGATAAAAAAGGGGGGTACCTCTGGCGCTTCACTATTGGACCTAGTTTATAAAAGTCACACCAATCAAATGTTCGTAAATAGAATGTGTATTTAATAAATGTAAATATATAAAAATCTCGGATATTCCCAGTTCAGGGTATGATGTAGTATCAGTGGATACAGTTAATTGTAGGACTATTACCGGTAAACAAACAAATAACAAAGACAAACATATACAACAGTTAATACACAGTGCAATCCCTATGTGGTGTATATATAGGGATTGCACTGTGTATTAACTGTTGTATATTAGGCCCCAACCCCTCATGTAATAATGCCACGATTCGCTTGACGTATCGACCCTGCCCCTATTATGGCTGGTGAAGGGGGAAATTGGTCAGCCAGGGGGGTTTTCTAGGTACACCTGTGTGTTCTAATGTGGGGTTCCCTCTGTGTGTGGGGGCCCCAGGACGACCGCCCCTATTGCCTCCCCCCTTAATCTGGCCCTGCCTTTTATTGAAGGTGCCAAAATTACCCTGAAGTGGTGTCTATTGTTGGACTTCCTATTTCATAATGTCTGGATTAGACACTGTAAAATAACTTCTATCTGAGCTCCCTGGTATCCCACAAAGAGGCCTCTTGTTTCAAAGAGAGGGATAGCACCCATTTAAACATGAGAAATCTAGGTTGTCTCCAAATCAAATCACAAAAAACACGAATCTCCATTTTAAAGTAGTCTCTCTACTATACGTTACAGAGCTCTAACATTTTAGTCTTAAGTCTCAATACAAAACCACTTGTTCTGTGTAAAAATGATTCAACTTCGCAAAAAATTAAATATTGCCCTCATTGCTAAACACCCAGATGTGCCTCCACCTAGATTGTTACAGGGCTGACACTGAAGGGTCTATTTACTAAACAGTGTTAGGAGACAGAGTGAAAAGTGATAAGAAAGTGATAAGGTGCCAGCCAATCAGCTCCCAACTGTCATCTCACAGGCTGTGTTTAAAAAATGATAGTTGGGAGCTGATTGGCTGGCACCTTATCACTTTCTTATCACTTTTCACTCTGTATTCAGTTAATCAATGACTTAACCTAAAATGCAATCACAACCTAAATGATTCAGAGATCCTACAAACCAATTCTCAGTCTTTAGTTATGTAGGGTTTTAAAACCAAAAAGGAAAACGGCCATAATGCTGTAATTTGATAATGTTAGCAATTCGTGAGTATACAAATAACTTTTTACTATCCCAACAAAATTGATACATAGAGAAAATTAAAATGTATAATCTAAAATATTCAATATTAATCAGATGAATCAACAAATTAGCAATACTGGTTATATTAATACGGTGTTTAAGAGGAATTTACAATTTCCCAAACTTGGTAATCAAAGGTAATCGGTATGTAATGCCGGCGGCTGATTAGTAGTCTTGATCAAATACCGACGACAGAAGCCTGAATGCTATACATCCCGACTGGGGCTTGTAAGTACCCTAACCCTCCCCTCCCCCCCCAACCTTAACCCTCCCTTAGTGGTGACTAACCCTAACCTCCCCCCCCAACCCTAACCCTCCCTTAGTGGTGACTAACCCTAACCTCCCCCTGGTGGTGCCTAACCCCCCCCTTCCTGCACCCTAAACCTAACCCTCCCAGGGGGCTGCCTAACCCTAACCTCCCCACCGGTGGTGCCTAACCATAACCCCCCCTTCCCCTAGCCTAACCCTCCCCAGGGGAGTGGCTAACCCTAATCTCCCCCGGGAACCCCTAAACCTAACCCTCCTCCCCTCCCACAACGAACATCTAACATACCCCGCTTACCTTCGTTTGGCATGGTGGCTGTTGGGATTTCGGTGTCGGGCTATAAATAGGTGTCGGTATTTAGATGCCTATCTTTAATCCCAAATCAGGCTTTCCGCGTCTGGAATCTGGCATCTGACATTTCGGACGGCGGTAACTTAACTACATCCCAATGAAAGCTTCATCTTAAACTGGCCATACACGGTGCCAGCTTATGCACCGTGTGACGCGACAGGGATCTGATGTCCAACATATCGAGTGGTCCCCACACACGGTGCGATCAGGTGGCTGGCCGGCTCCCCACCCGCATAGTACTGCATGGGATCGCTCATGGCATCCCCAGATCGACTGAACCTACAGCAAGATCTGGGGGTGCGATGTACGACCCAACGGGTGCGCGCACTATCCGATATCATGCCCATACATAGTACAATATAGCAGCCATATCGTACCAATCCGTTGGATTGGCTGATTTATCGCACCGTGTATGGGGGCCTTTAGTTGTAATTGATATTCATAGATATACAATAACTTTTAGAATCCTTAGTTTGGAAACAACGCTAAATGTCCTGTGTAATAATAGTATAGAAAATCAAATACCACTTAAAAAAATCCTTTGATGATCTGTTAGCAAGATGTGCTCTCGCAATGTTCACCAAAACAATAACACAGTAGCTTCTTTATCCAGGTGATAAAGATTAAATAGTAGTAGACAAATGGATCTTACCGCTGCCCGATCGGTGTCCACTCTTTTATCTCTGTCAGTGAGGATTCTTATGACCCAGATACATAAGCAGAGCTCTAAAAGTTAGAACAGCTAGATATATATTTCAGTCTTTGGTAGAAATGCAAAAATAAAAATTACTTTGCATATGCAAATACTCTTAGGGGTATATTTATTGGTTGCTATGAGCAACATCTCCAATTCTAAAATCCCGCACTTTAGTAAATATACCCCTTCATGTCCCTTGAGCTTCAATGTGCAAATTATTGCATTAACTCAATTTCTGGTTGAAAACATATTAATGTTTCTAATGCATTTCATCATTTTTAAAAACTATTGCAGCTATTCTACCCTGGCTGCAAATATGGATAGTGATGTATTTATGCATTATGCAGCTGAGGGGGAGATTTATCCAAGCCTGGAGAGAAATAAAGTACCAACCAATAAGCTTCTAACTGACATTTTCCAAACACAGCCTGTAACATTACAAGTAGATGCTGATTGGTTAGTACTTTATCTCTTTTCAAGGTTTGATAAATGTCCCCCTTATTCTTCATTAATATAAATGTTACATTTTATACATTTTTCTAGCTACCTTGAGGTAGTCTTTTTTTTTTTTTTTAGAAAACGAAGTCTGTCTGATATGTGAATTTGACATATAGAACCTTGTTATATGTGGTGTAATATAACATAGAATGTCACAATGCTTATGGGATAAAACAAATAACAGAGTCACAAAATAAACACAACTGCAAAACACTTTATTAGAATAGACAAGAATATGGTCATATCACACTCATGTACTGTGTTGCCTGGGGAAGACTAAAGGGATGTGGCCATAAACCCGACCGTGGGGATTAAGATGCTCAGAATGCAGACGCCGGCAACAGGAATCCCGAAGCTAAGTGGCAGGGTTATGGTTAGGCACTAGGGGGAGCGTTAGGGTTAGGCACTAAGGTGGGAGAGTTAGGTTTAGGGTGTGGAGAAGGGGAGGTTAGGTTAAGGCACTGGGAGTGGTTAGGGTCAGGCACGAGGAAGGAAGATTAGGGTAGGGAAAGGGGGAGGGTTAGGATACCGACCAACAGGTGTCGGTATCCATACCTACTCGGGATGTTGGCGTTGGGATTCTAAACAACGGGACCCGAGCGCCAGCATCCCGTACCCATCCCAGACTAAAGTATGTACAATTATTCTGTAGAAACAAACACCTGACAATTTCCAGCAATAATTTTATGGCTCCTAGGTCCAGACACTACACACCCTGCACCCATAGACGATACTTACCTGTCCATCAGCACCTCAGGAATCACCAGGAAAGGCGCCATTTTCTGGAATATCTGGCATGTGCCGAGAAAAGACTGGCAAAGTGCCACAGTCCACTCGGCGCATGCAACACACAGAGAGAGGGGGATCACGCGAAGGCTGCACACAGGCTCCCTCCTCTACTCTGCCCCTGCTCACCAGACTGGTATTTATGATTATCAAGCTACTAGGATTAACCAGAATGAATAGAGTGCATTTATGAAGATATCCTTAGACCTACAACTTATTACGTGCCAAGCATTTGTTATGGAAGGAGTATCACAGCGATGCCTAATGTCCTTATTTATCTTCCCTATGGGGTGGAAAGCTGCTGTATGAATATTATTAAATATATATATTATCCTGAAACTGGTTGGACCCATTTCGGCAAACGTTAAGAATAGCTTTGGCACCTGCATTGGTGGCCATTTGCCAGTGAATGGCATTTGACACACACACTTTTCTTCTTGTTTTAAGCTTACTTGGTTGTAAAGAGGAGAATTCCAGTTTTTTTTGCACAATTTAAGCCATTTATGTGCTGCATAATTAGACAGATCATTGTAAGCCCTTAGGATTTGTGCCATTGAGTCACTTTTTACAATTAGATTTTTTTCCTGTTGTTTGGCTCATGATGAAAAACTTCTTCATTGTAGACCATTTTATACTATGGCATGACACAAACGGTGCAGCTTGTTTATTAAAATATTATTATAATATAATAGTCTTTAAATTAGGTATGCTCAACTAGTTTTAGAATTTTATTAAATTTACAAAAAAAAATCTATACAAAATCTCTATATTGTAAATATACTGTATATAATCAAATTAATGATAACACATAATACACATTATTTTGTGTCAATATGTAGGGGTGTGGTGCAGCAGAAGTGGTCGTTGCGTGGGGGAGTGATGTCACAATGGCATCATTATGGCCCTACTCGCACTATACAATGACTTGATTACCATGATTGTAAAGTGGGGGGCGTGGCTATGATGACATAATTCAGCGCTAATCATGTAATTGGCCGCTTGGAACTCCTCACGTGCACTGCTGAATCAGGCCCTGTTTCTTTTTATCAATCTGTATGTTAACTGATTCCGTGGATACAGAAACACATGCATAGTCTTTTATACATGTTTAATTGTGTATAATACAGTATTTATTTCTGAACACTTGAAATTTGCGAGCACATATCCAAATTCAGAAATATCCCCTGTCAAAATTAATTTAGCACATTTCTAATGAACAAACTAATCTTGATGGTGTGTCATACCTTTTTTTGCATATGACCAACACTGAAAAATAAACACTTTTTAAATAGTAAGCAATATTCGAACAGAAGTTAGTTGTATATATGTACATTTCCAAGACTAAAAATATATGGGGTAGGTAAGACATGTAATGGTACTTATATGAACCCCCTCCCCCCCCCTCATTACATAGACAGCAGAGACTGAGCAATGAATATAGAGCATATCATGAATATATCATGTGGATAGGTCCAGGAACATTGATGCCTGCTTGAAAAAGACATGGGTTTGATTTACCTCCTGTAAACCAGCAATGAGGACTCGCTCCTCCTGACCATCCTAACATGAAAACTGTAGGGCAGGACCCACCATACACAATATGCCACAGTGCCCCCCTTTAACTTCTTAATATCTTCTTCTACACTTGCAGAACACTTTTATACAATAGTGTCTTCAGCTGTGCAGTCCGTAAAAAAAAAGAATAATCTGTAAATAAATGACCCGTTATAAATATGACCCAATATGATTTAAATTAATGTGCCCTCAGTACACATTATGCTGCACAGTTCCTCGTTTCATTTTGTCACGCAGTGCTCCCGTTCACAATTTGCCACATAGCTTTGCCCCGTTCACATTATGCCACACAGTTTCATCAGTTCACATTATGCCACACAGTTCCCCCAGTTCACATTATGCTCCAAAGTGCCACCAGTTCACATTATTCTACATCGTGCCACCCTTTCACATTATGCCACACAGTTCCCCCAGTTCACATGCCACACAGTTCCCCCATTCACATTATGCCACACAGTTTCATCAGTTCACATTATGCCACACAGTTCCCCCAGTTCACATTATGCTCCAAAGTGCCACCAGTTCACATTATTCTACACCGTGCCCCCTTTCACATTATGCCACACAGTTCCCCCATTCACATTATGCCACACAGTTTCATCAGTTCACATTATGCCACACAGTTCCCCCAGTTCATATTATGCTCCAAAGTGCTGGCAGTTCACATTATTCTACACCATGCCTCCCCGTTCACAATATGCCACACAGTTCCCCACATACATAATTTGCCACAGTGCCCCTCCCCGAACATATTATGCCACAGTGCCCCGTGTCACTTTTTTCTTTTTTACTTTTTCCCGCTTCTAGATTCTTGTTCTTTTTTCTATTTCTTCTCTTTCATGATGGATGCCTTGTTGCAAGGAATGCACACCAGCCGAGAAGCTAGATGAGTGCATCTTTCCATCCCCTCCCTCCAGTTAATGTGTTCCTTTTCCACATGCCAGGAACCAGGCGGCCTGGCAGGGTATCCTCTAGTGCGGAGCCAGCTTACAGTTTTTCTATTCATTTCTACATGGGCACCATCACCACCAGAGCAGTAAACATGCCATCTCGAAAGCATTGGGCCCTGGACTATGGAACCAGTCACACTCTTGTTATGGTCCTAAAACAACCCAATCTGTAAAATTTGGATAAATATATATAAAATAATGGAGTGTTTTATTAGGGGGCTATAAAACATTTTCTCTCTTTATGTTCTATTTTTCTCTCAGGCAATCAAAATGAATTTATTTGGGAATCATTACCATTATATCAACACCAAATACTATGTAATGTCAAATAAAAACTCTGTATGTTTTTTTTTATTACACATAGAATACAGAACATTAATTGATAACCCCTTTGTTTTAATAATGAATAGAAGCTCATTTAGCTGCAAATACAGCTTTAAGGTTTATTTTCACAGTGTTGTAAACTTGCATTCCGCAAACCATTGATATTTGCAATATTTCTCATTCTCCATCATGTTTGGTAGATAGAAATGTTCAAATCTTTCCACAAATGGGATTGTGATCGGTAGTTCCACTGAGCTGCTGCAGTACAGCGTGTTTTTGTCTGTTTTTCATTTTTTATGTGAGTTGCTGTAGTGTTTGCTGTATGGCTTAGGTAATTGTCCTACATTAATATGAAAAGTAATATCCAGTCCTAGTTTATCTATGTCTAGCTCTATCTATTTTGTTCTCTGTTCTAATAAGTTTTTATTCCCTAAAGCAGCAAAGCATCTCAGCAGCATTATGCTTTTACTACCATGCTTTACTGTAGATATAGGTTTAGTGCAATTATGCACAGTAGTAAAACTAGGACGTTGGATTTTGGTTTCATATGAACCTTAAAACCTTCCTCCACTTATTACATGGATTTCCCAATTTCATACTTAGCTACTTTCCCAGTATGTCCGGGCTACTCACGCATTTTGCAGAATCACAAGAAGTACAGTCTACCAAATGCCACCCACTTTCCCAGGTGAAATGACTGGTGGTCTGGGGTCTTATTGACTGGTGGTGAATTGTGCCTTCATGGCAAACTAGGTCATCAAGCTCCCACACCACCTAACAACTTTACCTCCCTACCTGGACCCCTGAGAGAAACCAAGTTGAACGTAGGTAAGTATGTCTAATTGCTTTCAAGCAAATTATGTGAGATATTTAAAATATGCTAATAATGCTGTTTCTCCTTTGTGGTGGGGATGTAGTTTTAGGACTTAGGGGTCTATTTACTAAGCAGTGTTAGGAGACACAGTGAAAAGTGATAAGGTGTCAGCCAATCAGCTCCCAGCTGTTAGGAGCTGATTGGCTGGCAACTTATCACTTTTCACTCTGTCTCCTAACACTGCTTAGTAAATAGACTCCTAAAACTTTTTGTAACCTTCTTGGTCTTGTACTGTTTATGATAATTACAGTTTAAGTATTTTATTTTAACTCTTTGTTTGTTTTTACTCTTTCATTCCCTACTAATCACATGAGTCCTTTGCATGATACACTTAATATTAAAAGAAGTGTAGTAGAAAGTTCATGACCCTTTTCCTTTGTTGCTCATAGAGAATATCACAAGTCTGCATATTTACACAGGTTCTCATACTCTAAGCTCCAGCAGAACAGTCAGCCTATTGTAACACAGTTGACCTCCATACCAAAGTTGTTCTTCCATTCCATTTTAGTAGCAATTGTAACATACATTTAGGTTTCAGAGAAGATTTATTATTGGAAGGATAAGAAAGGCCTAGGCCTGCCTATTGATCAATAAGCTCCATAAATATCCATAGCATATTAGATTAGATTCCCTCTAGCAGGCCTTTCCCAGGAGACTTTCCTGCCTGTTCTGTGCACTCTGGATCTTCTGCTTCGGCAGCATCAGTGCGGAATGAATAACTCTATAAGCTCCGTAAACAGATCATCTTGGCAAATGTAATAACTGGGCTCACCAGCTCCATATTCATAGAAGGTAGACAATATAGTTTCCAGTGTTGGCGCTTGTGGGTATTTATATGAAAAGCATCATTAGAAGGGATATTGTCACCATCTGTGTTGTAACCTTTACACTCTAGTGAACACAGCTGACAGTTGGTAAACTCTGTAGTGCCCTATTTTTGTCAAGATGCCCTGTTGATATTGCTGTCAAATAATTATGATCGGCAAACAAATCTCTGTTACATTTTGCACACACTATTTTTCTGTAATGGTTTTGTGATGTCATAACACATATTTTAGCATGTGCTGATTAAACGGCTATATTTATTTATTAGGGTATCAAAGTTCATTGTATTGAATTTTTTTGATTGGACTGTTTTGGTGCAATTTATAAATAGTCTCTTAATATTTGTTGAGTTTTAAGTTATTAAAAAATACATTTTCCATCATTATGCTCATAATGTGCGCTTAAATGTTCTGTATATTTCTCCCTTTTTATTTTGATACCTATTAAATGTTTTTTATTTTTAATTTGGGAAAATATAAAAAGGCTAGAAATTAGTGCGTGGATTTGAGGCTTTCTACTTTAGTTTATGTTTTTCATTTCTGTTAATTATTTATATATTTATGTATGTAAGTTTAGATTTGAATCCCCCCTACCCCCACCAGAGGTCAGAATAGCCCTTGGGACATACTCACCTCACCTTTGCCCTCTCCCCCAGCTGTACAGTGTTGTGATTCACAGATCCTCAAACAGGGGCAGTTATGTTGCTTTTTGTCTGAACTCAGGGCCTGATTCAGAGCCGGGCGCCCTGACAGAGCGCTCGCTCTGCATCAGGGCCGGGCTATTTTTTATTTAGAGCGGCCTCCTGGCCGCTCGCATAGCTGTGGGTGACCACCCACAGCTATAGCGAGCGGGCAGGAAGATGGTCGCGATGGTCAAGACCATCGCGACCATCGGGCTTGCGACGAGACCCTTGTGGTAGCGTCTCGTTGCCGCAAGCCCCAGAGAGATTTCGGCTCAAACAGAGCCAAAATCTCTCCCACTGACATCACTCGTGATGTCAGTGGGACCGGCCCCAAATGGAGACGTTCACATGGGAACGCCTCCGTTTGGGCAGCCACTCCCCTGGCCCACCCACCACAGGGGGCGTGCTGTCACTCAACATCGACAGCACGCCCCCTTTGGTACGAGACCCGGAGCGACGGTTTGCCTGTCGCTAACCGGGTCTCGCGCATGCGTGCGACAGAGCCGGCTCCGTCATGCGCACTGGGCCACCATCGACTGAATCAGGCCCTCAATTCATGAAGCTCCTGCTCGCTCCCATTTCAACTGTGATCGCGGCTGCGATTACGCACGCAGTCTCACTGCGATGATATGCTAATCCATTGCGATCGCTATGCCGTCGCAGAACAACATATGGACGCCCACTTTACCTTACACACATCCGTAATACTTAGCAAGACTGTGAAACCATCGATAACATCGAGTACCATCAAAGCCTTACGCATACTTGCACAAGGTCTGACCTCAATGCACCCAGTGAAAGCCCAATGTCCTTATGGCATCGCAGTGGATAATTTATGCACTCCCCTGCAATGGCGTTCAAACGCACTGGCACATCTGCATTTCGCCAACCACCACACTGTCACCACCAACAAACGTACTTGCTGTCAATCACTCGATGCAATGGGTCTGCGTAGTCACTGCGATCGCAGTGGATGTTTCGTGCACTGCGATTCATACGCACGCGCAGAACGCAACAATCAGGCCGAAAGCGCGTGCAATTGCAGTTGCAATCATTGCTGAATCAGGCCCAATTACCTTAATATTGTTAGCAGAATAAACTGTATATTATCTATTAATCCAATTTGTGTGTCACTTCCTTTCCCTTTCCATCCTCCCTCCGACCTCTTTCCCATATCCTTATTTTTTCCAATTTCCCAACCTTTCCCATTTCACCCTGATACCATCTGACAAACTCCAAAAATGAAGACAATATAGAAGCAATACAAATTTGTTTACAGGTTTGATCATTTTTATAATTTTTTTATGTTGTTTGCAACATTACTTGTCCTTGTTTACATTGTCCTGAAATAAAGATATTGTTTTCTGGGCACATCATAACCTTGTTCTGGGGTTCTGCTCAAGAGGTGTTTTGTATCATGCGGTATAAGCTGCCTTCCTACATCGCAGCTCCCCTGCCCCAATAACAGAACAGAGGCTCTGGTGTCTGGGATGCTGCCACATGGGTTGGACCAACTGACATCCCCCATGATTATATAAAGGAAAGGGTGAGGTGTAACAAGTCTAGGGGGCCCATTTATTAATGATCGCATTTGCAATGCGATCTGGGCATGATATTAGCACCCATGATCGGATTGCAGGATACAAACATACCACCCAGATATAACAAAAAGCACCTGTATCCGAAAAGGAGCCCGTCCAGGGGAGTATCTATAATGGGTGCAGGCTGTGCCCACACCGCACACCCTGCACCCATTAGTCTTATACTTACCTGCCCGTAGTGCTGCTCTGTAGAGCTGCAAAAATCACTGGGTAAATGCTGGCCATTATCCCGGTGACTCACGCATAGTACTGCTGTCCCCAGGAAAACGGCGCAGGTGACATTTTCCCGCAGACCCGCGCATGGGCAGTAGATTCTGCCACTGTGCCAGAATCTACTGCACCTGGTGCACCGCAGCGCCGTCGGAGAGAGGAGATGGCCCGCACTGAGGGCCTAATTCATCAGTGCACGCTAGTTCGGGAATATGCGCAGACACCAGACCCGTTCTGAGCATGTGCGAGGCCGCAGGGAGACGGTCAGCAGACTGTCAGTGATTGGCATTTGTGGACGGGGTGGGGGCGGTGATGGCCTCCGTTCCGGAAACGGAGGTGTGTCGCTACTGTTATGGGGGGAGGGAAGAGGCCAGAATTTCCGTCGGCTGACGGAGATTTCCTGACCTCTTACTCTAATCTGCAGCAGGCGGCAGGCGGCTAATGGTCCGCAGAGTATCCGATCCTGCGTTAGACAACGCAGCTCGGATAAGTAATGCACAGGGGGCATGATGCGTTGTTACCATATCTGCAAGGATCGCAATTGCAAAGCTGCCTGCGTGCATACATCATCTATCTATAGCCTGCGTGCATACATCATATATCTATAGCCTGCGTGCATACATCATATATCTATAGCCTGCATGCAGCTTTGCAATTGCGTTCCTTGCTGAATCAGGCCGTGAACCTGTCCCTGCAATGTGATGGCAGTAAAGTGACAGCGTAAGTGTTCCCTTCACTCCGGTGCCGGGACTCTAGCGCATGTGCGGCCTACTGAGCACATATGCGCCATGGCCATTGCTATGGGAGGGTGAACCCTCCCTAGGTGCTTTTGTGATGTGTAGCCCATAGGCTTCAGCGGGCTACTGCCACCTTCAGTGGGAAATATGGCAGCATTGCCTCCCCCATAGAAACCTAAGGGGAATGCAGCTGCCAGAGGTATCGCAACAGGTATCTGAGGTATCTACTGCAGTCCCTCTGTCATACATTCGGGGTTGCTAAATATTTGCAGTTACCCCCAGAAATTGGGTGTAAGCCACAGATATTGATAAATGGGCCCCTAGGGAACAAAAGTCACTCTTTCTTATCTCTCACTATGTGAATGCCTTATGCTGGGCATACACTGGCGATACATTGGCCGTTCAATTAAACGGCCAATATATCATGCGTGTGTCGGTCAGCGTGTACAGACGATATGTTATTCACAGACATATTGCGACGGCTGTACAGCAAAGCCGATGCCCAGTATATCTGCAGATATGTTGTTGCATCGTGCTGTGTGTACGGGCGGACAGACGACCCCCCGTACACTTGTTGCAGAGGCTGCTGGTGTCTGACAGCTCAACTGCGGCGGCACATGTAATTGCCCGCCTAGTTGTACGCACTTACCAATTGTCAGATAGGCCGACCCGTCATCCTGGTGTGCAGGGCCGTAGCTAGCTAGTGTGGCCGGTGCCATCGCATAGGGCACCACAGGTCAGGGGGCGCTGTTTGGGCCTCTCAGATTTCTGTTTATTATCATTCTTGCTTGTAGCTTCCTCTTATTTCATCCCCAGCATCTCCTGGCCTCTCCTATCTCTTCCCTGGCCCTTCCCCATAAAGCCATGGCCCTTTTCTGGGTGCATTATGTCCCTTTGAAAAATGAGGGGGGCGCCAATGCTCTTTCTGGCACAGGGCACCAAAAAGTCTAGTTACGGCTCTGCTGGTGTGTACCCAGCTTTAACCTTGCAACATTTAAATTAACTTATCTTTTAATCAGTTTTTCTACTATTTCCACTGATATTCTGGAATCTCTGGACACGATTCCATTAGTCTCGGGTTAATATTTAATTTTAAAGGAACTGTAACCTCAAAAATGTTGTTTGCTAGTGTGGCTAGGGCAAGGGAATGTGTATGTCAGGCATAGTATATGGTTTCCCTCTGTGCAAGTTAAAAGCAAACTGAGGCTTGTCTGCTATCTCTGGGCTTGCTGTCATGTATCCAGTCGCTGTCTCTTCAAGTTTACCTTCTGCTATTTCATGATTAGGTTGCATAGAAATCATTTTTACCAAAAGTGTATAAGGATATAGAATCCTGGCACTAGGTAGCGATAGTTAGTATACACAAATATGAGCAGCTCCCTTCCTGAAAAGAGGAGTGCCAATCCTCAATGCAATCAGAGAGAAATGGAAAACACAGGTGGCACTGCTATACGTGCAATTCAGAACATAAGATATTCAATTACTAAATATAAATGTAATTATAATAAAATGTACAAAATAAATGCTCCCGGGAGTATATAAAATAACATGTATTAAATACAGTAGTACACACCAGACATAAAAATAGATCTAGGATAAGATATAGTAATTACACTATACAGGTGAGTGGTAGATAATACTTTTGGGAACACTGTTGCCAGATAGAATTGTCAAGTCTCTTTTTAAGAAACACTGTTGCCAGACAATAACGTCTGATCAACAGGTCAGTGTTAACCACAGTTCTCAGATATGGTTTCAATGTATTCAATCACGGCAATAGATAGTGTATACCGTGGAGACTCTAAGGGGCATATTCAATTAGGCGCGGGGTTGTCCCCGCAACTACTTGCCGTCCTAAATCCCCACGACGTGGGGAAAAGCTATTCAATTAAATAGCCTTTTCCCCGCGCCGTAAATTCGGGACTCATGCGCGTAAACACATTGATTTCACAGTTTACGCAGAATCAATGTGTTTTTTTCCCCATGCACGAGGCTGATTTGATTGTATTAACGAGGATTTTACCTCACACCTCCAGGAGCTGCGAGGTAAAGTCCGACTGCGGGGACTGAGGAATCCCCGGCAACTGAATAAGACCGGCACGGCAATTAGTCGCGAGGACAACCC
The DNA here is from genome assembly GCA_031769625.1 of Taudactylus pleione. Classification (NCBI taxonomy): domain Eukaryota; kingdom Metazoa; phylum Chordata; class Amphibia; order Anura; family Myobatrachidae; genus Taudactylus; species Taudactylus pleione. Next base: position 1,844,258 of record JAUIMM010000405.1, on the reverse strand, counting down.
TGCGGCTAATTAAATATGCCCCTAAGTGTAGTCCTCATCAGTCTCTACACAGTTAAACAGCAGCAATAGAATATGTATACCGTGGAGACTCTCGGTGCAGTCCTCACCAGTCTCTACACTGTAAATAATACACTCCAGGTAGTGTTTGCTAAATAGCAGCAGTAATCTATAGTAAACTATAGTATAGTTACCGTGAGGAAACTTGAGTAGGTCATGAGTGGAGGGTGACCTGAAGCGAGAACCCACCGGGACCAATGATGCCGACACTTATGGTAGCCCCCGCCAGGGTTCCTGTGTGGTGCTAACACCTCCTGGTGTCTGCGCTGTAGAAGATCGGGCTGTAATTAGCTGTCAGCACTGGTGTGGTCTCCCTCCCCCTCCCCAACCCTCTTACCTTACTGCACAGCAGTCCAGAGGCAGGGAAGGCGAGTGGGGTGCTGATTGCAGTGGACGCTTGGAGATGATATCATCTCCAAGCGCCACTGAAGCCGACCAATCAGGTGGCATGCAGCATGATCCAGGTCATCGTGACACGGGAATGACCTATGGTCAACCCTGCAAACTACCCGAGTTGGATCCCCAGGGCTCTGGACCAAGGTGGATCCATTTACACCGACAAAAATCCCGGGTTGATGCGCATTCACGTGCAGCAACCCAGTTTTTCAGGTTGGTGTAAAAGGGGTATTAGAGTCTCCACGGTATACACCATCTATTGCTGTGATTGAATACATTGAAAACATATCTGAGAGCTGTGGTTAACACTGACTTGTTCATCAGGGAATTGGTATGAATTACCGCCGGACGCAAATCCCGACAGCGGCTGGCCGACATGGCTGAAGATCCCGATCGTCCCATGGTAAGTATTTACTAACCTAACCTCCCCCCCTAATCCTAACCCTCCTTAGGGGTGCCTATCCCTAACCTTCCTCCCAGTGACTAACCCTAATCCCCCCTCTAAGTGCCTAACCTCTAAGTGCCTAACCCCCCCTTCCCTAAGTCCCCCAGGAGGGTGCATAACCCTAAGTCCCCCCCGTGGGTGCCTAACTATAACCCTCCCTTCCCTTAGCCTAACCTCGCGGGGGGGTGCTTAACCCTAAGTCCCCCCCGGGAGCCCTAAACATAACCCCCCCTGCATCACTTCGGTCGGGATGGTGGGCGCCGGTCTCCCGGCGTCGATAAAATGACAGGCGTCTAGATTTAGATGCCTGGCATTTAACCCTCGCTGGGATAAAGCAGTCGGGAAGCCGTCTGTCGGGATTACGTCCGCCGACTTCCCTACTGCATACCTTCATCAGACGTTATCTGGCAACATCTATCATAAAAAGGGACTTGACAATTCTAAGTTTAATGAATATATCTTATCCTAGATCTATTTGTATGTCTGGTGTGTACTACTGTATTTAATACATGTTATTTTATACATTTTATTATAATTACATTTATATTCAATAGTGATTGAATATCTTATGTTCTTTTTTGCACATATAGCAGCGCCACCTGTGTTTTCCTTTTACCAAAAGTGTGAATGCAATATTGTGATATGATCAGATTTCTCTATGTGCTGTAAGTAATATCTGTATAAATAAGTTCTGATGTCATTACTTATAACTGCTGAGCTCTGATGTTATCACTTGTATGTTTATTAGGATATCAAGTGTATTATAAAGAATAGTGCCCTCTATATTCATCTTGGATTGCTATGACTTATGTACAGGAGCTCTGTTTATAGCCTTTCTGGATATAAATATCCTTATAATATATATTATGGGGTGCATTGGAGAGGAGCTTGGGAACTTTGAAAGCTAATCAGGCTGCTCAGTGTGCTACTCAACCCAGCTAGCATGCTAGTCATGTCCACTGCACCCGCTGCTACACTGAGTAGTGCTGGCCTGGTGGAGCACACAGGGGAAGGACAGAGCGATTACTTGGCAGGCTAGCCATTAGCTTGCTTTCTATCTGCCCCTCTCCCATGCAAACTAGAAAAGCCTGTCCTAAACAATGAGGACCTGTCACTGATGTATGTAAACAAATTACAAGATAAACATTTGGATACACCTTGTGATGTCTGATGATCTGTTCCTAGACAGGAACTCATGTCCTTTCAACTGACTTCTTCCACGTAGTTTGAAATCCTGTTTACTGGCCTGTGATCCTCCCAATACCCCGAGCATTTAGAAAACGGTGACAATAAATATTTATAAACACTACAATTCTGCTGTCTTGAATTTGTTAACAACTGAAAATGCTAGTGAGACGTATGTAATATTAAATATTACTACGAAACATTTTTTCCCATGGTCCCGCGCTGACCTTTGCTATTACCATTCTGCTAGATCCAAATCAACAGTTTTAAAACTGCATATTTTGTTTTCTGAGAATTGGGATGATTGTTTTCATTAAAGATAAATGTTTATATTTCATACAGGGGATCATAATCTTTATATTGTACACACACTTTCTATGTGAAATCTTACATTAAAGATTTATTTAACATCGTACTGAACATTTTTTAGATGATTTTCCTTTAAACCAACACGTACTAGTAGTTGTTTTCTCTTATAATGCTATGTTTATGAGGACTGTGTGTTCAATGCAGCCACCAGAAGAACAATCTAACGATCTAACATTCAGAGTGGAAAGCTGATGCCCAAACAGATTCAAATTTGTACTCGCCAGCTGTGTGAAAACATGTTAATGTCGCAGCTGCCGGGATTTGTATGGAGACGCCCACCGGCAGCTTTGCAAATCTGGGTGACTGCTTACATAGATGCAGCCCGTATGCAGATCAGCCAAATATCGGACTTCTAAGTAACCATATGGTCACGCAAAATGGCCACTGAGATGCCGGAGGGGGGGGTGGGGGGGGATTGCAGACGTAGGCTGAGACACGCCTCTAAAAAGGTCACGGCACGCCTGCGTTTGATTCGCCACATCCCCGTTGCCGCCCACATAAAGGTCCTTGCCTGTCAATTACTTTGCCAATAAATCCTCACTGCAAGCGACAACAAGATGAAACTTGACGCATGCGCAGCTTGCCAATAATCGCTCAAAGCATAAACAAAGGAATTACGTCCATCTTTGAATTGGGCCCGTGTGCATCAAAATAAATGTATGTTTGCAGAGCTATACACATCTTTGCAGTCAGACCACCTCTATCTGTAATATGATCATAGCCGTCACTCGCACTTGCACCAACTCTACCCACAGTACAGAAGATCCGTCTGAGTACAGGTGCAAATATGTGTAGGTGCGACTTTGCCTATTTGGAAATGCCCTGTTACCACCCAGTTATGCTCCCGCATTGCCCGTACTGGCACCAGTGTATCGGTGTGTGCACTGTAGGGCTTATGCAGTGGTGGTAGCAAATCCAGCCAAAGGTGCATATTTACACCTGGACTAAATATTATTTGATGCTTTTACATTTAACCAGTAAATAAAATGTTCAACTTAATTCTGTTGTTTGAGTTCAAATGATAATGGTATAATAATGTAGCATTTCTAGCTTAGCTAGTCTGTACAGCATCCATTCACCTTTGCACAGAACGAAGTACCATTTGTGTTTCTCCCAGTAACACAATGTAAACTACAGTCCTTAAAACTGAGCAAGTTAAATAGAAACTAAATGAGGGTTAGTGCTAGGAATTATATGGCATATAAATATGGCACACAGAGACCAGACAGGGGTTACACAAACAGAGCTGGTATGTTTATATTCACTGTTTGAGAAAAGAATCACTTATCCCAAATCCCATTTGATCTCTCCCACTTCTAGAATGCTTACACTGCGACAGTAATTAATGGAACAACGTTATGCACATCTGCACGGGAAGCCTACAGTCTCTTGGTGAAGAACCCTCCTTGTATCACATTACTGAAGTGTTCTGGAGTATTCCTGATTTTTCTAGGAAAGGTAATGTATTGTCTCTCAGAGGATCACTGTCCTCTCAGTGTGGGTCACATATGATTTTTAATTGATGATATATTTTTACGTTTATATTTTGGTTTTTTTATATTATGTAATTTGTGCAATATTTAATTATTTCCATCTATATGTTCTATATTAAATTATTCCTGATCCGATAGCGCTGTCTACCATTTGCCTATCTTTTGTTTTTATATAGGTTTCAGAGCTTACACCTATACGTTGATAGCAGCTGTAGATTAAATAATTTATTATTAATTCATATATTGTCCTTGTATTGGGAATCGACTTGCTTGGGTCACATATGAATTCACAAGACAATATCCATTATCTATTTCATAGATGTTTGAGTATCTCTGCTGAGAAATCTCCTTGTTCTCTTTAAAAATTATTGAATATATACAGAGTATATTATCTCAATGGTACATATAAAACAGGAGTTACCAATAAACTTTAGGACAGTCCTTTGTATTGCCATGTTTTCCATCACGACTTATGTCCAACATGTGTGATTTATACCCCTTTTCCACCTAAATTCCGGGTCTGACCCGGAGTTGGAACAAAGTTCCTATCCGGATCAGACCCGGAATTTTGCCGGCGCTGACTCAGGATATTCCCGAGTCAGCGCCGCTCACACCGCAGTCGAGTCTGCATAGACCCGGCTTTAGCGGAGTGAAAGTGGACGCTTGGAGATGACATCATCTCCAAGCGCCACTGAAGCCGGACCAATCGGCCGGCTAGCAGCGCACTCCAGGTCTTCGTGACCCGGAGTGCGCTGTTCCCATAGCAGGGTTTCACGGGCTACGCCCGTGTTAAACCCTGCTAGTTACCTGGGTTGGATTGCCGGGTCACTCGACCCGGCGATCCAACCCTCTGCCCTTTTACACCAGGGAGCTGCCCGGGTTAACCCTTCAAAAACCCGGGTTTTAGCGCCGGTGTAAAAGGGGTATAGGTTAGAGCCACAAAAACTATGGGGGTCATTCAGACCCACTCGCGAGCGGCAGTACACTCTCAAGTGGGTCGATGGTCCCCACTGCGCATGCGCACGACGGAGGGAGCTCCGCCGTGCGCATGCGCGAGACCCGGCGAGCAAAGGACTTTCCATCGCTCCGGGTCTCGCACCAAAGGGGGCGTGCTGTCGATGTTGATTGACAGCACGCCCCCTTTGGTGGGCGTGCCTGCCAGACGGAGGCGTTCCTATGGGAACGCCTGCCGTCTGAAGCCGGCCCCACTGACATCACTAGTGATGTCAGTGGGAATGATTTTGGCTCTGATAGAGCCAAAATCACTCCTGGCCTTGCGGTTGAGAAACCCGACCACAGGGTTTCACTCGCAAGTCCGATGGTCGCGATGGTCAAGACCATCGCGACCATCTTGTTGCACGCTCGTATATGCTGTGGGTGATGACCCACAGCTATACGAGCGTCCAGGAGGACACTCCATATTAATGGAGGAGGGCCCTGATTCAGAGCGAGCGCTCTGGTCAGAGCGTCCGGCTCTGAATCAGGGCCTATGTGCAATAGGTTTCTTTTATTTCCAACGGAAAATTCCCATTATATTTTTAAGTACTGTGTTTTCAAATTCCACCACTTGCGTAGAATACCTCATATGACATAACCTTTTTTTCTTTGTTTCTTTTATACTGTCTCTTGTCTTTCTAGGTTTTTGTTGTGTGTTTTACAGTATTCGGAGGACTTATGGCTTTTAACTATCACCGTGAATTACACGTGTGGGCCGTGCCATTGCTCCTGGTTGCTTGCTTTGCTTTTTTGGTTGCCCACAGCTTCTTGTCTTTGTTTGAAAGCGTTGTGCACAGTCTGCTCCTGTGCTACACAATAGACATTGAGACCAATGATGGCTCTTCTGAGAAACCGTATTTCATGGACCAAGATCTCATGGTGAGTAATGATAGTCAAAATGCTATATGTTTATTATACATATGACACACTGCTTATTTCTTTACCACTGTAAGGGGGGGGGCTTTGTATTTATGGAAACTAGTCCGCTGCCTGAGCAAACATTTGTAAAAGTGTTCCATGGAAAAGTCTAACTATATTTATTGAATTCACAAGTAATTGTTGAAATCTAAAAAAAAAAAAAAAAATCATTAGTGATCGGCAGTTTATTTATTTTATTGATTTTTAGGGGGGTTGTCTCCCCTCCTATCCGTTTTGTAGCCAATGGAAATATTTATTTGAGTTGAATCATACTGTAAAACAAACAATTCCAGCTGTATAACATAATTCACATCTATTCTGAGCAGTTCTCATGCCGCAATTACATTGGATCTGGTTTCAGAAGAAAAATGTTTATTGAGAACACAACGTATGTAGCACGTAGCTAAAAATATGAATATGTTTCTTACAGGCATTAATACATCAAAACAGCAGTGATCCAGAGATGTTAAAGAACGGACCACTGCCGAATGGAGAAGAGGGGACAGAACTTCGTCCAATTGCGAGGGCTGACTGAACACATACCATGGCATCTGCTGTCTGTAACTAAAGCATTAACATGAATAAGAGCATTGGACGCGTAAATATGTGTGAGCAGCACAATGGCTCAACAAACAGTACAATGAATTGATGCGGAAGTTACTGCTCACAGGACATGGTTTACTGGATCCATGGATGGATTTGTACAACATGTTCTGATGGTACAGAGCCTAAGATTGAAGGACTCCATCCTGGGTGTGTTTCAGACCACTTCGTACTGCGCGGTGGGCAATCCTCACCAGGAACTGTATTACAGAGTGAGCTTTCTAAAGAGAGATATATATTTTTTATTTACAGCAATATTTTATTATACAAGAGCTTCAGCTCTCATACACAATAGGTAAACAGCTATTTCACTTTTAATGCAATTCATTTTCTTGAGTCTTTAGTTGTGCCAACTGTATAGGCTGAAATTTAATTGTTTCACCCAGTGCCATCGCCCACGGCCCCTGCATCTGGCTAGCAGGGTGTTTGGAACGGAACCCCGTGGCCTGTAGTGTAGCCAGCCCCATTATGCCCCCTCAAATTACATCACAGGTTTGGTGGGGGGTTGGCACCACAGAGCATCGGTGAACACTGCTCCACCGCTGGTTTCACCTAGTGATTATGGGGTTTTATTAATTATGAATTATTATACACACCTGGCAGTATTGCTATTTGCATTTTCTACAATATAGTAAAGATTTCAGCTTCAAATAATAAAAATTAATGTGGTCCATTTTTAAAAAAAAAAACTTCTAGCAGTAAAATGGTGTATATACTTGTTTCATCATCAGAGAAAGATGTACAGAGGGATTGCCAACAAGACACCGCTTACCTGGATTTTTCTCATTGGTTTAGTCCTCCATGGATGAGTGCGTTTAAGGCAGCGGTTCCCAAAGTGTGCGCTGTGGCTCCCATGGGTCCCGCGGGTGGATGCTTTCACAGCAAGTAAGCTAGTTAAGCAGCCAGCTGCCATTTACACAGCTGGCCCCATGCTGTGCTGCTGGCTCTCACTGCTTGTCACAATCAGAGCAGCGTAGCCCCACTTCACAACACCCCCTCCTGCTCTTCCCGGACTCTTCTTCTCCTGCATGCTGTACCTCAGTGTGGGGTATATTTACAAAAGTGCAGCTTTTTCCCATAGCAACCAATCAGATTCACCATAACATCCATCTAGCACCTTATAGAAGATAAGGGCTAGAATCTGAATGGTTATGGTGCTAGGGGCAACATCTCCACTTCTGAAAAAAAAAAAAAAAAAAAAAAGCTGCACTTACAGTATATACCCATTGACTCCCAGACTCTCCTGTCCCAAGGTTAGTGGCAGTGTTTGAAGGTTTGATGTAGTGTAGTTAATATTAATTAAAATTTAATATATGTAATTTAATATTTATTTTACCCCTATTTTTTTTTTAATCATTACATTTTTGATTGGTAAATAAGCTGTAGATTTAGCGGTGGGGTGGGTGTATTGCAGACCATGGTAAAGTTATTATTACATGGTTATAGATTTTTAAAATAATAAAGTGCATAGGACTTACATATTTTATTCTTATGCACTTTATCTTCAGTTAAAATATCTATAACAATGTAATAACATCATTACCATAGTCCCCAATACTACGTTCCATCCAACACCAGTGCTAAATATAATCAGTTACAGTGGGGGAAATGTAAGAAGAAGTGGTAAGTGCCAAATACACTATAACCAGCACTATTTGACACTTACACCAACTTCAGTATGTATGAAAGCAGATAATATAGAGAAAAATCACTTTTCTCTGTTATCTGCAAACATCTAAAGATTTTGACATCGCCATACCTAGTATTTTGAAGGAAAACCATTCAGAGGTTAATATATATATATATATATATATATATATATATACATACATATACACACACACACACACACACACACACACACACACACACACACACACACACACACAGTCAAGTGCATAAATATTGTAACATTGACAGAATTTTCATATTTTGGCCTCTATTCACCACCACAATGGCTTTGAAATGAAACAAACAAGATGTGCTTTATCTACAGACTTTCAGATTTAATTTGAGGGTAATTACATCCAAATCAGGTGAACGGTGTAGGAATTACAACGGTTTCTATATGTGCCTCCCAATTTTTAAAGGGGCCAAAAGTAATGGGACAAACTAAACAATCCTAAATCTAACTTTCACTTTTTAATACTTTGTTGCAAATACTTTGCAGGCAATTACAGCCTGAAGTCTGGAACGCATAGACATCACCAGAAACTGGGTTTAATCCCTGGTGATGCTCTGCCAGGCCTCTACTGCAAATGTCTTCAGTTCCTGCTTGTTCTTGAGGCATTTTCCCTTCAGTTTTGTATTCATCAGTGAAATGCATGCTCACTCGGATTCAGGTCAGGGGATTGACTTGGCCATTGCATAACATTCCACTTTTTAGCCTTAAAAAACTCTTTGGTTGCTTTTGCAGTATGCTTCGGGTCATTGTCCATCTGCACTGTGAAGCGCTGTCCAATGAGTTCTGAAGCTTTTGACTGAATATGAGCATATAATATTGCCCGAAACACTTCAGAATTCATTCTGCTGCTTTTGTCAGCAGTCACATAAGCAATAAATACAAGGGAACCAGTTCCATTGGCAGCCATACATGCCTACGCCATGACACTACCACCACCATGCTTCACTGATGAGGTGGTATGTTTTGGATCATGAGCAGTTCCTTTCCTTCTCCATACTCTTCTCTTCCCATCACTTGTCTCATCTGTCCATAGGATGTTGTTCCAGAACTGTAATGGCTTTTTTAAATGTTGTTTGGCAAACTCTAATCTGGTCTTCCTGTTTTTATGGCTCACCAATGGTTTACATCTTGTGGTGAACCCTCTATATTCACTCTTGTGAAGCCTTCTCTTGATTGTTGACTTTGACACAAACACCTACCTCCTGGAGAGTGTTCTTGATTTGGCCAACTGTTGTGAAGGGGTTTTTCTTCACCAGCGATATAATTCTTCTGTCATCCACCACAGTTGTTTTCCGTGGTCTTCCGGGTCTTTTGGTGCTGCTGAGCTCTCCGGTGCGTTCTTTCTTTTTAAGAATGTTCCAAACAGTTGATTTGGCCGCACCTAATGTTTTTGCTATCTTTCTGATGGGTTTGTTTTGATTTTTCAGCCTAATGATGGCTTGCTTCACTGATAGTGACAGCTCTTTGGATCTCATATTGAGAGTCGACAGCAACCGATTCCAAATGCAAATGTCACACCTAGAATCAACTCCAGACCTTTTACCTGCTTAATTGATAATGAAATTACGAGTGAATAGTCCACACCTGTCCATGAAATAGCCTTTTGATAGTTCCATTACCTTTGGCCCCTTAAAAAGTGGGAGGCACATATAGAAACCGTTGTAATTCCTACACCATTCACCTGATTTGGATGTAATTACCCTCAAATTAAATCTGAAAGTCTGCAGTTAAAGCACATCTTGTTTGTTTCATTTCAAAGCCATTGTGGTGGTGAATAGAGCCCAAAATATGAAAATTCTGTCAATGTCCCAATTTTTATGCACCCGACTGTATATACACACACATCAGCGCTCCTTTGTGACTTGTTGTTTTCTCAAATAGCAGTATTGCCTCTTTTTGTTTTTCAATTTATTTATTTCTGTCATTCCTAATAATGGCTACTTAGTTGTTTGGATATAAAGTTAGGTATTTTCTTTTGGCCTAAGGGTGCCACAAAAAACTGATGAGACATTAAGGGTGCCATGAAGTAAAAAAAAAAGTGGGACCCACTGGTTTAAGCTATACATGCTAATTTATTAGCATGTATAGCGAATTTTGCGCTTTACAATTGGGATTAAAACAGTAATAAGACAAGACTGGGGAACAATAGGTAGACAAAGAGGTAGGATGGCCCAGCTTGCAAGCTTACCATCTATAGGGAAATAGGAATTTGACACATGAGGATAATTGCTACATTTTGAAAATGGGCCAGCTCGATTGCAAAGGTTCCTACAACTTACAGTGGTTATGTGGGTGTTTTTTTTTTTTATTTGACAAGCTGCCAGAAGAAGTAAGTTTTCAGGGAATGCTTGAAGGTTTGGAGACTAGAATAAAGTCTTGTTGTCCATGGGAGGATATTCAATTGAGTGAGTGCAGTCCAAAAAATATCCTGTAATTGTGAATGGGAACAGGTAATGCATATGTATGAGAAATGCAGATCTTTGGCAAAGCAGAGGGGACAAGCTGGTGGATATTTTGAGAAAAGTGTAGAGATGGATGTTGGTGTAGTGTTGTTTACAGCCTTGCATGTTAGTTAAAGTATTTTATATAGATTACCAGTGTAGACGCCTGACATATCCCCGACGTTGGAGGCCGCGAGCGGACAGCCGCGGGTGGAGGGAGGGTTAGGTTTAGGTCTCCCGCGGGGGACTTAGGGTTAGGCACCCAAAGCCCCCCACTCCCTCCCGCAACGGTTAGGATTAAGCACCATGGGGGGGGGGGGGACTTAAGTTTAGGCAGCAGGGAAAGGGGGGGTAGGGTTAGGCACTTGGGGGGGAGGTTAGGGTTAGTTTATACTTACCATAGGGAATCAAACCCTGCGGCCGGCGGTATTTCATACAGAGTATGGAACTGGTCCTTTTTATACAGCTCCCAGATACTGTCCCCACTTGCGGGCTCCCAAAGGGCCGGGTGGTAGTCTGTTTCATGCCAGGTGGCGCACCCGCAAAAAACAGCCTGGGTCGAACACTGGATTACAATAAAATACAAGCAGCCAATGCAAGGACTGGCACAGTAGTAGAACAATTTGGAAGGAAAATCAGTCTAGCTGCTGCATTCAACGTAGGTTGTAGGGGTGAAATTGAATGCATAAAATTAAAATATTTGCAGTATCTTTGGTGAGAGATGTCTTATTTTGGGCATACACTGACAGATAAATGGCCAAATGTAATAGGGTGAGAGTTTAAAAAAATGTGAGAGTAAACTCTCATTTTAAACTCGGCCAATATAATAGAGTACGAGAACATATGCAACTCGCATGTACTAAAATAAAAACTCTCAATATCGCATTAGATGGGCATTCTGGACGATCCAGCATGCCCAACCAATCAATAGGTTAGCATTGGTTGGCCGCAGACATATCATACAATTATCAGGGTGATCCTCAGCCCAATAATTATATAGTGTATTCCCAGCATAACTAATGGGTTAGATATATTCAAACTTTAAGCTGGGCATACACTACAATTATCTATCAGATATCTGTCTGGTTGGAATGAAAACCTGGTAATGTGTGGGAGCAAATGACAATTGACCATTACCTCACAAACACTGGAAAACAGACAAAAAAAACAACTGTTCAAATTGGTTAAATGTGTGTTTTAACTAGGGGTGTGCACCGGCCACTTTTCGTGTTTTGGTTTTGGATCTGGATCTTTCTTCGTGTTTTGGATCTGGATTGGTTTTGCCAAAACCACCCTTCCGTGTTTTGGGTTCTGGGTTTTGGATCTGTATTTTTTTTTTAAAAAGCATAAAAACAGCTAAAAATCACAGAATTTGTGTGTTTTTCTGCTCCTACGCTATTATTAACCTCAATAACCTTAATTTCCACTCATTTCCAGTCTATTCTGAACACCTCACACCTCACAATAGTGTTTTTATATCCAAAAGGTTGCACCGAGGTAGCTGGATGACTATGCTAAGAGATACGAGTGGGCGGCACAAACACGTGGTCCATCTAAGAGTGACACTGCAGTGGCAGACAGGATGGCAGTTTGAAAAACTAGGCCCCAAACAGTACATAATTCAAAGAAAAAAAAAAGGTGCAAGATGGAATTGTCCTCCCACCCACCCTTATGTTGTATAAACAGGACATGCACACTTTAACAAACCAAACATTTCAGCGCCAGGGTCTGCCACACGACTGTGGCTGAAATGATTGGTTCGTTTGGGCCCCCACAACACAAGCTGGCAATTAATCTGTCCCTGCACAAACTGGCTCTACGGAGGCAAGATGTCGTCCTCATCCTCCGATTCCTCACCCTCTTCAGTGTTGTGTACATCCTCATCCTCACAGAGTATTAATTCGTCCCCGCTGGAATCCACAACCACAGGTCCCTCTGTACGTTCTGGAGGCTGGTCTCCCTGGCAGAGTTGATAATTCATTTTATGAACATCATCTCCACATGTTGTGGAAGCAACCTCCTACACCTTTTGCTGACAAGGTTCCCGGCTGCACTAAACACTCTTTCGGAGTACACACTGGAGGGGGGGTGCAACTCAGGTAAAATAGAGCCAGTTTGTACAGGGACCTCCAAATTGCTTCTTTTTCCTGCCAGTACAGGTACGGACTGTCTGACATGCCTACTTGGATGCTGTCACCGATGTAATCCTTTAACAGACAGACGCACGCTTGTCGCTGCTGCTTTAAGGATGCAGGTGCGGCTACAGCCCACACATTTCACAAAGACAGGAAAAAAAAGAATTATTGTTTGTGGAGCGCACTTTGAGGGTTACACCACCCTTTAACAGACAGACGCATGCTTGTCGCTGCTGCTTTGAGGATGCAGGTGGAATCTAGACGGTATTTGGAACCGGGGACACACTACCTCCATCAATTGTCTAAATCCCACTGCACTAATGGCAGATACCGGACCCACGTCTAACACCAACATAGCAGTCAAGGCCTCAGTTATACGTTTTGCTTCAGGATGACTGCTGTCGTACTTCATCCTCATCGCTAGGGACTGTTGGAGGGTCAATTGTTTAGTAAAAGTGGTGGTGTTCCTACTTCCTCTCTGGGATGATGAACAACTCCCAGCAGCAGCAACAGCACTAGGAGGAAATGGTTCTTGATCTTTCCCTATTTTATTTTTATCAGAGAAAGTTTGGTCCTCCATTTATGTTATATTGATATATACGTGCGGTTAAAGCGCACACAAACAGAAAACATTTTTTTATTTTTGCTGGAGAGTAGTGCACTTTGTGGGTTACACCACCCTTTAAGAAATGAGCCAGCCAGCTCTTTACTTATGGGACACAGGCGCACGCTTGGCGCTGCTCCTTTGTTGATGCACGTGCAGCCACAGTGCACACAAGTCACAAACACAGAAAATATTTTTTTTTTTGGTTTGGACTGGAGTGTACTTTGGGGGTTACAGCACCCTTTAACGGTCAAGCCAGCCGGCCCTTTACTTATGACACAGGCGCACGCTTGGCACTACTTTGTTGATGCACGTGTGGCTACTACGCACACAATTCACAAACACAGAAAATATTTTTTTATTTGGTTTGGAGTGTACTTTGGGGGTTACAGCACCCTTTAACGGTCAAGCCAGCCGGCCCTTTACTTATGACACAGGCGCACGCTTGGCACTACTTTGTTGATGCACGTGCGGCTACTGCGCACACAATTCACAAACACAGAAAAAATATTTTTTTAGCACTTTAGGGGAGCACCCCTGATGGACAGAGCACCCCTTTAGGACTGGGACACTGCACAGGACTTTGGAGTGGACACAGCCCCTATGGAGAACTGACTGCACAACACAGTCCACCCAGCCCCTATGGACTTTGAAGTAGTGGACACAGCCCCTATTAACAACAGCAGCACAGCCAGCCCCTATGGACTTTGAAGTAGTGGACAACAGCAGCACAGCGCAGCACAACACTACTCTGCACTACACTACACTACACTGCCAGCCCTAACTCCCACCCTCCCTCTTCACTGTCCACAGCCGAGTGAGAAAATGGCGCCGACGCGGGTACCTTATATAGGATCCAAAACCCGCGAGACCCGGAAGGCAGGATGATGACGTTTTGCCTCGATTTCAGATCCGAGTCAGGCGGTAAAAGTCGAGCCTGACTCGGATCGGGGGGGCTCGGATTTCAGAAATCCGAACCCGCTCACCCCTAGTTTTAACCAATTTGTCTGAACAACCATTTTTGTCTGTTTTCCCAGTGTTTGTGAGCTAATGGTTGAATGTCATTTGCTCCCATACATTACCAGGTTTTCATTCCAACCAGACAGATCTGACAGAAAATTGCCCAGTATTACAATGTACTGTATGTGTTTGTTTCAAAACCTTGGCATCATTTACATGCATTAGTGATAGTTTTGTGAGATCACTGCAAATTTTCACAATGACCTCACAAAACAGTATCGCTCAACCTTTCTTAGGTTACAGAAAAACCTATATTTGTGGGTACAAACTACTTTGCCTAAATAAATGTACAATGTTCATAATGGGTGTAGCTGGACACATTATGGTTGTACCTTGCTGAGTGCATAAAGTGATTTTGATTTGCAGGATGGTATCATTTAAGAAGTGGAGAGGGCACAATAAGGGTTTGTGTTACTACAGCATCCCCCGTTTGCACAAACTGCTAGATGTTTGCATGTCCTTTTGAGGTGATAGGGATAAGGCCTCAGCCAGTACTTGTACATATTGTTTGCTCCCCAAGATCCCTGGAGATCCAAGTGGGTCATTTCAAAGAGTATGGTGATGCAATTCCCTCACTGCTCAATGACCCAAATCGCATTATTAAGCCTCTGGACTGCCCACGTCACTAAGTCATCCGGATTCAGGGAGGTTGGTCTACGCTCCTGGGAGAGCTCACCACAATTGCACTTGTTTAGTAATTCTGGATATACTACAGCTAATATAAAGAAAGCATTAATAAAAATAAAATTAAAAAAAAAAAAAAAAGGTTGCTCATAGCAACCAATCCACTCCTACCAATTATCTTACCTACTGTACTTGATAAATGCTACTTCAAAGCTGATTGGTTGCTAAGGTTAACGTCACTCTTTTCACTGCTTGATATATAAACCCCAAAGACCAAACAATACCATATGATTTTGGATGTAAATGGAGCAGTGTTTCATAAGAACAACGTTAAGGCACAGGTTCTCAATCTCAGACATCAGGAACCCAAACAGTGCTTGTTTTCCAGCTCTCCTCACAGAGTCACAAGTGGAACTTTTAAAATGAGTCAGTGAGTAATGAATACACTTGTGCACCTACTGGGTGACCTGGAAAACGCGACCTGTGTACGGTCCCGAGGACAGAGTTCGAGAACCTCTGACGTAAGGCAATGAAGGAAGTTGCACTCTGAATTTATAGATTTTATTTTTCTCTCGTCTTTCTCCACGATGAGCATTTTCATGTGGCCTGCTAGACGAAGTTACATCCTCTATTTATATGGGCATTTCCAAGGACAGGGAAGTTTGTGTATAAAAGAAACTAATTGGCACATACATATTTAAAATTTGAACTTCTAGAGGGTCTATCTCCATAGAACACACTGCTGGTTATAACAACCCGATTACAAACAAGTCTCTATGCCAGAGGTATTTCACATGCGGCCCACCCGCTGTGGTGGAACTACACATGCCATCATGCCTCGCTAGAGTTTTGGTATGTGAGCATGCTATTACTGTGGTAGAACATCCTGGGATGTGTAGCTCCATAGTAGTTGGGGGGCTGCATGTTTAATGCCCCCGCTTCATGCTAGTGGAATATACAGCTAGCCATAGTAGTAAAGCTGCTGGTGCGTCTATTCATCTGGTTCTGAGAGACCTTTACCCCCAGCATTTTAGATAAACAAACCACCCCACAAAAGCAGCTCATACATCTTCCATTAGTAAATGCGTGCCAGGCTTCCTTCAAAACCCTTGTGGAATGAGGCATATCAATGAGTATTGTTATAAAATCTGAGGTAGATTTATCATTATATAAACCTGCTGTATTTATGGGAGGACATTCCTTACATGCCAGGAATTCATTAACTTACAAGGACATTGGATAAGCCTGAACCCTCCATTCCATTAGTTACAGCAACATACGCCAACTGCAACACAAATCTTTCCAACATCAGTATAGGAAAATGGAAGTTGCACCCACACAAATGCTGACGACTTTGGTCTTTTTTTTTTTTTTTTTTTTTTTAAATTGAATGTACAAGGCAGCTTTTATGGTGTCAAGTGTCATTTTAGTACATGTTTCTTCTCTGATCACGTTTAGGCAACATGGACACTAGAGCACAAAATACCTTGCACTTCCAGGTATCTGGGCACGTTGGCCAGAAGACAAAAGGAGTAAATTTTGTCTTACACTGTGCGAGTCTGGATTGGGTGTACTGTGAACACCCAGAGTACATTTTTTTTCCCCACTCAACCCAGTTGGGGGGGGGGAGGGTAGTTTAAAAAAAAAAAAAAAGAAGTGCTGATGTCTGCAAGCCTTTCCTGAAAGAGTAAAGGGGTCTCTTCATCCTAGAAAGCACCAATTGTCTCCACAACCCACCCATTGACTCTGAGAAACCATTACCCAGGGAATCTTTTAGAAAAGCACTTTCCCTTTCACAAAGGGTGTTTAAAAGAAATATGGCATACACACAGCAGTCATCTAGCACCACCCTCCATTTCCAGCATAGGAAAACCCTTCACCACTATTACGGTTTCAATTGACTTACAATAAATGTAATTAGACTGTAGAGTACAGAATAGAGCAGCTTTCAAATACAGTCATTAAAGTGACTGTCAGCATTGTACAGAATAAATGCACTTCTACAGTAGCTCAGCATAGATTTGAGGAGCGTGAGATATACAGGTGACAGAAGTCTCGGTAAGAGGCACATCAGTGTAATTATAGGATTGCATAAACTAAATTGAATATTTTTACAGGCTTCAAGTCCAATAACTTAAAGGGGAGCTACTGCTCAAAAATCAAGATTGTGTAACAAATGAAAATCAGATACTATGATAAACTATAATAAACTCTTAGAATTCTTAAGCCAAGTATGGTGCAGAATATAACTATGCAGTTGGTGTCTGATTTTAAAGGTCCCGACACCATCAATGGCCTAGTCAGTGGTATACTTTGGCTAGTAGTACCATTGCCACAATTACCGTAGCCCAATCAGAATGCAATTATGGCATTTGTGTTAAAAAATTAAAGTTGAGTTTTTTTTAACGAGTATATTTGTGAAAATTATTGCTTTCATTTTTTTGGAATCCACCCCCTTTGAAATCCTGCCACTATTAATAACTAAAGTCCATAATGTAATTTACTGGAAGAAGCTATATTAGTTCTTCTACTTTGTGATATTTCTCCTGTTGTAAAAAGGTTTGAGTAGAAATATATTCTAAAAATGTACAGTCAAAATCACAAAGTGGTTACTGCTCGGTTGTATGTCACAAGTTAAAAAAAAAAAAAAAGTCCCCTACCTTTCATGATTTTGGTTGGTGCATCAGACCATATGAGCTGAAACAGTAACTTACAAGTAAACACAAATAAAAGAACACTGGAGCAAGTTTGAGATTCAACGGGGAAAAAAAAAAAAAATTAAAAAAATTTATTTATAATAAAAAAAAAAAATACACTGAGATCAGTTTATGCTGAGAAATGTGGCAATAAATACACAAACAAAAGAAACCAAGCACATCTACATGGGTACAATATGGCACAAATTGTTAATGCACTGTCATTTTAAGCTTTTGATGCCCATAAGATGCCCGCAGCAGAATCTAGTGCAGAGCCTTGGGGCAGTTGAAACGTTAGGTCCTGATCTTTGTACCGGCTCCCTTTCGAAGACAACTTAAGTGTTAGAATGCAGATTTAAATGTGCAGGGCTCTCCTGCCAGCTGGGTCTGACCAGCAACACAAGGAGAATCTGTTCTACACGCTCTGCATCACGGATTATGTGGTCCCAGAATGGTCAGCCACACCCTGCCAGGTTAGAACATGAATTACCATTTACATTCTGGAATGTTGTGTGCACACTGAAAGCAGTAGGGATAGGAGCAGACTATGCATAAACACTATTATGATATACCAAGTATGTAAATTGCATCCTTCGCCTAGTCACAATGCCAGTAGCAATTTTGTGGGCTCAGCCAATATTAATCATCAATATGAAGCCTCTCAATTCACTTTGAACCAGTGACCTAACTGAAATTAGTCAGAATGGTGTCAGTCCCTAGGAATTATTTGTCTCTCACACAAAATGGCTGCCACTGTATAGGCAATATACTAAAAACAAGGTCACCTGAATGCGTACAAAGTCTAGTAAAAGACATGAGGTGCCCGAGCTGTAGCTTTCATTTCAGAAATTCTTAATGTCTGGTATATATATGGTAATACAGGGACCACCAGTGTCCTACACTATGCACCCA
Source organism: Taudactylus pleione (assembly GCA_031769625.1). Classification (NCBI taxonomy): domain Eukaryota; kingdom Metazoa; phylum Chordata; class Amphibia; order Anura; family Myobatrachidae; genus Taudactylus; species Taudactylus pleione. The sequence goes on along the minus strand of JAUIMM010000405.1, from coordinate 1,825,680 downwards.
CATAAAAACAAATGCATATAAAACATAGGATTTCACTTTTGTTTTGTGTGGTGAGGAATATTTCAGGAGTTTGGGAGGGGTAATTTTCCCTTTCATTAGAACCCAGCAAAAAGTTGTTAAAAGACAAACAAAACAAAAAAACCACACACACTGGTTTAGTGAGTAAATTACATGAACCTATTGAAATGTCTACATTAATGCACAATCAAATAAATCATTCACGTACTGACATCCCCAAATCTACCAACATAGCGCTTCTAACTGGTGAAAAATCTACTTCCTGAACTGCCCACTGGTTTACAGCCAAAGTGGAATTAAGAGTTGTTCTTACAGTAGTTTCCAGACAGAAAACTATTAAGACGCAAACAGCAAAAGAACAGTTCTAATTGGCCACAGTGAAGACATTTTGTTTAACAGACACAGTTTTCTAGGTCTCTACAGGAAGGCCGAACACATACGTATATATTGGCTGGTAAACAGCTTGGCTTGTGTGAAGTAAGCTTATAAATGCACATACCTAAACCACTCAGCTACAGCCATCATAAATACTGTGCTCGACATGGTCACTATAAAAGCTTGAACATTCTGGTTTCATGTTTATGAGTGAGGACTGCTGTTATCTGCGTATATTCACATCACTGTCCATTTAAAGGGAGAGGCTGGTATAAATTGGGTATAGTATGACTGCTAAAGTAGAGGAAAATAGAAGAGCGCAGTTAGACGACATCCATTGGAAAATGTATAGTCAGTCTTCCCTTTAGGAAATGGATCATATAGCTTGTGGAGTGACTCCAAATGGTATCCCAAACAAAGCTGTTCACAAGTGGTCCCAAGAGAAAGGCTCATGGCCAGGATTAGAACACTTTACAGCAATTATTACTTGCTAAAAGTGGGCCCATCAGCCACACACAGACAAGGGAGCCATTTTGTAGGCCGAACCAATATGCAGTTGGTGACATCAGCCCATCACAAGGCACTACATGCCCAAAACCTCACTGATGACAATAGCGCTCAGTGAATGGATAGGCTGAAATCACATGAATATTGGTTCTGCATACTGTATAGAGACAATGGGTTTATTTTCAGGGACAAAACCCATGTATAGAGTAGACAAAATAGTAAAAAAAAATTTAAAACTATTTGTTAATACAAAAAAAAAAAAAATTACCTCATCCATTGTTATATTGGTCTCATGTATCCATGATTTAGTAAAAACACAAAGCACTGTAGAATGTTATGATCCTAGCATGCACCATGATATGTGTAGCAAAAATGCATAGTCCCAATATAGCATAACTGACTGTACAAAATGTCCCTTCATTATTCACAGTATTCCTTTATACTTCAAATGCAATTTCTTGGTAACGCTGCAGGGCAACCTCGATCTTAGCACTAGAAGGCAACTAGGGATACAAGGCAGAAATTAGAAAAAGGAATGTACATACATAAGGCAAATTTTCTCTCCGTATTAAAGCATAGTAGTGTTTAAGGAAGACAGATAAAATTACACAAGGCTAGCTTGGTCTTCATAGAATAAAATAAGGAACTAATACTGAGTAGACTATAAATCTAATAATCTATGCCCTGATCACTGTATTGCCCATGGTAATCTCTAGGATAATCGTCAGGGTACTCTCCAGGGTATTCTTCGGGGTACTCTGCCTGGTAATCACTGTCGCTGATTTCTGAGCCATTTGTTCCAGTTCCTTGGCTGCCATTGTGTATGATGGGCTCAGTTGGGGCAGCACAGTACTTGGGGTCGTACACTTGCCGCCCAAGGCCATACACACTCATTCCTTTCTGAGATGCCACTTTGTTGGTGCCCATTTGTAAGGAAATTGTGGAGTTATCCAATGGCTGCAGAATTCCTTTCTGATCATAGATATCTCGTCTTGTTCCCGGTGCAGGCATGCCCGCCTAATAAACAGGGAGGCAACAATAGAGTTATAGGTTTTAAAATTGTTAATGCAATACAAACAGTAATGTAATACTGTTAAACAATATTGGGCCCCAATTCATAGGGGAGCACAGCCATGCCAGTCTGACTATATACAGTGCATCTGGAAAGTATTCACAGCGCTTCACTTTTTCCATATATTGTTATGTTACAGCCTTATTCCAAAATGGAATAAATTAATTTTTGTCCTCAAAATTCTACACACAATACCCCATAATGACAACTTGCAAAAAAAGTATTGTTTTTTTTTGTCTTTTTTTTTTAGATTTTTGCAAATTTAATTAAAAAAAAAAAATTAAGAAATCAAATGTACATACAGTATGTAGTCACAGCCTTTGATCAATACTTTTTGATGCACCTTTGGCAGCAATTACAGCCTCAAGTCTTTTTGAATATGATGTCCCAAGCTTGGCACACCTATCTTTGGGCAGTTTCGCCCATTCCTCTTTGCAGCACCTCTAAAGCTCCATCAGGTTGGATGAGAAGCATCGGTGCACAGCCATTTTCAGATCTCTCCAGAGATGTTCAATCGGATTCAAGTCTGGGCTCTGGTTGGGCCACTCAAGAACATTGAGTTGTCCTGAAGCCACTCCTTTAATATCTTGGCTGTGTGCTTAGTGTCATTGTCCTGCTGAAAGTCTGAGGTCAGGAGGGCTCTGGAGCAGGTTTTCATCCAGGATGTCTCTGTACATTGCTACATTCATATTTCCCTCTATCCTGACTAGTCTCCCAGTTCCTGCCACTGAAAAATACCCCCACAGCATGATGCTGCCACCACCATGCTTCAGTGTAGGGATGGTATTGGCCTGGTGATGAGCGGTGCATGGTTTCCTCCAAACATACTCCAGGCATTGACAACAAAGAGTTCAATCTCTGTCTCATCAGCCCATAGAATTTTGTTTCTCACTGTCAGAGGAGTCCTTCAGGTGCATTTTGGCAAACTCCAGGCGGGCTGCCATGTGCTTGTTACTAAGGAGTGGCTTCCATCTGGTCACTCTATCAATACAGCCCTGATTGGTGGATTGCTGCAGAGATGGTTGTCCTTCTAGAAGGTTCTCCTCTCGCCACAGAGGAATGCTCTAGCTCTGACAGAGTGACCATCGGGTTCTTGGTCACCTCCCTGACTAGGGCCCTTCTCCCCCGATCGCTCAGTTTAGATGGCTGGCCAACATTAGGAAGAGTCCTGGTGGTTCCGAACGTCTTCCATTTACAGATGATGGAGGCCACTGTGCTCATTAGGACCTTCAAAGCAGCAGATATTTTTCTGTACCCTTCCCCAGATTTGTGCCTCGAGACAATCCTGTCTCGGAGGTCTACAGACAATTCCTTGGACTTCATGCTTGGTTTGTGCTCCGACATGCACTGTCAAGTGGGGGACCTTATATAGACAGGTGTATGCCTTTCAAAATCATGTCCAAACAACTGAATTTACCACAGGTGGACTCCAGTTAAGCTGTAGGAACATCTCAAGGATGATCAGTGGAAACAGGATGCACCTGAGCTCAATTTGGAGCTTCATGGCAAAGGCTGTGTACTTATGTACATGTGATTTCTTAGTTTGTTTGTTTTTAATTCAATTTGCAAAAATCTCAAAAAAAATTAAAAACTTTACACGTTGTCATTATGGGGTATTGTGTGTACAATTTTGAGGACAAAAATGAATTTATTCCATTTTGGAATAAGGCTGTAACATAACAAAATGAAGCGCTGTGAATACTTTCCGGATGCACTGTAGTACCTAAAGTACCGGCACGCCACTCGAGAGGGCATGGCCATAACAAATTGGTACATTGGCTGCACTTTCTAGACCGGTTTGGGCTCCCAGATAGGCCCACGCACTTTGTACCCCCACCATCCTCTCCCTAGCTCAAATTTACTACTGAAATGGAAAAGATCAGCAGTGTACATGTATGTTGCACCATGTAAATCTATGTTCACACACCTGTTATTCTTTAAATTAAGAGATCAAATCCCTAAATCCTTCCACCAATAAAAGAAAATATATTATATATATATATATATATACATATATACACACACACACACACATATATATATATATTATACATACACACACATACATACATATTGGGACATTGACAGAATTTTCATATTTTGGCCTCTATTCACCACCACACTGGCTTTGAAATTAAACAAACAAGATGTGCTTTAACTGCAGACTTTCAGATTTAATTTGAGGGTAATTACATCCAAATCAGGTGAACGGTGTAGGAATTACAACGGTTTCTATATGTGCCTCCCACTTTTTAAGGGGCCAAAAGTAATGGAACTATCAAAAAGCTATTTCATTGACAGGTGTGGGCTATTCCCTCGTAATTTCATTATCAATTAAGCAGGTAAAAGATCTGGAGTTGATTCTAGGTGTGACATTTGTATTTGGAATCAGTTGCTGTCGACTCTCAATATGAGATCCAAAGAGCTGTCACTATCAGTGAAGCAAGCCATCATTAGGCTGAAAAATCAAAACAAACCAACCCATCAGAGAGATAGCAAAAATATTAGGTGTGGCCAAATCAACTGTTTGGAACATTCTTAAAAAGAAAGAACGCACCGGAGAGCTCAGCAACACCAAAAGACCCGGAAGACCACGGAAAACAACTGTGGTGGATGACAGAAGAATTATTTCCCTGGTGAAGAAAAACCCCTTCACAACAGTTGGCCAAATCAAGAACACTCTCCAGGAGGTAGGTGTATATGTGTCAAAGTTAACAATTAAGAGAAGACTTCACAAGAGCGAATATAGAGGGTTCACCACAAGATGTAAACCATTGGTGAGCCGCAAAAACAGGAAGACCAGATTGGCAAACTCTAAACAACATCTAAAAAAGCCATTACAGTTCTGGAACAATATCCTATGGACAGATGAGACAAAGATCAACTTGTACCAGAGTGATGGGAAGAGAAGAGTATGGAGAAGGAAAGGAACTGCTCATGAACCAAAACATACCACCTCATCAGTGAAGGATGGTGGTGGTAGTGTCATGGCGTGGGCATGTATGGCTGCCAATGGAACTGGTTCCCTTGTATTTATTGATGATGTGACTGCTGACAAAAGCAGCAGAATGAATTCTGAAGTGTTTCAGGCAATATTATATGCTCATATTCAGTCAAATGCTTCAGAACTCATTGAACAGCGCTTCACAGTGCAGATGGACAATGACCCGAAGCATACTGCAAAAGCAACCAAAGAGTTTTTTAAGGCTAAAAAGTGGAATGTTATGCAATGGCATAATGGTGTAATTCCTACACCGTTCACCTGATTTGGATGTAATTACCCTCAAATTAAATCTGAAAGTCTGCAGTTAAAGCACATCTTGTTTGTTTCATTTCAAAGCCATTGTGGTGGTGAATAGAGGCCAAAATATGAAAATTCTTTCAATGTCCCAATATTTATGCACCTGACTGTACATACATACACATTATATAATATGAGATATGGTAAGAACTTACCCTTGTTATCTCTATTTCTACGAAGTCCATAGGGTTCCACAGGATACCTTGGGGTATAGGTGTGACGTCAGTCGCAGGGCACCAAAGAGTTAAGCTTTCAGCCTCCCAGGATGCACTAGGTCCCCCTCCTATACCCCGCCCCCAGGCCAAGGCACCTCAGTTAGTTACCAAGCCATAGGCCGGAGGAGGAGAAGGAAGAGAGAGAACAAAGATCTGGACACATACAAGAAATCACATTCTCACCAGAGGGAGACGGAAAACCGGTGACCAGAGCAAAGCCCATCTGCAGCACAGGTGCGACAGGGCGGGAGTCCTGTGGAACCCTATGGACTTCGTAGAAATAGAGATAACAAGGGTAAGTTCTTACCATATCTCATATTTTCTACTTCAGGGTCCATAGGGTATCCACAGGATACCTTGGGGATGTCCCAAAGCAGTATCCTTTAAGGGTGGGGACGCTCCTGTGCAGAAAGGAGAATCCGCCGCCCGAAGGAAGCATCCTGAGAGGCGAAGGTGTCAAACCTGTAATACCTCACGAAGGTATGGACAGAAGACCACGTAGCAGCCTTGCAGATCTGAACTGCCGAGGCACCACGTCAAGCTGCCCACGAAGGACCCACAGACCTAGTGGAATGAGCCTTCAGAGAAGGAGGGACCGGTAGGCCTTCATGAAGATAAGCTTCAGAAATAGCCATACGGATCCAGGCTGCCAAAGTTTGCTTTGAAGCAGGCCAACCCTTTTTACAGAAGCCATAGAGGACAACAAAGCGTCCGACTTCCTAAACAAAGAAGTGCGGTCCACATAAGTCCTTAAGGCCCGCACAACATCCAAAGAGGCCTCACCCACGGAAAGACCCGGTGAGTTAAAGGCCGGAACAACTATTTCCTCGTTAACCTGAAACTGGGAAACAACTTTGGGGAGAAACTCGGGCCGAGTGCGGAGCACTGCCCTGTTCCCATGAAAAAAACCAAGAAAGGGGGTCTACAAGAAAGAGCCCCTAACTCAGAAACACGTCTGGCTGAAGCAACGGCCAGAAGGAAAACAGTCTTAGCTGTTAGCCATTTAATATCCACTGAGCCCAGTGGTTCAAACGGCGGTCCTTGGAGAGTCCTCAGGACCACAGCCAAATCCCAAGGCGCCACAGGTGGAACAAAGGGCGGCTGAATACGGAGAACACCTTGCATAAAGGTGCGCACATCCGGGATTGTAGCAATCCTACGGTGAAACCAGACAGATAGGGCCGAAACCTGTACCTTCAAAGAAGCAAGGCGAAGCCCATGATCTAGTCCCGCTTGCAGGAAGGCGAGAATCCGAGACAGACGAAACTCCCGCGGTGCATAAACTCTCGGTCGACACCACTGGAAGAACGTATGCCACACGCGATGGTATATCCTCGCGGAAGACGGTTTCCGAGCTCGTAACATGGTACACAGCATAGAGCTGGCAAACCCCCAGGACCTCAGCATGGCCGTCTCAACAGCCACGCCGCCAAAGACAGCCGAGTCAGGTCCGGGTGAAGACAAGGACCCTGAGACAGAAGGTCCGGTCGTAGCGGCAACCGCAGAGGACTGTCCACGGACAGACCCTGAAGGTCTGAGAACCAGTGCCGTCTGGGCCACGCGGGAGCTATCAACAGGAGCGTCCCTCCTTCCTGTTTGAATTTCCGGATTACCCGTGGAAGAAGGGAGACCGGAGGGAACAGGTATGCGAACCTGAACGTCCACCGGACGGACAGAGCATCCACCAGAGACGCCCCTTCGTCTCTTGTGCGAGACCCGTACACCGGCAACTTGTTGTTGTGCCGGGACGCCATGAGGTCGATTTCTGGAAGACCCCACCTGTCCACCAGTAGTTGAAAAACGTCCGGGTGCAGGGACCATTCCCCTGGATGAACGTCCTGGCGACTTAGAAAGTCCGCCTCCCAATTTAGCACTCCCGGGATGAAGACCGCTGATATGGCCGGAAGATTGCGCTCCGCCCAAACCAGGATCCGAGAGACCTCTACGAGAGCCGCCCGACTGCGAGTTCCTCCTTGCCTGTTTATGTAGGCCACGGTGGTAGCATTGTCCGACTGGACCTGCACCGGGTGACCCTGGAGAAACCGCTGTGCCTGCAGGAGAGCATTGAAGACCGCACGGAGTTCCAAGATATTTATTGGAAGCTCCGCTTCTGTCGGTGTCCACCTGCCCTGGAACAAGTGTGGACCCGAAACTGCTCCCCAGCCTCGAAGACTGGCGTCCGTTGTCAACAGGACCCAATTTGGAACCCAGAACGGACGTCCCTTGTTGAGGTGGGTCATCTTTAACCACCACGCAAGGGACAGGCGAACCTCCGGGGTGAGCACAATCGTCTGGAACTTCAGAGACTGAGGCAGCCCGTTCCACTTGGACAGGATCAGGTGCTGCAGAGGTCTAGAGTGAAACTGGGCGTATTCCACCATGTCGAACACCGACACCATGGAGCCCAGTAACCTCATCGCCGAGTGTAAGGACACCCGGCGGCTGTGCAGACAACTGCGCACCCTTGACTGTAAAGCAGAGATCTTGTCCTCCGTCACGAAGATCCTTTGCTGTCCCGAGTCCAATAAGGCTCCAAGATGCAGAATCCTCCGAGACGGGATTAGAGTGGACTTCTGCCAGTTAATTAGCCAGCCGTGCCGTTGCAGCAGTGCAATGGTCAGGTCCAAGTGGTGTAACAGGAGCTCTGGAGATCCTGCCACCAATAACAGGTCGTCCAAGTACGGCAACATGCGGACTCCTTGCAGCCGCAGAGAAGCCGCCATGACCGCCATAGCGTCCTGTATGTCCAATGACACCATGTAGTCCCCAGGTTCCAGCGCCAGAATGATGGACCGTAGGGTCTCCATCCGAAACTTCGGGACCCGCAAAGACTTGTTGAGTGCTTGGAGGTTGAGAATCGGACGATATGACCCATTGGGTTTCTGTACCAAAAATAGATTTGAATAGAAACCCTGGCCCCTCTGGGAGAATGGAACAGGCACTATAACTCCAGCCTGGAGCATAGTGTGCAATACCTTCCGCAGCTCCGTAGCCTTGTTCCGGTCTGATGGTAGACCCGTGGTGAAGAATCGAGCCGGGGGTCTGTGCCGGAAGGAGAGGGCGTACCCGTGAGAGACCACCTCCAGAACCCAAGTGTCTGTCGTAGTGAACGACCAACACCGGGAGAACTGCAGCAGGCGGCCTCCCACCCTGGGATCCCCCAAGGGGAGACCCGGACCGTCAGGCCGCAGGCTTGTCATCTGGCTTGGGGGCCGGACGTCTGGTACTCCATGCCTGTTTCCGGGGCTTGCCCGATTTCTTAGGGCCAGCCTGTCGAGGAAACGACTGTGGTTTGGGCCTGCCCTGGGCCCTAGATGACCGAAAGGACGATGGTCCAGAACCAGAAGGAGCAGCGGCCGACGGGAGACAAGCAGATTTGGCTGCCGCCAGCGTGGCCACAATCTTATCCAGATCCGGACCGAAGAGAACTTCTCCGGTAAACGGCAACGCTTCCAGACCTTTCTTGGATCTGCGTCCGCCTTCCAGGATCGCAGCCACAAGGTGCGACGAGCAGCTACCGCTGCTGAAGAAATTCTAGACACCAGAGTACTAATGTCTAGAGCCGCCTCGTTGATGTAGGTGGCCGAATCACGGAGATTGCCAATCAACTCCGCTTGTTCGGCCGGACAGTCGGATTCAAAAGAAGCCTCTAATGAATCCGCCCAGCGCTCCATCGCTCTGGCAACCCAGCAAATGGCCATAGCCGGCCGTGCTGCCCCCCCTGCAAGGGAATAAGCGGACTTCAGGCAGATTTCTACCTTGCGGTCCGTAGCATCCTTAAGGGAGGACATGGATGGCATCGGCAATGTGGCACTACGGACAAGACGGGTCACGTGAGAATCCACCTGTGGAGGGGATTCACACTTAGCAAAATAATTATCCGCGAACGGATAAGCCACCGCCAGGCGTCTCTGCGGCTGGTATCTTTTGCCAGGTTGTTTCCACGCCTCCTCTAAATGGTCCACCAACTGACCCGAAAGAGGAAAGACTGTGGCATCGCCCTTCACATCTTTGAAAAAGGCATACTTAGATTTAGCCGCTGGGGGAACTTCGTCCTCAATCACCAAGGCTGTGCGGACCGCCCGAATAAGTCCAGGAATATATACTTTGGACTTAGCATCAGCGTCCTTAGTATGGAAAGGTTCCTGATCGTAAGGATCCAGAATCTCCCCATCATCAGACGTCCCTTCGTCATCCTCATAAGGAGCGGACAGAGACGCCACCGGCCTTTTATGAGGCCGCATCACAGACTCCCCTTGCAATACATCCGACAAGTGCTGTAAAGAACTCGTCAGGGAGTTAACCCACGCTGGCTCCTGAGAACCCGGGAGCGGGGAAATAGGGAGACTGTGGGGTACCACCAATTGTCGTGGGAACCCCTGCATGGGTGACGACACCACAGACTGCTGGGACAAACCCATCGGAGTAAACGCGGGCTGCGGAGCTAACTGGCCCACTAAAGCTGTTAACGCCTGAGCGAAACAAGCCCAGGGCGGCTCCTGTACCGGTGCTGTAACCGTAATAGGCCGCGCCATGGACAACACTGCCGGCAAAGGCCCTCCGCGCTACCCTCCCCCTCCGCTAACGGTACTTTGCACGTGGTACACTGTAGCCGGAGGGGAAAATCACTTTCAGACATGATGGCACCACGTATGTGACCTCTCTCACCAATTAAGTATTAAATAGGCGAGAGACCACCCTGCAGCACCGCACCGCAAGGGCTTTAGCAGAAAGAACAGGGACAGTAATAAAGCTGACAGTTTAGTGAAGAATAGTTACAGGCAGCGCTAGCACAGTCACATACAATGCAGAGAAATAACAATTCCTGCACTAACAGCGCTGATCACTCAACTACACAGACACAGGGCCTGGTAGGACACAGCGCTGCATACACAGACCTGAGCCACAGCGGAGGAGAGGTATGCGGGGGGACCCAGACCACGATGCTTCCTTCCAGACTTCCAGCAGCGTTCACCATGCGTTGCAGAGAAGATGGCCGCCGAGGAGCAGAGAGAAGCTGGCCTGGGGGAGGAGCGCTGACACAGGACCAGTCAGCACAGTGCAGAGAGGGCTGTGTGCAGCGGGGGAGGCGCCGGCTGTGAGACAGGGAAGGCGCGCTCCCCTGGCATGCATTTAACCCCTGGGACGCCGCAGCGCTACCGCTCTGCTGCGGTCCGCTGTCCCAGGGGGTAGTGGAAGCGCAGGTTGGTCGCCTGGCTCCACGCTGCAGCCAGTCCCCAGGGAGCCCCCTGCCTGGGGACTTAGGACCATGTGATCAGCGGGGACCCACCGCGGGACCCCGCTGCTTACCTCTGTCCCCCTTGAATCCGGCCATGGTCCGGAGCATCTGGGGTCACCGCTAGCTGTGACCCCAGACGCCCACCAGCATCCCCGGATCAGTACCGGCGTTCTGGTACCGGCGGGGTGTAGGGAAGACAGCATGGACGTCAGGACTGACTGTCCATGCTGTTCATCCAGTTGTGCAGCCACAGCTGCATGAAGAATAAGCTTCAGGGGCTCTTCTAGCCCCCACTCCAACAGGTGCACCCGACTCCGGCCGGGCACCAAACTAAACTGAGGTGCCTTGGCCTGGGGGCGGGGTATAGGAGGGGGACCTAGTGCATCCTGGGAGGCTGAAAGCTTAACTCTTTGGTGCCCTGCGACTGACGTCACACCTATACCCCAAGGTATCCTGTGGATACCCTATGGACCCTGAAGTAGAAATATATATATATATATATATATATATATATATATATATATATATATATATACACACACACATATATATATATACACATATATACATATATACACACACACACACACACACACACACACACACACACAAATCGTTCAGATGCCATTTCAGCAATGAGATTGTTTTGCAATTAGATTATTTTCCTGGGAATAAATAAATCACAGAACAAATGCATATAAAATTGCTGGTGTGAAAAGGTCCCGCAAGGATTTTTTTTATTTGTGATGTTTAGACGAGCTGGCTTTACACCTTAGCAGACAAACATCATTAGGATTAACAATCAATTTACCTGGCTGGCACCTTTGTTTGTGCCCATCTGTAAGCTTATTGTTGTCTGATCGAATGGTTTATCAGTTTGCATCTTCGGGTCATACAGATGCCTTCTGGTGCCGTAGGCGGTCATACCGGCTTGACTTGCACATTTGTTAGTTCCCATCTATAGGAGAGGAAATAGAAATATATGCAGTACTCAGTGGAAGTATTCATCTCCCCATAAGTCACATTTAGCTCTTTAAAATCACAGATCTGAATTCGTTTTGATGTATTGCCTACAAAGTGATATAGTGACAGGAGTCAATGTAGATATGAACAGATAGAGCAGGTTTTATAGTAATTTATAAGAGAATTACAACTCAAAAAGGGCAAATGCCATCAAGAAGTATTCCTGGAACAGGTACCTAACCGAATGTATAGGTACTTAAATAGTCAAAAGGTGCTGAAGTGCATTCCACAGTAGGTCTCAGGAAAGTGATTATTTCCCACTCCCTCTGGATCAGCAGTGGCCAACTTGTGGCTCTTGAGCCATATGCGGCTCTTCCATTGTCCTGATGCGTCTCCCCTGACTGACACTGACTGCTGGAGTGACACATGGAGAGGCTGGAGTGACACATGGAGGGTCTAGATTGTATTATGTGAATCTGTTGTGGATCTGGCTTGTTTCAGTGTATTTTATGTGGATCTGGCTTGTTTCAGTGTATTTTATCTGGATCTGGCTTGTTTCAGTGTATTTTATTTGGATCTGTTTTTTTCAATGTTTTTTATATTGTTCTGGCCTTTTCTCTCTCTTTAATAGTTACCTCCATGGTGATTGTGCGCATACGCTTTAACATGCTCCTACAAAAATCATACCAGTGGCGTGGTGTAGTTGGCACAAGGCCACATCCCATTTTGCATGTGTGCCTTCAGGGTGCACATGATCTCAGCTTTTTCACATACCTACAGATATTTTTTTGCGCTTTGAGTAATTGGCCAACCCTGCTCTAGATCATGCAATAAAACACTAATCCTACAGATGTGTCCACATACATCTAGCCTCCTTGTGCGTTAAACAACCCTTCTAGGCGCACCATGCCATGGCGTGACTCTGTAGGACCGAGCATCTTTTCATGTGACTCTTTCCCTTAAAATGCTTATTCACAAAGTGATTGAGAAACTCGCACAAGCAGCTTCTGTTGATTAAAAATGATATGAGTCATGCCTATATATTCTATGTGCGACTGCTGCTGTATTTTATCCATTTTATTTATTAACAGTTTCTTATATAGCGCAGCATATTCCGTTGCGCTTTACAATTGGTATTTGCATGTGAAATGCTACATTAGTGTCACAGCTGCCGACTCTGTAACCATACACTGTATGTGGGCACAGCTGTAGGTCTTTAACAAAAAGTTTAAGCGGCAAAGTGTATTGTGTCAGTAATGCTTGCTATCTGATGCCACCAATCTGTGCAGAGAAGGCGAGCCAATGCACCCCCATACATCACTTCCCATTTCAATCACGCAGAAGTCCAGCCTTGCTTAAAGAGGTTATCTAAAAGCAAAGAAGTGGGGCAAAGAGTTAAAGGTTGTCTGTTGCAAACAGCCAGCAATTATGTGGGCTCTGCCAATATTCATGACAATGCAGAGTATTAACTCTAGCAACCAGGGTCATCACCAAGACATAACAAGAGTGTGCCACAAATCTTCATGGCTTATCCGTTTATGGGCACATTAAGGACAAACCATGACTGACGGGACACTCGTATCTATAAACAATTTTCACGAACTTGACAATGTCAGCACCAGTGAATGAGGGTAAGTGAAGTCCATATAACAGACTTCCAGCTGTCTGTAGCCTCCATTTCCCTTAGTATGTTACCTGTAAGCCAATGACGCTCTGTCCAGCTTTTAGTTTGTCATCATCAAACTGTCGTCTCTGCTTTTCTGCATACTTGACTCCAATGTCCACTGTAGTGTGAAAACCTTTGGTCTTTGCCTAGAAATAGAACACATTCCGCTTTCAAACTGGGATTTTTGGCAGACTTAAAGGAGTTCTAAAAAAAAAACTCAGTTCTTGTAAAGGGGCTGTAGTGTGACACTGCTTCATGCTACCGGCTCAACCTGACAGCTTTCAAAGAGTGTGCACTATTCTGCCTGGGTACGCCCATAGTAATCAGTATGCATATTTTCATTTCCAGAGCAATAACTTGAGACAGGAGCACCCACATCCTACCTGGGACTGTCTACTACTGCCAGGCTTATTCGGACAAAGCAAAGTAGCAGGAAGAAATCAAATTATCTGCATGGACCAAAGTATTTTCCAAACCCTATAATAACGTGAGGTCACATGCACAGAGAGTAGTAGCTTCAAAGCAATGAGTCAGGACAATGTTCCTCCAATATGTTTCTATGTATTTCCAGGAGTTCCAATATTTACTTTAATGAAGAAACTATAAACTTTATGGAGAAATAAATTAGGTTACTTAGTACTTACCTGGGGATCTTCATTATTACCGATCCCTTGTGTTATGTGCCTGTACACAACCACTAACTAAACTGAGCTGTTTGTACGTCGTGTTCGTTCTCTTGGTTTAATCAAATATTTCTCATAGCAAATATGTCTAGAAGAGTCTAACATGCTTACCAGTCCAGCTAGAGCTGCCAGGGAGATCTGAACTTGGGTCATGTTTCCATTCTCAAAAAGATCATTAGCCTCAAAAATGTCATGTGGTTTCATCCCGTATTCCTGTATGGCTTTAATGAAGTTCCCAATGTTCTCCAGCTGTAAGACAATGACCAGGTTACACAATGGACATACAAATTTGTCAGATTCTAGAAAAAGCCTGCATATTACCCAATAACTCAGGAGAGTTAAGAGGTATATACACAATTATTACTATTTGGCTGAGGGACAGCACTAATTGAATAAAGCTATAAAGATAAAGCACTCAATATACGTTGACCTTCACTTTTGAATTTAAAAACATTCCACTCCTTTGTTATTACATCCCGACTAAGGGCTTGATTCAGAGTTGTATGAGATAATTTATGTACAACTCCGATGGTTGCTGATCAGAGCAGGAACTGTACGCGCCGATCTGTGTCTGCGATGACGGTAGCAGTGCCCTCTAAGTCGTAGCATGATTGAGCATCGGCCAGTGCTCCAGAAAACGGGCCCAGTTTTGTGGGTGTGTGGAGATCACTGTCTGCGTCTTTTGACACCGCTTCACTGGCGCCGGAAGCGTGAATATCATGGCGTCACGAGTAACCTGAGGTATTTCAGATGTGTGATGTTCACGCAAGTGATCCAAGCCGGCAGGAGGCGTCTGTTTACACAAAACGCCTCCTGCGCATTAGCATACTATTGCATGGCCGCTATGTACAAAGTGGCGCGGCCGTGCAGTAGTGTAACTCTAATCATGCCCTAGGTTAGGTGGTGGCTGTATAAAACTATAAGCTGAAAGAAGAAACTTGGCATATTGTGTGTATAATTTAATTCTCTATCAACTTGGCAAAGTACACAATTGGGGACACCTCAGTGCCACGCACACTTTCTCAGCAAAAAAAAAAAAAAAAAGATACAATTAGATACAGAATACACAAAATGTGCAAATCCAGTCTCACCTTGTGCCAGTTTATCTTTGCATCATTTATTTTCCTTACTGACCCTGGATGCAGCTTATTGATCAGACTAAAGGTGGGGGGGAAAAAATAAAGGTTAAAAAGAAAAAGACAAAAAAAAAAAAAAAAAACTATAGGTTGTAAAAATTGTTACAAAACAAAACAAAAAATCATGAAACTGTTAATTTAGGAAATTCAGATGATTTCCGTTTAGTGTAGTATTCTAGGGACAAAATTATTTGGACTTATTAACATTTATACAGCGGCAGCATATCCCGTTGCAAATTGTCATAGTGAGACAAGCTAATAAAAGGAAGAACCAAATAGCACAATTCTGATGTAATGAAATACTAGTTAATGATACTTCAGATATGAATAAACTAGCAACAATTCAATAAACACAGTAAGAATTTGCAATCATGAAGGATATTGGGAAATATTGAAGCTTACAAGCCATCTTTAAATCAAAAGATAAGTTTCATATACAGCTGCATCAGAAGGTAACCAATTAGTCTCTGCTGATCACAGTACAAGACAACATAATATTTAATGATCATAAAGACTATTATATATTTTATACATTTCTATAAGAAATATTTTCATTAATATCACTCAGTACTTGGAATAAACAATACATGCTTGGTAAGGAAATCATATTTTCAAATATATCAGGATAGGCTGGCACTGAAAATACGATGGAAGGGGCTACATTTATGATGGAGCGTTTTCCAAAACCTCCACATCCTCTGCAGTTGCGGCTGCTGAATTTAAAGGGGCAATTATATGCCACATAAAAGGTGCGTTTTGTATTGAAAATAATTGCCCCTTTAGCTCTAGTCGGTGAAACTGCTAGTTATTGAGAGAAGATTATATATTGATTGAATATTTTTATGTTAAAATCATAACCATGATAGTGGCAATCTCCATAAACTCTATGGTACGTCATATTTCTGTTTCTAAAAAATAAAATTTCAGTTTAAAATAAAAAAAGAAATGTAAATTTAAAATAAGCTATTAATCCTAGCTTTTTGTCTTTAATAGATTAAAAAAAAAAAAAAAACAGTGAATAATTCCATGACTGTCGTGTAATCGTACCAATCCATATCTGCTTTTTTTTTTTTTTTTTTTTTTAAACACCCAGTCAGAATAAATAGATTTAAATCAATTTACTTTCTTTCAGTCTATTTAACATAAAAAGCTGATTTTTATTATAAGGAAATGGCTAGCATTATTTAAGAATAATCTAATAAAGATTATAATTTGCAATATTATACACTTTGAGTCTCCAATATCCAAATATTCCGAAATACAGAATTTGTTTGGCATGACTGAGATAATGAAACATTTGATATTTGATGGTTCAATGTACACAAACTTTGTCTAAGGCACAAATTAAAAATATTGTATAAAATCACCTTCAGGCTGTGTGCATAAGGTGTATATGAAACATAAATGAATTTCATTTCTGTACGCAAACTTTGTTTGAGCCACAAAATTATTGAATATACTGTATAAAATTACCTGAAGGCTGTGTGTATAAGGTGTATATAACACATAAAAGCATTATGTGTTTATATTTGGGTCCATTCCCAAGATATTTCATTATGATATGCAAATATTCCAAAATACGGAATATTCTGTTATCCAAAATACTCCTGGTCACATGCATTTTGGATATGGGAGACTCAACCTGTGGTTGTATGTACACCAAAAGGAGATAAGTCATTCTTTTTCTGTTTGGTATGTTCAGTAAATTAGTTTAGTAGTAGCACCCCCTTAAGTTGTAATGGATAAGAAACCAATATGAAATGATGAGAAAATAGATTTGATTCAATTGATAAAAATTTTCCTAAGTGGGTGCGGTTAGCAGGAATCAGCAAAAAGATACAAATTGATGTTTCAGAAATTGAAAGATTAAATTTGTCAAATCCAAGTCTGGTAATTTATATTTCATTGTAATTACCTTGTACGAAGAATGAAATAAAATAAATACATAACTGGTGTACTTACTGGCAGAGAATGACACCATCTCTCAGGCCAAGCTGGAAGTTTTCACCAATCCGCATGCCAGTGACCTCCTCTATCCAGAGACGCAGATCCTCTTCTACTTGTGGGTCATATTTCAGAGCAATCTGAAAGAAAGACATTACACTTAGGATATGTATTATACAGAAAAGGGACATGCATCTCCGGATGGCCGTAACAGAAAAGTCCTTAAAAAGATTGTAGTCTCAGGAGGAATATTATAAATATAAATATAAATATATATATATATATATATATATATATATATATATATACACACACACACACATATATATACATATATATACACACACACACAATTATATTTATTTTAAAGGTATAACTAAGGCCCAACTGTGAGCTTTCAGTTCCTCTGAACAATGCACAATCCTGCACACCTGCTCATGAATGCGCCCAACTACAGAGAGTGGTGAAGTGGTAAGTTAGCTTTTATTGCTCTGTGCCAATATCACCAAAGCAGCCAAGTATCGCTCATCCGCCTCACCTAATTGTGGGTTAAAATGCATAGAGCACCCTACAGCCCCATCCACTTTTCTTCTGATTGCAGTCTCCCTTCCACCCTGGTTACCTCCTTCTCATTCTCCCCCTGTGGTGCACCCATTTCAAGTCATGCCAGCCAGGGCCTTCCTTCCTCATGTTCAACTCCTACCACCACCCAAGCTTCTTGTGCTCTTCGTCTAGCCTCCTAGTTCCATTTAGTAACTAAGACACTGTATGCTTGCCCTTACATTGGGTACAGGCTAACCGAGTGCTGCACTACCTTCCCACTCCCAGCGCTTAACCTCCACTTGCCTGTCAAGATGTGCACATTATCCTACTCTAGCCCTTTCTCAGCATTGTCCTACCTAGTTTGTCATGTCATTGCTTTGTGTTGTCCATAAGTACAGTTAATGTAAGATGACATACTTTATTAAGTGTCAAGTTCCATGATTACTTTGTGTGCGGCGCTGCAGACACTATGAGACGCCTTAAATATAAAAGATAATCACAAGGGTAAAAAACACACCATTGCCAGGATTGGTGCTTTAACAAAAAACATACTTGTATGTCTAGGAGGTGCCAACATGATGAACACCAGGCACAGGGATGCATGGGAACAGACTGGTTATTTTATATGGACAAAAAGGGGGAAATTATCAAATCTTGGAGAGATAAACTGGAGAGAGATAGTGTAACAACCAATCAGCTTCTGTCATTTTTCTAGCACAGCCTGTAAAATGGCAGTTAGGGGGCAATTCAATTGTGCCACGTGCCCACCGCTGGGCATCTATGCGAATATGTGCCCGAAGCAATTCAATTGTTTCTACGTTCGGGCGCCCATTAGCATTTTCCGTGCCCACAAGCACAGAGGTTAGGGCACCCAAACAGCAGCACTTTGCGAGAAAAAAATGTCACTGCCCCGGCTAATGGGCGTCTATCAGAGAAACAACTCAATTGTTCTGATAGACGCCCATTACTATAGACGGCCAGCGGGGGGCGCGTGACAATTGAATCGCCCACATAGAAGCAGATTGGTTGGTACTTTATCTCTCTCCAAGATTCGATACATCATTACACCCCAGATCTTGGGGGACATTTATGTGCAGGGGCACATGTGAGTGTAATCTACATACAGTATGATCTGTAATTATTTTTTGGGGGGCAGCAACATGTCGCCGCCCCCCCTCCCCTCCTTCCTGTCCTTATTTAGCATTGCAATTGTTATAGTACACTGCTTTGTACAGTTAGATGCTATTCAAGTTAAGGAATTATCTTATGAATCCAGCACTACTACTACATGGTTATAAGTACTTGATCATTTCTATAAGCAGAAACACAATAGCTAAACAAAACAATGCAAGGCTTTAAAGCTGTCTATATGGGTCCATGGGATTACTGTAAACAGCACAGATCATTTGGCAGGGTCATTGTAATCTCTGAATAATAAAGCACGTTGTCCCACTTCCTGTAGTATTTGTGCAGCACGCAGGTGTTATATGGGCACAGACATTACGCTGCAAATAATCATTAGAATTAATATAAGTGGCAAGAAGAAATAAAAAATATTTTGCCTATAAACAGTTTTATGGAGTTCCCTCGTCTACAGCTGTAAAGTACACCTGCTATAGTGATGCTTTTGTTGCTAAAGAAAGAAAATCAAATAAAACTGACTGATTTTGTGTTTTTGGGGTTAAATTGAACATTTATTGTCAGACAATTTTTTTTTTTTTTTTTTTTAAGCATTAGTAAATGTGTGATTGTACCCTATAAACACATTGATAAAAATCGATTAAAATAGATCTTCAGTAAATATACCCCAAAGAGTCCACATATCACATCACCACACAATACAGACAAGGGGCCTGATTCAGAGCCGGACGCTCTGACCAGAGCGCTCACTCTGAATCAGGGCCCTCCTCCATTAAAATGGAGCGTCGTCCTGGACGCTCGTATAGCTGCGGGTGACCACCCACAGCATATACGAGCGTCCAAAAAGATGGTCGCGATGGTCTTGACCATCGCGACCATCGGACTTGCGACGGAAACCCTGTGGTAGGGTTTCCCAGCCACAAGCCCTGGAGTGATTTTGGCTCTATCAGAGCCAAAATCACTCCCACTGACATCACTAGTGATGTCAGTGGGGCCGGCTTCAGACGGTAGGCGTTCCCATGGGAACGCCTCCGTCTGGCAGGCACGCCCACCAAAAGGGCGTGCTGTCAGTCACCATCGACAGCACGCCCCCTTTGGTGCGAGACCCGGAGCGACAGCATGGCTGTCGCTATCTGGGTCCCGCGCATGCGCACGACGGAGCTCCCTCCATCGTGCGCATGCGCAGTGGGGAACATCGACCCACTTGCGAGCGTACTGCCGCTTGCGAGTGGGTCTGAATGACCCCCAAGGTTTGCCAAATTGCAAATTCAAACTGCTGTAACCATTACCTAGACTTATACCATTATTCCCCATTAGATTTCTACCCTGCCCCCATAACTAGTAACAAGAACCAAAACGATCATTTGTTGCACTCGGGGGTGAACTTCAGATATGAAAACAAAATCCGGTCTCTTCATAAAGAGCTTGCAAAATGCTTTGGTACTTTGAACATTGTGTAAACGCGTTCTTATATGTCCACACATCATGAACCCAATGAAAAAGTGTACCTAAGAGCATATGCTGTGTAACATTTGTAAAAGTTATTCACTTACTAACTAATGGTGCATACACACGGTCAGATTTGATGAACGATTTTTACAACGTATTGTACGATTTCATCAACGATGAACGATTTCTGTCAATATTACCATGAATTAAATAGTCAAAACCTGACTGCAAACAGTCGATGTCAGAGATCGTTCTCGGACATGCAGGAACAGCCATCGTTCGTCTATATATGCCCTCCCTACAAGTCAAAGATATGAACGATTTTTACAATCATTATCATTTTATATCCTATAAGAAATCGGACAGTGTATGCGCCCTAACATTTTGCAGCTTTAATACAAATATTTCAGTATACACTTTGAAGTTTAAGACACTATCACACACAAACCAAATCAAGCGTCCTTCGCACAATGCCCTGCAGGCTATATAGTGTACAGCAAATATTGACATTGCTGGGGTCTATTTACTAAGCAGTGTTAGGAGACAGAGTGAAAAGTGATAAGGTGCCAGCCAATCAGCTCCTAACTGCCATCTCACAGACTGTGTTGAAAAATGACAGTTGGAAGCAGATTGGCTGGCACCTTATCACTCTGGGCCTGATTCAGAGCCGCTCGTAAGCGGCCGCTCGTTCGCTCCGAGCGATGTTCGCACAACTGCGCATGCGCGAACCAGTCATTGCGATCGGAAATTGTGTGCTCGCAAAATAGCGAATGCCTGCTAATTTGAGTGACAGAATGAGGCGTTTGTGGGTGGTAACAGGGGAAGGTGCTTGAAAAGAGGGAGTGGAGATCCGAACGCAGGCGTGCCAAACGGTCAAAACGGGCGTTTTAAGGGTGTGCATAATTAACAAAGCAGCGTCATCGACCACGTCACTTGGTTGTCTTTTAGCCTGAACTGCTCGCATGACTGCGGTAGGAAAATGCTACCACAAGCACTGCGAGCAGTTCATATGCCTTTCGATGTACTCGATTAATCTAATAAATAGCGGAGATGACGTAGGATGCGAGCGGCCAGGGGGCGTTTTTTTAAAAATAGCGAGCGCATGTTTCGTTCGCTCGTTCAGACAAAGGCGTCAACAGACCGCAAAGAGCGAGCGCTCTATTTAAATATCCGGCCCCTTTCTCTGAACGAGCGAGCGCAAATAGCGTCCGGCTCTGAATCAGGCCCTCTGTCTCCTAACACTGCTTAGTAAATAGACCCCTGTGTCTTGAAACCGTTTTTCCAATTATAAAATAAAATTCCCAGAAAATAAGAGGGGTGGACGAATCTGGTATCAGTGTACTGGGACGGAGGAAAAGGAAAAAAAAAAAAAGATATACTTTATGCAATGACTAAATATAACAGTTTTGTTTGAAGTCTATTTTCATATAGGGGCGGGGCTTCGACAACCCTTAAAGTAGCTCAGGTTTGCTTAAGTAGGAATAGGATCTATCCTTACTGTGGAACACCAGAGTTCACCAGGAGCCACCAAAACAGGAATTGTACGGTGGGAAGAGATTTAAATCACAGCTGAAGCCACAAAAAAAAAAAAAAAATTCTGTGGGCTCAGATAATAATTGCAAATACAGCCTGAAGAGTGACACTAGTTCACAGTGCTTTGAAAAGCCACAAGTTGGTAATATATTTAGAGGCTACAGTAATAAATATACTGTATATAAAAACTACAAAGTCATCTATCTGAACACATCATTTGAAAAAAACAATATGATAAAAGGAGGTACGTTCTGTCTTCCTGGTTAATAATGAACGCAGGCCATTCCCATAAACATCTAGAAGATGCAGGAACCTGAGACATGAGAATTATGGGTGATCTGAAAATGATCATGTATTAAAAGCCTAACCTGTTAACAGTAAAGCATTAACCGCGTGTTGTGGTTCCTTCTAAGCATGAACATTTCAAGGACATGCAAATCACTCCACCGAGCTCACGGACAAGAATGTTTTACTGATGGAAAGTTCCTTTAACTTTCTGCATGAAGCAACCAAAAAGGAAAAACGTTTCACATGACCTAATTGCATAAAAATCTGTTTCAAATTTCACCGCAACTGCAGGCTGCTGGCCAAATGTTATAAACTTTTCCTGCACGATTCTTGGAGTGGGAACTTCAGAAACTTCCCATAAATGGCTGTGTCCAATACGTGGGTTCGATCCACTTTCAGGACGCTTCTGCTCCAATACTGCATGGGTCAAATGAATAAAACATTTTATCTACGTCAATATTCCATAACGTCTGCCAGACATTGCCTGTATCATTACCAAAAACCAAGTTGTTGTTTTTTTTTTGTTTTGAAAGGGATGTCATAAGGACTCTAGCACATGGATTGAAAAGAGAGAATGAGGAATAACAATTAGTTTAATTAAATGCAGCTAATTTATTAGAGCTTACTTCCCCCTGTACTAGTGTTATAGAACACATTCACAGTAGGCTCAACATAGCTATTTTTTCTGCGCACGTCTACTGGTGTGACTGACGCAATAGTGATGTTACTGACAGTGACTTGACGTACAGGACTGCACATTGTGAACATTGCATTTATATGAATTGCCCCCTTAGGGGGTATTTATCAAAGCTGAGATAAAATGTTAAAAAATAAAGTACCAACCAATCAGCTCCTATTTTTTTTTTCTATTTTTTTTTTTTTTTTTTAAACACAGCCTGTAAAATGTAAACTGGAAGCTGATTGATTAGTATTTTCTCTCACAATGTTATCTCTCTCCCAGCTATGATAAATAGCCCCCATAGTGTTAAAGAAATTTGCACATAAAAAAAACAAATCAAAGGCCCCATTTACAAACGAAGGGAAATACCAGCGGGAATTTTCGTTTAGTATCAATGTGGAACAAACGAAAAATCCACTGGTATTTAGTAATACTTACACCTCCGGCGAGGTCCCGCGGAATCCTCGTCCTCTACGAGGTCCTCTTCTGGGCTGCTAGCAGCCTAACGCTGCCAGCGACGGAGCTCCAGGGTCATGCGCATGCGCGACGGTCCGTCTGCGCATGTGCATGACAGGGAGACCCGGCAGTGCCTGGAAGGCTTCGTTGTTGCCAGAAAGGCACCGCCGGGTCTCCATTGCCGGCAACGGGGCCCGCATCGCTCTCGCCATCTTTTAGATGGCGAGAGCGATGCTGTACAAACAGCGGTAATCTTAGATTACCGCTGTTTACTAAATACAGCAAGAAGGTATAACCCCTTTAGCGAGTGCTAAAGGGGTAACATTTCGTTTGTAAATGGGGCCCCAAGTGTGAAAGTCACATTGGTCCCAATATGTTTATACAACACAGGCTCTCTGTATTTTGAACACCTTCATCTTCCTCCAAATGCAGTAATTTGAATAGTGATAATACAAGAAAACTACTCAAAAACATACTTTACTCATATAGGGCGGGATGTACTAAGGTTGCGGTGACCATTCGGCCACTCACTGCAACCTTACTAATCGCATATGTACTAACATATGCGATTAGTATCGCAAAGGACAGCTCTTGCGATAAGAGCTGCCCTTTGCGAAGTACCCGACGACGGGTGACGGGGTCTCCGTGGGACCCCGCCCCCTCTGAGCCTCGGGGCTTCCTGCTGACCTGTGCAGGAAGCCCCGGGCTCCTCCTCCTCCTCCCTGCACCCGGAAGAAGCTTAGGAGGAGGAAGAGATGGAGGACTCAGGAGGAGCGTAGGCTAGCGACCCTTGACAGCAGGTGAGTGGATGATCACATTTCCGAATGAGCTTTTGGATTAGATCATACCTGTTTAGATAATCCCTGTGCTACATACACAGTGATCATTGAATGAATCAATGCATGCAAAATAGCTGCTTTCTGGCTACATTAGGTGACACAGGAGGTTAGCCACGGTTCAGTACAGAAGATCGTTCGATCACTGCAACTGGAATAAGTAGGTAAGAAACAAATGTATTTAAAGGGAAAAAAAAGTGTTCTAAATAATTATCTTAATCTTCCTTTCTGGGCGATTATAGTGTGTATACATATGCCCTCCTATAAATAGGGAAGCCCAAAATATTCTATTAAATGTACACGTTCTATGGGTTCTAATCCAAATATGCCCACTAAGGTCCTGATTCAGAGATGCACACAAATCCCGCTGAGACTGACTGCGTACGCAGCGTTCTGTGAAAATATACAAATGCCACATCCGCTAGGATCTGTACAGAGATGACCGTCAGCTGCGTCTGATCCGCCCCTTGTGTACAGAGACGTGTCATCGGTCCTAAAAGCAACCCTACGATTGCTCAGAATGCCCATCGGAACTCAGCCTCCAGAGCCATTGCAATGGCTTACACAGGCGCTGGCCAAGACAAGCCCCCAGAACAGTTGTAAACCACCCGTGTTTGACACGCCACACCCCCCTGTTACCCCCCACAAATGCTCAATGTCACTGTGCCGAAATCCTCACTGTGACCACCATCTGTAATCAAACTTGGCGTGTGCGCAGTGCGACTGATGCTTGTGCAGTAAAAACAGGAGGGCTCTAAAACGCAAATATCAGCATCGTGTCCACCTCTCAATCAGGCCCTAAGGCACAGTATGCATGCTCACTCTTCAGGCCAGCCGCAGGTGGTCTCTGGGATTCTGAGCTAAAGTGAGTATATTAAGGATGACTAGATCTCACAACGCACTATCCTTTCATTTTTATAAAACTTCTAAACCATATCAACAAACGCATCACAAACTGACACGGGTTCTGCCATCAAACGCAATCCCAACACAGATTGTATAAAGCAGCTAAATAGCTCTAGACCACGTACTCAGTTTGTTATGGTTTTGTGACAACGATTCCATTTTGTACCCGAAGAACATGTTGTAATCCGATAACTTTAATATGATCGTAATACGAATTTTAAATACGGTACATAGCTATTTAGATCCTGCGTGCACAGGATATGTTAGGCATCCCGGCACTTACATTACCAACGCCAGAATCCCGGGAGGATTAGGTGTAGGCCCTAGCGGGGAGGTTAGGTTTAGGCACCAGGGAGGGTTAGGTGTAGGCCCTAGTGGGGAGGTTAGGTTTAGGCACCAGGGAGGGTTAGGTGTAGGCCCTAGTGGGGAGGTTAGGTTTAGGCACCAGGGAGGGTTAGGTGTAGGCCCTAGTGGGGAGGTTAGGTTTAGGCACCAGGGAGGGTTAGGTGTAGGCCCTAGTGGGGAGGTTAGGTTTAGGCACCAGGGAGGGTTAGGTGTAGGCCCTAGTGGGGAGGTTAGGTTTAGGCACCAGGGAGGGTTAGGTGTAGGCCCTAGTGGGGAGGTTAGGTTTAGGCACCAGGGAGGGTTAGGTGTAGGCCCTAGTGGGGAGGTTAGGTTTAGGCACCAGGGAGGGTTAGGTGTAGGCCCTAGTGGGGAGGTTAGGTTTAGGCACCAGGGAGGGTTAGGTGTAGGCCCTAGTGGGGAGGTTAGGTTTAGGCACCAGGGAGGGTTAGGTGTAGGCCCTAGTGGGGAGGTTAGGTTTAGGCACCAGGGAGGGTTAGGTGTAGGCCCTAGTGGGGAGGTTAGGTTTAGGCACCAGGGAGGGTTAGGTGTAGGCCCTAGTGGGGAGGTTAGGTTTAGGCACCAGGGAGGGTTAGGTGTAGGCCCTAGTGGGGAGGTTAGGTTTAGCACCAGGGAGGGTTAGGTGTAGGCCCTAGTGGGGAGGTTAGGTTTAGGCACCAGGGTGGGAGGGTTAGGGTAGGGAGAGGGGGAGAGTTAGCATATTGACCAACAAGTGTCGGTATGCTAACCCTGACGGGATGCCATTGTTGGGATCCTGACCACCAGGAACCAGAGCGCTGGCATCCCGTACCCAACCCAAGTGCACAACATAGAAACTTGGGAGGATAATGGAACAGTTGAAATTAACCACCAAATCCAACTGGATTACTGACAGATCTAACCACCTACATGTTAATTTGTCTAAGATATTCAACAAAAAGTAAATCATATTGCATGAATGTATTGCACAGTGTGCATGCAGCTTCATTACCTGCAGCATTTTACAACTTACACACATGGACATTCATTATTTTGGCATACGGATAGTGTCAGATTACAGAGTGTCGTCCCTCAAAACATCAATTGTCTCCTATATGGAGGATCCTATAACCAAATAGACCACTGACATCACCCAAAAGGTGAAGAGTTCCATTTTGTCCAATACATGCCACTGACATAGCATTATTCAGGTTCTTAGCATCTTCTTGTGCAAACATTTTTGGCTTGGTAATCTGAAAACGGCCAATGTCAGCAGAGGATATGTTGGTGAGCGCAGGCATTTATACAGAACTGGGTTCTCCCTATTACATACGTGTCATAGGGAGAGAAAACGTAAATCACCATGGTAATGGAAAAGGACACTAACTGTTACAAGAAGATCTCTCTCAAAACTACCTGACCCATTGGCTTAAATTTTGCTCTTTGGTGCATTTTCCAAAGACCACTGGACAACACTTTCCATTAGGTCACATAGGAAACAAGGAAGATTATTATTGCCACCTTGCTCCTAGGTTATCATTATGTTTTTTTACAAAGTGAAATAACAAAAAAAAAAAAAAAAAACAAGAAGTATGAATAACCCAGCCCTGTTTCCTCAGGTAAAATGTAACCTACAATTTACAATGTCTTATTTATTCCATTACAGCATAGGACTGGCATGCCAATTACATTTTCTAATGCTCCTTCAGCCCGTCAGGTGATAATGGCGATATCAGAGCAATTTGAACCTCTCATTACTTTCTTCTGTCCTATAGTCTCTAAGAGAAGAGCTATTTATCAGTAGGACCCTTCACATGTATGCAGGTACACGACGTATATAGGACCATGTCCTATTCAGAGTACTGCTCCTATATAGACCTTAAATGGTCAAGCAAAGAGTCATTACCTACTGCCGATTATACAACGGCAGTAGGTAATGACCGGTTCAGCCGGCGTACCTAGACTGCAGCAAAGGTCTCAGTTTTGGTATTTAGTGCTCCCCACCCTAACAAGCGAAGTTATCAAATACCTCCTCGTGCATGGCTCCATATGTTAGCCATTGACAAAACTATTTTAGTATTCAAAAACACATTCCATGCTAGAAAGCAAAAACCACAAAGAAATGTATCATCACTCATCTACAGCACTTCCCACAACCCCCTCTGCCTGGTGCCTCAGTCAGCTTTCACTGGAGTGAGCGAGCTAAGGTGCTTCTGATCAGCAGAACTGGTCATATAGCTTTTTAACTATTTCATGTTCAGAAAAGAATAAAGAAGCTCTGTAACTCATCATGTAATCTCCCAGAATAATCCAGCCAGATAAAGAATAAAATGTTAATTCTGCACTACTTTAATCTTGTGATATAGAAAAGGAGTAGAAATGAAAAAAAAAAGTCATGTAATACACAAAGACAATCTATTAGTAGTATTGGATAGAAATATAAAGCTCTACGGGGTTGGTTTTTTTACCAGTTTAAATTTCCATTACAATATACACTAAGAGGCAACATGCAACCCTATAACAGATTGACGTGATGGGGGATTGCCCTGAGTACATCTTCAGGATTCATCATTAGGATTGAGAATTGGTGGACATTTCTTGCAAAGCATGACCTGCAGCTAACAATGGAAGATTTGCCACATAAGTATAAATCATCCTGCGCAGAATAGTTGCTCAACTTTACCAACATCAAAATAGATTTTGTTTTCATATTATAATAAATAATAAATACCCTTATAATTATCCCTTAAGTGTCATCAGCAGCCTAGAATATATGCACCATCTAATCCCATGACCAGATGCCATTGTTTACCTTGCCTAGAGCAGCATGGGCTGACCCCATTGTCAAACACAAATATTGAATGTAATGTATTAAAAAGACAAAGCATTAAGTTCAAGAACTTTCCCTATTGAAATTTAAGTAAACTAAATGCATACTAAAATTATAACCGTTTACCTAGGAAATAAATCAATTCAGAGCTACAAGGTTTTAACATTTCTTATGATTAACCACTTAGTTTTTTTCAACAGTAACCCTTGCCTGGCTTTTACACAAAGTGGTCATTTTCTAGTACGGAGAAGGACACCACTTTTCCCCAAAACAGCCTGAATTCTTTAAGGCATGAATACAACAAGGTGCTAGAAATATTCCCTAGAGATTGTGGTCCATGTTGACATGATCGCATAGAGCTGGGTATGGGATACCGGAGGTCGGGATGCCACTATTCAGAATCCCAACAGCGGCACCCGGACAGTCAGAATCTCGACACCCTTAGGCAAGTAAGGTAAGACTAACCCTTACCTCTAACCCTCCCCGATGCTTAACCCTAACCCTCCCTCCTTAGTGCCCAAGCCAAACCCTCCCTCCTTAGTGCCCAAGCCAAACCCTCCCTCCTTAGTGCCCAAGCCAAACCCTCCCTTCTTAGTGCCCAAGCCAAACCCTCCCTCCTTAGTGCCCAAGCCAAACCCTCCCTCCTTAGTGCCCAAGCCAAACCCTCCCTCCTTAGTGCCCAAGCCAAACCCTGCCTCCTTAGTGCCCAAGCCAAACCCTGCCTCCTTAGTGCCCAAGCCAAACCCTGCCTCCTTAGTGCCCAAGCCAAACCCTGCCTCCTTAGTGCCCAAGCCAAACCCTGCCTCCTTAGTGCCCAACCCTAACCCTGCCTCCTTAGTGCCCAACCCTAACCCTGCCTCCTTAGTGCCCAACCCTAACCCTGCCTCCTTAGTGCCCAACCCTAACCCTGCCTCCTTAGTGCCCAACCCTAACCCTGCCTCCTTAGTGCCCAACCCTAACCCTGCCTCCTTAGTGCCCAACCCTAACCCTGCCTCCTTAGTGCCCAACCCTAACCCTGCCTCCTTAGTGCCCAACCCTAACCCTGCCTCCTTAGTGCCCAACCCTAACCCTGCCTCCTTAGTGCCCAACACTAACCCTGCCTCCTTAGTGCCCAACACTAACCCTGCCTCCTTAGTGCCCAACACTAACCCTGCCTCCTTAGTGCCCAACACTAACCCTGCCTCCTTAGTGCCCAACACTAACCCTGCCTCCTTAGTGCCCAACACTAACCCTGCCTCCTTAGTGCCCAACACTAACCCTGCCTCCTTAGTGCCCAACACTAACCCTGCCTCCTTAGTGCCCAACACTAACCCTGCCTCCTTAGTGCCCAACACTAACCTCCCCCACTGCATTCGGGATGTCAGCGGTTGGGATTCTGGTGACGAGGATACTGATGCTGTCGGGATTCCGGCGCCGGCATTTCAACAGTCGGCATCCCGCATGCCGGGATGCTGACTACAACCTGATAGCATCGCGCAGCTGCTGCAGATCTACCGTTCCACCAGACCCCAATGGTGCTGTATGCGATTGAGAACTTGTGACTTTGTAGACCACTGCATTCTGACCGCATCCTGACTGAGGGCCTGATTCAGAGCAGCTCGTAAGCGGCCGCTCGTTCGCTCAGAGCGATGTTTGCCCAACTGCGCATGCGTACGGATCGTTATACGCATGCGTGAACCAGTCAGTGCGGTCGAAATTCATGTGCTCGCAAAATAGCGAATGCCTGATAATTTGAGTGACAGAAAGAGGCGTATGTGGGTGGTAACGGGGGAAGGTGCTTGAAAACGGGGAGTGGAGATCCGAACGCAGGCGTGCTTAAAGGTCAAAACGGGCGTTTTATGGGTGTGCATAATTAAAACAGCAGCGTCATTGACCACGTCACTGGGTTATTTTATAGTCAGAACTGCTCGCAAAATTGTGGTAGGAAAAAACAACCCCAAGAATAGCGAGCAGTTCATACCCTGGTCGATGTACTCGATTAATCTAATAAATAGCGGACATGACGTAGGATGCGAGCGGCCAGGGGGCGTATTTTTTCAAAAAACGACCGCAAGTTTGGTTCGCTCGTTCAGACCTAGAGGCGTGAACAGACCGCAAAGAGCGAACGGTTGATTTGAATAGCCACCCCTATTTTCTGGACGAGCGAGCGCTAATTGCATCTGGCTCTGAATCAGGCCCTGAGTTCAGTTTACTTCAGACTGCTGGGATTGCGGCGATCAGAATACTGGCACCAGCATCCCGACTGCTGGAATCCCGAAGGTAAGTACTGGGGTTAGGGTGAGACTGTTTTTTTTTTTACAATGTCAACTGTCCGGTTTTGGTGAGCCTGTGCACAGTACGGCCTCAGTTTTATACTCTTAGCTGACATAAGTGGAACCAGCTGTAGTCTCATGTTGTACCATCACCCCATTCTAAGCTCAAATGTGCGGTGCTCGAAATCCCAAGAGGTCAGCAGATACTGAGAATGCCCTGCCCTCCCCCGCATGCACGCACGCGCACACACCAATAATTCCAGTGTCAACATAACTTCGATCACATATATTGCCCATTACGGTACTTGCTCTGAACAACTGAACCTCTTGACATATCTGCATGTTTTTTTTATGCATGGAGTTTCTGCCACTTAATTACTTAATTAGATATTTGCATTGACAAGATGGTGTACCAAACACAGTGGCCTCTGTGTGTATGTACTGTTCTTATTTGCCCATGCCAGATAATGTACTATGCTGTATAAATATACAGCAGGGCTGCCTAATTGGCCTTGGGTGGTCAACTTGCTGCACTCCAGCTGCTGTGAAACTATACATCCCAGCATACACTGCCAGGTTTGCTGTGGAGCATGCTAAAGTTTTGGCAGGGCACGCTGGAATGTGTAGTTCCACAGCAGGTGGAGTGCCAGAGGTTGCCTACCCATGCTCTAAACCGTCATTATTAGCACCACAAAGGTTACAGGCGACATGACGGGATTTGAAGCATTGAACAGAATTTTTTTTCTGAGCTCTTGACTCTCCAAACACAGCTGAGATGTTCAATGAAAAAAGAAAAACAAACAGATTTATAGCAGTGCTTATTCAGCAACAATTGCAGAAACCGCTCTGTATACACAAAGAGTGGTTGACCAATCACAGCCGATTTTCTAACCACTGGCCGGTGCACGTGAAAACAAAAGGATTCTTCTGCTTTGTGCCAGATCCTCAGCTTCTTTCTGATCTGTAGATGCAATGTATGAGATACTACAGACTGCAAGTGAGTACAGGGTATGCTATCATTTCCAAGTTTTCATTACATCCAAGCAGCAATAGAGGACTTCTACCCCTTTATATGCAGTGCCCAGTGACTTTACTTTGAGTACTTCAGAAGCAGATTGCCAACCACGATTTCTAAGATAATGGTGCGTACACACGGTACGATAAAAATAAACGATAAAGATATCGTTCATATCGTACATTTTTTTGTGCCTTACAACTCTGAAACGACCAGCGATACGCGGGCACGATATAGTTATCGTCCATCGGCTGTGCATGCAGGCCAGCATAGTCCAGGTTACATAGGGACCCACGATCAGCTGGATGATCGATAATCTGATAAACTGCACAGTGTGTGTATACACTATATCGTTTGCCCGAGGTTCAAGGGAAATCGTTGACATTCGTTTAGAAGTCATCTAGTGTGTACCTAGCATAACACTACCAGTCAACAGTAAAATGAGACAATATTACTGAGTAGTGAAGTAACAGGTTAGAGCAGAGGTTTCCAAATACGGTTCTCAAGATTCCCCCAAACATTCAGGTTTTACAAATTTCCTTGGTTGAGCAAAGGTGACTTATTTAGTATTAGTAATTAATCAAATCAAGTGTACAACAAAATACAGAATCAGAAACTACAGTACATTCAAAAAGCACAAATGCAATAATAAATGCACAAAACGTAATAGGAAAATTAGAGTGGTGTGCAGTACAGAGCATGCAAGGGACATAATACAGAGGGCCTGCTGGTGAGTGTTTGCAATCTAATGGGGAGGTGTAGCACTGAGTGTACATGGCCCAAACATCTCTGCATAGAATATCATCTTTACTGGGGACAGTAACCTCTACCACATACTTTCATCCAGTCCCAAAGTCTTCACTCTTTGCGATTATATTCAAACACGCATTCAAGAAGTGCTTAAATTAAAAGTGACATTATTTAAATTCAACCATTATGAATAGAAAAAAATAAATAAATAAACCTGTACTTGATATCGTGTGTGTAGGTAGATTACATCATTCTAATTACACTATCTCCCTTATAAAACTGATCAAAGTTAAATTGTCCTTTTTAAACAAAGAGCATTGTATCTGAAAAGACCTTTCAACTTAAGCTGGGAACACACTATACAATGTATCCTACAATATATTGTTTTGATGTAGATCAGCGAAGGCACAATCAGCCGTTCAGTGAAGGCGCAATCAATCATCTGCAAACATGTTGAGCCTGACGAAATCGTCAGGTTGTGCAACATATTCGTACGATGATGGTCGTTTAGACATCTAACGACTTTCAAATGATATACTGCCGGGGGCGAGTATACACTTAGCTGGGGCTGGGGGGGGGCTGGGGGTTAGGTTTAGGGACCCCCGGGGGGACTTAGGGTTAGGCACTAGGGGGGAGGTTAGGGTTAGACACCCCCCCTGGGAGGCTTAGGTTTAGTGTGCGGGGAGGGGGTTAGGGTTAGGCACACCTAAGGGAGGGTTGGGGGGGGGGGGGGGGGGGGAGGAGTAGGGATAGCATACTTACCTGCGCTGTCTGGATTTTCACCCATCGGGCTGCTGGCGTCGGGATTTGAACCGCTGGGCTGATGTCCGGCGGTCATTCATACGGATACCATCACACCTATATGACCGGATCAATTATCAAATTTCTACTATAATTCCTACTTACCAATGACCACTTTACTTTCCTAGTCTACTTTTACACTTGCTTCCCCCCCCCATTTGGCGTATCAATACTGCACGTCCTTAACTATAAAAAATAATATCCAACTTTTCAGCAGGTCATAAAAAGTTAAGGATATGTGAATCTATAATGAATTTAATGCAAACATAAGTCAAGAAGCAACTACTATTAATTATTATTTACTGTCTATTTGATCGTCTTTACTGGAGAACGAGCAGATTAACAGTTTTTCACACGAGTACTAAATGGAAGATTCTGCCCAGTTTCTGCTGAGCAAGCAATTTGCCTGACCAGGCAGCAAATCACAGGGTGAAATTTAATCTGTTTTTTTAAATTGAGAGGACTAGCTCTTTGTAAATGCAGCAATTAAGGGCCTCCTACACACGAGCTTGGAGAAACCACATGCAGAACCATTTGCTTTGTTCATGCTTCGAATATCACATCAGAACCATTACAAATATAGCTGTAAAAAATTTTTTTATATATATATATATACATACATACACACACATACACACGTAGTGGCTGAAGAGATAAATGTTACAGTAGAGAGAAGATAACTACCACTGTTTCATCCCTAGAGGAATCTTTCTGCTTCGAATTGCTGATAAAATAATATCCATGCCTCAATAAATTATGCCTTAACAATGACGAGTCAATAAGACCCTATGCATAGATTGTCAAGCATTTTAGTAACTGTAACACAACCCAGCTGTTACATACAGGACAATAGCCCTATCCACTTTACAGTCAATGTAGTCTACAAACCAAGTGGCACAGATAATTACTGCATGTTACTTAGCCTTATGATTGTATCCTTTCAAGGCACCAAATTACTTTGCCGTGACACCCAATAGGCGAAGTAAACATTAATAGGAACATCATTGCAACCAGGATCCTCTCGCCTTCTCTCTGGGTACACTCCTAGCAGCTATATATCTGCAGATGATGGTTGTCATACACACTGAACCACCATCATCTTCCATCTGGCTGCGGGTCCCGCTGGCCGGGGGTCGCACTGCAAACCCCTCCCCGCGACTGCCGCTGCATGTGTATGGGCGATTGGCCGATCACCCGTACACACAGCACGATGGACCGATACGGCTGCGAACGACGCAATACGTCTGAACGACATTCACAGACATCAACTGATCAGCCAATATATTTGTCAGTGTGAATCTAGCATAAGTTTAATGATGTTTTTACAGAAGTTCAATAAACAAGGATAATCTACTGATGACGCCGTGTGGGTGACTGATAAATTAGAACATATAGTATACAGGGTCCAGCACGTGAATAACATTTCAGGGCATAAATTAATTACATTTGCCACAAAAATTCAAACAGTGCATCAAAAAGCACATGCATGCACCGTTATACTTATCAGATAGTCATTGAACCCAATATTCAACTTGAAAAATAATTTTATATCTTACTACCTTATAATGTAATTTAGTGTTCAGAAATGTTACCATGCTTTGCCTTTTTCTGACAGGGATTACAGTATGTATGCACGCACAGGAAATGCACAATAGTTCCGTGCTGCCCCGTGTATACAGCTAGTGCAAAACTGGCAACACAGCCAGGGTGGTGACATAAATCAAGATCATTAATTTTGTCTAGCAATATAACTAGTGGTAAATGAGGTGGATTGTTCTAAAGAGAATACTGTAGTAGGTTTTAGTTTAGTGTTGATGCACAAAACAGAAAAACCCACTAGTGCGTCATTTAGTCATTACTAATGTAATATGAGCTTAGTGAAACTGCACTGCTTATACTATCCATCTCAGGCACTGACACAAAAGCAGTGAGCCACAGGCTGGCACAGTACAGTGTACTACATTCAGAAGACCTGTCCATCTAATCCCTCTTCACCCTACTACTTCTTCCCCCTTGGCATAGTCTCATACAGGTGTGCCAGCTTTTTTATCATGTATATATCGCTGTACAGAGAGAATAGCGGGAACACTACTTATGGCATATCCATAATAGGTGCAGGGTGCATGGTGCATACAGACCCCTTGGTCCAGGGGGTGCCCACACCACACACTCATATAGTTACACTCACCTCTTGGGGACTGCGCTGCAGAATAAATCACTGGGAAAATGTCGCAACCACCATTTTCCTGGAGATTTCCGCATGCACAGTAGAGAAGTCTCTGGGAACATGGCGTTGACGCCATGTTCCCGGAGACCTGAGCATGCAAAATAGCACAACACCAGAGTCTACTGCACCTTAGAGACGAGGAGGCCCATACTGAGCCTACACACGGTCCCCCGACACTCTTAAACCACTCCTGTCTGCCTGCAAGTACATTCAAAGTGATCTGCAACACAAAAATCTATGAAGTAAACTTAAAAGTGTGATTTACCACATTTGTACACAAATAACTTCACCCAGGAATGTAACTTTACTTAAATAAACGTAATAGGTTTTAAAACACCGGCATCCAAGACACATTAATCAAATGTTTAAATCCAAATTTTAATAAAATCACACAGGTGGTTTAGAAAGCTAAGACCAGCATGCCGCAGCAGTCTAAAGCTAGGATATGCAAATATACAACGACATAAAATAAACATTGGGGTAGCGGTATATTAAGAGACGCCAGTGGCATAATACATAAAACACTGAACAAACACCAGACTGTCACACAGGTTACATCAGAAGACTGCAAACAATTATAAAGAAATACAAGTAATTCATCTCCTCTAATATACTGACTAACCAGGATGAAAAAAAATTTTTACACAGGCTTTCTTGTTTGTACTTTTTTGGCTGTATATATGGGTACGGGAGGCAGACAGGTTTAGGGTACAGACACCTGTCGGTAGGTATCCTAACCCTCCGCGGTTACTGAACTTCACCTCCCTTCCTAGTGCTTAAAGTGAACCTCCCCCTTAACCTAACCCCCCCCCCCCCCCCAACCCCTCGGAATGCCGGCATTGGTGTTCTAAGTGCCGGCATCCCCTGTGCCGGGATACTGAAAAACCCATGTATGTATGTCTGTTTGAGATTATATATATATATATATATATATATATATATATATATACACACACACACACACACACACACACACACACACAGATTAAGGCCCCTGGTCTAATATGCATATTCCTATTTAAAGTTTTTAAAGTATACATGTCACTTACACATATAGGATAAACCAGTACTTATGAGAAATGTGGTTGATCTTCTAATAAACAGAGAAGTGGAAAAAGGGGAATCATACGGAAAAACAAAACTAAAATGTTTTTTTATTAAATAGAAGTGATTGTATATTAAACTGTCAACAGCATATTGCCAGCAAGCTACACCCCTTGTTGTCTAACGGCCCTTTCCACAAATACTGGTTTATACATCAATAAGAAAACCTCCAAGATAATGTATACAGAAGCATCTACAGTGGGTAAAATAAGTATTGAACACATCAACATTTTTCTCAGTAAATACATTTGTAATGGGGCTATTGTAATGACATTTTCAGAAAGCAATCCTGCCCCTAGCCAGTGCAAATTAATATAAGCTTGGCGGGAGAATCGGTGTCGGACTGGGGTATGAAGGGCCCAACAGGGAAACGTAACTGAAGGGGTCCGCCTAAGGGGCGTGACCAGCCAATTGGTAGGTGTGGTCATTAACTGGAGGGGTGTGGCCAAAGAGCTTTATAAAATTAGAGATAAAAATATTATGAATGGCGGCCAGTTTATTGCAGACAGATCTAGCAGTCCAGAAAGTTCCCAAGAATGTTGGAGAGGGAAGAGGGGAGATGTAGCAGGATTACCGGCAACCAAGAGAAGTAATGAGGTTAGTAGGAATATGATGTAGGAGGAATATTTATAGGTGAGGGGAGTATTATGGAGTAGGTACGTGAGAGGATGTAACTTAAGGTAAGTACACACAGTATGATTAAAATGGACGATATTGATATCGATCATATTGTTAACGTTCATATCATGCATTTTTCGGTGGCCAACTATAGGGACCCGCGATCATGGCCATCGTTGATGGGTCCATGGTGTGCTGGATGTTCAACAATGAACATCCAGCACCCCCAGAAGATCGTTATCGATCATGCCGTGTGTATGCACCATAAGGGTAGCAAAAGATCATGAGAAAATTGTACCAGAGAGTAGTAAGGTGGAGGATGAGCTGGTTAGGGGGAGGTGGAGGAGGAAAGGTGCAGAGGAAGCAATTTGGAGCAATGCAAAGTAAAGGGACATAAACAGAAAAATTAATTAGATGCATGGTTGTCAGGACTATGCGCTAACATACCTGTGCTGCCATTCTACAGTCCTCCAAGGGAGAACTCCCCCTGCTCTTAGTGAGAGCGCTTTTAGGGCCCAATTCGGAGACAGACACTATGCCGATGCCGGACACAGTGGAGAGATTTTTTTTACTGCGTACTCATCCAGGTACAGAGTCACAGTAGCGATTTCAGATACATGGATGCAGAAGTGTACGGAAAATGGATTGGGCATTCCTTGGCGGTGACAGGGAGGTGGATGGTCAGATAGATGGAGATGGTCCGTCTTATGGCCGTGTCCTCTGAAAGGTCGCTGAAATGGTTCTGTACACAGACACACTTAGGGCCTGATTCAGCAAGGATCGCAAATGCAATCGTGGCTGTGATTACGTATGCAGTCTCACTGCGATGATATGCTAATCAATCGCAGCACAACATAAGGACGCCCACCTTACTCCAGGGGTTCCCAAACACACAGTCCTCAGGGAACACTAACAGTCCATGTTTTAAGGATAGCCTTACTTGAGCACAGGTGACTCAATTTACCTCAGTTATTTTGATTTAACCACCTGTGCTAAAACATGGATATCACTAAAACCAGGAATGTTTGTGTACCTTGAGGACAGAGGTTGGGAATCACTGCCTTACACACATCCGTAATGTTTAGCAAGACTGCGAAACCTCCCGCAAACAGCACTTCCTGTCAATCACTCTGTGATGGGTCTGTGTAGACACTGCGATCGCAGTAGATAGTTCACGCACGCACGATGCATATGCATGCACAGAACGTAACAATAAGCTGATTGCGATCCTTGCTGAATCGGGCCCCTAGTCGCTAACATTGGAGCCCATACTTAGTGATTCTGCGCCTAGCATGGGGCTGGTGCAAGCTCCTATACAGCAAGATGCACCAAAAAATATTGCAGTGTTTGGGAATGCTCTAAATGTATGTCCCTGTCCTTGCACATTCACACACGTGTGTACACCAGAAGGGCTTGTAGCGGCATTAGCATAAAATCAGACGTGTGGCTGGCAAAAAACGCTGCCTCCGACTCTAAATCAGCCACTCATCTTAAGTAATATCCCTGCCATATGTGTAGCTCTTGGCCACTAAGCTATCAGTATAAGGGGTCTATTTACTAAAATGTGTTAGGAGATAAAGTGAACGGTGATGAGGTACCAGCCAATCAGCGCCTAACTGCCATGTGCACAGTCTGCACCAGAAGTTGTTCCTCACAACCCCCTACTCACCCCTGGTGGCAGAAGTATTGTCCATTGTGATAGTGAATTTAGATCTTTACTTTCTGGTGCCTGTGCTTGGCAAGCCCCCAAGTGTGACGAATTGAGGGCATGTCACAAGAACAAGCCCTCGCCGGTCAGCCAGGCCCTCTTTTCGGGTGCAGAGACTCCCTGCCCAAGCCATGCCCCATCTTCAGTCTAGCGGGAACACTGCTTATAGAGTATCTATAATAGGTACATGGAACAACCATGTCCCATTTTCGGGAGTGTCACTTTGGCACTTCTTCCTCAGACGGGTCATGGACTACCCTGACCTCCCCTCCCTAAAGGACAAATATTACTAACCTAGGCGCCAGGTGAGTAGTGTATGTCCCGGTGGGAAGGGGGCACGAAGTAATCCATGACCCAGCTAAGTGGAAAGCACCAAAGCAGCATCCCCTCTGCCAGCTTCGACGCACGTCTTTAGCTGTGAACAAAGAGCCGCAAGTCCAGTGCGAGTTCAGACCAAGAGGGTCAGGGCAGACACTGTTAGAACATCAACTGCCCCCTCTTTGGTTGAGTCAAATTGCTGAAAAAGTTAAATGCACCAAAAATATATTCTATTAAAAAGGACAATCCTTTTACAATGATGAATATGTATAAGCAGATGGAATTTATAAATAGCTAGAAGTCTAGCAGCTGGTTGCCCTCAGTGGAAATAAGCTTGCCCCTGGAATGTTTCTAACTTTGATCAGACAGCTGAGTTTTTATGTTTTCCATGGTGTAAATTTCCTTTGATTTAACAGATGAATATTTTCCCATTTAAGGTAAAGCTGCACAAATAGATCGCTCTAATCTATGTTACTATATCTGAAATGAAGGGAGATGCTGCTACATGTAAACAGAACCAATGAGGAGATAAGGCAAAAATGATACAATGACACTTACAGTAGAGGATGAATAGACTTAGGTATAATATACTCCCAACACCTGACCTGACCAGTGCTATATGGGTACTCCCAGTTCCAAATAATTCACTGTGACCACTTCCCTGTTTTACAGCTTGGGCCACCTCCATCTCCAATCTACTGACCATGCCACACACATGGGCCACATTCTACACTCCTGCCAGAGTACACAAGTGCCCTCACCATTAGTTCTCGCTGCAACCGTCTACTTACCCAGCACAGGAAAACTCAGGCCCACATCCTCTGTATTCTAGTACAGGTTGAGTCTCCCATATCCAAAATGCTTGGGACCAGGGGTATTTTGGATATCGGAATATTCCGTATTTTGGAATATTTGCATACCATATTGAAATGTCTTAGGAATAAGGCCCAAATCTAAACACATAATGCATTTATGATTCATATACACCTTATACACACAGCCTGAAAGTAATTTTATACAATATTTTCAATAATTTTGTGGCTCAAACAAAAGGTTGTGTATATATGCATGAAATTCGTTTATGTTTCATATACATCTTATACACACAGCCTATAGGTCATTTTATACTTTATTTTTATCATTTGTGCCTTAAACGAAGTTTGTGTACATTGAACCATCAAAAAGCAAAGATTTCACTATCTCAGTCATGCTAAAATTATTCTGTATTTTGGAATATTTCGTATTTCGGAATATTTGGATATGGGAGACTCAACCTGTAGTAGGTAACAGTAAGGGCAGCAATGGAAGAATACATTTGCCAGACTTGAATGTTCGGCCCCTTCCTATATCTATATTGTACTGTGCACCTATGTATTTATATTATATATGTATATATACAGCCGTGGCCAAAAATTGAAAATGACACAAGTATTGGTTTTCACAAAGTTTGCTGCCTCAGTGCTTTTAGACCTTTTTGTCAGATGTTACTATCATATACTGAAGTAAAATGACAAGCATTTCATAAGTGTCAGGCTTTTATTGACCATTACATTAAGTTTATGCAAAGTCAATATTTACAATGGTACCATTCTTTATTCATGGCTGTATTCTTAGGCAAAATTGTTTGTGAGTGAGCCCACTCCCTTGGCTGAGAAGCAACCACACACATGAATGGTCTCAGGATGCTTTACTGTTGGCATGACACAGGACGAAGACTATTGGAGGATGGCCTGGTATCAAGAAGGGCAACAAAGAAGCCACTTCACTCCAGGAAAAACCATCAGGGACAGACTGATATTCTGCAAAAGGTACAGGAATTGGACTGCTGAGGACTGGGGTAAAGTTATTTTCTCTGATGAATCCCATTTCAGATTGTTTAGGGCATCTGGAAAAATGCTTGTCCGGAGAAGGAGAAGGTGAGCACTACCATCAGTCCTGTGTAATGCCAACAGTAAAGCATCCGGAGAACATTAATGTGTGGGGTTGCTTCTCAGCCAAGGGAGTGGGATCACTCACAGTTTTGCCTAAGAACACAGCCATGAATAAAAAAATGGTACCCACCCACACATTCTGACAAACTCCAAGCATTGATTAGGCAAGAATGGGCGGCCATCAGTCAGTATGTGGCCCAGAAGTTGATTAACAGCATGCCAGGGCGAATTGCAGAGGTCTTGAAAAAGAAGGGTCAACACTGCAAATATTGAGTTGCTACATAAACTTAATGTAATTGTCAATAAAAGCCTTTGACACTTATGAAATGCTTGTAATTTTACTTCAGTATACCATAGTAACATCTGACAAACAGGTCTAAAAACACTGAAGCTGCAAACTTTGTGAAAACCAATATTTGTGTCATTCTCACAAATTTTGGCCACAGCTGTACACACACACACACACACACACACACACAGTACTATGCTCTCTAATGTCATTTTAGGAGTAATGTGTGACCCATGTACCGGTACAGGCATTTATCTAAAGTTTAGACGGTTTACACATCCAATGTAAGGTACTCCCTTGAGTTTGTGGTTTCAATTGCAGATTGCACTGTGTGGCAAATTAGGGGACGTCGCATGAAGGAAAGACAAGATAGGTGCGCAACGCCTTGTAGAAGAATGGGATTTTACCAAGTAGACATACAGTTTGCCAACGGTCATCCTGTGCTAAAATTTACATTATCGGCCTCCGGTTTCCGTAAGTAAAAGATAATAGAGGCTCAAAATATTCCATTTGTGATGCCATTCAGAAAACTTAATACATAAGAACATTGTCTAATTAATTATGATTTTATTGTCTTGCTTTTCACTTTCTGTCCATGTATTATCATAAATGTTATAACACCATGGACCATATTATTTGGATTTTAACTTTATATAATTTCAAGTCTGTACAATGTATAAACTGGTACTGAACTGTTACACATTTGTTTACAGCACTGATCATGTAAATGGATACAATTTAAATATTGTTTGTTAGAGGTTTCTAAAAGGTGCAAGTCCATATAACTATGTGTGTATCTGTATTTAAAGATCTTAAGGATTGAAAAAAGGGGCAGGAGACCCAAAATGATCAATTGTAATACATAACATAACATAACATGATGGCACTGTGATTAGCATTACTGTTTCATAACACTAGGCTAGGGGTTCGATTTTGTGTTTTTTGGGTTTGTTCCCACAGTCCAAAAACATACTGGGGTATAAGCTTATGTGATGATTACATCTGCTTTGGAAGCTCATTGTATATGTTATTTATATATTTATTGTTTCTTATTTTTGTTTTATTAAAATAATATTAATTGCGCTCCCTTGGTGGAACTTCTCTACTTGATTAGATTTATATTTTTTGTCAATAACAGCTTTGCCAAAGCTGGGAACTGCATTTTTATTACAATTTATGTGGATATATAATTATTATTATGGTGGCATAGGTTATATTGCGCTAGGGTTTAATCTTGTTGCTTTGGAAGGAGGCTGCATAATGTGTTTGGACTACATACAAGTACATTACTAACAATTATATAAATTTAGAATGATCTAATAAAGGCACAATGTCATTACATTTGTAGGGCGCTCACCCTATGTAAATCGCCAGGAGACAGCTTTAACTAGTGCCATCTGACCAAAAATATCTACTTGCATTAAATT
This sequence comes from Taudactylus pleione, assembly GCA_031769625.1. Classification (NCBI taxonomy): domain Eukaryota; kingdom Metazoa; phylum Chordata; class Amphibia; order Anura; family Myobatrachidae; genus Taudactylus; species Taudactylus pleione. The sequence goes on along the minus strand of JAUIMM010000405.1, from coordinate 1,783,140 downwards.
GAATGCATTTCAGTTTATTTAACATTAGTATAATGCATATAACTGTATCCAACAACTCAACCTTATTGTTTCCTATGTCAGATTACACACTCGAATTTTATTTGCTTTGTGTGCATTACATTAGTGTTGTGGTTTTCCCTATGCCTCCTGCTCTATTGCTAATTGCATGCACTGAGGTTAATGGTGTGACCTCCAATGACCTCCTAAATGCAGAAAGAAATTCTAGCGAGAAACCTCATATCAAACACGTTTAGATTTAACTTAAATTTGAAACCCAAATCAAACACCAGCATGAATGAGATCCAAGTGTAAAAATATAAAATTTATTTAAAGCAAAATTTAATGAAAACTTTTTTTTTTTTTTTTTTAATTAAAAATGACCCAACCAGGAGGAGGTCTTCATTGTAAACGGAGGAGTGGGGAAGCATTTAGCATTATTCTGTGGAATTACCAAGTTTCTTCTAATCATAACAGCCAAGAAATGGGAGTACTCTTGTTTAACAGTGTGTCGGATGTCTACAGACAGTGGAGGTAGTCATTTTGTGGGGTTTAACAGTAGCCAAGGGAAAAGCATCTATCAGTTTTCTAGGAACTAGTGACATCATTGGACCATGTGGAACTTTGTGCCTTAGACCTCAGTGATGTCATCAGTTACCAGTGACAAGATGTGCTGAACCAATATTCTGCCTACTAAATGACTGCCTTCACTGCTCAGAGATGAATAATGATAGGTGCACTTTAAGCAATATGGGTACGTATTAAAAACAAGTCATTAAACTATTATTTAGGCTCCATCCTGCCACCCAAGTAAAATAATTCAGATGCACCTCAAGTGTTTACCTCTCCTGCCTGTGTATATGGTGAATATAAATAAAAACTGCTCAGTAGCAAGGGGCAGTCTGGTAACGAATCACAGCAGGGATAAACTACACAAAAGACCACCGCTGGGACATTTTGATTTCAAGATCCTGTTGCAACTCTCCTCAGACATGAGAAAAAAAAAACACAGTAGCAGCAAATTTCATGGGTTTCAGTAGGATTGAAATGAAAAGAATCAACACCAAACATCCTCAAGGGAAATAGGATAATCCCCAAAGTTCATTAGATTGTGACACTGGCATTATAAACACCTCTGAGAAACCAGTCAGGTACCCCAGATGGTGGACACAGAATTTCAAGCCTAATTTTGGACATGGTGATCCAGAACTTTCCTGTCTTTGTTCTATTTCCAAAAAGAAATTTTGTTCACTTAAAGGTGCAATAACTGTCATATTTGAGACCCAGGTGTCTTCTAGTCTCCACAGGGTTTAAGTTTTAAACGTCTGTCTCCTTGCATGATATGCGTATAGATTAAGTTTGTAAATAACTTCTTGTGCAGACACACATATTACTTTGATGATAAACAAAGGATTAGAATTGCCAAGTGTACATTGCTGCTTTGCAGGATTTCATTTTTACATAATTAAATATTTCCCTTTAGTCGTCATCTGGTCACATGGCCATGATATAAAACATAGGCAGCACTTTTATTTAGAGTTGCGACACTGCTGGAGGGGTCTACGATGACAGCAATCGGTCACTGCATGGATTTACACTGTAAATGTCCTGAACATCAGATTAAGAACGTAAACAGTTAAACCGATGAATCCTAAAGGACTTCTTACAATTTAAGAATGAAAGAGGGAACAACAAGAGCAGAAGGGGTTATTGAAATGTGGAAGCCAGCAGCAAGCCTTTGTGCTCCTGCTGCTGGGCTGGAGATGCTGGAAGCGGACAATGAGTATTCTGTATGTAGAGCCCACACCATTGGACGCTTCCCCCTGCCCAGAAGCCATGAGGTAATGCCCCTGGAATGTGATGGGGGAAGGGGTGGGAGAGGGGATTTTATTTTATTCCCCATGAATTTTCCCAGACTATGGAGGCAAGGCTAACCAACGTCCACCAGACAAGCAACACCTTCAGCTTCCTGTACAAAACACTGCACAGAGGAAACTTAAAGGAAGGTGCTCATCCATCAGGTCATCTTCTACTGACGGGCAATAGCTGCTAAGTTTTGGGTTTTTAAGTGGAATTGTTGCAGCTCTAACGTGACAAATAACTTTTACATTCTGCAAAAAAATCCAAAGGCTGCTATAACCCACCGACTGTGAGAGGGTCTTTGCCAAAGGCAAAGCACCTAAATTTCTAGAGAGGACATGGGTGTAAAGATAAAGATAAATAAAGTGCTTACAAATGCAATCCTGCAGCTGTGTGGCTCTCAGAGAGCACATAGTACGTAACTTTGGGTGCACAGAATATGGATTAAAGGGCTCCAAATGGTACAAAGAACCAAAAGGCTTAAATACAAGAGAGAAGCCAAACGCCTCATCATTGTAATTCCAACATTCATATAACCTATTATTATTATTATTATTATTATTAACAGTTATTTATATAGCACACACATATACCGCAGCGCTTTACAGAGAATATCTTATCATCCTATAGATTGTAAGCTTGCGAGCAGGGCCTTCCTACCTATATATCTGTCTGTTATTACCCAGTTTTGTTCTATTAATGTTTACAATTGTAAAGCGCAACGGAATATGCTGCGCTATATAAGAAACTGTTAATAAATAAATAAATTCACATTTGTCCCTGCCCCAGTGGAACTTAGAATCTACTGTATATTCCCTGCCACATGCTCACAGACATACACACTACGGTAAATTTTGTGGGGAGTCAATTAACCTACCAGTATATTTTTGGAGTGTGGGAGGAAAGCTGAGTACCCGGAGGAAATCCACGCAAGCACAGGGAGAATATACAAACTCCACACAGTTGGATTTGATTCCCACTACAGCCCTATGACCTCAGTTCTGTGAGGCAGTAACACTAACCATCACACCTATGGGATAATATAATATAATATAATAACACACACATATATCACACACATATACACACACACATACACACACACACGTGATAGGCCATACAATTCATGAGCTTGTATCCAGAATCTCAGCAATAAGGGACTTCAAGATCAGTTACAAGAAAATGGAAAGAAAACACTACACCCCCTCTTACCCGGTTATACAATGCACGTAAATCAAAAGCCTTTCTCCCCCTTACAGTGCAGCAAACCCTTATGAGGGGAGTGTACTAAATAGATAAGATACTTTTTTTTGTTATATATAGCAGAGTAGAACACTGACCAAGACTGGTGGTACAGTAAGACTGCTGATAAACAAGTGTGACAATACAATGGGGCCAGTAATGGGGGGGGCGGGGAGTTTAAATTTGCGTTTAAGCAAACTGCAATAACAATGTTGATGCATAATGATTAGAGCAACTACATTCTGCAGATGAGCCCCATAACGGGAGGAGCACCCAGAACAGCGTGCAGGGTGTGTATCCAGATGCAGCATATGGATAACCCTCTGCACACTAGGAAGGATGATACACACATGCAATAACCAGCATATAAGGTGAAGGCGATTATATATTATGTGACACGGACTCCACGCGTGACCAGATCCCGGATGATAGGTGCCGGGGTCAGTGGGGAGAGGGAGGGGAGGGGGGGGGGAATCACGGTGATCCTGCAGACACTATAACGGTCCAGCTCCATCAGATCCTTTGCAGTTACCTTGTTTTTGACCTCAGCAGAGAGTCCGTACGCCGGTCCCTTGTTAAAGTTAGACATGGCCGGTTCCCCTCTCTGTGTGATGTGCAATACCCGGGGTCAGCGCTTCTCAGTGCAGCTGCAGCGATAAGAACGATCCAGCGCGCACAGAACCTTCCAGCCTCTGCTCCCAACAAGGAGCTCGCCAGTGGGCGTGTCTCCCAGGAGATGGGCGAGGTTAGCGCTGGTCGCAGGACGAAACCCACACGACCAATGGAATGATGAGGGGCGTGGCTAAAGTGAAAGTGCAGGATGGAGTGTTTGTTACACAGGGAGACTGATATTAACCCGCTGACTGCGGTGAAGTGCTGCGTGCTGCTCTGCTCCCTATGGAGTTTCTGTGTCCTCCTCCAGGAATCGAGATCCAGTTTAAAGACCAGGGGGGGAAGCCTTGGAGAGAGATAACGTACCAACCAATCAGCTCCTAACTGTCACTTCACAGGCTGTGGTCCCCATTTATCAACAAAGGCAAATACCAGCGCAATTTTTCGTTTAGTATCACTGTGATACAAACGAAAAATCCACTGGTATTTACCAATACTCACCCCTCCAGCGAGGTCCTCCTCGTCTGCGATGTTCTCCGCTGGACTGCTGGCAGCCTAACACTGCCAGCAATGGGGCTCCGGTCTAATGCGCATGCGCGACACTCTGGCTGTAAATGTGAATGACACGGGGACCCAGCAGTGCCTGGAAGCATTGGCAGACCTATGGGAGACCAGCAGGGACGCTGAGAGGGGGGGAGAGCAGGTACAATTGTCTTGGGCTTCCAGAGGGGCCCGGCGGGGTCCCGGGTCTGGCACCGCCCACCCCTCCCTCTTCACTATCTCCCAGCACACATTGTGCTGGGATGCAGTGGGAGATTGCTCTGGCTGCTGCTTAGCAGCCGAGAGTAATCTCCTATGTCTGAAGGGGGGGGTGATCATACTGATCACGCCCCCCTCTGCCTTTGCGCCGGGTTGAGGGGCTCACAGCGCCCCCTCCCAGGCGCGCAGCGACGCAAATGTATGGTTTTTGTTTTGTTTTTTCTTCGAGGGGGTGTTGCCACGCCTCCCGCGATTAGGCCACGCACCCTCTTTACCAGGGCCCTGCGGCGCTCTCAACGGCCCTGGCCACCAGGCTCCAGCACTGATGGGGCACCTCCTCCATTGCACACAATACAGTGTATTCACTCCACTTAGGGCTGTAACAATGTACCTGGAGTGTAACGTCACAGCACGTCCAATACATGGCATCTCTTCCTGGCCCCTGAGAAACCACCATACACTAATGGAGAGCTCAGTGTCAGACCATCAGCTGCTGCCCAGTGGCATCACAAGGGGGGCGGGGGGGCGGCCCGCATCGGGTTTCACCCTTCAAGGGGGTGACACCAAAGAGCAACGCGCACACACCCGCGGGCCGCACCCCATCCGCACTCCCTTCCCCGGCACCACCGCACCCCGCCGCTGCCTGGAGTCACTCACCGCGTCCAGCGTACAGCGCCACACACAGACACAAAGCGGCCTGTGTGTGGCTCTGGACACCGGCCGCGGTGACGTCATCACGCATGCGGCACGCCGGAGGAGAAGAATAAGAAGATGCGCGCCCGGACATCGTGAAGAGGGGTAAGTACTATTGCACAGGGGAGGGGGCACAGCATAAGGGGCGTTACTGGGGGCACAGTATAAGGGCACTACTGTCTGGGGGCACTACTGGGGGTACTGTATGGGGCACAGTATAAGGGCACTGCATAGGGGCACTACTGGGGGTACTGTATGGGTCACGGTATAAGGGCACTGCATAGGGGCACTACTGGGGGCACAGTATAAGGGCACTGCATAGGGGCACTACTGGGGGTACTGTATGAGGACACAGTATAAGGGCACTACTGTCTAGGGGCACTGCATAAGGGGAGCTCCTGGGGCCGGGCATTGTATAAGGGTCACTACTGGGGGCATTGCATAAGAGCACTACTGGGGGTACTGTATAAGGGCACT